>OZ026509.1:7316105-7936605 GCA_964019985.1 Aurelia sp. 4 Dawson et al 2005
CGTTTACAAAAGATTGTGCAATGTGGATGCAGCCTATGTTTTCGACTTAAAATTTGGCATGAGTGTCCGTGAGCATAGCATATGTTTGGTAAAAAAGTTTGATCAAAATCTTTAGATTAGCAGAGTGGCAAATGACGTTCTTCTAAAGCTAGTAAAATATTTTGAAATGAGCCTTCTCCAAAACCATGAAAACAGACAGTTTTGATTAATATGTCTTTCGATTGCCAAGAGTATGAGCAATTCCATACTTTATACAGAATTTCGATAGCCCGATTGGTTGAAGAGCAATCAAAAAGTTTCTAGAGAGGAGGATTTCTGAAAACCGGCCTTCCGTGCTCATCAAAGCGTGTTGCAGAAGCAGAGTTATCTTAAACCAAGCCTCCATGGCTTCGATGGCACGACCCTCCATTTTGCAAAAAAAGCCCGCCAAAGCCGTGAGAATATTTACAAAAGATGCTGACTAAATCAATTTTATTTCTTTGCTGAACCCCCCGACACACTCAACTCAGGCCCAGTTTTCTTTCGCTCCAAACAATAGCATTTTCCTAATCAGCCAATCACACATTAAGAATTGGCACGTGGTCTTACCTTATTAAGAAAGTTGCGATCTGATACAAAGTTGCAATCTGGATTGCCCTTTGATCTGGCTATTCTGTAACAAAGGTGCATACAAAGAGATTGATCGCATGCACAAACGTGCCCTTCGGATCCTCTATAAAGATTACGAATGTCCCTTTGAAACATTGCTCACTCGAAGTGGCAGTTTTTGTATACATGTTAGAAACTTGCAGAAATTAATGACAGAAATCTACAAGTCCATGAATCATCTTAACTCATCGCTTATATGGGAATTTCATGAAAAGAAGGAAGTAAGTTATAATCTGAGGATACAAAATCTGTGCAAACTGCCACAAATAAAGACACAGGGCTATGGGCAAGAATCACTATCATTTAGAGGGAGTATACTCTGGAATACCTTAGATGATAGTGCCTTCAGAGGGACTAGAACTTCTCTGTGTTGAGATATCTCCACCTAAAAGCAAACCCTTTCTTGTTGTTGCTTGGTATAGACCACCAAATGACCCAGTTGATTCCTTTAATAAGCTGGAAAAAGCACTTGCTTTCCTTGACAAGGAGGGCAAAGAAATCATTCTCCTCGGAGACACAAATTGTGACCTTGCCAAGAAATCAACTGATCAGGCACCGGATAACTACGCAAAACACATTTCTAGTTTGTATGAGCTTTTCAGCTTCAAACAGCTCATAGAGGAACCAACAAGGGTCACTCTTGACACTGCAACAGTCATTGATCATGTTGCTACAACATGTCCCAGAAACATTAACAAATCAGGAGTGCTTGAGGTTTCCTTGAGCGATCACTATATGGTTTACTGCATTCGGAAATTCAATGGAGCAGTTGAAAAAGGTCATAAAAAGATAAAGACTCGAAAAATGAAAAATTTTAATGAGGAAGCATTCCTTGCCGATGTTTCTGGGATATGTTGGGAGCAAATGCTTACTGAAACCGATGATATCAATTTGCTCGTCAGCTACTGGTCTGAAATGTTTTCTCTGATTATTGAAAAACATGCGCCTTTGATTGAAATGCGGGTTTCTGAGAAATATTGCCCCTGGATTGACAAGGATCTTAGGGATTTGATGCGGACAAGAGACAAACTAAAAAAATCAGCAGTCAAAGGTAAATCCCCAATCCTTATGGATTCTTACAGACAGATCCGTAATAAGGTCAATGCACTTAATATTCAGTTGAAGAAACAGCATTATAACAATAGGATCTCTGCATGCAAAGGTAATATGAAAGAATCTTGGAAAGCAATGAATGAACTTCTCAACAAGAGATCCAAGTCAAGTAGCATTGATTGTCTCAAAGAATCTGGTACTGAAACTCGGAACAAAAAGGATGTTTCTAATGCAATGAACAATTTCTTTTGCACAATAGGTAGGGATCTAGCGGATAAAATACAACTTGCCGCTAACCCCCTTCTCTCTGGTGAATATGTAGTTAACAAAGATAAGACCAAGTTTAACTTCAAGACCATTGAGTTGAAAGATATCAGGGATGCATTTGCCAAGGTTAAAACAACAAAGAGCTTTGGGGTTGACAATATCTCTAGTTACTTTTTGAAGCTTGCTTTGCCCTGCATTGAAATCTCTCTGGCTTTCCTGTTTAACACATCCATTGAAACTAGCCAGTTCCCAGATTCATGGAAAGTAGCTAGAATTACTCCGATTTTCAAAGAGGGAGATAAGACTGAAAAATCCAATTATCGTCCCATATCAGTCTTGCCTGTCATCTCAAAGCTCTTCGAAAAGCTTGTTTTCAACCAGCTGTACCACTATATGAAAGAAAATAGTCTCTTTACATCTGACCAATCAGGGTTTTTGCGGCTACATTCCACACTAACTTGTTTGCTTAAAATGAGTGATGACTGGTACAACGGGCTTGATCTCAGTAAGCTTGTGGGATTGGTATTTATTGACCTAAAAAAGGCATTTGATACGGTCGACCATGATATTCTCTGCAAAAAGCTCGAACTATATGGAGTTCAGCAGCGAGAGTTGTCTTGGTTTAGGTCTTACCTATCCAACCGCAAACAATTCTGTAGGGTTAATGGTGTTGATTCAAATGTTGCGGAAATAGATGTGGGAGTCCAACAGGGTTCATGCCTGGGCCCTCTTCTATTCCTCATTTATATCAATGACCTTCCCCAGGCCGTCCAAGATTCCTCTGTGACAATGTATGCCGATGACACGAGTCTTTGTCATCAGTCTCACGATTTGACTCAGCTGAATGAGGCTATTAATAGCGATCTCAAGAAACTGGAGACGTGGCTGAATGGCAATAAGCTTTCATTGAATGTGGCAAAAACTCATTCAATGCTCATATCCACCAAGCAGAAAGGCAGCTCTCTTACAAGTCGAAATGAAGCTTTGGAACTGAAGATACGCGAAAATGAGCTCGAGGTAGTTCAAAAGACAAAGTACCTTGGAGTGCAGATCGACTGCAACTTAGATTGGAAAGAGCAAATCAAGGCTGTTTCTACCAAGGTCTCCAGGGCGATCGGCTTTTTAAAACATGCTAAATCCTTTTTACCTATGGCAAGTTTGAAAACTCTTTACACAGGTATTGTCGAGCCCCACTTTCGATATTGTTGTTCTGTCTGGGGTTGTGCTGGGTCTACAGACATCAACCAGTTGCAAAAACTTCAAAATCGTGCTGCTAGGATCATAACAAACAGCAGCTTTGATACCCCAAGCAGACCACTTATTACAGAGTTGGGCTGGAAGACCATTGAAGAACTCATTGGCAATGAGTCCAAAACAATGGTCTTCAAGTCGCTCAATGATTTGGCTCCTCAATACTTGTGTAATCTCTTTACCAAAAACTCAGCATGCTCCTCCCGCATCCTCCGGAACACTGAGACTGATTTGAGGTTGCCAAAGAAAAGATCAGCAAATGGACAAAAATGCTTTTCTTTCCGGGGAGCTAAACTATGGAATAGCCTTCCCGCTGAGTCTAAGACGGCATCCTCCTTGGGTAGTTTCAAAAAATCAATACAGGGTTGATTATTTCCTTTTTTATTGTAAATATTATATAGTTGTAAATAGGTTTTTAATATTATGGGTTCTTATTTTTTGGCATTCTTATTGTATATTGTAATTAGTTTTTAATTGGAGGGCCCCTTGAAAAACAACTTCGGTTGAAGGGCAACCCTCCCTAAACAAATGAAATATGAAATATATGAAAATATAGTGTCAAAAATGAGCCAACACTTTTGGTTTTCAAAGAGAGGATCAAAGACTGGGCTGGTGATAAATGCACCTGTAAAATATGCCGCTAATTTTTGTTTAATGTATATTTTTTTCTGCTGTAAATAGTTGGTTTGAATTAGTACTTTGATAATTGCTATTGTAAATACCAACTTTAAATATGGATTAAATCAAATAAAAAATAAAAAAAATCAATGATTGGTCGCACCGTGAACGCGGCGGACTTGGCCTAATTAGTTCCTGTTTTGAAGCGTAAGGACATAAGTCCCTCAACTGAAGCGATAACAGCAACTACAACAAGCGTAAGTTAGAGGGACTTACGTAATGTAGTCTATAAGCACAAAGGTCCTTGTTCACAGTTTCTATGCTATGTCTGTCCTTGAGGAGATTCCCCAAACCAGCACTTTTGTAGTTTAGGCTAAAACCTAAAAGCTCTGGTTTCGAGATGGAGGCAAATCTGGACTTTCAAGATAAAAATGTCTACTCTCAATGCTCCAGTATCAACAAACAAGGTACCTATCTTCAAGTTGACTATCGAGGAATAGTTTGAACATCATTTCTAATTGATTTGAGCTAAATTCTTAGCGCTAGCCTTGATCAAATCTGTTACTCTTTTTTGGGACACCAGGTACAATGTCCTTCACAACAACACAAAATGAGAAGTAACATAACTAAGTCAAAAGTAGGTGATAACAAAACAAAACGACATTAATTGAATGGTTGTGTGATTATGCGCTATTCTGGTAAAGTAGGCCATCCCTGGACTTGGCTTGTTTGGGCATGCGTTTTGAAGATAGCCAATGATGTCATGCGTAGTAGAAAGTACTTTGCATGCGCAATATAGGAACATTGACGTCACGCATAGATATTTCGATTTTGGCTTATTTTTCCGCCATCTGGCTGGCTTGCTTTTTATTACCTTTGGCATTTCTTATAATTCAAATCTACCAACACTGACAAAACTGAGCTCTCAGTTCTCTGATCGCCAAAAATTTAAGAGGAAATCATTAACACATTTCAACATTCTTTCCACTCAATCCCTTTATCATATTACTCGGACGGTACTTGAGCGATGCTTAAACATTGGGAAGAAGGCTTGAAAAAATAGTTTTGAAATGTTCAAAACAGCAAAGGTAATGAACTTGAGGATAGTAACGGATCCTATGAAACTCATCTGAACCTATTAAGTGCTGAAACTCTGATAATTTTTACGAAACTCTCAGTACTGGCCCAAATTTCAAGTTCCCAATAAAAAGACCTTTATTTTACTTCTATCATCGTTGTTTTGTTATCCTCATTATTGTTGATATTATTGTTGTTACGGGAGGGACTAGTCCGCTTTGTCCCAATTTCAATTCATCATTCTCCTCATAATGCTTGTATTTTACACTTGATTATCATGCTACTTTTCATTTTGAGACATGGAGTGATAGAATTGAATGTGGCGAAGAAACTATGCGTGCCCCACAGCAACACTAAACAATATTCTCGTCTCGTCAGATTTTCAGTGCAACTTTGCTCCTGGTAGTTGGCCAATGCATTACAGCTGTTAGGTGGCTTTATTTTGTTTCAAAATCATCGAATTAACTTCTTGCAAAGCTTCCTTTATTTTAGGCCAACATCACAGCTTCATCCTTCGCGTTCGTGCACAACTTCCGAGTGATCAAATTTTAATCCGCAACTCTGATAATATGAATGGTACGCAAAGCATTGTAGGATACAATTCCATTTAATACCCCCCCCCCCCGCCAAATGAGTAGAAGAACATACTTTTTATTACGGTCAATAAAGTTGGCATTATTTTCTTTACATTAGACCTCTTAGTTTTTCTGAAAATGAATCAGAATTGAGCGATATCTTGATACCTTTGTGGAATTTTCGAGTGTGCACACTAGTGATAGAAGCTCTAACGCCACTCGATCGAGCCTCGCGAATGAAAATGTGTAAAACGTAACGCTCGATCCAGGCTCTTTTGCTGAAAAGCCAAAAGGTCGATTGAAGTATAGCATAGGCTAGCGGCCATCTTTGATCTAGATATCAAGTATTGCAAATCTACGTCGAATTTGCATATTATTAACTATGAGTACCTTGTTTTCAATAAAGTATCGTTTGGTACTGCAGACCATGGGAGACATGAAGGTGACATGTACAGCTACAATCGCGGACTAAAATTTTGACAAACTTCGTATTTTCGAGAAAGTTTGAGTTGAGATCCCGCCCCCCCCCACCTCCCATTGTAATGCTCAAAGCTGATAAAAATGTCTTAGATGAGTTGACAAGTATGTCTTCTTCAAGTAACCAATATTGCAAAGGCATAGGGGGGGGGCATTAGCAGCGGAAGGTAGCAGTTTACATGCATGAAAGGCCTCTTTTAATGCAAAACTTATCTGTCCCAAGGTGTGCTGTCCGCGATTGCAGTTAGATCGTGGATACTAGTATGATTGTCGCGTCTCTGTCATTTCAGGGCCAAAAATATCTTTGAATCATCAGGCAATCATTTCCTAGATCCTGAACTCTAATATGCCATACATTGAATCTAAACATGTATTTTGCTTCATGGTAATTGCATAAGAAAACTTCCATTAATCAGAATGAAGTCGCTTTATTACGTTGCAATCAGGGTACACCTACCTGACCGAGATGGGATAATCCTTCGTTTTGCCACATGATCTCTGGATACACTGTCACAGCTTGAACCAGCTGGTCCTGAAAAAACTCTTTTACATGATCATACTACTATAACAACAAAGAAGAAAGAAGGTCAAATGGCTTATCACAATTTTCAAAAGTCATCACCATTAAATGAATCAGATGGATGATCGCTAAAACGTTTAAAATTCGACTCCAAGTGCCGATGATTGGGAACCGATGTTACTAGAGTGCTGCTCGGCTGTTGAATTCACTCATGCATCAGCAAATCACAGCACGACAGGTACTTACTACTGCGCTATGACTTATGACTGGAGCAAACAACAATGCCCTCAAATCATAGAGTTGATCTATCTTTAGTGGACACAAATTATGAGTCCTAGAGGGCCTTTACATGAGAAGATTTCAACCCGGGTTGAGTTCAACACGGGTTGAGTTTTGGAAGCATCGCTTATTTACCGTTGCGTTTACATGAAAATCTCAGCGCGGGTTGAGATCGGATCACATGATATGAATGCGGTTGTTGCTGTTAGTCAGTTTTTTGGTGGAATTTTTCAAACATGCACAATTTTGCAGTTGGTCAAGTCAAATTTTAGGCTCTGAATATACATCTTTTCTGTAAGTATAACGCTAAGATAGCCTCGTCTTGGCTTTAGACTTGATTAGAGGGCAACAGAAAGGGTTTAGGCCAGGCCCGAGGAAACTTTCAGCTGTTTGTACAACGGGCCTAAACAAGGGATAATTGGAAAAGAAAATGTCCTTTATGAAGCTACCGTAGTAGGTGAAGAAACGAATAAAATCAAGTATCAAGTTGAATGATAAATAGAGTTGTTGTTGTTGATCTGTTCTAGATAGAGAGTTTTGAGTTGTTGTTGTTGATCTGTTCGGACGTGTATTTATCGACTCCTCGAAATATCCTCGAAAATGTCTTCAAGATATCAAAAATCATCTGCAACCGACAAGGAACTAGTTGATAATGTGCTTAGATGCATCGAAATGGTAAATTGAAACATGATGGCCAGTACATCGATAATATTGCTAGTGCATGTGCGGATCAACTCGGATGGGATAGGCCTAAAACTGTTGCTGCGCTGCGAAAGGCTGTCGAGTTGGAGGCAATTCGCAAAGTTATCATACATGGAAAAACATCTTACAGATGCATTCTGCCTACCAAGAACGTTATCATTCGAGACAGCGATGATGTAAACTCTCCTACAGGTTGTGGAGTGGATGGCCAGCCTCCCCGGATAGACACTGATGTTTTGGATGAATCAGTACATGAAATGGAAAGCCAGTCTCCACAGACAAACTCTAGTGTTAAAGATCCTGCGGATCAGCGAGGAATCGAAAGCGATTTCCGGGATTTCAAAGAGTTTGTCTGGGGGGAACTGGCATCTTTGAGAAATCAGAAAATTGAAAATACGGCTGGCCCTGACCCCATAAATTATGAAAAAGCGTTCATTCGCAGTTTGGAACATCGAATTTTATCTCTTGAGAAACAGTTAGAGCAAAAACAACAAATCATCGAAAAGCTGTTGATCAATAATAACGTCCAAGTTCAAGCTCTACTGCAGATAGACAAAGTTGCCAGAACACCAACAAAAGAAAGCCACACCTTGAACAAAGCTTATTTCAATGGAGACAATCGCGGCAAGAGTGAAAATAATGGCAAGCCAACAAAAGAATCTGCAAAATATCAAAAGCAGAATCACCATCGTCCAAACAACAGAAGCCAGGCTCAGTGAATGCAAACGAAAACACGGAACACAACGAAGCGAAGAAAGTGATTTATTTGGTAGGAGACTCGGTCCTTCACGGAATCCATGAACGTGGCCTTACAACGAAGCATAATGTTAAAGTGAAAGCTCATGGTGGGGCAACGACACGCGACATGATTGATCATATTAAACCAGTATTGATAAGACAGCCTGACACCATGATCGTGCACTGTGGTACCAATAACCTGACTGCCAATGTAAACACGATCGAGCAAATGGAGGAAATCCTGAAAGTTGCAAAGAAAGAATCTGGCAACACGAAAATTGTTATATCAAGTGTTGTAACGAGGGCTGATCAAACAGGTATCAAAAAGAAGGTATCAAAGTTGAATAACAAATTAAAAACATTTTGTCATGATAATGGTATCAAACTGATTGAACACAGCAACATCAACGATGATTGCCTTGCCACGAAGCGCCTCCATTTAAACAAACGAGGAGACTCTTTCTTAGCTAATAACTTTCTTAAATTTGTAGGGGACCATTGAATTGCAGACACCTTGCCCCAAATAGATGAATATTCAAAAGTGTCACTAAAAATTTCTGATGATCAATCCGATAGTGACAGCCTATCTCATGGCCCTGACTTGCTTCAATTAAATACCGAGCAGGATCCCTTTGCTAAAATGAAGGAGCTGCGACTAAAAAATCCTCATAATCCCATAATTTCTTACCTGAATATCAACTCAGTGAGAAACAAGTTCGAAAACTTCACCGGAATGATTTCAGAGTATGTCGACGTTATCGTCTTAGCAGAAACAAAACTAGATGACACTTCCTCCATCAAAGATATTCTCACTCTTCCCAAGGCATCTACTGCGTCTTTTGGTACAAATTCGATAGCGTTCAGGGGTAGCATACTTTGGAACAGTACACCTGATGTGATTAAAAGCAGCAATACAGCCTCCGTTTTTGGCAAAAACATAAAAAATTGGACTGGGGAGGGTTGTAACTGTAATATTTGTAAATAGTGTTCCTGTACATTAGTTTAATTTAGTTGGTATTTATTAGTTTGTACGTTTTGCAAAAGCTAGATTGTTATCCAACTGTAAATAAAGTGATTATTATTATTATTATTATTATTATTATTATTATTATTATTATTATTATTATTATTATTATTATTATTATTATTATTATTATTATTATTATTATTATTATTATTATTATTATTATTATTATTACGTTCATTTTTCACACTTAAAACTGGACGTGTAAGCTTGAAATCAAATTGCAACACGCAAAATCAGATTTCAAGAACTTTTCGTAAAATCCTTGCTGTTCCTAGCAATACTGTCTTTTGAATTTGAGCTGTCTTGATCGAAATTCCAATTTCCTTGATTCGGCTTTCCAACATTGTTGGCACAGTTCCCAATGCACCTATCACAACAGGAATTATTGCAACTTTGACATTCCACAATTTGCTGACTTCTCTCGCTAAATCCCTGTATTTGTCAATCTTTTCATCTTCCTTCTCGGCTACTTTATTGTCGCCAGGGCATGCTATAACTATCAATTGGCACTCTCTTGTTTCTTTGTTAACAATTGTGATGTCAGGTCTCCTAGCACCGATCATTCGATCAGTTTGAATTGTGAAATCCCATAATATTTTACATTTCTCATTTTCCATTACACTTTCAGGGTCATGATCATACCATTTATCCACATGATCTAAACTATTTTTCTTGCACAGCTCCCAATGAACTGCTTTGGCTACGTTGTCGTGTCTGATCTTGTATTCCGTCTGGGCAAGCTTCTTGCACTGACTTATGATATGAGTTACTGATTCGTCTCCTTCCTTGCACATCCTACACTTAGGGTCATCACGACTTTTATCAATCTTTGCTTTGATTACGTTTGTTCGAAGTGCCTGATCTTGAGCAGCTATCAAAAGACCTTCAGTTTCTTTCTTTAGGTTCCCGTTGGTATGCCATATCCAAGAATCCTTACTAGCTATATTCTCCGTCTGCCTCAAATGTTGCCCGTGTAATGCTTTTTCTTTCCACACCGCTTTTCTCTCCATTTTCATTCTCCGTTTGAAATCTTCTTCATTCTCACTAGGTGTATCTATTTCTCTTCTTGCTGCGATTATCAATCGTTCATCACTCTCGCTTATATATCTTTCAAGTCCCAGTTTAGCAAGGTCAATACAATCTTCTACTGCAATTAATCCTCGACCACCCTCTTTCCTTGGTAAATACAATCTGCAGACGCTGTCTCTAGGATGTAATGCCTTGTGCATTGTCATCATTTTTCTTGTCATTCTATCCATAGTCCGTAATTCCTCCCTTGTCCGTTCAATGAAGGGAGCTGAATACCTTAATGAGGAGACTGCCCACGTGTTGATAGCTTGCACAATATTTCTTCCGTTCAATTTCGATTGTAAAACTTTCCTCACCCTACGTTTGTACTCATTTCTTAATTATTCTTTCATCTCTTTTTGCTTTACTTGATCGGATTCAAGAACACCCAAGTATTATTATTATTATTATTATTATTATTATTATTATTATTATTATTATTATTATTATTATTATTATTATTATTATTATTATTATTATTATTATTATTATTATTATTATTATTATTATTATTATTATTATTATTATTATTAGATACACTTACGTCTTTCGTATGCCTTAGGCACCTTCCTTCTTGACTTTCCATCTTGTAAATGACGCCAAATGAGGGCTGTGGGATACCCCACAATGCAATATCAAATATCCTACGATGCAACAATTTGATTTCCACTCGCCTCGAGTTGAAAAATTTCACGTTTACATGAAAATTTGCAATAATTTCAACCCGCGCTGAAATTTCAACACGAGATGAGTTGCCGAGTTGAACTGAGCCCGTGTTGACTTTCAACTCGGCCTCCTTCATGTAAACGCGATGAAAGATTACACCGTTCGACGAGTTGAAACTCACCCCGTGTTGAAGTCAGCCTGGGTTGAAATTTCTCATGTGAAGGCCCTCCTGGTTTAAACACTGTTTACACTTCCTATCTGCGTATTGTAAGATGACATTTCTTAATTTTTCTTTCATCTCTTTTTGCTTTACTTGATCGGATTCAAGAACACCCAAGTATTATTATTATTATTATTATTATTATTATTATTATTGTTATTATTATTATTATTATTATTATTATTATTATTATTATTATTATTATTATTATTATTATTATTATTATTATTATTATTATTATTATTATTATTATTAGATACACTTACGTCTTTCGTATGCCTTAGGCACCTTCCTTCTTGACTTTCCATCTTGTAAATGACGCCAAATGAGGGCTGTGGGATACCCCACAATGCAATATCAAATATCCTACGATGCAACAATTTGATTTCCACTCGCCCCGAGTTGAAAAATTTCACGTTTACATGAAAATTTGCAATAATTTCAACCCGCGCTGAAATTTCAACACGAGATGAGTTGCCGAGTTGAACTGAGCCCGTGTTGACTTTCAACTCGGCCTCCTTCATGTAAACGCGATGAAAGATTACACCGTTCGACGAGTTGAAACTCACCCCGTGTTGAAGTCAGCCTGGGTTGAAATTTCTCATGTGAAGGCCCTCCTGGTTTAAACACTGTTTACACTTCCTATCTGCGTATTGTAAGATGACAGATCAGTAAGAAGTAGTAAGGTGAAGTGAAAGCTGGCACTTACATTACAATGTACTTTGTCATGAAATATGTTAACTACTTACGTCAGGTAACCTTTTAAGCACGTGTTCGGCATGATTAGGATCACATAGACGAAGTCGAAGAATGGCAATTGTTATGAAATCTAAACTTGACAAACTGTAGAAAAAGAAGAAAAAAAGAAGTTCATTTCACATTAACCCGAACATATGAAATATCAGGACTCCACAAATGTTAAGTGGCGTTATTTCTTAACATGCACTTAAACTGCAACATTGTCAAGGTTTCAAAAACTTTGAATAATACACAAGTTGGACAAGTTGTCCCTAATATCACGCAAACCTTGTGTAATGGTACGTAATGATGTTAAGACCGTTCGTCAGTTCCCAAAGGCTCCTACTCAACCAGCATACCTTGTATGTACCGCATATACAAGGCATGCTGGTAGAGTAGGAGCCTCTGGAAACTGACGTGGGCCTCTTGGCTGGTATTTTTGTCGCCACTTACACGCGTCATTAACATGGCGACAACAAAAGCAAACTAAAAGCTGGCACGTGCAAGGCATGCTGGTCCAGTGAGAGTCTGTGCGTTGTAAAGGCGCGGATGCACAGCAATGCGTTGCAGTGAGCAACATATTGCATTCTTGGCATTCTTAGCTGGTTCCCGGAAAGCAGTCTTGGTTCATGAGAGTGTTCGTACATGAGCGCGCCGCATCACCTCACTCCTACATACAATACTAAAACTTCGTACCAAAGAATCTACTCTTCGCCACAACGTGTCGAGCTAAGCCAGTTATCTAATGAAGCAAGACTAATCTTGCTAAGCTCGAAACGCTTTGGATATATCTATATACTAAGACGCGTCATAGAAATGACCCAAAACCTTTTGTCTTCCCGTTGTTTCCCCTCTCAGCACTGTAAACAGCATAAGTCAGAAAATGCGTCTCTCCCACGGAAAACAACCTTCTCAACTTTTGCTCCAAAGTCTGAAGTGGATACGAATGGTTTTATTTTCTTTCTCTGCAATATGGAGGCTGGGGTACAATAAGTGCAAAAATTTTCAGCGGATAAAATTTCGGACAATAAACTTCGGCGAAAATATCTTCGGACATATTTTTGGAATTTCGGACAAATTAATTTTCGGACAAAATATTGACCGGTCTTTTGAATCCTGAAGGAAAACCACGTCAGGTTATTGAATAAAATAGAATGGAATAGAATAGAATTATTTTAAAATAGAAGAGAAAAGAAAAAATCACTAATTTTCTTGTTTAAGTTCATATTTTGGTCACTTGTTTACACGTATATGTGCTTATATTGTTTAGACATTTAAATCTTCGAAAGGGTCTTCTGGTTCAATGTCCAAATCAATAGCGTCGTCAATTCCGGCCATCTTAAATCCCTTTCGTATGATATCACCTGAATTGCGCATATGATCATACAAGCCAAGGAGCCACCTAGCGTGTGTTGGCTTCATCACCGACAGCTTAAGGGGAACTTCAACTTCATAAACATCCCTTCCTCTTTCCAACTGGGATGATAGTTCTTTTTGCGTACCACTCTTCGAATTTTTTCTTCCAAAACTCTTTAGCAGGAGCATTCACTGTGACGTCTAAGGGCTGGAACTGACCTGTCAGGTTCGCCGGAACGTAAACCCATGCGCACCCATTACTTTCAAGGTGATCTTGGTACCTTTTTGTCTTCTGACCCTTAAAGACGTCAAAAATTAATAACGCCTTTTGCTCAGCAGGCAAATTCAGTTCAGCTTTTTCTTTTCAATATAAGGAAAGACAACTTTGGTCAAATGTTGCAAAGCTTTTTCTTCGTTGCTCCAATGGTTTTGAGTGTATGTGAGATCAAATCCGTCTGGAAAAGTAACATCTTTTGGCAGGCATCGGTCGGTTTTGCCTTCGTAGATTAATTGCATCGGCAAGAAAATTCCGGACTTAGTGACAGTGAAAGTTCCAGTGATCTGCTTTTTCTTGCCCTTTCCAACTAAAGGTACACTGGAAGCGCCTTTTTCATGGAGAGTATGATTTGAAACACAAACATATGGCAAGGGTGTCTGGTCAAAATTTAGTATCAAGTCATCCGGTACCTGGTATCTCTCTTGCAAAATCTTTTTTCTCCGCTGGAAGTCGAGCTTTGTTTCCTTCAGTATCCCTGGAGCAACAGGAATTCTTGCAGTTGTTGCCATCCTACGAGACATTTTACGACCACTGGCATCCATTCTGTAGAGAATTTGACGTGCCCAGTCTGCATTTAATGAGATGTAGCCCCCATTCTCACAAAGCAGTAAACGATCATTTGCGAGAACTATACCTTTTGCTACGGCATTGATCACAGAAGTTGACACCGGGGCGCCCCTCAGACGCAAAGCTGAAACTGTCTCAATAGTTTTCTTCATCAGATCATCAGGTAGCAACGTTGGACGGCCAGCTTTTTTCTTTTCAATTGCTGTAACTTCACTTCCGTTATTCTTCTTCTTGTATTCTAAATATGCTTTCTTGAAATCACTTACAGTTTGCCTTTTAATGCTGGGAAACTGTGAGGAAAACTTCACAATTGCTGCCTTGTTACCATTTGCAGCGGCATATTGGCCTATCTCTGCTCGCTGCTGAGGTGACCAAGTGCAGTACTTTTTACGCTTCCTTCCTTTTTGTTCGCTGTTGGGCTTGAACTGTTTTATAACTTCTTTGCGTTCTCGGTCAGTTAAACCAGGATCGCATGCTTCGGCAGTTGTTTTCGATAACGAATTTTCAGCGGCATTGGGCTTTCTTTGAAAATAGTTCAGCAAGGACATCTTTACTTCAATCAATCACAACAGGTGTTGTGTGTAAAAACAAAAAACGTAGATCCTGAAAACCACAATGCATGGGTTTCCCTGGACAAAGATATCGGGGGGGGGGGTCACATCCCACGTTTTTGTATCTATGATATGCTGTTTTCCAGATTGCTGGTTTAAGAAATCATAGCACCTGTTTGCCATCCACCTATTGACAGCTCGACCAAAAATTAGTTTTACCTGTATGGTAGGGTTGCAGCAGAACTATCGAAATGAAAAGTTTAAATCTTGAAGTACCAACCCCCGAAATGATAAGATTGACATGAAAACAAATATTTCTTCCTTGGAGATTCAATGTATTTTGTTTTAATCATATTCATCATGGAGAGTATCATTGTGCACAAAATTGCAAGTAGAGGGTGGCATGTATATGGGAAGACAACTTGGAAGAAACCTTTTAAAGGGCAGAAAGTGTTTGCAATGAAAGAGGAAAACAAAGAAGCTTTGGAATCCGATCCATGTGCTGTTGCCTGGAAAATAAGGTTCCACGACAAGGTAATGCCGCAAACAGTTGGTCACGTCCCTCGTGAGATATCAAGACCTATCTATCATTTTTTGAAATATGGAGGTGAAGTTTGTGGGGAAGTTGCTGACGAGAAATATCGACCTTCTCCTATTCCAAAAGGTGGTCTGGAAATAGCTTTGACAGTTACCTGCAAGATATCAGCAACAAAACAAGACATTCTACAAAGATTAGATTCAATGATAAAAGAAAATTATGATGAGTCATTTTTCGAAGGCATTGTTGGTCTTGAAGAGTTCAGTGACGCGGAAAGAGGAGAAGAAGAAAGTGTCGAGGGTGACTTTTTGATAGACAATGAGAACGATAACGATGTTATTTGCTTGGACTGATATTAGCTTAGAAACACTACTATTTTGCAGATCTACTCAAACTCGTGTTTTAGCATTGCAACCTTTCGTTTCGTTTCATGATGGGAATTCGGATTCAGAGATCACTTGATTTCCATTTCTTCGTCAATTCACATTGCGCATGCGCAGTCTGTGCAAAATTTTCGGCGCGACGAATTTTCGGACAACCCTAAATTATTATTATTATTATTATTATTATTAACACTTTATTTACAATGTTGGCATAAAAATAAGGTATAAAATAGCTATACATGTATATAATATTTACAAACATAGCTAATAAAAGCCAACTACTTCAATTTACAAGAAAAGAATGGATAAAAACATCATATAAAACCTAAAAGTGGTACATAATTTCGGCAGAGCCTACATTGGCATTCACTAAATTTCGTACAAATAAATTTTCGGACAAGTCTTTGTCCGAAAGTTTGTCACACCGAAATTTTTTGCACTTAATATACATCCATTTTTATCCAAGGTTCAACTCCCAAGGGAATAATCCTTGCACATATCCTTATTGCCGGACTTGCCAGTTTGTTGGATCCTTATCTTACTCCCGTCCTTTATTTCACGAAAAAGCTAAAAGAGAGGCCAGACTTACTTAGATCGCTTTTTTTCCAGCTAGGCTCCAGAGAGGCATAAAGGAAGGTTTCAACAGGGGTCTTGAATGAGCGGGGAAGCTAATTCTGAGCGAAATGGCACTGAAAAGGTCTCAAAATCCAAGGCTTTCTTTCCTCTACCGCTCTGGATTATATACCTCAAACTACAAAGAAGCCGCCATTCCTTTGAAATGATCAACAGCTTTGTTTGAGTTTCCAAGGAGGCCTATAGAAAACTTTTCAGCATTGAAATTTTGAAAGAAGGCTTTGAAATAAGGTGAATGCATTCCGTTCGTCTGATGCAAGACCAAGGTAATGCATTCCTGGAAACGAGAAATCTCAGCGAGAATGATATGGACGTGTTCTACCACAGAGAGCTCCAAGGGGGATGCAGTGAGAGGGCAAGTTTTTCTGGGGGCATTGGGCTAAAAAGAGACACTTGCTCATGTCTTTTCAAACTTTTATTAGATTAGTACGGCTTCTTTTTCCACGCGTTCAGAGGTTTAAGAGGTCCACGGATTCTGTTCCATACCGAGGTGAGCTTTAAGGGGGACTAGAAGTAGCGAGTTCTCTTAAGAGCATAGGGGTAAATGGAAACAAAAACCACCTATCTTCTCAGGAAATCGGTTCCAGCCAAGATATCATTGGCAAGTAAATAACACAAGAAAGTGGCTGTGATACGAAACACTGGAAGACATCTACAAGTTACGAACCAACCTTGGATGCACTCATCCTTCATCCTCCTAAATATCAGCGAAAAAAATTATGTGCAAACCTGAAGTTGAGCAGAAATTCTTCAAAGAAGACAGTTGCAAATGGATATTAAGTATCCAAAAAAGCCAAGGTGTTTAGGGATTTTTTCAGGCTCCTGTTCACTCCAGTTGTGATATCCTGCCAATCCTTTTGAGTCTCGGCAATTTTGCTCTTTGCACCCGATCTTATTACCGTTCATTGTGCAGGCTCTGAAAGGGTTTTTGGGAGCAAGGAAGCATGGCCTAAGAAAGGCCGGAGCCAGAGAGCATGACTAGAAAATGCGGGACCTTGAGAGCACATATTTTTTTCAAGAACTTACTGATCTTCATTTCTCATTAAGACACTCACATGTCAACATGTACGCGGATGATACAAGCCTTTCGTTCTCTTCAAAGTCCATTCCCTTGATAAATGAATGCGTCAACAAGGACCTCGGATATCTTAAATCTTGGCTTAATGCAAACAAATTGTCCCTAAATGTGACCAAGACACAAAGTCTTGTGATAGGTGGTAGGAAGCGTTTAAACGACATGGAAAAGGTAGAGGGAGTAAAGCCTCTCTTTAATGTAGGGGAAGAAACTGTTTTTATCATAAAGCAGGCAAAATATCTAGGAGTAATGGTTGATCAACACTTGAACTGGAAAGAACAAATTTCTACTATTAAGAAAAAGTTTCCAGAGGAATAGGGATGTTGAAATACTCTAAAAAGTATCTCCCTCTTCTCACAATACAAAGTATGTATAAAAGTCTTGTAGAACCATATTTTAGATATTGCTGCCCTGTATGGGGAAGCTGTGGCACCACAGCAATAAACGAACTACAAAAACTTCAAAATCGGGCTGTAAGAATAGTTACCAACAGTAGATATGATGCTTCTGCAAAGCCTATCATCAAGAAACTTGGATGGCTCACTGTTAGTGAAATTATTCGAATGGAGACATTGAGTATGGTATACAAATCTATCAATGATCTGGCTCCCACTTACCTTACAGAAATGTTCTCAAGACTCTCGGATAGAAGTAAGAGAGAATTACGCAATACCAGATCTGATCTAGAAATTCCCTTGCGAAAATTTGCAAATGGCCAAAAATGCTTTTCATATAAAGGCGCGACAATGTGGAACTGTCTCAGCCTAGAATCAAAATTGTCCCCGACTTTGAAAACTTTCAAAAAAAGCATAGCAAACCTTGCATCTAGCTAATTTCTCTCTCACATCACATTCTACCATATCATGATCATATCTATAATTTTTTATACACTTTGCTAATAGCTGTATAGATCTTATTGATTGTAGTTTTATTTTTGATTTATGTGTAAATTTAGATTCTTTTCTTTTGTAAGTATTTTTAACAGGGTACATTGTAAACCAGTTAGCTGAATGTTTTACCCTGTATAAATATTATAAAATGAAATGAAATGAAAATGAGCACAAGGCTAATGTTGAGGGGAGTAAAGGAACATGCTGCTTTTTAAGAGGGGAGCAATGGAGCAACCACCCCCTTTAGGGTCCTCATTATGACATATGCTTTGAAGAACAACAATTGGGACTAATGTGGAATTTTAACATTTTCATGGAAATACATGGTTTTCCCAAAGGTATACAAGACTTTTACAGAATCATAGCCCCTATCGCGGCCAGTAAGTTTACCGTAAGTCCTCGAAAAAGGCCCTATAAAATATTTTCGCTAAAACTATTTTTTGATGGGGCTTATTCGAGGGAAGGGGTATGTTGAGCAGCAACCAAAAATATTACCAATACTATTCTTTTGTTTACTTGATGCTGCTCAATATGCTAACTGCAGATATATTAGGATAATTGCTTTCGAGGCAATATCTATGGATCTAAGTCCTGATGGTGACATGAATTTAAAAGGTTTAACAAAGAGAGTCAGTCAAATACCCAGGGGGCACTCGACACACACGCATATGGGGGCGGTCAGTCCAAGAAATTTTAAAGCAACCCTAACATATTAGTTCAGCTTAATTGAAACCCAAAAATATCACCTCTCTTAATGATATTTTATACTTAGAAACCAGTCCATATGAACATGACTGATCATGAAACAATGCAGAATTAAGGTCGGAACAGCCATTAAAAAAACCCAGACAGGGGCGCAAATGCAAAATTTTTTCAAAGGACCGAGTTTTTTCCACCAGAGACCGAGCTTTCCAAAAGATTCTGTTGCCAAAATGCCATAATTAATGAAAATGCAACTTCAATAACAGGCACAATTTTTTTCATAACTATCGACATGAAACCAAACTTTTCTCAAACAGACCTTAAGTTGTCTTTAAGTAGTATCTTTTTAGCCGTCTCCCCTGAATAAGGACTTGCCCGTTGGAACAAAAATTTGAGATGTTGAAACCAAATGCGAACGAAGCGAGCAAAGATTGGGTTCGAGGGCTTGCCCCGGGGGAATTTTTTTGCTACCACACACTCGAGATCGTTGGAAAATGGCCCATTTTGTAAAGAATTCGCCATTTAAAGGTGCAGTAGGAATCTACCAACGGAAGGCTTTCCCGGGAAATTCTGAAAAACTTAAAATCACTTAGAAATAGATTGGTTTTTACCGTACTTCTATGAACTATAAGCATGATAGTTTGATATTTCTAATGAGTTCCTTGCACCTTCATTTCTTTTGAACTTCTTTTCCATAAGCCTGACTTTCAGAGCCTTCTCGCATGAGAAAGGAACAAACCTTAGCGAATTATTTTGAGGACTCCGACGGGCCTAAAGGAATTAGGATAGTCAAATCGAAACTCAACAATAAGTATGCATTTTAGGCATGCTAGAAATTTCCTTTTGTCACGTTGACCACCATTATGTGTTGGTACTGGTGAAATTACCAAATGCCACATGTCGTTGGACCACGGGGAGGATTTATGTGCCACGGGCCAAAGGTGTAGACGTGGTAGACGTATGTCAGACGCTCACCGTCCAGGGGGATGCGGAGATGTCCTACTCTTGTAACAATTTTTGAATGAGGGTGACTAAAGTATAACCAAAAGCTATGTAGAGTGAAATGGTTTTACATCCATAATAATGCAAAACTAGATATCATTTGAAAGAGTTCAGCGAATGGAACTTGATTCTTGCAAGAGTTGTAAAATTTTGTTTACTTAAGGGGGCTTTTGGAAATTTTTTGTTTCGTCTCTCTGACTAGCCATTATGCAGAAGCAAAGGTTTGAAATAATGGCAACTAATAAATAGCCACATTCTACTCCACAAGTTTGTAAGGGCATCTTTTTGGGTGCTGCTCAAATTTCTAAATACAGCACTCTGGAGAAAATTGAATTTACTGAATTTCAGTCTTTAGAATTTTCGAATGGAGGAAATTTGCTCTCTTGCTCACCCGGTCCATGTCAATGGTTTAGTTGGTGTATTTAACTGCTACTGCTTATCATTGTCTCCGCCCCTTCTCGATTTTCAATTTATCATAGCTAGCTGAGGAATTCTTGGTGCTTCCTGTTTGATCACGGACTGTGGTATAGAAACTCGTCAGACATATTCTTATAAATGCTATTGTCTTACAGGAAGACTTGGGCAAGTCCAGGGCCCCCTATGGCTATGATCTACAGTCTTTGGACTCTCTCTCACCCCCTCTTTCGGCCCTGCACGCGTCCCCTTGCCAGTCTTGGCTATTCAACTTCTTCCTGGACCAGACCATTGTACGTTAACGCTGCTGCATGGACTGGGACCGATTCCCGGACATTGTTCGTTAACTAGTCCACCTAAAGAAACAAGATCACTATG
This sequence comes from Aurelia sp. 4 Dawson et al 2005, assembly GCA_964019985.1. Classification (NCBI taxonomy): domain Eukaryota; kingdom Metazoa; phylum Cnidaria; class Scyphozoa; order Semaeostomeae; family Ulmaridae; genus Aurelia; species Aurelia sp. 4 Dawson et al 2005. The sequence goes on from OZ026509.1 coordinate 7,336,796, forward strand.
GCTCACTTCGATACAGCACGGAATTAAGAGCAGTATCGGGACCGAATTCTGCTGAAACATAGCTTTGTGGTACAACTCTGTTCAGAGCCATTTAAAAACATTCAGCAGTTCAACTTCAGAGCCGGATCGGGACCGACTTATACACTATAAAATAGTGACTGGAACCGGGTGATGAAATTATTGGGGGGGGGGGTTGTGACACTTCTCCCACACCCCCTCATTTGCGCCAGTGAACCCAGAAATATCAGTTGAACAATATTTGATACCAAAAAATATTATGAACGTTAGCACCTATCTAATGATGTCCAATTCGATACGAAACAACAAGTTTCAAGGAAGTGCCTTATTTTATTGTTTTAATCATGATACTGGTAATCATGGCAATCATAACTTTTCTTCTTATTGTCATAGCAACAAAAACAATAGAGCAAATTGATTTAATCGAGTGATCTTTTACTTGTTTGCATCAAAAGTTTGATGATCATAGCTACTTTTACCAAGGCTTTACGGTTAAGGTAGCTCTGCACTTAAGGTGGCTCACTACCGAAAAAATTCAGGATTTAGGAAACAGTAAAAGGTGGCTGTATGCCAAGTAAAAATAAGTTCAAAACACAAAAAAAACAACAGTAAGTAAAGGTGGCTCGCTTCTGTTATTAATTTCAAACTGCAAAACAGTGGGTGTCCTATCGCTCATGCTTTTACAGCAAAGAAATAGAGGAGAGTGGAATCCGCCCCCTCCGGAACTCCCAGGTGAGGTAGAGTTAAAGAGTGTGTGTACATGGGAAAGAGTAAGGATACAACTAAAGAGTAGGGAGTGGTGGAAAGAGCAGTGATGAACCTCAAGAGTGGAAGGTGAAGAATTGCCTTGCATATATATGAACGCCCACTTCGTAGATCGAACCTTAACGAAACCGTTATGACAATAGTTTGCCCACATAAAGTGATTAACAGCTACAATTGCCAACAGGCGCAGCAAAGTTCTCCTTGAGAAATTACTGGGTACGACGGCGGGCCAGCGCGGCGCCTGCGGCGCCGCGGGGCAAGCCTAGTTTACATATATAAGGGTAATTTAAATCGAATATACAAATGGAATTTAATGAATTGAATAAATATATAGATAAATTAAATATTGAAGACATATATGGACAAGATTTAGGATTTCATTGAATTGACAGGCATTGCATTTACAGGTTGGGCAATCCCATTGTTTGATATAGCGATAGGGCTGGTTCATCATGGCGGACGCTCACAGTGATGCTCCAGAAAACATGATCCTAAATTCAACCGAAACTGCAATCACAAAGCAGTTAAAAGCAGATGGAATCATTGAAGCTGCTGATGAAATCGAAGTGATGACAACTGGTGAAATTAGAAAGCTACAAGCAAGTAAAAAACGACCCGATACAACGAATGTTTGCCAAGGGCTTCAGAAGAAGCATGGCCTAGACAAGTCAGTTTCCGAACTGCATCTCAAATACCTTCTCGCCACTGGCAAACTAGAAGCAGTCAATCAACGTGGAGGAGAGACACTGAAAATACCTGATGTATCGGGTCCTCAGCCGGAGGCAGAACTATCCAAACAAGACATCCGTAGTCAAGAGGAGGAAACTACAGCAAAATTCGACAGCCACCTCAGGCCTATGGCGAATAGCATGGCAAGATCTGAAACTCCTCTCAGTGACACTGACACCCATTTGGTAAGAGCTTTGGGAGATCTTGCAATTTCACTTCAAAAAACTAATGACCTCCTGCAAATGGAGAGAAGTACTTCGAGAAAGCTCATGGAGGAAAATATGCCGTTAAAATTACGACTGAAAGACCTGGAGATCAGCAATGCCCAGTTACGAGCTGACGTAAACTCTTTATGTCGGACTTGGTATATATCCGACTTTGGGGGTCTATACCAACAAAGGACTATGAAGTTTTTTGCGTGCAGAGGTGTAATCTCAACCCCAGCTATTTCTAATTTTGGGTCTTTGATATCTGACCTATGAGAATGACGGACAGTCTGGTTAACATAGACCGCCACACCTTCACCGCTGGTATTCCTATCATCACGATATATATCATAACCATCAATTTGAATTTCTGAGTCCTTGGTATGCTCATCTACCCTTGTTTCATTTAGTCCAAGGATATCAAATTGATGATCTCTGCATAATATCTCTAACTCATACAGATACTTCTTTAAGGATGCAGTGTTTAAGGTAGCTAATTTTAATCCCTTTCTACCTTTTGGAGTAACTTTATCATTTATTCTAGCGTTGGAATTTAATCCCGTTAATCCCTATTGACAAAATCTTATATATTTGCTAATATTACCTGCAAACTTTCTGAGGCCCCCTTGGTTAATATGCAGCCCATCTTTCGCTAAGTTAGTAAATAATATATTGTCATTATCTATACGATCATAGCCTTGCAACAAAAGTTTGTCCTTTAAAATCTTATTAGTTTGTATAACCTTGGCATTTAGATGCAGTTCATCACTTCGTTTAAAGATAGATGAAAAAAACGACTTGTGCACCTGGGTTGTTGCTCTTGATATCATCCAAGGTTTCAATGATCTCATTTGAGAGTTGTATTGGCGTTGATGATTTGAGGTTGTTCGTGCCAGCATGAACGATAATCACGTCAGAGTCAGGTTCCAGTCTTCTCTGATTTTTCATCTTGGCAATCCTCGCTCCTGGGTCTGCAACTACATGAACTTCGTGGTGGTTATTTGTAAGTCTTGTACCATCCAAATATCAAAGTTGGGAGTCGCCAATGACAGTGATTTTCAGCTTTCGTTCGCTCTCTCGTGATTGTTTGGCCTTCCTATCGTTTCTTTTTTCGCTGCCTTTAGTGATGTTTTTCCCTTGATGTTCTTTTCTTGTTTTCGTTTCTCTTGTCTTCCCTCTCATTGTATCTTGTTCTTTTCCAGTTGTTTTTAAGCTTTCTTTTGTCTTCCTCTTTCCCTTTGGGATTGCTTCATCATTGACAACCTTAGATTTTCCCTCACCATAGCAACTGGATATTGATTGGTCTAGATTGATTATCTCCAGGTTTCTCTCCTCAGTCATCTCTGATTCACATGTGGCGTGCTCAAAGCTTTTCGATATTGTACCAGCTCGTAACTGGGCGGTTTCGCTTCTCGATTTTACGTCAGCTCGTAACTGGGCATTGCTGATCTCCAGGTCTTTCAGTCGTAATTTTAACGACATATTTTCCTCCATGAGCTTTCTCGAAGTACTTCTCTCCATTTGCAGGAGGTCATTAGTTTTTTGAAGTGAAATTGCAAGATCTCCCAAAGCTCTTACCAAATGGGTGTCAGTGTCACTGAGAGGAGTTTCAGATCTTGCCATGCTATTCGCCATAGGCCTGAGGTGGCTGTCGAATTTTGCTGTAGTTTCCTCCTTTTGACTACGGATGTCTTGTTTGGATAGTTCTGCCTCCGGCTGAGGACCCGATACATCAGGTATTTTCAGTGTCTCTCCTCCACGTTGATTGACTGCTTCTAGTTTGCCAGTGGCGAGAAGGTATTTGAGATGCAGTTCGGAAACTGACTTGTCTAGGCCATGCTTCTTCTGAAGCCCTTGGCAAACATTCGTTGTATCGGGTCGTTTTTTACTTGCTTGTAGCTTTCTAATTTCACCAGTTGTCATCACTTCGATTTCATCAGCAGCTTCAATGATTCCATCTGCTTTTAACTGCTTTGTGATTGCAGTTTCGGTTGAATTTAGGATCATGTTTTCTGGAGCATCACTGTGAGCGTCCGCCATGATGAACCAGCCCTATCGCTATATCAAACAATGGGATTGCCCAACCTGTAAATGCAATGCCTGTCAATTCAATGAAATCCTAAATCTTGTCCATATATGTCTTCAATATTTAATTTATCTATATATTTATTCAATTCATTAAATTCCATTTGTATATTCGATTTAAATTACCCTTATATATGTAAACTAGGCTTGCCCCGCGGCGCCGCAGGCGCCGCGCTGGCCCGCCGTCGTACCCAGTAATTTCTCAAGGAGAACTTTGCTGCGCCTGTTGGCATTTGTAGCTGTTAATCACTTTATGTGGGCAAACTATTGTCATAACGGTTTCGTTAAGGTTCGATCTACGAAGTGGGCGTTCATATATATGCAAGGCAATTCTTCACCTTCCACTCTTGAGGTTCATCACTGCTCTTTCCACCACTCCCTACTCTTTAGTTGTATCCTTACTCTTTCCCATGTACACACACTCTTTAACTCTACCTCACCTGGGAGTTCCGGAGGGGGCGGATTCCACTCTCCTCTATTTCTTTGCTGTAAAAGCATGAGCGATAGGACACCCACTGTTTTGCAGTTTGAAATTAATAACAGAAGCGAGCCACCTTTACTTACTGTTGTTTTTTTTGTGTTTTGAACTTATTTTTACTTGGCATACAGCCACCTTTTACTGTTTCCTAAATCCTGAATTTTTTCGGTAGTGAGCCACCTTAAGTGCAGAGCTACCTTAACCGTAAAGCCTTGGTAAAAGTAGCTATGATCATCAAACTTTTGATGCAAACAAGTAAAAGATCACTCGATTAAATCAATTTGCTCTATTGTTTTTGTTGCTATGACAATAAGAAGAAAAGTTATGATTGCCATGATTACCAGTATCATGATTAAAACAATAAAATAAGGCACTTCCTTGAAACTTGTTGTTTCGTATCGAATTGGACATCATTAGATAGGTGCTAACGTTCATAATATTTTTTGGTATCAAATATTGTTCAACTGATATTTCTGCGTTCACTGGCGCAAATGAGGGGGTGTGGGAGAAGTGTCACAACCCCCCCCCCCCAATAATTTCATCACCCGGTTCCAGTCACTATTTTATAGTGTATAAGTCGGTCCCGATCCGGCTCTGAAGTTGAACTGCTGAATGTTTTTAAATGGCTCTGAACAGAGTTGTACCACAAAGCTATGTTTCAGCAGAATTCGGTCCCGATACTGCTCTTAATTCCGTGCTGTATCGAAGTGAGCCATAGTGATCTTGTTTCTTTAGGTGGACTAGTTAACGAACAATGTCCGGGAATCGGTCCCAGTCCATGCAGCAGCGTTAACGTACAATGGTCTGGTCCAGGAAGAAGTTGAATAGCCAAGACTGGCAAGGGGACGCGTGCAGGGCCGAAAGAGGGGGTGAGAGAGAGTCCAAAGACTGTAGATCATAGCCATAGGGGGCCCTGGACTTGCCCAAGTCTTCCTGTAAGACAATAGCATTTATAAGAATATGTCTGACGAGTTTCTATACCACAGTCCGTGATCAAACAGGAAGCACCAAGAATTCCTCAGCTAGCTATGATAAATTGAAAATCGAGAAGGGGCGGAGACAATGATAAGCAGTAGCAGTTAAATACACCAACTAAACCATTGACATGGACCGGGTGAGCAAGAGAGCAAATTTCCTCCATTCGAAAATTCTAAAGACTGAAATTCAGTAAATTCAATTTTCTCCAGAGTGCTGTATTTAGAAATTTGAGCAGCACCCAAAAAGATGCCCTTACAAACTTGTGGAGTAGAATGTGGCTATTTATTAGTTGCCATTATTTCAAACCTTTGCTTCTGCATAATGGCTAGTCAGAGAGACGAAACAAAAAATTTCCAAAAGCCCCCTTAAGTAAACAAAATTTTACAACTCTTGCAAGAATCAAGTTCCATTCGCTGAACTCTTTCAAATGATATCTAGTTTTGCATTATTATGGATGTAAAACCATTTCACTCTACATAGCTTTTGGTTATACTTTAGTCACCCTCATTCAAAAATTGTTACAAGAGTAGGACATCTCCGCATCCCCCTGGACGGTGAGCGTCTGACATACGTCTACCACGTCTACACCTTTGGCCCGTGGCACATAAATCCTCCCCGTGGTCCAACGACATGTGGCATTTGGTAATTTCACCAGTACCAACACATAATGGTGGTCAACGTGACAAAAGGAAATTTCTAGCATGCCTAAAATGCATACTTATTGTTGAGTTTCGATTTGACTATCCTAATTCCTTTAGGCCCGTCGGAGTCCTCAAAATAATTCGCTAAGGTTTGTTCCTTTCTCATGCGAGAAGGCTCTGAAAGTCAGGCTTATGGAAAAGAAGTTCAAAAGAAATGAAGGTGCAAGGAACTCATTAGAAATATCAAACTATCATGCTTATAGTTCATAGAAGTACGGTAAAAACCAATCTATTTCTAAGTGATTTTAAGTTTTTCAGAATTTCCCGGGAAAGCCTTCCGTTGGTAGATTCCTACTGCACCTTTAAATGGCGAATTCTTTACAAAATGGGCCATTTTCCAACGATCTCGAGTGTGTGGTAGCAAAAAAATTCCCCCGGGGCAAGCCCTCGAACCCAATCTTTGCTCGCTTCGTTCGCATTTGGTTTCAACATCTCAAATTTTTGTTCCAACGGGCAAGTCCTTATTCAGGGGAGACGGCTAAAAAGATACTACTTAAAGACAACTTAAGGTCTGTTTGAGAAAAGTTTGGTTTCATGTCGATAGTTATGAAAAAAATTGTGCCTGTTATTGAAGTTGCATTTTCATTAATTATGGCATTTTGGCAACAGAATCTTTTGGAAAGCTCGGTCTCTGGTGGAAAAAACTCGGTCCTTTGAAAAAATTTTGCATTTGCGCCCCTGTCTGGGTTTTTTTAATGGCTGTTCCGACCTTAATTCTGCATTGTTTCATGATCAGTCATGTTCATATGGACTGGTTTCTAAGTATAAAATATCATTAAGAGAGGTGATATTTTTGGGTTTCAATTAAGCTGAACTAATATGTTAGGGTTGCTTTAAAATTTCTTGGACTGACCGCCCCCATATGCGTGTGTGTCGAGTGCCCCCTGGGTATTTGACTGACTCTCTTTGTTAAACCTTTTAAATTCATGTCACCATCAGGACTTAGATCCATAGATATTGCCTCGAAAGCAATTATCCTAATATATCTGCAGTTAGCATATTGAGCAGCATCAAGTAAACAAAAGAATAGTATTGGTAATATTTTTGGTTGCTGCTCAACATACCCCTTCCCTCGAATAAGCCCCATCAAAAAATAGTTTTAGCGAAAATATTTTATAGGGCCTTTTTCGAGGACTTACGGTAAACTTACTGGCCGCGATAGGGGCTATGATTCTGTAAAAGTCTTGTATACCTTTGGGAAAACCATGTATTTCCATGAAAATGTTAAAATTCCACATTAGTCCCAATTGTTGTTCTTCAAAGCATATGTCATAATGAGGACCCTAAAGGGGGTGGTTGCTCCATTGCTCCCCTCTTAAAAAGCAGCATGTTCCTTTACTCCCCTCAACATTAGCCTTGTGCTCATTTTCATTTCATTTCATTTTATAATATTTATACAGGGTAAAACATTCAGCTAACTGGTTTACAATGTACCCTGTTAAAAATACTTACAAAAGAAAAGAATCTAAATTTACACATAAATCAAAAATAAAACTACAATCAATAAGATCTATACAGCTATTAGCAAAGTGTATAAAAAATTATAGATATGATCATGATATGGTAGAATGTGATGTGAGAGAGAAATTAGCTAGATGCAAGGTTTGCTATGCTTTTTTTGAAAGTTTTCAAAGTCGGGGACAATTTTGATTCTAGGCTGAGACAGTTCCACATTGTCGCGCCTTTATATGAAAAGCATTTTTGGCCATTTGCAAATTTTCGCAAGGGAATTTCTAGATCAGATCTGGTATTGCGTAATTCTCTCTTACTTCTATCCGAGAGTCTTGAGAACATTTCTGTAAGGTAAGTGGGAGCCAGATCATTGATAGATTTGTATACCATACTCAATGTCTCCATTCGAATAATTTCACTAACAGTGAGCCATCCAAGTTTCTTGATGATAGGCTTTGCAGAAGCATCATATCTACTGTTAGTAACTATTCTTACAGCCCGATTTTGAAGTTTTTGTAGTTCGTTTATTGCTGTGGTGCCACAGCTTCCCCATACAGGGCAGCAATATCTAAAATATGGTTCTACAAGACTTTTATACATACTTTGTATTGTGAGAAGAGGGAGATACTTTTTAGAGTATTTCAACATCCCTATTCCTCTGGAAACTTTTTCTTAATAGTAGAAATTTGTTCTTTCCAGTTCAAGTGTTGATCAACCATTACTCCTAGATATTTTGCCTGCTTTATGATAGAAACAGTTTCTTCCCCTACATTAAAGAGAGGCTTTACTCCCTCTACCTTTTCCATGTCGTTTAAACGCTTCCTACCACCTATCACAAGACTTTGTGTCTTGGTCACATTTAGGGACAATTTGTTTGCATTAAGCCAAGATTTAAGATATCCGAGGTCCTCGTTGACGCATTCATTTATCAAGGGAATGGACTTTGAAGAGAACGAAAGGCTTGTATCATCCGCGTACATGTTGACATGTGAGTGTCTTAATGAGAAATGAAGATCATTTACGTATATCTGAGAGAACTCATGTGAATCTGGTCACTCTGCTTAAGTGAATCTGGTCACTCTGCTCAACGAGAATCTGCTCCCAATAATTCCTATGATGCTGCTATTCTTCGTTTAGATTCAAATATTCAAAGCGAAGTCGTCGATTGGTATCTAAGATGGTTGCTAGTTTTTGCTTCAGATTTTCCATGATTTATCAGGCCTGGCAGTTCTGTCACTGGACTCTGTTCCCTAAAAACCTTGGGTAATACATGGACTTGATGATTTCTAGCACATTTTTTGTACCCGCTTTGGAGTGCATCCTTGCGGTGTTGACAGTAAGAGTATTTTAGTAAAAGAGGGCATTCATTTGTGTCATTGGTGCAGCAAAGATTGGGGTCTGGAGAGATGAACTCAGAAATGTTTCAAGAGCACGTTCTTTACTTTGGCAAGGAACGGTACTTTTGTCGTAAGATCCCCATTTTTGTGGGCACTTCAAAAAGTTTCCAAAACATGACCGTTTTCTAATTACGGCTCAACGTTCCCCTCCCAGTAAAAAGAACTAATTAATTGCATTTGATTGCCTTGGCATTTCAAAACAGACAACCTGTACAGTAACTGGGAGGTGCATGGGAATTCAATGTAAAGTATAAGCTTTTGAAGAAAGTTCTTGAAAAATGCATGTGCTCTCAAGGTCCCGCGTTTGCTAGTCATACTCCCTGGCTCTCGGCCTTTCTTAGGCCATGCTCCCTTGCTTCCAAATACCCTATCAGAGCCTGCATCATGAAAGGTAATAAGATGGGATACAAAGAGCAAAATTATGGTGACTCACAAGGACTGGCTGGAGATCACAACTGGAGTGAACAGGAGCCTGAAAAATCCCTAAACACTTTAGCTTTTTTTGGATACTTAATATCCATTTGCCAGTGTCTTCTTTGAAGAATTTCTGCCCAATTTCACGTTTGCACAAAGTTTTTTCTGCTGATATGAGGATGAGTGCATCGAAGATTGGTTCGTAACTTGCAGATGTCTTTCAGTGTTTCGTATCACTGCCAATTTCTTAAATTTTTTCTTTGCCAATGATATCTTGGCAGCAACCGACTTCCTGAGAAGATAGGTGGCTTTTGTTTCCATTTATCCATATGCTGTTAAGAGAACTTGCTAATTCAAGCCCCCTTGAAGCTCAACTAGGTATGGAACAGAATCCGTGAACCTCTTAAACCTCCAACCGCCTGTCTTGGCTGGAAAAAGAAGCCGTACTAATCTAACAAAAGTTTGAGAAGACATGAACTACTATCTCCTTTTAGCCCAATGCCCCCCACAAAAACTTGCCCTCTCACTGCATCTCCCTTGAAACTCTCTGTGGTAGAACACGTCCATATCTTTCTCGCTCAGATTTCTCATTTCCAGGAATTCATTACCTTGGTCTTGTATCAGACAAACGGAATGCATTCACCTTATTTCAAAGCCTTCTTTCAAAATTTGAATGCTGAAAAGTTTTCTATAAGCCTCCTTGCAAACTCAAACAAAGATTTTGACCATTTCAAAGGAATGATGGCTTCTTTGTAGTTTGAGGTATATAATCCAGAGCGGTAGAGGAAAGAAAGCCTTGGATTTTGAGACGTTTTCAGTGCCATTGCGCTCAGAATTAGCTTCCCCTCTCATTCAAGACCCCCGTTGAAACCTTCCTTTATGCCTCTCTGGAGCCTAGCTGGAAAAAGAAAGCGATCTAAGTAAGTCTGGCCTCTCTTTTAGCTTTTTCGTGAAATAAAGGACGGGAGTAAGATAAAGATCCAACAAACTGATAGTCCGGCAATAAGGATATGTGCAAAGATCATTCCCTTGGGAGTTGAACATTGGATAAATGAATGTACCCCAGCCCCCATATTGCAGACAAAGAAAATAAAACCTTTCGTATCCACTTCAGACTTCGGAGCAAAAGCTGGGAAGGTTGTTTTCCTTGGGAGAGACGCAGTTTCTGACTTATGCTGTTTACAGTGCTGAGAGGGGAAACAAGGGGAAGACAAAAGGTTTCGGGTCATTCCTATGACGCATCTTAGTATATAGATATGTATAGCTAGGTGAGAATCGAATGAAAATAAGTTGACAAACAAAGAAAAAAGCCACCTTACTTCTTTGAATGTAGGAGGGGGGATTTTTCATTCCCCAAAGTCCCTAAGAGGGCAACATGTGCTAAATCGTGCTGAAGTCATTGCTGAAGGGTAAACAAAACAGGGAAATTTTGCTCATGATTTCAACATCTTCTGAGGTTCTCACAGGCACTTCTTTTAGAGTATTGCTTGCTAAATCTTGACGGTGTGTCCAATTTCAGCTAGGAACAATTCGAAAAATGATTGAACATGTTAGCTATCCAATCAAATATTGCAACATATCACTGCTCATATATTAACAGATCAGTAGCCTTTCAAAAGTCGGGCCATTCTCTGACACATCCAGTCCTATGATGCAATGCAACTAAATTATCAACAGGAACAACACGTTTAAGAACCTTACCTGTATTCAGAAGATTCAGCATCAGTTGAAATAAATTTCTCAAGTATTAAAACAGCTTGCTCTGTTGGGGAACAGATGAATAAATGTGTGAAGAAACTACTTCGCATCAAGTACATCATAATACTAACATTATATCCAATCTGTCTGTTAATAGTATGTTTGAGAATGACTGTAGCATGTGATTATAGTCAAGCTTGATCAAGCTCTAATCATACATGCAAACTGACCAAAATTGTGTCAACATACTCATTTCAAGCTCCTTCAAGCCAAAATCATGCCCCTTTCAAGCTTGCGCAAGCTTATTGCAAGCTGAACTTTTTCTTATTGGGTGTTCTAGATTTCAAGAGTCAAACAATTTTAAATTTTCACATTATTCTCTGAACCACGTTGGCATTTGTAACTTGTCATCGGTTTTGGTTAAGTACATGTAGAGTCACAAGAAAGTGCATCTTCTTTCAGGAAGGCAACTTGTTATTTTCATAGTATTATTGAAAAGAAGTCATATTTTGTGACAGTATTTTCTTGAATGGGCACCCTCCCTCTGCATGACTGCATTCCTCCAAGTCCAAGGACAATGCTCTGGTATTTTTAGGATGGGGATGATCAACTTATTCTTTGGGTCTAAAATTTGGGCCAAGGTTATTTTTCAGGTCAGTCATTTGACAATTAATTGCGAAGGTCAATTTTTTATGCTGACAACTGTTTTTTGTTGATTTTCTATACCCTAGCCTGCCAACCCTATCCTACTCATACCAGAGTAACCCCTCTTGGCTAATCCCCTGAATGCTGAGAACTGGCCGGCCCCACAACTTCTTCACTCAACTTGCATTCTGTTGAGAATGCAAATGCAAACAATAAATATTAATTCTTTGGAATGCAAATTCAACAGAATTAATATTTATTGAAGAAATGAAACAGTCAAACAGCCTTCCCATCTTCAAAAAATAAATTAGATGTTGGAATGGTGGAAAATGCAGCTGTAGGCTGTGCAAAGTGTATATCCCGAAAGTTGGATTTCTAACAGGATAGATTTTTTTGACACTTTTGTCCTGTAATATCTATTGATAGTTTTATTGTAAATAATGTATGTTGTAATTAGTAGGCTTTAATTAGCTGTAATTTAGCTATTCTCTTTTTTCCTAGCCTACTTTAAATAGATGATTAATGATAATAAATAATAATAAAACAATAGTCATTAATCATGTACCTTTCGAATAATGAGGAAACAACTAAATATTACGTAAACATTTCAAAAGAATGTTTTTTGAAGCTTTGCCAATGTTTAGTCATACTCATATACCTTTCGAATAATGAGGGAATAAGTAAATGTTAAGTAAAAATATGGTGGTGAGGAGCTTCTCTGTCAAAATAAATGGTAACGGCAAAAATATCACCCACCGTCGGACTTAAATTCTATCATCAAGCAAAGGAAAATTACACTGCATCTCTGACTTGTAAACTTTCATCTCGCTTTCTTTCAAGCCTTTTTTGCTTGCAAGAGTTCTTCAGCCTGTGGTCTGCCCTTCTCATATGCAGCAGTTTCTATGATGCAGCATGAGTTGATGTGTTGTTATCTGGGATATACTCGCAAACACTACTTTTTCCGGCTTTTGAATTCGTATTTTCCATGAAAACAACTCAAAACCTTTGTGTCGAGAGCTCGAGAGAAAATTCCCCATGATATGGTATAAAGAAAAGAATTAATTGCCATATAATTACAAAATCTAGTTATGTTGGAAGCGTTATTCTACAAAAGATTTGAGCTAATGAAGGAATCATGAAGGGCATACAGGAAAAACCAGACCCTATGACCCTGAGACCCCTATGACTCCTAGGACCCTTCAGTACTAAGTTTTCAAAGGACCCTTAACATAGCGGGGTCATCCCCTATGCATAAAGCAGTGTTTTCAAAAGGCTATACGCTAACAGGTCACTTCCTGTTATAATTGTTCAAATTGAGTGCCAATACCGTTCATTGCAGCATGGAGGTGAATACCCTTGAACAGACATGACATCAGTACGGATAAGGAACACATTTTCTTTCCTTGAATCGTCGAACGAGGGCAAGGGGTATTTGATTCCCCTGCAACTGCAGTGGAAGTGCCTTTGTGTTGCCAAACAATCAGCTTCTGGGCCTTGCATTCGTCAGTCATTCGTTTCGTCTCGGCTGCAGCCATGAGCCTGATTGAGGAGGATGCAAAAAGTCGAAGCTATTCTCTTTCTCAACTCAAGCGCTCGAAGCAGCTTAAAATGCCCTATTCTCTCCACTAGGATGCCATCTAATTTGGCAAAGACTTCAGCGCTTCGTTGATGAGTCAAAACGCAAAGACAGAAACGACAGTTGCTCCCGCGTCCATACGAAAACCGCCTTCTTCTGGGCCATCGTTGGGGGATGCCCCTCTATGTTAAGGGTCCTTTCAAAACTAAGTACTGAAAGGTCCTAAGGGTCATAGGGGTCTCAGTGTCATAGGGTCTGGTTTTTTCCTGTATGCCATTATGAAGAGCTCTAACAAAATTATGGAAAATACGTCAATGTTTCTAGGAGTTTCCTAACCCATTGTTTTAGACCCAGCCTGAAATATCAAACTTTTTTAACAGTGCATCTACCTAAAAATATACTTATTTAGATCGGAAATTGGCTCTTCCTAATTAGATTCTAAACCCATTACCATTTATTTACTGAATTAATGATAAATATCGGCTCTTGGTGTAAAAATAAAGTTTTCGGTCATCCAGACAGCAACGGGTTAAAAATTGGGTCTTTTGCTTCTCTACCATTCGTCTTTGCTGATGGTCAGTCGCATCGAGGCTGACCTTTCCAAATGCAACAACCTCTCGAGGAACCTTTGACAGCGAACACGCGGATCCCAGCAAAATGTATCACACAAGACGTAGGAACCGAGGAGGCACTGGGGGCACGTGACCCCCTAAATTTTGCCATAAACAAAGAAGTGCTTGCCTCCTTCATCTTAAGGAAAAAGTGTCCTCAAAATGTTGTGCCCCTCAGTTTGAGATGCTTCCTACGTCCCTGTCACCCCTGCCGAATGACAAGGGGCTCTACTCAGTAGCTTCTTTTGCTATTGTGAAGTCGAAAAGACAAAATCCCGAGCATTGCGGTGATCCACCACATTTTGTACAAATGTAATCAGAGAGGATTTTTCGATAACAAACTAATTATAAGAAACTCAACTTTCACATCGCCAAAAAATTAAGAAGCTTCAGTACTGGGAAAATATCACTTACGAAACTGTTTGTATTCATAAAGGAACTCTTTGACATCGACTATTTTTATTCTATTTTCAGTTGTTTCTTGTATCGTGTAACTCAGAAGTTGCTTGAGTGATGTTTACACATTGGAAAAACCGAGGGGCATTTCCTCCCAAAAATCTCGTACACCTTTGTCAAAAATCCTTTTGTTTTCAAGAAAAATCCATCCAAAATCCGTATAAATCCTTTTGTGCTGAAAAACTCTCGTATGCTTTTCCCAATGAGTGAAGTGCCCCTCCGGAGAAACTTCAATAAACATTGTTTTGAAATCTTCAGGAGGGCACAGAAAGTGGAAATGAAGACTGCTATGTAATCCTTAAGGAACTCATAAGAAACTCTGAGTACTCAAAATCTGACAATGTTAAGCAACTTTCAGTACTGGTCCAAATCCTTATTTTCCAATAAAAAGATATCTGCACCCACTTCCAAACCAGAAAAGATATTTTGTCAGATTGAATAGTTTCTTCAGAAGAAATTAAGAGCATTCATAAGAATTCTCCCAAGATATGAAAGTATCATAATGTGCTAAGGCCTGGTATTGCCGATATTCATGAGGGTTACTATACATTCAAGGTGAATTATCAGATGTTATAACAAAGCAAGAATTGCCCAAGTCTATTACGTCAATCCGTTGTGCTCATCCCTTTTCGGTTGTTCCTGGATCCGGGAATGAGGGAATGAATGAGGGAATGAATTTAACGGACCTAAGGGAATGTGTTACATCCGGAAACTAGTAACTAGGTCCCAGACCCCTTCCCGCAATCTTGGGACACCTCGTGGCTGGCACGAGGGACTTGATATTTTTTGATAGTCACGGAAACATGGAACTGTAATCTTGTGCACTGTATTTATTTTATGATGTTGTGTTCATGATGTTTTATACATTCTTAAACTGTGTCTCAATGCCTGACTTGGCTCTTCCTTACTGAGAAGTACAATGAACATAACAGAATGAGGATGAGGAATGAGGTAATAAATGGAACGGACTGGTACAATTTGCAGCCTTATGGATTATCAACGAGATACGGCACGTGTGAGCTATTGTACCAAAATGGGAGGTATGTTTGCTATGTTTTCTATACCGTCTATATATATAAGGCATAATCCAGAATGCTTACGATTATTGAAAGACAAAGAAAGTAAGCAAGGATAGTTTTCTAACAAATTGAGTTAGAAATAATGAAATTTATCCCGTTACAATTTTCTGCACCAGAAACCATTTGTCCTGTTAAGATGCTGAATGGTTCATTAGGGCCATCTAAGGGCCTGATTACAAGGGTGAGTTGACCCGCTTGCAGCTCGGAACTGGCTCGCCTCTGGCTCGCCGGGAATCACGATTACATGGAACAGTTGACCTACCTGCAGCTCGGCTCTGGCCCTGAGGGCATAACGGAAAACCAGACCCAGGAGCAGTAGGACCGGACCCAACGGACCAAACCCTGGTGAACATCAATGCATTTCCTTGTTTCAAGATAACACACCAAGTATATTAATAACGGGCTTCTTGCTCTTTGTACACATCAGAGCTACCTGAGGCGGAAATTCAAAATTTGATGAAACTTCATCAAATGCGGTTAATAGTCTCCTGCAGCCACTGTGTAAGGCCTTAGAAACCTCGGTCCGCACCACTCGCATTAGAGTGAGTTGGAAACCTAAAAGACCTGAAGCTCTTACCCAGACCCTCACTGCGGGAAATTTAACAGAGATCGGCAATCTACAGACCATCTCTTTGCGCCAAATATTAGGTATTCCCTGAGGAAAGACCAAGGAAACTGAGATCACTCTCAATGGGGATTATAGGACCATATCAACACATAACTAGCGAATGGCTAACAACCCAAGAGCGGCTTGGTCGGGGCAATTAACGCGGTCTCCTGCGAAGTTAAAAGAGGTGCAATTTGTGTAGCTAGGAGAACAAGGGCATTAGGTAACGGTCTTTCAAAGCGCGGATAACAAACGATACAAGTGACATTAGAAGCGTTAATTGCATTTATTATTTATAACGACAGCTAGGAAAAATGCCGTGGGAAAGTACTGCCAAGAAAGTCAGGTGACTTACCGCGCCAAAATGGGACGCGAGACAGCCAATGGGATCAATTTTCTTACCAACGTGACTTTAGTCGGCCAATAACACACAAGGTCATTGTATGTCTTCACCCAATCAGGGGAAGCGAGAGTAAGTGATATGATCGCACAAAAATAACCAGCCCCATCTCATTCTCTTACAACGCACACGAAGGCAGTAAGAAATTTTCGAAGTCCCACCCAAACCCTCCCAGAAAGCTTACCAAGTAGAAGTTACCCAAATCCGCCTGAATCGATATATCGGTAACACTCACTCTTCAGGATGCACTATAATTATTGCGTATTGTTAAATAGTCAGGCTTCATCTGCTGACTCAGAAAGAAACCTTTTCATTTAATGGACATTTCGACATTTTAGGTTCCAGTAGCGATGATTTTGTATTAGCGTTTATTATAAATCGTTTCTACATGAATTATATGTAGCGTGAGATGCTTTCATTTTGTGGCGTAAGTGTCCTTCGCAGCACACTTTTCCCATAGACTCTCTAAATGTCACAGTATATTCAATAGACTAAACTCCAGATTTGAAAAATATAAACTCGCAATTTCCCGATACTTACCTAACTCCTGTCTGGGTCGCTTGCCTGGATCGGTAGGATTTAGGCTTTAAATAGTACAGGCTAGGAAAATTTCACTATTTTCTTTTTCCAAGTTGCTCAACTTCTGTCCGGGTCGTTTGCCTGGATCGGTGGGAGTTGGGTTTCAAAGATTCAGTCTATGGAAATTTCACTGAGGCCGGGCTCGCTCCTGTCTGCGTCGCTTGCGTGGATCGTTTAGGAGCCCCCCGTGTTTCAGTTACGACTCCGACGCGTAGGAGCTCGTTTTCAAAAGCACTTGAGGACATTCCTTACGCCACAAGATACATCTCCATTCCCCATTATCTTTATGGTTGATAGTAGATGTATGTAACGTCATTTTGTTCATTCAGGCCTTTGTGTGATAGAAGCTTGATGTCCAGTTTTACGAATGTCTTTCGTTGGCCTAAGAATTCTGTCTTTGAAAGACCGAGCAAAATAACAGACTCTCGCATTTTGGGCCTAAACAACCTAAGAGCCCCTGATCATTCTGAGCACATGAATACGAGGGGGTGCTTCACAAAAATAACGAAAACAACAAACAAGAAGAAAAATGTCATGCACCTTTTTGCAAAATCCTTCTATTTTCATGAAAAACCTACCACAATCCGTAAGAATCCTTTTTTGTTCTGAAAATCTCGTACGGTTTCTCGAATTAGTGATATAAAAATATCTCCAAAAGCCAATGTTCGGTATAGAAGCGGAACGGAGAGTATTAAAGTGTATTATCAATAAAAAGCCCACATTGAGAATTAAATCAGTAAACCGGTTTTGGTAGATTTGCTTTGCATTAGATTTTTCTATTTCGTGTTCACAGAATCTTGGTCTGGACATTAGTATGAATATTGTTCTGAAGAAACTAAAGTAAATTACACGGCCTTGCTAGACTATAGGCCATGCGTAAGTCTTCCTTCCTTTAACTGCTTTTTTCTGTTGATTAGACGATTTGTATAACCTACGATGCATTCTTGCATTTGATGAGGTTATTGTTATTTTCAGCGATGATTGTATTGGTCTTGTTTTCTCTTAGACTAAGATATCTGCTAATGGCATTGCAAACTCACGATGGAATGGAGTATTTATTCTTCAAGGGTTTGGTCCGTTAGCGCCCGGTCCTACAGGTCCTGGGTCTGGTTATTTCGTTATGCCGGCCCTGAGCCACCACGGCTAAAACCAAGACGAGAAGGCGTTGTTTGATTAGCGACTGTCAAAACGCATGCGCGTAGGTGAGCCAACCCAGTGTTAACTCGGTTGTTGCGATTACAAAGGAAAGTCAACCCGTTGTTAACCCGGATTCTGTGATTACATGGGAAAGGTCAGCTCGCCTGGTCGGGTTGACCCACTTTCAAAGAGCGAGCCAACCCGGCAATGGGGGTTGGCTCGCTTCATGTACTAGCAAAATGGTTTAATGAAAGATTTGACTGAAGCACCGGGGCAACTCACTGAGCCGTATACGAGCTACAACCGGGTCAACTCGTCCATGTAATCAGGTAGCATACTTTGGAACAGTACACCTGTGATTAAAAGCAGCAATACAGCCTCCGTTTTTGGCAAAAACATAAAAAATTGGACTGGGGAGGGTACGGTTGTTTATTTGTAGCAAAATTATTTCATTCACATTCACGGTTTTTTTATCATTTATATTTATGCTACTCTCATTCATATTCACGCCATTCCTATTCACATCCACGTTTTGTTCATTCTCGTTCAGACTTCCTTTGTATCTGTTCACAGATTTTCAACTTTTAATATTAGGTCGGCAAACTAAAGTTCCCAGATCTCTTTCGAAACCGTTCAACCTTTTCCGAAAATCTTTCTAGCTTTCTCGTGAATCGTTCTGGCTTTTCTTCTAAAAGAAACGAGAAGGCTGGTCCGGACGATTGTGTCGTGGGATTACTTTGTTTCCCTGTGCTGGAGGCGAGGCGAGGCGAGGCGAGGCGTGGACAGGAGACAAGATGGCCGACAGTGAAGAAGAGGGTGATGGAGGGCCCCTTGAAAATCAACTAGTTGAAGGGCAACCCTCCTTAAAAGAATTAACTATGAAAATATTAAATATGAAATATGAAATATATCGCGTGCGCAAAATCGTACGTGAAGAGATTGCAAAGATATCCAATAGCCAAAGTAATGCACAAAATATATATGCCAGGGCCCAGGGACTCATCAGAAATGCTGCAAGTGCCTACACAGCTGAAATTGCTGAACTGAGAACACAAGGTTCCCAGCAATAACGTGAAACAGCGACCAGCACTGGGCCGAACTCCTCCGTCGGGACATCATCCGCAGTAAACACACATCATTTACAACGCAGAGGACCTCATGGCTTCGGATCACGATCATCGTTACCAGGAGCAGTTTCAACAACACCCCCTGCAAGATTTTCTGGGTCCTATGGAAAAAGGAAGGCACAACCTGGTCATCCTTGGCGACCTCAACCTGCAAAGATGCCCAAGTGAAAACCTGATAAGTTGATCTATGCCTGGTTGCTAGACTGCCCGGAAGATACAGAGAACAAAGAACAATACTTTACTGAATCAATGGTTTTGTTGAAGGGTTATGTTAACATCAATCCTAATGAGACGGATCTGCAGATAAGATCTAAACTCACAGCTTTATTCACAACAAAGTTTCCTGCCATCACAGATGCAGACTATGAATATGTGAAACGGGATAGAAGCGTGATATCAATGCCAGCCAGACTTCATTTGGGATTTTCAAAGTATAAAGGGTCTCATGGGACAAGGGAAATTGTACTGCAGAATTTGCAAATAATCACGTAAAGCTCTTGGAATTGAAGAAGAAACTGACGTTAGCAGTGATGATGATGAGCTAGTCCAGGTGACTTTTGAGAGCAAGATGGAAACTGATGAAAAACGTGAGGCACCTGAACCTTACATGATCTCTCAAGAAAACCTCAACAAATTGCCACTTGTTGAGGAAGCACTGCCAGGTTGTTCGCATCAACCTACCTCTGCTGAGACTGACATTGACACACATGAAGAAAATGAACTGCAGTCACTTGTAAATGAGCTACTTGACACGCAAAGTGAGAAGAATCTGGCTTCTGACTCAACAGATTCAGCAATATTTTCATAAATGACATTTTCTTCTTTGTAAATAATACTGAAATTTGCAACTATGCTGACGACACCACTATCTATGCATGCAATTCAGATCTCAATACTATAATTAATATATTAGAAATAGACAGTGCAGTACTCGCAAAATGGTTTTCAGAGAACTACATGAAACTTAATGAAGACAAATGTCATCTTATGATATTTGGTAACAAATGTAAAGACTCAGTAGTCAACATTGGAAACTCCACAATTAAAGAAAGTGATTATGAAAAGCTTTTGGGAGTTACTTTTGATAAAAAATTAAGTTTCACTAAACATGTCGAAGACTTATGCAAAAAGGCAAACCAAAAATTGCATGCACTTGCCCGCCTCTCTAATTATACGGACCCTGTCAAGTTGAAATTGCTGATGGATGCATTCATCAAATCGCAGTTCAATTACTGTCCACTAGTATGGATGTTCCATGACAGGACAATCAATTCTAAGGTGAACAAAATTCGTGAAAGAGCACTGCGAATTGTATGCAAAGATAGTGGAAATGATTTTGTAAATACTGTATATAATTATGTGACCACGCACCAACGCAATCTGCAGTTGCTTAAGATAGAGATTTTCAAAACAAAGAACGATCTTAACCCAACTTTTATGAAAGACATTTTTGCAGAAAGAGACAACTATCATAGCCTGCGGAATACAAATCATTTGCAACTGCCGAAAGTAAGGGCGACAATATATGGTACAGAGAATATTCAATATAGAGGTTGCCTTTTATGGTCCTCACTTCCAAGTTTTTTGAAAGACAGTAGCACAATTCAAGAATTCAAAAGACAAATAAAACAGTGGAATGGCGATTCATGCACCTGCAGCTTGTGTAGAGTTTTTATAAAAGACTTGGGGTTTTTAGATTAATTAATTTTGCCTTCTTTTAGTGTTCTTTTTCATTGTAAATTATAATTTATTTTTTTTAGTTATAGTTGGCCTTAATTAGCTACTATTTGAGCTATTTTGAATAGAGCGCCAACTTTGAATAAATCGATAATAATAATAATAATCGCTATCATCACCGTGTTCTCCTATCAAGATATCGTCGTCTCCATTCTCTTTGTGAGTTTCAGAGCCAGATTAAAACCAATGAGTTCGCCCTCATCATCATCGTTTCCATTTCGGAAATCAAGAACCCAAGAATTCGAAACAAATTATAGGGGACTAGCTGCACTAGCTGATTGCTGGCAAGATGCATCCTGTGTGAAATGAGTGACCTTTTGGCCACAACCATGAGCAATTATGCGGGCAGGATTCATCAAATCACATCCGCCTTTGTCACATTCTTTTTAAGATTTAAGAAATTGTTCTTGAAATTCAGAAAATCTGAGAGTGAGAGCAGGTTTGGCTCCACAACTCCCATAGTCCTTTAACTGCAACGTATCATGCGGTCTGGTGTCCAAAAGAAGGACGGGTAAGTGCTACATTTACTTTGCTCAAAAGTTTTATGAGGAAATACACGTATTTTTTGTAAGAAACTAAGAATTGGGGCCAGTACTGAAATTTTCTTAAAATTATCAGATTTCAGTACTTAGGGTTTTTTTACGAGTGTTTTAAAGGCTCCACAACATTATCAATGTTCATTACCTGCTCCCTCCTGAACATTCCAAAATAATGTTGCTTTGAGGCCTTACTAATGTTTAGATTTTATTCGAGTACCTTTCAAAAAATATGATAGGGGAAAGATGTGAAAATAGAGTAAGATATGGAGGGGATTTTCTTTGCGGAAATGAATGGTTTCTTAGGTAATATTTTCCCAGTACTGGAGTTTCTCAATTTTTTGGCGATCTGAAAGTTGAGTTTCTTTCTAGCAGTTTCTTATAGAAAATACGTGTAGTCTTCTCCGTTTTGGGTTATAAATGGAATCTTCCATTCACTATGTTCTTGGACTTGCGAAGTCCATGGGAAAGTCCATTATGGACTCAACTGAATGAACGTGCAGGGAAGGAAACTGATAAAACAGCTGGAAATAAGGTCAAATGTAAGTCACATCACTGCTAAAACTTCTTCAAGACATAAAATATTTACCTCTAACAAAACACTTTCAGTTTTACCTTTGGGAGCACTCTGGTTAACTCTCGTTTATGTAAGCTAATCTCAATGAATGAAATACATATTTCCTCAAGTCCTTTAACTACTTTCCTTAACCTTGACTTTAATCTCTTGCCAATTTTCTCAAAACATTTTCAGGTGTTGTTGAAGGCCATTCGATCAACAATATACGTTTCCGTATCGTCCTTTATCCAAATTTCAGATTCCCATACTTCTGTGACAATTCTTTAGGCATCTCAGCAACTTACTCACTACACACAGGGATATTCCCCTGGCAATATTGGGCCAAAATTTAGCCGGCGTAAGAGCTCAGATTTTCCCGCCAAAACTTTCCCACAAAAACATGCTAAATTTCTCTTCTGGGAAGAGCTCAGCAAGGAGATATGTGAAGAATGAAAAACGCACTTTGACTCTTGAAGCAAAAAGATCTCGAGTCTCCTTGTCCAAACTACCCTGGGCACCAGAGCCTAAAGGAAGAACAAGAGAAAGGAAATTTCTTCTCTTTTTCTTTTATTTTTTGAATTTTATTAGGCTTTGGTACCCAGGGTATGTCCAAAGATGTTTTGCAAAATATTAGATAAAGATTCCATGTTTCCACATGTAATTACAGGATATCTGACCTTTTGTGGACTCCTTCACAAGTTGATTAAAAAGTAAATTTTTAGTTGTCGATTTCATAGTGAACTGACTTAATTTCCAAAAATTTCGGACGAAATTTCGGACATTTTCAAGCAGGTGAATAAAATTTCGGACATATACGATTTGACAATGAGAAGGCAAATCATACACCAGATATAGCAAAATTTATTCGCTTTATGTCTCAAAACGGAAACCAGCATAGAAATCAAGTGTAAAATACAAGCATTATAAGGATAATCATGAATTAAAGTTGGGGAAAAAAGACTTGTCCCTCATGTAATAACAATAACATCAACAATAATGAGAGTAACAAAACAACAATAATAGAGGTCAAATATACGTCTTTTATTAGGAACTTAGAATTTGAGTCAGCGCTGAGAGTTTCCTAAATGATCAGAATTTCAGCACACCAGGATTTCAAATCAGTTTCATAAGATCTGTCACAATCTTCAAGTTCACTAAAAATCATTATGTTTTTCTTTCATTGAGACACATGCAAGACACAAGTCAGGTTGATACGGTTTGCCGAGAGGGTGTGTTTGATTAAGTTGCAATCCAAAGTGAGTTTTTATGTTTAATCCTTCGTTATGTCTTATGCAGTTGGCACGGATACAGCAAGTAAAATTATAGATGCAATTAACTTTATAAAGAGAAACAACAAGAAAAGGCCCGACGAAGAGAAAATCGCAAAGTTCATGAATTCCTGGTACGGCCTAAGCCTAGACGAAACCATCGACACGTTGAGAAGATTGGTAAATGAAGGCGTTATTTATGAAAAACAATATAAGAATGGCCCATCGTCATATGTACCAAGTGACCAATATACCAGAAAACGGGACGCTGATGAAATGGACCAAGTAATAAATCAAGAGCCAAGTTCAGATGACCGTAAAGAAGAAATCGGTTCATTCTGCTGTGCGTCAACAGATATCAACAAAGAAGTCGGAACGACAGACGAACTGTCCAATCCCAATTCCAACGCTAAAGATGCACTTTCCTCAAATGACTCTTTCCTCTGCTTCCTAGACGGTCTCAAAACACCAACAAAAGACAAAACCAACGATTCAAGTTGGTATGATGGTATCTACAACATCAGTTCATTTTTGAAAGTTGTACAAGATTTGGTTACAAGCAATTCCAGTCTGTCTCAATTAATTGCTTCTGAAAGAGCCAACAACACTGCTCTTACAAAGGAAAATTCTAAATTAAGAACTCAAATTCAGGAGCTGTGTGCACAAATTGGAGGTCAAACGATGGAAAATATGAGGGATCTTACCAGTTTACAGTTCGTGACAGATGGTCACCAAATCCCACATTTTGGTAGTCGTGGTTCAGGCGCGATGGGCAGCGACATCGCCATCATGAATCCTTTGTCCCCAATCAGCCCCTGCGTGGCAGCAGACAATCCGATCTGCCAAAACATCGGTACACAGGCTGGCAATGTTGAAAATTTTCAGGATCAATTGAAAGAAGTCTTGCGGGAAAAACATAAAAAATACCTGCTAATGAAATCTAACAAAAGCGAGAAATCAGTAAGCAATGCTGTAGATCATTGTGCGAAAGCTGTTGACAATGCTAGTGAAAAGTCAAATGTTATTCCCAATAGTTCTAATATCAGCACTTCTCGTGAATACAACAATGCGAACATTGTCAGCGAAAGCATTTTGATTGACCATCCTGAAGGAAAACAGAAAACGAAACGTGTTAACAAAAAAAGACGCCGCAAAGCAATAGCAACAGAAGTAACAGCGAGCAGGAAGACAAACGTTTCCGACCCTCAAATGGCCAATGATAAAACCTGTTCCAGTCCTCAAGTGACTGATGACAAAGCTCCTGACTCAAGTGGCAAAGCTAATACAATTAATAGCAAAGCAAATGATATTATGCAACAACAACAAAGCATTCCAGATAGTAATCTAAAGTCCTTTGGTACACCACCCCCGACAAGTGATGAGATGTCTGCTAACCCGTGCAATGCTGGGGAAAATCCATCTGGGAATAGCAGCAACTCAAATAAAAATAGTGCATACAATACTAATAAAACGAAACTTGGTGGCAAAGATCTCAAACGCTCTGCAGTTATTCTTGGCGATTCCATTGTTAAAAATATCCATGGCTGGAAATTAAAGGAAAAATGTGGTCGTAATGAAAATGTCTATGTGAAATGCTTTAACGGCGCAAACATCAAGGATATGCGCCAGGAGCGGATCCAGGGTTTTCGTTGAGGGGTGCTGACACCAAATGAGGGGGTCTCTACTTTGCCGGAAACGATGACCACTCACTTTTGACTTTTAAAAAATTCCAGTTATTAACCCTATAGTGGTTGGGCTATTTGATAGTCCTATTTTGGTTGGGGGGGCAAAAAAGCCCCCCTACCTAACTCTTGACTGGTAATAGGTAGAGTGACCAAATTTTGTGTGCTAATAGCCTCAGGCATGTACTTTCTGAAAATGTAAAAATTAACCTAAGATTGGCCCTCATTTTTGCTCAAGTCAGCATTTTCCTTTGTGTGGTCAAGAAAAGCGGCAAAATTGACTAAAATCAGGAAAATCGCGATAAAATTAAATTTGGAGCACATTTTCCACCCAAACATGATAATTGTGATAGAATGCATCAAATAACACTACACTACAAAAGAAATTTGCAAAATATTCAACTTACGTTCCTTTTTTCGCGATAATTGAGATTTGAGAATTTGCGATTTTTCCAGGGTCAGTCCCAGAAAATTGTCTCCCGCCCCCTCATTTTTCATAATATTTTAATGAAACTTTTTGAGAAGTTGTACAATAAGTAGTTTCAAAAAGTCAAGAAGTTTCATGGCTATAAATATCTTCCTAGTAGAGTTATTAAACAAAATCTACTGGGGGGGGGCAAATTTGCCCCCCAACCAAAATAGGGTTAACCATGTAATTTGATACTTACGATAACCAACATAAAGTAAACTATATAATCATAAAAAACATTCACAAGAATTTCCTTGTCCACAGATTTGCTTTTTCTGTGCCTTGCCTGTATTCATCTTCTTCCCAAATAACAACTAGCTCGATTTTGAGCAGAGAAAGCGCTGTCTTTCGTGGCGCTTTCTCCTCCTGAGTGAAATAAGTTTTAAAAAAACTTGATGCATGGAGAGAATTACATGTTTTTTTATAAGAAACTTGGATCAGGCAAAAGTACTAAAATTTTCTTAATTTCACATGAAATTTTGTCCATTCTAGTACTAAAAGTTTCTTAATTGGTTTCTTATTTTTTGAATGCAGAATTGTTAGATTTATTTACACAAATTTATTATTACAAATTATTTAAGACAAATTTTTAGATAATATTGCTCAAGTATAAGGTTCCACGATCTATTTGCTACAACATCCATGCTTTTAACTTAGAAAATTTTCTTAGTACTTCTTTGACATAATAAGAGTTTCTTAAAACCTTGGCTGTCTTAGTACTAGTTTCTTATAAACCAGTTTCTTATATAAAGAAACGTGTATTCCATCTTTGACCTGTGGCCACTAATGGAAATTGAATAACTCTTGTCGCCATTCAGCATGTTTCTTGTTCAATTTTTGAATCGAAACTTTCAATCACATATGAACATTGTTTCAGGACCACAACTGACAATACACCAATACACATTGCACAAAGCAACAGGAAGAAGGCCTGTGACTCGCCTTTGACCTTTGATCCCGGCAAACACTCGTCTGTCGTTTTCAGCTCAAACAAATGTCAAAATCCATGAAAAATTCCGATTCAACTCGATCAGAAATGTGGTTTTTCGCTGCAAATATGAAATAGATGAAATATTTAGAATTTCAGCCAGAAAGATTTTGTCCCGTGCATACCTGAGAGGAAGAAATTCTCCTGCTCTTGTCCCCTTCTTGGCCGGGAACTGCGAACTGACTGACGAGGAACTTTGCAAACGGTAGGCCCAAATCTTCAAACTTGGTGAAAGCTTCCTTTTCCTTATGTCTACTTTTAAACAAACTCCGTATTCTTTCCAAACATACATCTTGGACCGCGATGGCCTTACGTTTCTTCTCATTGCAAGATATGCCACTACTTGCGAATAGAGTTTTTAGAGCGGCAAGAACATAGTCGTCCAACGCCAAACGTTGAATCTATTGGTCCATCGAGCATCCCTGAGGCAGTTTCTGGATCAAAGCTAGAACTCTTTGGCTTGGCCTTGAAAATTTGAATCTCGGACGCTCCCGCTAAAACTGAGCATCCATCAATCTATGATCTTATTGGTCAAGCATCTGATCATGTGAGCTGAGGGACGCTCAGCGCGACAGGGAAACTGCGGTGAAAGAAACTGCGGACCACCTTGCAATAAAGTACAGACTCGTGGAATGCATAATAACTAATCCCATGCGATGTTGAGACTTTACGACCGCCTTGTGTTTTGACGTCAACAAAATCCTGTTTGGAGCCGGTGCTGAGTTCACAGTTGAGGGGTTGTGGTGATGTTGCGGGGGAGAAGGGGTGCGGGGATCACTTTATCACTTTATGTATTCATGTAGTTATAATTTTCAGTGCTTCATCCAAATCAGCCAATATGCAGGAAAACCATATATTTGGAATTTTGACGGGTGCTTGAGCACCCGTAGCACCCCCTTGGATACGCCCCTGTGCACAGCTATGCTAAACCGTCCGTTGAAAGGAACCCAAATGTAGTCATTGTTCACATTGGCACCAATGATTTGTCCCCAAAGAGAAATGAAGAAGAAAAGTCTGCAGTTCAGATTGCACTGGAAGTAATAGAACTGGCCAAGGGCATAAGGGAAAACGATATAGAGGTTATAATCTCAGGTCTTGTGCCTCGTGGGGATGAGTACGAAACGAAACGAAAAAGAGTAAACTTGATATTAGCAGACTTGTGCTCTGAAAATAACTATGCTTTCATTGAGCACACGAATATCGAAGCATCCAAACATTTAAACAGAAGTTTAATTCACCTTAATAAGGCTGGTGATAGTTTGCTTGAAGTTAATTTAGTTCGTGCTCTTTGCTATTGACTAGAACGTCCTGCTGATAGGGAGGGTGCATCAAACAATAATGCCGCACAAGCAAATTCAACTTCCACTTCTTCCACAAATAGGGAAGATGCCCGTTTAACTGGTGAACGATCTGACTTGTGTCGTCAGCATCTTGGGTTTAAAAAAGGTATGGCAATTGCATCTCTGAATATTAATGGTCTCCGCAGTCACCTTGACGAGGTTCAATTACTTATTAGAAGTCTAGGTATTCATATTCTTGCACTTAATGAGACTAAGCTTGATCCTAATTTCCCTAAAGAGTTGACAAGTCTTCCTGGCTACCAACAAGAACGCCTAGACAGGACAAGCAGTGGAGGTGGTGTTTCTATTTATATCAGGGACTCCATTAAATACAAGTTGCGTTCTGATGTTCCTGTTGATGATTTGGAAATCATTTGTATTGAAGTTGAACCACCAAAAAGCAAACCTTTTCTTGTTCTTGCTTGGTACAGGCCACCTAGTGACCCTGTTGCTTCCTTTGATAAGCTTGAAAAGGTCCTTTCCTATTTGGACAAGGAAGGGAAAGAGATAATTCTTCTTGGTGACACAAATTGTGATCTCACCACAAGACAAGCTGATCAGCCCATTGACAATGACACTAGACATGTGACTAGTCTGTATGAGCTGTTCAGCTTCAATCAGCTCATCAAAGAGCCAATCAGGGTCACTTTAGATACCTCTTCCATAAGTGATCATATAGCTACAACTTGTGCCAGGAACATCATCAAGTCTGGAGTGCATGAAGTTTCTATGAGTGATCATTATATGGTATACTGCATCCGTAAGTGTAATGGCGCAGTAGAAAAAGGCCATAAAATGATCAAAACTCGTAAAATGAAAAATTTTAAGGAGCAGGCATTCTTGTCTGATGTTGCTGGCATTAACTGGGAACAAATGCTTAATGAAACTGATGATATCAATGTGCTTGTCAACCATTGGACTAACTTATTTTCTCTTATCATTGACAAGCATGCCCCATTATGTGAAATGCGTGTCTCAGAAAAGTACTGTCCTTGGATTGATAGAGACTTAAGGGATCTTATGCGGACAAGAGACAAACTAAAAAAATCTGCTGTCAAGAGCAAGTCTGCACTACTTTGGGACTCATATAGACAAGTTCGCAACAAGGTCAATTCTCTAAATACCAAGCAGAAGAGGGAGTACTACGATAATAAGATTTCTGCATGCAAGGGAAATATGAAAGAATCATGGAAGACAATCAACGAACTTCTCAATAAAAGGTCTAAGTCGAGTAACATTGATTGTCTTAAAGACTCTGTCTCAGAAACTGTTCACAAGAAGGATATTCAGGATGTAATTAACAGCTACTTCTGCTCAGTAGGTAAAGATCTTGCGCATAAAATCAGTCCAGTTCCAAATCCCCTTCTATCGGGTGACTGTGAGATGAACAGAGCTAAAGCAAAGTTCCAATTCAGGACTATTGCAGTACAGGAAATCAGAGATGCATTTGCCAAGGTCAAAACAGCAAAGAGCTTTGGAACTGACAATATTTCTAGCTACTTTTTGAAGCTTGCTTTACCCTTCATCGAAAATTCCCTTGCGTTCTTGTTTAATACATCGATTGAAACAAGTATGTTTCCGGACTCGTGGAAAATTGCGAGGGTTACTCCAATTTACAAAAATGGTGACAAGGCTGATAAATCGAACTATCGCCCCATATCAGTCTTGCCTGTCATTTCAAGGCTCTTTGAAAAACTTGCAACCAATCAGGTGTACCAGCATATGGAAGACAATGGTTTGTTTTCATCAGGCCAATCAGCCTACTTACGCCTTCATTCTACAGTAACCCATTTACTTAAAAATACAGATGACTGGTACAATGGGCTGGATCTTGGTAAGCTTGTAGGCTTAGTTTTCATTGATTCAAAAAAAGCTTTTGACACTGTTGACCATGAGATTCTTTGCCAAAAATTGGTGCATTACGGTGTCCAACAGCGGGAACTCGCATGGTTTAAATCATACCTGAACAATCGAAAACAATTCTGTCGGGTGTCAACTCTAAAACTGAAGGTATAGATATTGGTGTTCCCCAAGGCTCATGTCTGGGTCCCCTTCTTTTCCTTATTTATATCAATGATCTACTGCAAGCTGTCCAAAATTCAACCGTTTCCATGTATGCTGATGACACAAGTCTATGCTACCAGTCTTCGGATATAAATCAGCTGAATGAGGCCATTAACTACGATCTCAAACAACTGGATAGTTGGCTTCAAGGCAACAAACTCTCCTTAAATGTTGCGAAAACAAATTCCATGCTTGTTTCCACCAAACAAAAGCATAACATCCTCAAAGGTCGAAATGAGGATTTGAAAATTCGAGACAATAAGCTCGAAATCATCCAAAAAACAAAATATCTTGGTGTGCAGATAGACAACTCTCTTAACTGGAAGGAACACATCAAGACCGTTTCTACCAAAGTTTCTAGAGCTATTGGCTTTCTAAAACATGCCAAGACTTTCCTACCACAGGAAACATTGGAGACTCTTTACACAGGCATTGGTGAGCCACACCTTCGCTATTGTTGCTCGGTTTGGGGTTGTGCCTGTTTGACAGAGCTTAATCAGTTGCAAAAACTTCAGAACCAAGCTGCTAGAATTATAACCAGCAGCAACTTTGACACCCCAAGCAGACCATTAATTGACCAACTGGGCTGGAAGACCATTGACGCACTCGTAGCTAGCGAAACTAAAACAATGGTCTTCAAGTCCTTGCATGAACTGGCTCCGCAATACTTGTGTGACCTCTTCACCCGAAACTCAAAGAGCTCTTCGTATGTCCTGCGCAATTCAGAGACAGATTTAAGACTGCCCAAGAAAAAGTCGAGTAATGGGCAAAAATGTTTTTCTTATCGAGGAGCAAAAGCGTGGAATGACCTTCCTCCCGATACCAAACAGGCATCTTCCCTGAATAGTTTTAAAAAATCTATTTAGGATTTCTCTTTTCTTTTACATTAGGCTTTGTAAATTTTGTATTATAGGATTTTATGTTATGGTTTTGTATTGTAATTTCTCTTTTTTATTTGGTAATTGTATATTGTAATTAATGTTTTTAAGTGGAGGGCCCCTTGTAAAACAACTCCGGTTGAAGGGCAACCCTCCTTAATTGAATCAAATGAATGAAATTGAATCAAATGAATGAATGAGACATTGCCTGTCCTTCATTGAGATTTCCAACGTTCCTCCATTAGAACAAAAGTAATCTTGCAACAGAATTTCATTTCTTATCCAAAGAAATTTTTTGTCATCGTTATTTGCCAGTCAATTAAATTTTCGGACCACTAAAAAATTCAGACACTTAACTGTTTGGACAATCAAGTTTTCGGACCACTAAAAAATTCGGATACTTTAATTTTCGGACCACTAAAAAAATTCAGACACTTAACTGTTTGGACAATTAAATTTTCGGACCACTAAAAATTCGGACACTTAAATTTTCGGATAATTATTTTTTCGGACTACTTATTTATCCGACAATTAAAACGTCCGAAAATTTTGGAAATTAATGTATTTGCCCCTTAAAGCCATCTACCTTCATTAACGAAATTTAGTACTTGATCCATAAAAATGCGAAATTTCTCCTTCGAAGCTGTGGCCTAAACAAGCGGAAGTGTCTGTCTCTTTCTTGTCTTCTTTCCGGCCGGTTTGAAAACATGAACGCATCTCGAACAAGAAAACCTAGATATTTTCCGTCACTAGTGATAAAATGGATCATTAGTGCTCTGCGTAGTGATCTACTGCTTCGTTCAAAATTAAAAAGTTTCTTGAAGCAAGCAGCACGAAGACCACGCCGTTTTCAAAACAATCTCTAAGCTCTGCTGTATTTTCTAAATGTCATGGTCTTCGAGGTGCTGCCTCCATCATAAAAGACAATGAGTTCGAATGATTATGCTCAAAGACAATGGAAACTCTCTCAAAATAAGACCACCCCTCTTGTCCAAATTTGTGGAGCTTACCAAGGAGTTTAAATCAATACAAATTTGGTTTCAAATGTTTTTTAGATAAATACACTATCTTTTAGAATTGAATTGACACGGAAAAGTAACATCTTTGTTGGGGAGATGAACCTCAGTAAGTCCGGTGAACTTGCAGTGACGTTGTTTTTGAGTATTTGGCACATGCGTAATGGGGTTTTGTAAAGCGCGGGAATTTCAAAATTAAAAGTTCAGAAATGACCGTTGGAGTAAAGGCGGCAAGAAATCAGAGAGCTGCTGCCCAGATACAGCACACAAATGGATAAAGGGATGGTATAAAGGCAGCCTATGTATTGCTTTAGTTATCACGATAACATCAGCAAGCCTTCTTTTCATACCAACACAACGAAAAGATACAGAAGTATGAAAGTGACGAAAATAACTTAAGTCTGGTGTTCATTGAATCGTAATTCATCACCGATCATTGTCTTACAGCATCGGCGATAATCGGCGATGCTCTAAGACAATGATCGGCGATGAATTACGATTCAATGAAAACCAGGCTTTAGGCCATTGATTTATCAGCCCTGAGAGAACCTTGGCTTATAGGCCCTCTGTGACTGAGTTTACAGTAAGTATTTTGCAGCAAATTTCTCTACCAAAAAATTTTAGCCTATTTGAAAGAAGATATTTATCAATAGTTTGATGGTTTCATGAAATTCGAGATCATGCGAATGTAGCTTTTGTTATCTGCTTGATTCGAATATTGCTTCCGCTGGTTTGGGCGGAGCTTAGTGAATTACAATAGGAGTTCTTTCCTCTTGGATACCAAATTCAATAAAAATATTCAAGGATTTTAGGCATATAAAAAAATAAATCCAATTTAGCCTCGCCAATTGAACTGCGAAATGGAATTCTTTATAAGAACATTTTATCAAGTGATTACTGGGAATGGACTGATTACTATGAGACACGGCTGTCGCTCCATCAAACAAGCAATCCTAAATCTGTCAGTTACTGCGCAAGGACGAAACTTACAATCAGGTTATCAGACTATAAAATCCTACGTTCTGCGTATGCTTCAAAGATTCAAGTCTTCATTGGCCAGGACTTCCACGATTTTTTTATTGTTTTGAACAATGCAGGCTGAGGTTCATCTCCCAAACATATCTCTTTCCTGCAAGAAACGTCCAAAGTCGTCAAACAAATTCACTTCCAGTCATTTTCCTATACACTTGTATAGGGGCATCAAAACGAGGCAAAACTCCTCGAGAGAGGTGTTGACGGACGTGTTAGATCCCCGTTTTGTTGGGGAAATGAACCTCAGCCTGCATTGATTAAAACAATCAAAAATCGTGTAAGTCCTGGCCAATGAAAACTTGAGTCTTTGAAGCATGTGCGGAAGGTAGTATTTCATAGACTGATGACGTGATTTTAAGTTTCGTCCCTACGCAGTAACTGATAGATTTGGGATTGCTTTTTTGAAGGAGAGACGGCCTTGACTCATAGTAATGAGTCCATTCCATTAAAATAACAAGATAAAATGTCCTTGTAAAACATTCCATTTCGCAGTTCAATTGGCGAGCCTAAATGGGATTTTGCTTTGCTTGCATGCCTAAAATCCTTGAATATTTTTATTCAAGACGGAAGACGAAGACGAAGGATATGTCCTGCACAAAGAAGAGTTTCGCGATGCAATTTCTCTGCGATATGATCTACCACTAGAGGGCCTACCAAGTAGATGCCCATGCATGCAAATGTTCAACAGTGTACATGCAATGAACTATAAAAAAAGATACGGGACCTTGAAGAAAAATGGCTTTCAGAGGTATGCAAAAATGTTGCTATAGAGCCAAGCTCGCAACCCCTTCCAGGAGAACTGCTAGATTTAGCCACCGCAAATTCTGCTGATAATGCTCGATTAGATATTAAGGCAAGGGGTTTCTACAGACAGGGGCAGGTAGCCTTCTTTGATTTAAGAGTATCAAATGTTAAAGCAGAATCCAACATAAATCTTACAACAGAAACTATTCTTACAAGAGCTGAAAATGAAAAAAGAGAGCTTACAACCAATGGGTGATTGAAATAGAACATGGTACATTTACCCCCTTGGTCTTTGGGAAAAATGGGGCTATGGGCAGAGAATGTCAATTATTCCATAAGAAACTGGCAAAGAAACTATCACTAAAGCAAAACAGAAAGTACCATGAAGTCATCACGGATATTAGAACAAAGATATCTTTTAAGTTATTAACATCAATGCTTTTATGTCTCAGAGGGTCAAGGACTGTATCTTAATTTGTAAATAAAGTTAGATTGTATTTAGGGGGTTGGTTTCTTCTATATTTCATTTTAATATGTAACGTATACTTTAATTGAGAATGAAATTAAATTTAAAAAAAACCTAAAGAAAATATTTTTCCTCAATGGGGTTTCCAAGAGGAAAGAACGCCTATTGTAATTCACTAAGCTCCGCCCAACCCAGCGGAAGTACTATTCGAGTAGAACAGATAACAAAAGCAAACATTGTAGACACGAAACATTCCATCTGGGATACTGACTGGACGGTGCTACTTATTTGAATGATTCGTTTATATTTTGAAATGAACGGTTGTGGTTTGTTTCAAGTCATCTGTGGAAGTTTCGTACGTTGGTGGTGTATGGCTTTTCCAGGCAAGGAGGAGTTTGTGTACTGTTGTAGAATTTCGTGATGACATTTTGTACCGCTCATTTGATTCGAATAATTGTAATGTGATCTAAATATGGAATCAGGGAATGCCTTCTACGCAAACGTAAAAGACGTTTCTTCAAAAATTTTCCTCGCACTTTTGTTCATTGAATAAGTATCACAAAACCATAAAATTATCATTGTCGCCAATGGCAAGCACGATGTTGGGAGATGCATTCTAAGGCAAAGTAAATGACGTTTCTTCAAAAATTTTCCCCGCACTCTCATTTACCGAATAACTATCACAAAATTATCAAAATTTTCTTGTCAATAATGGCAAGTATGATGTTCGGAGATGTCTTCTGCGTCAAATGGCAAGCATGATATTGGGAAATGCACTGAAAGCCAAAGCAAAGGATGTTTCTTCAAAAATGTTCCTCGCGCTCTGAATTACCGAATAACTGCCACGAAATTATCCAAATTTCTTCATCCCCATTGGCAAGTATTATGTTGGGAGATGCATCTTAAGCCAAAGTAAGGAGCGTAGTTCCGAAAAGTTTTATGGGGGCTTCGCCCCCAAACCCCCACAATTCCCTGTCACCAGTTAATTTACCCTGGCCACGACACCACGCCGCTGTTGCAGTTATGACTAAATAATCTGTAAATCATAGTATTGCTTTCTCAGTCAGCAAATTATTTCTTGAAACTCAGCAACAACTTTTGGTTTGTATTGTATGTTTTATATTTATGATATGATTGCACAACAGATGGCGTCAAACATTTCTTCCTAAGAAAACTGCGCATGCGCATGATGACGTCACTAGTTTTGACGTCAATGTTCGTCAGAAAATCAGCAAGTTATGCCCTCCCTGTCAATTGGTACCCACGACGCCCCTGCCGCCATTACTCCAGCTGTCATTTCTGAAGTTTTCATTTTGAAATTCCCGCGCTTCATAAAACCCTACTATGCATGTGCAAAGAAAGACTCAAAAACGACATCACTTCAAATTCTCCGGACTTACTGAGGTTCATCTCCACAACTACGTTTTCAAAATTCCGAAAGAGGAATCTTCTTTTCGAGTGATGAGTCCATCGGTAGTAGGCTACTTCACAGTCACCGCCAATTCGTAATTAAGGAAGTCAAAAAGTTAAACTTACCAGAACGAATGTTCTTCAAGCTTGACTTGAGAATGACTTTAGACAGCAAATGAGGTGCAGCAACTGCATAAATCTTCAAAATATGGAAGACTGATCCCTAAAGGGGCAAGAGAGTCTTATCAGATTAAACTTTGCCACTAGTTGCCGTGTATGCAATGAAGGTAATACGTCAAGAATCCAAACTTTGTATGTAATCATATCCAATTTCGTATGTTCAAATTTTCAAGAGTAGTTGAAGAAGTGGAGGAGAATGTAGAACTTCTTGTGGTTCTAATCATCATCAAGACAAGGGCCAGCTCTTGCTCGCCATTTTACAGGTTCAGTCCATTTTATTAAAGGGTCTAATGGAACTACACGATACAACCATTAAATGGAGTACATTGTTGCAACATCTTAGTAACAAAGCAGCATTTAAACGAATCCGCATGAAATCTTGTAGACAGTTATACAAAAAAAAACACGTGGTCACATTATTCACAGCATAGAACTCCTGACTATCAACGGCATGGAGTGAAATTGATACACATTTTTACCCAATGCAAACCATAACTTGGGCAGATCTTTGGGTGTCACTAAAGTGCAACCAAAACTATGTAGAGTGACATGGTCTTTGTCTTAAAACTACCACTACATTGCAAACTATTGCAAGCTAGGTATCATTTAAACAAATTTGACAGCGGAACTTGAATTTTTCGAGCGTTGTGAAACTTTGTTGACTCAAGATTGTTCAGCCTCTTGGGAATTACTTGTAGTTTTTGCTTGTTAAGAGTGTAAAAAAATTCGGTATTATATGAAACAAGACTCCTTCTGATTAGGAATCTTCAACAAGAATACAGTACGAGTCGTTCCTTAAAAAAGTGAGCTCCGGAATGGCCATAGTCGAGGTAATACCTGATGCGAAGTATATTAAGAAATGCATCGTATGACAGGAGAAGGTCAAACCAGTTATTATATGCGAAATCCAACTTCATATCACTGTTTGCGAAGACCCGCACTTTCGAATGAAGTTTTCATAAGGCAGAAGATAAAATGATACAAACAGTAAAAACTGATACTAAGAAATAACAATGATAAATCAATAAAATCAAGACAGGGTAATGCCAACCCCAACCCCAAGGGTCCCTACGAATTTATTTATACTGTGGCATAATGTTTGTGCATGACCAACTGTTGGGGTCATGGATATATTGGTAAGGTAAGAGATAAAATGATATAAATAGAGAAAGTTGATATTAAGAAACAACCTCCCCTCCCACAAGGGGTCCATGGTGAATTGTAGCTATCAGTGTGTAAACTTGATTGTAGTTGACCAGTATCAATTTGCGTGTGCTAAGATCAATAGCTTGTTTATAGGGCAGTCATTAATATGTCATTGGTTTACCAAATACATTATTTTGCAACTGTTGGCCAGTGTCAGTGTGTTGTTGTTTATTACGAAATGGTAGCAGGTATATATTTATTTAGATATTAGTAAAATTAAGCTGCAAGTCATCAGCCAGATCTTGTATTGGGAGAGGAAGTGCCTCTTGTTAAAAGTTTTGCATTGCGTCTAAGCAATATTGTATTCCCAGATCTTGTAGGATGTTTGTGTACAGAGATTTGACATCCATAGTTACCAAAATATTGTCTGGTTTAATTTCTGTTTGGAGATTGAAAACAGTCTGTAAAAAGTGGTTAGTGTCCTTGATATAGGATGGTGTTTCCTTGACAATTGGTTTCAAAGGAAAATCAAGATATTGTGACAGTGCAACTGTTGGTGATTGACAGCCTGAAATTATAGGTCTGCTAGGATAACCCTCTTTATGTATTTTTGGTAGCATATAAAATGTTGGTGTTCTGCAGTTAGAGGGTGGTACAAGGAATGAGTAGTAATCCTCGTCAATGATCCTCGTAGTGAGTAAATGTGTCAAAAAGTCTCTATCTCCATTGATAGGGCAGTTGCCTGTTTGCCTCCTCAATGTATAGTTGGATGGGCCAAAGTACAATCTTACCCCCTTTATCAGCTTGTTTGATAACCATCTCTTTTCTCCCTTCCAAGTTTTTGAAGACCGTGATCTCAGCAGGGCTGAGGTTAGTATTGTTGTATTTTGGTTGTTCATATAGTTTCAACAGGTCTTTGCTGACATTTTCAAAAAATGAATTTAAGGTCTTTTGTTTGTAATTTAGAGGCTCCCAATTTGAGCCGGATCTGAATTTGCTTGGTAAGGTTTTGGTCTTATTAGTTGGTCTTGTGAAAAAGTGGTAGTGTAGCAATATGCGTCTCTTAAATTTCAGAGAAGCTTTGAATACCTCATCTTTGGTGACCATGTTTGGTGAAATTACAAAGCTGAGACCTTTATTCAAAACACTTTGTTCGAAGTGGTTCAGGGGGAAGTTCCCCATTTTGTGAATGTTATCAATTGGCATAGTGGTAGCAATTTGACAACAGGGTGTCTCAAAAAAATTATTCGACGTTTGAGAAAATATTGAAAAATAAGGACAATATGAACAGGCTCATGGAAAGATAGCCCTGTTCCTGAGATTGTGAAATAATTTTAGAGACTAAAATCGTGCAAATCGGTTGAAAATTCACTTAATTACAAGCTCTCGAAGATCAAAAATATGCAATAGCTGAAACCAGAGACCCCCCAGATTACTGGTATTGAAAAAAGCGCGAAGACGGAGGTAAAAGAACATTACCAAATGTCATACCTCTCGTTGATATCAGAGCAAACCAAATTGAACTTCTGAAGTAAATTATTTCTTGCGATCATTCTCTAAATTCCTTAACATTGCGTAAGTCCAAAAACAGTGGTTCAAAACATAATCAGCGAGAGACTTATTTTTTTATTTTAATTTTTTAAAGTTGGTATTCACAGTAGTATCAAGATAATAATAATTATTATTATTATTATTATATGGCATAAATGAGCATATCCACTATAACTGTGGCTCTTCAACTCTAAGAATTAAAAACAAGTCTATTTTACAACGTTAAAGCAATTACATAAAACAATGAGAATATTACAACGTCAAGTTCATAAATAAAAAGATTTTAGTTCTAAGAGTCCTTCGCTTTCTTCATCAAGAATGTTTTAACATCCGCGCAAAATTTATTAAAATTAGACTGTTGTTTGATATCACTAGGAAGAGCATTGAAGCTACTTGCAGCGGCATCTTGAAAAGTGTTTCGGATCATCGAAGGTCTTATACGGATCTCACTACTACTGCGTAATGTTCTACTACAAGTTTGGATGTCAAGTTTGTTCATTTCGGGCCAGTTTCTATCATTGATCGCTTTGAAGGCCAGTTTCAAGATGTTAAATTCGCGTCTCTCAGCAATGGGTAACCATCCAATTTTCAATATATCTTCTGTGTGCGCGTAACGTTTTATGACAAAGCTTGCAGTTGCTTTTTGCAGTCGCTGAAGTTTCTTCAGTTGACACTGCGTCAAAGGTGAATAAACGTAATCATTAAAATCAATCTTTGGCAGGATCAATGATTGCGCAAGCATTTTCCGTGCTGAAAATGATGTAAAATTTTTCATTTTGCGGAGTACAGACAGCTTACCGTAGCAAGTGGATAAGACGTGTTTTATATGCTTTCCCCAGTCCAGATGTTGGTCAAGGTATATTCCCAAATAACGCGGCTCTTTGTCGAGTTGCAGCTCCGTAGAACCTAATTTAAGGTTGATTTCCTTTTCTTTTACGTTGTGGTAGTCGTACAAGCGTTTCGATGCACATAGTAGGTATTTCGTTTTAATTGCATTGGCTGCCAGTGAGTTTTGATCAGACCACTCATTCAAGTTCCCTAAGGAGTTGTTCAGCAGATATTGGGCATTTTCTAAGTCATTTGGCTTACACGCTTCATATATTGTGGTATCGTCTGCGTATTGTACCGAACTGGATGAAAAATGATCTTGTAAATCATTTACATAAAGATTGAAGATCATTGGTCCCAGGATGGATCCCTGCGGTACACCAAATGTTGTCGGTAAAATTCTCGATGATTTCGCATCAACTTGAACGTATTGTCTTCGGGATGTTAAGTAACTGGTTGCCCACGAGAGGAATTCTTTAGAAAAGCCTTGTTGGTACATTTTCTTTATAAGGGTGTCATGTGCGATTGTATCGAAAGCTTTGGAGAAATCCACAAATACTAAGAGTGATATCTCACCATATTTCATAGCTCTTCTTATATCATCTCTTATTTTCAGAAGCGAATTACCCGTACAAAAGCCTTTACGAAAACCGGCTACTGTGTTTTTATAAACATGCATAGACTCAATGAAATCGATTACTTGATTTGCAACGAGTCTTTCGAATACCTTAGACAGCACGGGTAGGATCGAGATACGACGAAAGTCACTCTTTTCCGTAGGATTTGTGATCTTACCAATGGGTACAATGCGTGCTTTCTTCCAAGATGTTGGGAATGCGCTGTGGTCGATAAAAGAGTTAATTATGTGAGTCAATGGAGAGCATATGACACCTATGGCAAGCTTAATGTATCGGGCAGGAATGTTGTCAGGTCCTGTTGATGTATCTCTTCTTAAGGACTGAAGTTCTTTGAGTACCTCGTTGTATATAACACTAAATAAGATAACTAGATAACACTAATTCAAACCAACTATTTACAAACATAATAAATATACAAAGTATACAAAATCTATATACTAAGATGCGTCATAGGAATGACCCGAAAGCTTTTGTTTCCCCGTTGTTTCCTCTCTCAGCACTGTAAACAGCATAAGTCAGAATCTGCATCTCTCCCACGGAAAAGAACCTTCCCAGCTTTTGCTCCAAAGTTTGAAGTGGATACGAATGGTTTTATTTTCTTTCTCTGCAATGTGGGGTTGGGGAACATCCATTTTTATCCAAACTTCAACTCCCAAGGGAATGATCCTTGCACATATCCCCCATTGCCGGACTATCAGTTTGTTGGATCTTTATCGTACTCCCGCCCTTTACTTCACGAAAAAGCTAAAAGAGAGGCCAGACTTATATAGATCGCTTTCTTATTACAGCTAAGCTCCAGAGAGGCATAAAGGAACGTTTTAACGGGGGTCTTGAATGAGAGGGGAAGCTAATTCTGAGTGAAATGGCACTGAAAACGTCTCAAAATCCAAGACTTTCTTTCCTCTACCGCTCTGGATTATATAGCTCAAACTTCAAAGAAGCCACCATTCCTTTGAAATGATCAACAGCTTTGTTTGAGTTTGCAAGGAGGCCTATAGAAAACTTTTCAGCATTAAAATTTTCATCAAAGAAGGCTTTGAAATAAGGTGAATGAATTCCGTTCGTCTGACGCAAGACCAAGGTAGTGAATTCCTGGAAATGAGAAATCTCAGCGAGAATGATATGGACGTGTTCTTTTCCACAGAGAGCTCCAAGGGGGATGCAGTGAGAGGGCAAGTTTTTGTGGGGGGCATTGGGCTAAAAAGAGACAGTAGCTCATGTCTTCTCAGACTTTTATTAGATTAGTACGGCTTCTTTTTCCACGCATTTGGAGGTTTAAGAGATTCACGTATTCTGTTCCATACCGAGGTGAGCTTTAAGGGGGACTAGAATTAGTGAGTTCTCTTTCAAGAGCATGGGAGTAAATGGAGACAAAAGCCACCTATCTCATCAGGAAATCGGTTCCAGCTAAGATATCATTGGCAAGTAAAAAATACAAGAAAGTGGCTGTGATACGAAACACTGGAAGACATCTACAAGTTACGAACCAACCTTGGATGCACTCATCATTCATCCTCCTAAATATCAGCGGAAAAATTAAGGCAAACTTGAAGTTGAGCAAAAATTCTTCAAAGACGACAATGGCAAATGGATATTAAGTATCCAAAAA
Source organism: Aurelia sp. 4 Dawson et al 2005 (assembly GCA_964019985.1). NCBI lineage: Eukaryota > Metazoa > Cnidaria > Scyphozoa > Semaeostomeae > Ulmaridae > Aurelia > Aurelia sp. 4 Dawson et al 2005. The sequence continues at coordinate 7,378,072 of OZ026509.1, forward strand.
AAGCCAAGGTGTTTAGGGATTTTTTCAGGCTACTGTTCACTCCAGTTGTGATTTCCTGATTTTCGTCAAAAATTCTACTCGAAATATCAGACAACTGCGAAATACAGAAACTGATCTTCTGTTACCTATGAGGAAAACAAGCAATGGACAAAAAGGTATATCTTTTCGTGGTTCTAAACTATGGAATCAGCTTGACTATGATATAAAACAGGCACCCTCCCTTGCCACTTTCAAACGAAGGTTGAAAGGTAATTTGTGAACAATAATGATAATTTATTGTCATTATTGTTCACAAATTATCATTATTATTTGTGAATTCGGGTTTTTTCCCCATTTTTCATACCAATTCTCGGTTTTTTTTTCACTGTTTGCCACGGCCCCCTGAAAAGCAGTTCTTCACGACTGACGGGGCTACCGTGGCTAAAGAAATAAATAAATAGAAAAAAAAATAGAAAAATAGCCAGTCCCTTTGAGTTTTGGTAATTTTGCTCTTTGTACCCGATCTTATTACCGTTCATTATGCAGGCTCTGATAGGGTTTTTGAGAGCAAGGGAGCATGGCCTAAGAAAGGCCAGAGCCAGGGAGCATGATTAGAAAATGCAGGACCTTGAGAGCACATACTTTTTTCGAGAACTTACTTCAAAAGTTTTAAACTTTTCATTAAAGTCCCATGCACCCTCCAATTACTGTCTATTTTGAAATGCCAAGGTAACCAAATGCAATTAATGAGTTCTTTTTTAAGGGAGGAGGATTTTGAGCCGTAATGAGAAAACGGTCATGTTTTAGGAACTTTTTGAAGTGTCCACAAAAATGGCGATCTTACGACAAAAAGTACCGTTCCTCGCCAAAGTAAAGAACGTTCTAGATAAAGAATTTCTGAGTTCATCCCTCCCAGACCCCAATCTTTCCTACACCAATGACACAAATCAATTCCCTCTTTCACTAAATGCTCTTATGGGTTTGTTCAACACCGCAAGGATGCACTCCAAGGCTGGTGCAAAAACTGTGCAAGAAATCATCAAATCCATGTATTACCCAAGGTTTTTAGGGAAGACAGTCCAGTGACAGATTTGGCAGACCTGATAGATCATGAGAAATCTGAAGCAAAAATTAGCAACCATCTTAGATACCAATCGACGACTTGGCTTGAAATATGGAAGCATCAAGGAATTACTGGGAGCACAAGGCTAATGTTGAGGGGAGCAAAGAAACATGCTGCCTTTAAAGAGGGGAGCAATGGAGCAACCATCCCCCTTTAAGAGCCTCATTATGACATATACTTTGAAGAGCAACGATTGGGACTAATCTGCAATTTTAACATTTTCATGGAAATACATGGTTTTCCCAAAGGTATAAGAGATCTTTGGAGTCATACCCCTATCGCAGCCAGTAAGTTTACCGTAAGTCCTTCAAAAAGCCCCCCGAAAATGTTTTCGCAAAAATATTTTTGGATGGGGCATATTCTGGGCGCTTATTCAAGGGAGGGGGTATGTTTAGCAGCAACTAAAAATATTACCAATGCTATTCTTTTCCTTTATTTGATGCTGCTCAATATGCTTAAAACCAGAGGCGGATCCAGACCGGTGCAAGAGGGGCTCGAGCCCCGGTCAGATTTTCATACCTATGTCAAAATCCATAAACCATTATCGATTTGTTTCGAAAAATGATCTGTGACATCATTTGTTCTACTTATCAACCAAAAAACGTCTTGATACATCCCAAAATGCGTCTGTTAGGCACGCAGTGTCTTATGAGCTTGCAATGCTACGAAGGCAAATTGCGGTAAATTGCGGACCATTCCGTCTTGAAGAACAAATCTTGACCATTTCGCTTTTCAATTGGTATACGTCATTTTACCCCGAGCCCCAATGATCCGCATGTTATGCCCGCCGCAAAAGCTATCTGGCCAATAAAGTCCATCTTCACCGGTGCTCAACGTCACTCTGACCGGTGCTCAAATGGAATCCACCAATCAAACAGCGGGGCTGACCGGGGCTCAACGTCAATCTGACATCACTCGATCTGGAGGACAATGTTCTTGGAAGAGTCACATGACTTATTCAGAAGTCAAAATGGCTGACTGGCTGCTCGACCCTACTCGCATGCATGCTCTTCTTGAAGAGAAATACTGCGAAGCAAGTCAATCACCCACTTCGCTGCTGCAAGAGATGCAGTATTACATAAGAAATAAAGGAGGTAAGCAGTAAATATACAGTCACCAAAACACATAATTGCTATCATTCTGTGAAACACCAATTTCTTGTGATGTAAGGAGGGGAGGATGGCGCCAAGCAATCAACACACAGCAAAGACCTGCTGCCTGGACGGTATGAAGATAATCTTGTCTCGATTTGATTTGACTCATGTTACAATGAGTTACTATTGTTTATTCCACGCAGCTGAGGTATTAATAATAAGTTTGCTTCAGTTCTTACAGTTTTTCCAGCCAATGTTTGTTTGCAAATTTACAATGATGATGGAGTATTTAGGCCTGTTGTGGTATGGATAGCCCGCCTTCATCAGCAAGATAAATTTTTGGAATTCTGTTTTATTGAAATTTGCTAATTAACTTATTGTTAGGGTTTTATCAGCCTTCATCAGTTCATCAACAAATCACAGAATATTTCAATGCCCTCTTGCAAAGCAGAAAGCAGTCATCAATTTCAAAACACCAACAACATGAAACATGAGACTATGAATTTTCAAGGTTTGGTCTTCCCTTGATTGTATTTCCACAGGGGCTTCTCGTCTAAATTTCGAGTAGGGGTGTGCTGCCCACAGCACAGTTTCAAAATGGTACCGTTGGCTGCATCAATTTTTGTGAAAATTAGGCTTGCCTAGACTGAATTCTACGTCAAAAGTTCCTGGCGTTTTCTACACAAAATTTGCCAAATGGGCATTCTCTAGACCAAAATCACCAAAACTTTGGGTTTCTCTACAAGAATCACCAACATCTGACAAAAAGGATACCCTTGCGGGTGGCACATCTCCAGGTACGTTTACAACGGAAGAGCCCTCCTGTTCTTTTCACAACACTTTGCCAATAAATGGGCGTGGCCTTAATTTCCAGCCAACTGAAGGGTGTGGCCGCCAAAAATTTTCAAGCCCCGGTCAGATTTTATCCTGGATCCGCCCCTGAAAACGGCACATATATTAGGATAATTGCTTTCGAGGCAATATCTATGGATCTAAGCCCTGAGTGTGACAAAAATTTAAAAGGTTGAACAAAGAAAATAACCAGGGTGCACTCGACACACACGCATACGGGGGCGGTCAGTCCAAGAGATTTTAAAGCAACCCTGAAATATTAGTTCAGCTTAATTGAAACCCAAAAATATCAGCTCTTTTTATGTTATTGTATACTAAGGAACCTGTGCATGATCATGATAGATCATGAAACAATGCAGATTGAGGTCAGAATTGCCTTTTAAGAAACCCAGAAATATCAGTTGAACAATATTTTATGGAGTGTCGTTTGCGTCCAAATGCTAATGGTTAATTTTCATGGTCTTTGTAAGTTTTATGCGCTGTTTTCTCTTTCCCTTTCTGTTTTTTGTCATTCCCTTTCTGTTTATTCCATTCCCTTCGTCTAATTAACAACATTTTCCTATTCCCTTTGCCAAATTGTCATTCCCTTTACATTTGTTTATCTTTCCCTTTATCCTTATTATCATTCTCTTTTTATTATCATTCTCTTTGTCTAATTACAGCATTTCTAATTCTCTTTGTCAATTCTCTTTCTCTTCGCCAAATTCTAAGTCTCTTTCTTATGTGCATTTCTTACTCTTATTCTCTTTTATCATTACATGATGCATTGCGGCATGGTATGATGCACTGCGATTTTTAGCGCGAAATTTTAGCCGAATCAACAAACATGAAAGGAATGGCCTCAGCTTCGATGCTCAACATGTGTACGTCGATTCTCGGTTCAATCTGGATTAGTGCAAGAATACTATGGCAAATTAGTGGCGGATTTAGGGGGCAGATGGGGGCAACTGCCCCCTTCACGATGAAAACACAGCTTTGGTGCCCCCTTTTTGGCAAGAACAGCGCCCTTATCCTGACCCAAATGCACTCTTTTTTCAGAGTTTCGTTCTGAATGCAGGAAACGTAGAAACTAAGGCATTATTCAGTAGAAAAACCGGATAATTTCCTCGAAAAACCGGCCCAAAAATTTTTGCGCGCCTTCGGCGTGCTCACTTCCCATCATGTTTTTTGGCACACCCTCTCCAAGTTGCACCCCCTTCAACTTCGGTCTGGATCCACACCTGCGGCAAATTACTGCCAGTACATTCGTGACAGGCTTGCAAGGGCCATGATTGATCCTGGTGAAGCTTCTGTGGGGTTTATCGATACTGTATGTGACGATGTATGTCGATGATACCAGTATTTCTTACTCTTCATAGAGTTTAGAAGATGTAAATCGAACTCTAAACAGTGAACTAAGCCATCTGAAGAAATGGTTGCTAGGTAATAAACTTTCCTTAAACATCCTAAAAACGCAAGCCCTGGTTGAGGGTTCCCAGCCCAAAATTAAGAAAATTGTTGATGAAACTGTTGATCATCCCCAGTTTTTTATCGGTGACTCCCAAGTTGAAAACGTAGACCAGTCAAAGTATCTGGGTGTGATAATAGACAGGAGTTTAAGTTGGGAAGAACACATTAATATTCTCCGTACCAAAGTTTCTCGAGCAGTTGGGTTTTTGAAATATGCCAGAAAATTTTTACCTCAAAACACATTAAGTAAAATGTATCGGGGGATAATGGAGCCCAATTTTCGGTACTGTTGTTCTGTGTGGGGATGCTGTGGGGCGACCAAACTGCTAACCCTACAAAAGTTGCAAAATCGAGCGGCGAGAATTGTAACCAAAAGTAAACTTGATACGCCTGCTATGGAACTAATACACAATCTAAACTGGCCAACTGTAAGTGATATTAGAAGCGAAACAGCTACTACTATGTACAAGTCTCTAAATGGACTTGTACCTGAGTACCTATCCAACTTGTTTGTCAAAAATTCAACTTGGAATGTTAGAGAACTTAGAAATACTGAAACTGATCTTTCGCTACCATTGCGGAAGACTAAAAATGGGCAAAACGCAATATCGTTTCGTGGACCTAAACTCTGGAATCAACTCGAACTTGATCTTAAACAAGCACCCTCCCTTGCCACCTTCAAAAAAAGATTAAAAAATTGACTCACACGTTCTTTTCTTTTTCTTATCAATGTTATTTGTCTCTTGTTTTAATTTTCAGATCTTTGCCACGGCCCCCTGAAAGCAGTTGTTGATCAACTGATGGGGCTACCGTGTTTAAAGAATTAAAAATTGAAATTGAAAATTGCTCAGGATGTTTCAGGGAGCCTTCAAGCATTGATTTTGAGACTGTTGACCCTGACTTTTTGGAAAACTCTTCACTTTGCCTTGAGGATGTACCATCTCCCTCTTTCTACCTGATTTTTAGTCTTTCACCTTCAGTCGCCAATTGAGTTAGTCGTGTTATCGCTTCTCTTACTGACTCATTTGTCGAAGACATGCGGGACAACCGTTCAAATTTCGTCTCACTGAAGGAAGACCGTCGAAACTTAGGCCGTTTCTTCCATGTGTGTTGATTCGGCTAAAATTTAGTGCCAAAAATGGCAATGCATCATATCATGCTGCAATGCATCATATCATGCCACGATGCATCATACCATGCCGCAATGCATCATGTAATGATAAAAGAGAAAGGCCATGAACTCAAACAGAAAGGTGATGCCGAAGAGAAGAGCAATGGCCTCATGGAATAAGAAATCCACATAAGAAAGACCAATATGATTTCGCAAAGGGAAAGAGAATCGACAAAGGGAATTAGAAATGCTGTAATTAGACAAAGAGAATGATCATAAAGGGGATGATAAACAAATATAAAGGGAATGAGAATTTGGCAAAGGGAAGAGGAAAATGTTATTAATTAGACAAAGGGATTGGAATAAACAGAAAGGGAATGACAAAAAATAACGGAAAAGAAAGAGAAAACAGTGCATAAAGCTGACAAAGACCATGAAAATTAACCATTAGCATTTAGACGCACGCGGCACTAATATTTGATGCCAAAAAAATAATACGAACACTAAGCATATATCTAATGATATCCAATTCGATTAGAAGCAAAAAATTTCAAGAAAATGCCTCATTTTATTGCTTTAATCATGATACTGGCAATCATGACAATCATAATTTATTTCTCCTTATTGTCGTAGCAACAGAAACAATCCAATGGAGCAATTTCATTTGATCGCGTGATTTTGATTGTTTGCATCGAAAGTTTAATGATTATAGCAGCTTTTACCATGAGCGATAGGACACCCAGTGTGTAGCAGTTTGAAATTTATAACAGAAGCGAGCCGCCTTAACTTATTGCCTTTTTTTGTGTTTTGAACTTATTTTTACTTGGTATACAGCCACCTTTCACTTACTTAAAGGCTTTACGGTTAAGGTGGCTCTGCACTTAAGGTGGCTCGCTTCTGTTCTAAATTTCAAATTGCTACACACTGGGTGTCCTATCGCTCATGCTTTTACGGCGAAAAAATAGAGGAGAGTGGAATCCGCACCCTCAGGAACTCCCAGATGAGGTAGGGTTAAAGATTGGGTGTACACGAGAAAGAGTAAGGATACAACTAAAGAGTCGGGAGTGGTGAAAAGAGAAGTGATGAACCTCAAGAGTGGAAATTGAACAATTGTCGAGCATATATATGAACGGCCACTTCGTAGATCGAGCCTTAACGAAACCGTTATGACAATTGTTTGCCCACATAAAGTGATTAAAAGCTACAAATGCCAACAGGCGCAGCAAATTCCTCCTTAAGAAATTACTCGGTACGACGGCGGGCAAGCGCGGCGCCGCAGGCGCTCGCGGCAAGCCTAGTAATATTTATAATCAGCGACATATTTTACAGGTGCATCGATCTGCTGTCCAGTCTTTGATCCTCTTTTTAAAACGCGACAGTGTTGGTACTTGTTTGATACTGTCATCAAGAGTGTTCTATAGGAAACTACCTCGAAAAGACAGTGAATCGAGTCCAAAGCCAAGTGTCTTAATTGTTGGCAGCTCACACAAGTTTTGTATCCTTAGGCTGTACGTTATTGGTTTCTTTTCATGAAATTGCCATACAATTGAGGGGTTCAAGTGATTCACAGACTTGTAAATATCTGTCATCAGTTTCTGCAGATTTTTTATATGTATGCTATTGCTGCCACTTACAGCAAGCAATGTTTCAAATGCAGATTCGTAGTCTTTATAGAGGATCCGAAGTGCACGTTTATGAGTGCGGTCAATTTCTTTATTTGCACCTTTATTGCAGAATAGCCATATCAAAGGGCAATAATTGAAGTTCGACAAAATTACCGCATTACAAACTGTTAATGCCTGCTCTCTATAGATATAATTATTAAGCCTAGCAAATGCACTGACCTTTTTATTGACTTTGGAACATAACGTCTCAATGTGTTTGTTAAACGTTAATTTGCTGTCAATTTCCACTCCTAGAAGTTTAACGTGACCTGTTGTAGGTACTTTGCTACCCTCGATGTTAAGACACAGTCTTATTTTCCCTTGCAAACCAAGGAACATTAGCTGGAACTTTTTAGGGTTAGCAACCACTCCATTGCTTTTAAACCATTCTAGTAATTTACTGAGATCATCCTCCAAATTGGTCACTATTTCTTATAGATCATGTCCAAATGAGTATAAGGTGTTATCATCTGCAAAATTGCATATCCCAGAGTCTAGGTTAATGAGAAAGAGGTCATTGATAAAGATATTAAAGAGCAAGGGACCTAGGACCGATCCTTGTGGGACCCCAATTTTGATTCCTTTTGCGGTACTTCTATGTGTACCAATTTTTACCCTTTGAAGACGGCTATCCAGAAAACTGTACATTAAGCGAAGGCTATTTACATCTATTCCATAAGCTTCCAATTTTGCAATAAGGAGGTCATGAGGCAGACTGTCATATGCCTTGAAAATCCATTAGAATAGTCCCTACTATACCTGACGTGTCAAGACATTGCCTCCACTTTTCTAGCAATCGTATCAAAGCATGTTGCGTACTAAACCCCTCCCTAAAACCACATAAGAGTTTTGAGAGTTTATCATAAAAGTACGAGCTAATTTGTTCTTTCAGAATTCTTTCGTAGGTTTTAGAAACATCAGGCAAGACACTAATAGGTCTAAATTTCCCTTAAAAGTTGAATCAGCATTTTTGAAAAGAGGGCTAACATCAGCTTCCTTCAGTTCATCTGGAAACTTACAATCATAGATAGCATTATTGATACAGTCAGTTAGGTAGGGGCAAACTATTTCCCTCGTTGCTTTCAAAATACTAGTTGGAATATTCCCACTACTAGATTTATTATTGTCAAGTAGATCTATCTGCCTCATGACACCAGTTGGGCTTACATGAGAGAATTTAAAGATAGCAAAATTCGTTGTTACATGTCGTTTAATCGCCACGATACTGGGATGATCTTTATATTTATCTATCGCTCTCAAAACCATTTGATCTATTGTCTGTTGTTCATGGACCACCTTGAAAAGGGGGTCAATATCAAGACTATCTGTGATGTTTGTAAAATATTCATTAAAGCACTCTGCAATTTCCTCATCATTTGAAAGGATCTTGCCATTTTCAATCAAAGTTATTTTTTCACACATAGGATTTCTATTTGAGAACAAAGGCTTAACAGTCTTCCAAAATTTTTTCTCATTGTCAATTGTTTTCGACTGTATCGACATAAAATGTTGCTTTTTAGCCTTTACATTCAATTTGACAACTAGGTTCCTTTGATCCTTATATTTTCTTACATCTTCCTCTCTTTTGGTCCTGTTTGCAATTTTTTTCAAAGTAGATCTTCTCGTCATAGTCCTCCGTAATTCTTTATTTACGTGTGGTTTATGACTATCTTTGTTTTAGTAGGGGCATTTGCTTCAAGTGTTTTCATATACAGGGTGTCCCAAAAAAATTGTGCCCCGTTTGCCTGAAGATTGCGAGAAAACAGCAAAAGATTATCACTAACCTTTTCCATGACGTTGCTCTTCAGATGTTCAATTAAAGTTTGCTACCGTTCCCGTGAAAATCCGTCGAAAAATGATGGAGCTATGACTTTCAGAAGACCAAATCTGCCTGTTGACTGAAATCAGTGGTCGGCCATTTTATCTTACTATTTTGCAAAGATAAACAGCTTCATGGATGAACTGAAATAGCAGCCTTTAATGTCATAGCTCTCATCAAAGTTCCAATAATCATCAGAGAGTTAGACTATTTTTTACCCCACGATCTTTGATAGAATGCAAAAGTGAAGATCAGAATTCCCAAAGAAATAAAAAATCAAAAGCTTCGACAAAAATATATTTCACATTTAATTTGTGGCCATCCCTAGCGTATCCCTACTCAGATTTCTCCCTTCATTTGTTACAAGCAATTATTGATTTACTACCGAAGACAATACTAAAAGAAGCGAGAAGGGCGAAAGATTTTTGGAGCTGTATTGTCTCATTTTGAACTGATAGATAAACTAAATAATTGCTGCACTCACCACACCTGCAAACAAAATGTGACTATATTTTTGTCATTGCCTTTCGATTGTTTATTTTATCATGGGATCCTCGTCTTCGTTTTTGACATTCAATAAAGGATCGTGGGGTAAGAAATAGCTGAAGTCTCTGATGATTATTGAAACTTTCGCGAGAGCTATGAGATTGGAGGCTACTGTTTCAGCTCATCCATGAAGCTGATTATCGTTGCAAAAATAGTAATACAAAATGGCCGACCGCTGGTTTCAGTCATCGGAGAAATTTGGTCTTCTGAACGTCATAGCTCCATCATTTCTTAACGGATTTTTACGAGGATGGAAGCAAACTTTAATTTAACATCTTGCGAGCAACATCATGCCAAAATATGGTGACGACCTTTTGCTGCTTTGTCGTGGTCTTCAGGCAAACGGGGCACAAATTTTCTGGGACACCCTGTAGATCGATTCAAAATTTCTATACACAGATGGATGAGCCGAGACAAGGTTTTGCCTCAGCTCATCTTCGAAATGCACTTGAGGCCAGTTCTTGTAGTCTCGATAGATAACCTTTTTCGGGGGGAGTTTAATAAAAGTTATCTTCAAGATATTGTAGATCATGTGATGATGATCACTAAAACCGGTTTCGAACGACTTGGATTGCATAAAGGAGTGCTTACGATTTGTAAATATTAAGTCAATGCAACGGCTCCTGGAAGACTTGAAACATGTTGGATGTTTGATCATGTTATATAAACTATGATCATTAATCAATGATGACAAAGCTTTGTCATCTGGCTCTAGATTGAAGTCGCCAAGGACCACTACATTGTCATATCTAGAATACTGATCTAACAACATAGACATTTGTTCTACAAAATACTTAGAATTTTGTTGCGGAGGCTTATATATGACGAGTACCAACCATTTTGACTGAATCTGTTTCCTCAACGCATCTATATGCTTGACAGCTAGGTTATCGAGAACCTGTTTGAATCCCACTTGGTTCGCCCTGAAACAATTGAGAAATAACAGAAACGACGGCCTGTGGGGCTTTTACCAAAAATGCCATTTCGAGGCCTCTGGTTTCAGCTTTCGCACAAATTTGAAATTCAAATGTTTGTAACGCCATGAATTTTTAGCGGATTTACAAGATTCTTGTGTCAAAAATTAATGTAAAATCTCAGGAAAAGGGTGCTTGACCAAGGGTGCATTAAGCGTATCGTTATTTTTTATTATTTAATCAAACGTCGAACAATTTTTTGAGACACCCTGTATGTAAATATTTCTTCCCTGAATTCTTATATTTCTTGTTTTCTTTCCTGAGCTCCCTCTTCTGTCCTAATATTTTGCGCAAGGTTGGAATGTTAGGTACGCCCCTGGATTCAGCTGTGCAGATAGGAGGTCAAAAATGTGTTTGATGTGTGACAAAAGTTTGCAACACGAGAAAAGTATACAGATAAAGTAAAGTCTAAGGTGAATAAGCTAGAAAAATAATAAGTATAGTGTCCATTTGTTAAAAAGTTAGTGTCCAATGGTTCTTGTATAATCGTTTTCAATTACGCTTGCTTCGTTGTTTCCTCTCTCGACATCTTCTCCTCGAGGGGCTTCTGATTCGTTTCTGGGGTTCTCTGTTTGTGTGCCTAGTCCGGTTTTTGCTTCGGTTTTTGAGGCGTTTGATTTCCCGGGCCATGTTGAACGCATGTGCTGGGGCTCGTTTTAGTGTATCTTGAACGACAGACTCACCATAAACTTCAGTGGCCTCAGTAGTTAGTGTGTTAACTTTAAGTAATTCGTTGGTCGCCAAGTGTTTGAAATTTCTGGCATGAATGTGGCAAATTTTCTCTTTGAAGTCCCTTATTGCTTCGTTCAATTCTTCAGAATACTTTCTTGTGAGGCCTGCCTGGGGATCCTCTTTGAACTGCATACTTGTGATTGCGGGGAAGGGACCATCCGCTGCAAGCCCCCCAAATATCCTCACCCGAGAGTGAAAATAGGAGTGGGACCGCCAGTAGTCGCAGAGATCCCCATATACATGGTCAGGAATCCCTTCCGATACTACTGAGGCCCCACACAGCGTCGGATCTCTGGGGGGCTGCTGATACGGTGTGATCTCCTCCCTATCTTCTGATGTTGATGTGCTTGGTCTCTTGTCTTGTTGCGTTTCGTTGATGATGGGTGTTTCCTTGGTTGTTTTCGTGGTTTCAAAGTCCAACAGTATGCTTTGATCTGCTAGGAGTTCCCGTTTCGCACTCCCGCTCTTCGGCAGCTGGGAGGTATTGACTTGTTGCTGTTCTTTGTTGGTGGCTTCATCGTGGATCTTTTATCGGTGGTAGCTAGGTAGGAGTTGTAAGTTTTGTGAGTAAATATTATCAGTGGAAAGGAATAGTATAATAGGAAGATAGCGTAATCGAAGACAGTACGGAGTAGGAAAGATTTATGGCCTAAACCACGTGAGTTAGTAAGTACTTGCAAAAGAGATGACGGGTCAAAGGTGAAAGGGCAACTAATGTTGGCGCCTAAAATGGCGTGGTGGCCTACGCAAAAAGAACCGTAAGACAGTATAAATGGCACGCCGAGCACAAACCAAACAAGCCCGTAGTTGCAAGATAGCTAATAACAGACAAAAGGAGAATGTAACTTACCAGATTTGGTTGTAAGTTTGAATTCCAGTCCTTTAGATGCCATGTCGTGAACGGAGATTGTGAGAGCGTGTAGCCAAGCACAGCAAAAAATGATGAAATTTCACCACATTATTGTTGGGGAAATTTTGGGAAAACGGACTCATTTCCCATAATTTCCAAAAGGGGAAATAGAAATTTCCGTTTCCCCTAAATCTCCCATAGAAACTTCCCTTAAATTTCCATCCAAGAACTATGGGGAAATTTTGGTATTTCTTGCTGTGAAGTGTCAGATACCAGAAAAAACAAGAGAGCGTGCTGGGGCCAAGCAGGCCTTATAAAGGTGCCTGTGATAAAGGTGTGAGAGGTCTGGGGGCAGGAACATTTAAAGGTGCTGTGCAGGGGAAAAAACAAAAACGCATCGCTGCGCAGCGGTGGTCGACCGGTTGTGGAATGAATTAAAACTGCTGAATCCAGGGGCGTACCTAACATTCCACCCTTGCGCAAAATATTAGGACAGAAGAGGAAACTCAGGAAAGAAAACAAGAAATATAAAAATTCAGTGAAGAAATATTTACAAATTGCTACCATTATGCCAATTGATAACATTCACAAAATGGGGAACTTCCCCCTGAACCACTTCGAACAAAGTGTTTTGAATAAAGGTCTCAGCTTTGTAATTTCACCAAACATGGTCACCAAAGATGAGGTATTCAAAGCTTCTCTGAAATTTAAGAGACGCATACTGCTACACTACCACTTTTTCACAAGACCAACTAATAAGACCAAAATCTTGTCAAACAAATTCAGATCCGGCTCAAATTGGGAGCCTCTAAATTACAAACAAAAGACCTTAAATTCATTTTTTGAAAATGTCAGCAAAGACCTGTTGTAACTATATGAACAACCAAAATACAACAATACTAACCTCAGCCCTGCTGAGATCACGGCCTTCAAAACCTTGGAAGGGAGAAAAGAGATGGTTATCAAACCAGCTGATAAAGGGGGTAAGATTGTACTTTGGCCCACCCAACTATACATTGAGGAGGACAACAGGCAACTGCCCTATCAATGGAGATAGAGACTTTTTGACACATTTACTCACTAAGGGGATCATTGACGAGGATTACTACTCATTCCTTGTACCACCCTCTAACTGCAGAACACCAACATTTTATATGCTACCAAAAATACATAAAGAGGGTTGTCCTAGCAGACCTATAATTTCAGGCTGTCAATCACCAACAGTTGCACTGTCACAATATCTTGATTTTCCTTTGAAACCAATTGTCAAGGAAACACCATCCTATATCAAGGACACTAACCACTTTTTACAGACTGTTTTCAATCTCCAAACAGAAATTAAACCAGACAATATTTTGGTAACTATGGATGTCAAATCTCTGTACACAAACATCCTGCAAGATCTGGGAATACAATATTGCTTAGACGCAATGCAAAACTTTTAACGAGAGGCACTTCCTCTCCCAATACAAGATCTGGCTGATGACTTGCAGCTTAATTTTACTAATATCTAAATAAATATATACCTGCTACCATTTCGTAATAAACAACAACACACTGACACTGGCCAACAGTTGCAAAATAATGTATTTGGTAAACCAATGACATATTAATGACTGCCCTATAAACAAGCTATTGATCTTAGCACACGCAAACTGATACTGGTCAACTACAATCAAATTTACACAACGATAGCTACAATTCACCATGGACCCCTTGTGGGAGGGGAGGTTGTTTCTTAATATCAACTTTCTCTATTTATATCACTTTATCTCTTACCTTACCAAGATATCCATGACCCCAACAGTTGGTCATGCACAAACATGCCACACTAGTAATAGCTTCCTTGGGGCCCTTGGGGGTGGGGTTGGCATTACCCCCTCTTGATTTACTGATTTATCATTGTTATTTCTTAGTATCAGTTTTTACTGTTTGTATCATTCTATCTTCTGCCTTATGAAAACGAAAAAAGCCTTATGAAAACCCGCACTTTCGAATGAAGTATGGGAGGTTCGAAAAATTTCGGAAGTCGAAAACTTCCTAAATTTCCCGGGGGAATAAGGCCCTTTTATATGGCAATAATTTTGCAGTCGTGAAAGTTGTTTGGGTGAAACATCAAACTTTCAATGGAAGACCTAAAAAAGGAAATGTCACTTCTAAGTATCCACACGAATCGAAAATAGAATTTAGTTTTTTGATGTATTTTTGGTTACAGGAAGGATTCTTTGATATATTCATTATATTCACTATCTGTGACAAAAACAGATGGAATTACCAGAGGAAAGAGAATTATTTGAAGGACTCGGCGGCAACCAATGGACATAAACTTGACCGTAAAGGTTTGGCAAAATCACACTGCAGGATCTACCTTACAAACAAGATTTGTTAGCGGTGGTGTTCTTAGAGATTGGAAAAGTGTTTCAGGCTGATTCTCAGCTGGCTACTATCCTTATTCATCAGCAGAGAGCGGTATATCTTTGAGCTATTTAGGCCATACATGGTGACACTGCTATTTATGGCTAGGGCCTACCTTATCTTTTATAATCATCAACAGCTCATGGAACACTCAACGAACATGTCTGTCTTAACTGAAGGTATTTGCAAGCCAGCTGAGGCTTCAAGCTCTCGAGAAATTACTTTTGGCCTAAAACAGACACTGCAAAAGTCGATCAGCATACAAAACTATGCTACACACTGCCTGTCGGATATGATGAACTTTCCCTCCCAGCCTATCTGTACTTTACATGAAAGCCGGTTTAACTTTTCCAACTGTGAATTCTCAGGTCTTCATGAAAACTGTTTAAATAGCCTATCTACAACTCACGCTATGTTTTCCAGACAAAACTCGTTCCTTCATATTCATAAAAGAACAACACAAGGATTCTTGTCTTGAGAAGGTCTAGACGTTGTAGACGAGAAAAGTAATCGTATTTCAATAACAAAAAACAGTTTTATTCTACATAGTCCTTGGTTGTACTTTACTCAGTTCGTATAACGAATAGTGTCCAGGGGCGTCGTGGGACTTGTCTATCAAGGGAGCCATGGCCCCGAAATTTTCAAAAATTAAAAGTTTTGCCTTGCTCCTTTGTCCGTTCACGACATGCTCGCAGTGACTCACGGAAAGTTTGGATTTATTGGTGTTATGTTAGGATTTGTCCCATATGAACCACCATAAAGAGGCTAATCCTCTTGGAATGGAACCCAAAGGCCAGGCCCATCCGAACGAAATTGAAATTTGAGTTCCTAAAGCCAAATGTGACTGAATTGCGCAAAAGGGGGTCCAGAAAACATTTTGCAGCCGCACCCTTTAGATCTATGAGAAGTGGCTCTTTTTGTGAAGAAGTCCGCTCTGAAAGGAGAACCACAACTTGACTCACAGAGGGCTTTTCTGGGAAATATTGGAGGTGGGGGTTAAAGATCACTTACAAATAGATTGCTTTTACTGTAGTTGTATGAAATATACATTAAGTGCAAAAACTTTCAGCGGATAAAATTTCGGTCAATAAACTTCGGCGAAAATATTTTCGGACATATTTTTGGAATTTCGGACAAATTAATTTTCGGACAAAATATTGACCGGTCTTTTGAATCTGGAAGGAAAACCACGTCAGGTTATTGAATAAAATAGAATGGAATAGAATAGAATTATTTCAAAATAGAAGAGGAAAGAAAAAATCACTAATTTTCTTGTTTACGTTCATATTTTGGTCACTTGTTTACACGTATATGTGCTTATATTGTTTAGACATTTAAATCTTCCAAAGCGTCTTCTGGTTCAATGTCCAAGTCAATAGCGTCATCAATTCCGGCCATCTTAAATCCCTTTCGTATGATATCACCTGAATTGCGCATATGATCATACAAGCCAAGGAGCCACCTAGCGTGTGTTGGCTTCATCACCGACAGCTTAAGGGGAACTTCAACTTCATAAACATCCCTTCCTCTTTCCAACTGGGGTTATATTTCTTTTGCGTACCACTCTTCGAATTTTTTCTTCAAAAACTCTTTAGCAAGGGCATTCACTGTGACGTCTAAAGGCTGGAACTGACCTGTCAGGTTCGCCGGAACGTAAACCCATGCGCACCCATTACTTTCAAGGTGATCTTGGTACCTTTTTGTCTTCTGACCCTTAAAGACGTCAAAAATTAATAACGCCTTTTGCTCAGCAGGCAAATTCAGTTCAGCTTTTTCTTTTCGATATAAGGAAAGACAACTTTGGTCAAATGCTGCAAAGCTTTTTCTTCGTTGCCCTAATGGTTTTGAGTGTATGTGAGATCAAATCCTTCAGGAAAAGTAACATCTTTTGGCAGGCATCGGTCGGTTTTGCCTTCGTAGATTAATTGCATCGGCAAGAAAATTCCGGACTTAGTGACAGTGAAAATTCCAGCGATCTGCTTTTTCTTGCCCTTTCCAACTAAAGGTACACTGGAAGCGCCTTTTTCATGGAGAGTATGATTTGAAACACAAACATATGGCGGAGGTGTCTGGTCAAAATTTAGTATAAAGTCATCCGGTACCTGGTGTCTCTCTTGCAAAATCTTTATTCTCAGCTGGAAGTCGAGCTTTGTTTCCTTCAGTACCCCTGGAGCAACAGGAATTCTTGCAGTTGTTGCCATCCTACGAGATATTTTACGACCACTGGCATCCATTCTGTAGAGAATTTGACGTGCCCAGTCTGCATTTAATGAGATGTAGCCCCCATTCTCACAAAGCAGTGAACGATCATTTGCGAGAACTATACCTTTTGCTACGGCATTGATCACAGAAGCTGACACCGGGGCGCCCCTCAGACGCAAAGCTGAAACTGTCTCAATAGTTTTCTTCATCAGATCATCAGGTAGCAACGTTGGACAGCCAGCTTTTTTCTTTTCAATTGCTGTAATTTCACTTCCATTATTCTTCTTCTTGCATTCTAAATATGCTTTCTTGAAATCACTTACAGTTTGCCTTTTAATGCTGGGAAACTGTGAGGAAAACTTCACAATTGCTGCCTTGTTACCATTGGCAGCGTCAGATTGGCCTATCTCTGCTCGCTGCTGAGGTGACCAAGTGCAGTAATTTTTACACTTCCTTCCTTTTTGTTCGCTGTTGGGCTTGAACTGTTTTATAACTTCTTCGCGTTCTCGGTCAGTTAAACCAGGATCGCATGCTTCGGCAGTTGTTTTCGATAACAAATTTTCAGCGGCATTGGGCTTTCTTTGAAAATAGTTCAGCAAGGACATCTTTACTTCAATCAATCACAACAGGTGTTGTGTGTAAAAACAAAAAACGTAGATCCTGAAAATCACAATGCAAGGGTTTCCCTGGACAAAGATATCGGGGGGGGGGGGTCACTTCCCACGTTTTTGTATCTATGATATGCTGTTTTCCAGATTGCTGGTTTAAGACATTATAGCACCAGTTTGCCATCCACCTATTGACAGCTCGACCAAAACTTAGTTTCACCTGTATGGTAGGGTTGCAGCAGAACGTTCGAAATGATAAGTTTAAATCTTGAAGTACCAAGCCCCGAAATGATAAGACTGACATGAAAACAAATATTTCTTCCTTGGAGATTCAATGTATTTTGTTTTAATCATATTCATCATGGAGAGTATCATTGTGCACAAAATTGCAAGTAGAGGGTGGCATGTATATGGGAAGACAACTTGGAAGAAACCTTTTAAAGGGCAGAAAGTGTTTGCAATGAAAGAGGAAAACAAAGAAGCTTTGGAATCCGATCCATGTGCTGTTGCCTGGAAAATAAGGTTCCACGACAAGGTAATGCCGCAAACAGTTGGTCACGTCCCTCGTGAGATATCAAGACCTATTTATTATTTTTTGAAATATAGAGGTGAAGTTTGTGGGGAAGTTGCTGACGAGAAATATCGACCTTCTTCTATTCCAAAAGGTGGTCTGGAAATAGCTTTGACAGTTACCTGCAAGATATCAGCAACAAAACAAGACATTCTACAAAGATTAGATTCAATGATAAAAGAAAATTATGATGAGTCATTTTTCGAAGGCATTGCTAGTCTTGAAGAGTTCAGTGACGCGGAAAGAGGAGAAGAAGAAAGTGTCGAGGGTGACTTTTTGATAGACGATGAGAACGACAACGATGTTATTTGCTTGGACTGATATTAGCTTAGAAACACTACTATTTTGCAGATCTACTCAAACTCGTGTTTTAGCATTGCAACCTTTCGTTTCGTTTCACGATGGGAATTCGGATTCAGAGATCACTTGATTTCCATTTCTTCGTCAATTCACATTGCGCATAAGCAGTCTGTGCAAAAATTTTCGGCGTGACAAATTTTCGGACAACCCTAAATTTCGTACGAATAAATTTTCGGACAAGTCTTTGTCCGAAAGTTTGTCACGCCGAAATTTTTTGCACTTAATGTAAGCAAGATAGCTTGATAACTCTGATAACTTCCTGATATTTTAATTTCTTTAAACATTCTTTCTGTAAGATCGACTAGAGCCTTTCTCCGTGAAAAAGAAGCGAATTTGAGACTGAAGCAAAAAAATCCTATGCGAAATGCATAATCCACAGTTTTTTGATGGAAATGAGTAATAAAGGTACCGTAGTATTTCATCCACTTAATTTGTCAAGTGCTGTCTTAAAATATACATTCTACACCTCCCTGTTTAAATCAATTTTATCTCCCGAAGCAATGACTTTTTCTACAAGGTTTTCGTAGAAAACTTGCAAAAAGTTTCCTTTTGAACTTTGTCGAGGCTCTGATCATAGTCTGGTTATAGTTTGGTACATAGTGTATAAATGTAGCCAGCACGCAGCTTCAACTCCTTTGCGAAGGAATTGAGGCTGAACACAGGCAAGTATAAACATTATTGCTAAACCATAACTATTGCCTAGAAAATTTGTTCTACTGGAAAGCAACGAAAAGAACACGTGTTGTGGGAAGAATTGAAAGAGAGGCACATAATCTGATCCGATCAACTGAACATTCGTTGGAAAGCGGAGCTTTATAATGAACTTTAGTAACAGTGCCACAACGAGGGCATGCCCAAACTCAGTGATTTCCCGACTAATCCTTAAAATTTCCAAAAAATCCGACGACCTAAATTCTAGGGTCGGTCATTCCCCCATGCCCTCCTGGCCAATGACGCCCCTGACAGTGTCCAACGGGAAGGATTTCAGTTTCCGGCAACATTGACAACAATGGTTTCTGAATGTCTTTCAAGTATAAATGCAGGCATACAAAATACAACAAACCTCTGGCAAGTTAAGACTGTCACCCTCTCCAGTAAAAATTTCTTCATTTAGGTATTCAATGATTCCAAAGCCATACTTTCTGAACTGTAATTAAAAAAGAGATACAGTGTGTCCCTAAAAGATTCCCAGTTTAAGCTGGAATTGAAGTAAGCATGCGTGTTAATTAGCACTTGATAAAAATTCAAAAAAAGGAATGGGTTACACACTGCCAAACTTACATGGGAGAATTTACTTTATTTATGTATTTGCGCATAGTCCTTTTCTACCGATACCTTCTCAAAAAGCAAAATACCTGAAAAGTTCGCAAAACCGTTGAAAAAGTTCACCAGTACGGCTGTGAGCCTGCAGTTGAAAATCAACAGAAATTGAGCCTTATAATAACCTCCAAGAGCATGGAGCTTAAATTGCAGGAAAATGACCCCAGAAATAGATTTTCCGTTATGCCAGTAAAAAATATGAATTTGCTTAGTATAAGTTCCAAATCTTTAAATCGGTGTAAAAAGGTGGTTGTAAAATTCAATGACCTATTTCTTTAAACTGAATGACTTGAAGGAAACTTTAGCCATTTTTCTATGATTCTACCGTTGGACTTTTCAGAAATCTAGAATATTTGTCGAAATTACAGTCTATTTCATATTTCAGCTGATTTTATGATGTGACGTCATCAAATTTCTAAATCACAAACCAGAAGAGTGTAAGAGTTCTGCTTGATACCAATTTCTAAGCATCCATAAACTATGGCTTTCTTGAAAATTATTTGATCCTTCGTCAACAGGTTTAGTAATTATGGTCATTTTAACTTTTCTTCCAAAATTTTCTTGAATTCTTTAAAAAGAAGAAAAACACTGTAATCCTGAAAATATTGAAGATTTCAGAAAAGTCCAAGATTTCAGAGTTACTGTAAAATAGTGCAAGTTTCTTTGAAGCTGTTCAGTTCAAAGAAATAGGTCACAGAGTTTTACACCAAGCTTTCAAAGACTTGAAACCTATTCTATTTTGCTTGATTTTGTAAGAAAAACCAAAACTTCCCAATCCTAACAAAATGTTCAGTGCTTCACACTTCTGCACATTGCCAAGTTTGAATACCGATCTTTGAAACACTGACAAGCTTTCGTATGCTCTTCACACATGTGGTATAAGTGATTGAACATACCTTTGTTAATTTATACCTTTATCGCACATTAAAATCGCGTCAGGCCTGGGTAAGACTAGGGCAAGTCCAGCCCTTAAAGGTCAGATAATGGCAAATGCGATTTTTTATAACTATGGGGAATCCGATGGCAATAATATTATCAATCTTTGTGGTGCAGAAGGGTAGGTTGGGGGCTTTGAAAAAGGGCACTTCTCCAAAAAACCGCGTGATGATAGAGGCCTGGAACTAGCTATGTCGTGACGTGGAATGAGTCATAAGAAATTCATCACTTGAGAGGCCCAAGGCACTTGAAGAAGTAACCGTGAAGAACAAACGCCACGGGGCAGATACACATCGAACAGTAAACAAAATAAATTTTGGATGGCGGCAAGTGGCTTCTCTGATATTTCCAAAGATCGAGTATTGAGCGACACACCCTCAGAGTTTTCCCTCGATGCAGAAGAACGAATTGAACACAGTCAGGCCAAGCTTCCTGTGTTCTGCCCTCCTCAAATGGGACCGACTCTGCAATGAAAAAATAAAAATATCATTCGAATTATATTGATGCAAATTAGCAATTAAATATTGACTGTCTTTAGCTGTGAATGGCTGGATCAAGCCATGGTCTTGATCAAACGGTCAACTATTATGTTATTTGCAAAGACCACAGAGCGACACGCCTTAATCTCCCCAGAGGGTTTGATTGTTACTATCAGGATTCATTCTCCAGTTCAGGAAACAGATGTTTGTATCTGTCCAAATAATCGTACAATTGGTTATGAATAAGTTTTTCAAAGACCCTAGCTAAAACAGGCAGAACCGATATAGGTCGGTAATTAGATCGGTCATCAGGTTGGCCACTTTTCAAAATGGGTGCTACCCTGGCGATTTTCAAGCTATCTGGAAAGCAACCAGTAGCAATTGAAAGGTTGAAAATATCACAAAGAGATTATGAAATAACCGGAGTACAATCTTTAGAAAACAGCTAGCAATACCATCATTCCCACATCCCTTTGATGTTTTCAATTTGCCAAAAACTTTTCCTAATTGAAAGGTGTCAATAACGTGGAAATTAAACATAGTTTTTTGTGGATTAACCTCATAATCATTCTCAAGAAGAGGGTTTTTCGCTCTGGGAATTTTTCCACCAAGTGTGTCTCCTATGGTACAGAAGAAATCATTCAAAGATTCTGCTATGGCAGCACTGGAAGAGATGTGTTTCCCTTCGATACTTATGGACGAAATGTTGGTGGTTTTGGATTTCTTGTCTAAAACGTTATTGATGGTCTTCCATGTGTTTTTGAGGTCTCCTTCGCAGGAAGCAATTTTGTGAGTCAAATACCCGCGCTTAAGCTGCCCATTTAGTTTGTTAACTTGATTACGTACATGTTTATAGGACTTAATCAATAGTTCGGACTTTGTACGAATAGCTCGTTTTTTACTTGATTTAAACTTTTTGTAGATATTGAGAAGTTTCAAAACAATCGGACAAATGTGATGTGTTCTCATATTGAACTTTGTGCCAGTTACTGATCACCTGTGTGTGACTACAGAATATATATCAAACATTCCCCGTCTATGGATTTTGGCGTACATTTCTTTCATGACGAACTTTCTGGTTATCTGATAGCAATTCTTGGTACGAATAACAACCAAAAGTAGGACAATACACTTGTTTTCATATTTTAGAAACTGTCTTAGAAACTCTAGTAGCCTCTTCTAGTGAAAAGAAATGGTACTAGCTAATATCATAGGTCGATTCGAGGTAGAGCAACATTTCTACTTCCGCATGAGTTACGAAATGTTTCAACCAAAGCTGTGCATAGCTCACACAAACATGCTAAGATGTATTATTTTTTAACCATTTTATTCTTTCTTCTAATCCTCTTCAGTCACAAATCTTAGTTTTATGAACATTGGGAAACTCTGCAGGAAACTTTCACTTAAAGAATTGAGCCCAAATTTAAGAACCCCAGCTGCAAATTAATTATTGTAAAGGTGTATAGTAGGCAATGTTTCTGAACATTTGCTGCAGCTGAACGAATTGTTAAATCCAAGAATGAATGAATGAATCAATAAATGAATGAATGAAGCAATAAATGAATGAATGAATAAATGAATGAATGAATGAATAGATAATTAAACGAATGGTACGTGCCAGAGGCAGGAAATCCAAGCCTTTCTGAACTTGTTTACGAGTAGTAGTGCCTTCGATTTTACAATTTTTGCTTCCTTTAAATCACAAATGCACTACAAATAGCTGATATTCCCATATCTTTTAACTAACAAGTTTAACTAAGAATTGGGGCCAGTACTGAAAGTTTCTTAAATTATCAGATTTTCAGTACTCCGAGTTTCTTAAGAGTTTAGTTTCCATAACGTTCTCCATGTTCACTACCTGTTCCCTGAACATTCCAAAAAAGAAAGTTTTCGAAGCCTTTCCAACGTTTAGAATTTATTCAAGTACCTCCCAAGTAATATGATACGGGAACGAAGTGAAAATAGAGTAAAATATACTAGAGATTTCCTTTGCGGAAATAAATAGTTTCTTAAATTATACTTCCAAATACTGGAGTTTCTAAATTTTTTGGCGATCTGAGGGTTGAGTTTCTTATATGCAGTAAGAAAAAATACCTGTAGCCTATGAGTCACCGTCAAATTAACTTTGAGAATTGAGGAGTGCAATGCGAGGAACCAATGCTCTGTGACAGCAGAAAGCATTGGAAACTTTGGTCAAAATTCTTAATTACAGCGGAGCAGCGCGAAGCGCCTGCGTAACGGCAATATAAACGCGACAAATTGTCAATCGTGAGTTATCTGGCTGGCTGGCCGCCTGGCTGCCTGGCTGGCTGGCTGGTTGGCTGGCTATGTGGCTGGCTCATTGAATTCAATTCAATTGAGTTGAATCCAGTTCAATCACAGATCAGTGAATTCAACCCACCGTCGCTGATGCCAGGGAAGCTCTGGAGAAACTGGCAAAACTTTCAAGGCAAGAAGAGACCTCGTTCACTCGGGTAAGTATCGCATTAGCCGTTTCGTTTATGTGCAAGCATGAGAGGATTTCTTTCTATCCTCTCAGTTGCTTAAACTATTCACAGAATTAGTCTGGCATTTTTTTTTTGCTTCTGGGACAGGAAAGGAAGCAGGCCTAGAGCTTCATATTACTTAGGTGCCGCATGCCACCGGCAATGGATCCTGGTACATTAATAATAATAATGATAATGATAATAATAATAATAGTGATAATAATAATAATAATAATAATAATAATAATAATAATAATAATAATAATAATAATAATAATAATAATAATAATAATAATAGTGATGATAATAATAATAATAATAATAATAATAATTAATAATAATAATAATAATAATAATAATAATAATAATAATAATAATAATAATAATAATAATAATAATAATAATAATAATATCGAAAATGATTTGGCAAGTTAAGAAACAAACTAAAAAACGTCTTATAGCCAAATATGTTCCTTGCATATCGCCAGAAATTAGCAGTCCTACTGTCCATTCACTTTCTTGCACCTATTTCGCCATATGATGCTACCACAAATCATGTTTGATACACTGCACCACTTCATTGTTTCTTTTGCATCTTCCCCTGATAGTCCTAGTATTTTCAAGTTCCTCCTCATATTAGTATGTACGGTCCCAAGTGATCCAAAGCACATAACACTCATACTTGTTGTAATTCCATGTCGATTGAGTAAGTTTATTAATGGTTGATATTCATTTTTCTTTTTCTTGGTAAGATGTATCCATATACAAATCAAAGCAGACAGTGACTTCAACAATTTCACTTTCTCTCTTGTTCACTTTTATCTCTAATATATCAGGCTTCCTTTGGTTTAGCTGTTGCAATGCATTTCTTATTTGTGGAAAGGCTATTTCTACCATTTTGTTGACAAATAACGTTGATGTTGAGTTCTTTTTTCGGATATTTGCTCTATAAATTCTACGACCCGATCGTGCCTTCGCGAATATAAATCTTTGCAGTTTCTGCAGGAATTCATCAAGTGTGCAATTGATTCAGTCATTGTAGTGAGCGTGTGGCCGAGTGGTTAAGGCGTCTGACTCGTAAGCCGAAGGTCAGAACGGCCGTAAGTTCAAATCCCACGCTGGACAGTTTGGTCGCTGTCCGTAACACTAGCCCGGGTCGACCAGAGCCATGTGAGGGAAATCTGGTAGCTGTGGCGGGTAGCTGCGGCGGATTGGTGGTAAAACATCCGTGGCCCCTGCTGGAAATAAGTCTCTCAGACTTTCGAGGGCTAGCCACGTTAAATATAAATACCTACCTACCTACCTACCTTCATTGCACATTGAGCATCTTTTATCGTGATCCTTATTCCACGTATGAATTAGCTGGTCACAAGGAATTTGATTCATACGTGCACGTAGAATAAACTTGACTAAGCTATCAGACAGTTTCCATCCGTGATAAACTTGATGCCAAATCTTTCTGTCTATATTCTCCATTCCTATAAAGTTTCCCTGCATGCGGAGCTCACAGCTCTTAATCATATCCAGTTGCTCTAATTGTCCCTCGATTTCTCTTTTTAAATCTTTCCTATTTTGCTCCTTGCCATTAACAACAACCACAGCAAAACCGTCTTTGCAGATAATTGATCCATTAAACTTGTTAGCATGGAAAAGTAGATCAGGCCAATCAGAGTTCCCTCCATATGTTTTTGTCTTTGCTGGTCTTCCATTAGCATCTAATGCATACCCTAGGAAATTGATTTTGCTATCTGTCTGTCTAACACCACGTGATTTCATGTCTAATTCCAAAGATTTTCTTGCCAGATACTGTATGTTCTCTTCATCGTGATTCAGTATTTTTATCAAATTAGAGACACGCGTTGCCCTATATACGTTTGATGGTCTCTTTATTCCAAGCCCTCCAAGTAGTCTATTGACGAAAAATATCTTGCCACTACTCTTGGGATATAAATCAAACATTTCTTTAACAGTTTTCGTAATCTTTGAATCCAATTCCTCAAGCTGTTTTTCTTCGATCTTTGTGTTTTCAAAGTGGTGCGAAATCTTTGCTAAAGCCATGTTATTGAAAGCACTGAGTTTTAAAGGAATAGGGAGCGTACATTCCTTTATTTTATCAATTATATCTTTGAATTCTTCGATAAAATTCTGAACTTGCTTTTCATCTTCGCCTGCTATGGTAAACGATTTACCTAGATATCTATAAGATTCAGACCCCTTGTACGTTGCTATTGTTTCTCCTTGGACTTTAATTGCTGGCTTTTTGTCAGCTTTTCCCTTATACCAATTGTTACCCGACCTTCGTTCATAAAACAACGCACACTTAGATGCCTTTACTTTCAAACCAGCTTGATCAAAGAGTGGCTCACATTTCATTATCATCTCTTTTAGTAGTTCTAAGTCATAAGGTACCATTGCAATGTCGTCTGCATATGCTTGAATTGGAATTGGCCTAATGTTTCCTTCATTTTCTATATTCATACTAACAAGGGCATGACTGAACGCTGGTTTTAGTACTTTATCCACTATCACTAAAAGTCAAAACGCTTAATGGGTCACCTGTTTTTGTGCCCCTTGTGATTTAGATTTTCTGAGTCAAATTGTTTCCACAAATAACTTGAAAGCTGGGGCGGTCATATATGTGCTCAATAATCTTACAGTATACAGTCGGAACATTGTATTCACGCAATGTGGTTGTAATTTCTTTATGCTTGATACAACCAAAAGCATCTGCAAAGTCGATAAATAGAATATGGAGTTTTGTACTTATGTGTCTAAAGTCATCCAATGCTGTTTTCAGACTAAAAATTAGATCGTGCCTGTTTCTTCCCTTAAGAAAAGCCTTTTGCCAAAATTCAATTTGTGGCTCGATGAAGGGCAAAATTCTGTTTATGATGCAACGCGAAAATAATTTGTATATGACAGACGATAAAGATATATCACGAAGTGTCGTTAGGTCTTCACGGTTATAATTCTTTTTCGGAATTCTTTGCACTATATCATGTTTCCACTCGGAGGGTACTTTCTATTCTTTAAGCTTGTATTGAATATGCCGACAATGTCACTTTTAATTGCACTAAACTCTCGCTTTATGTCCTCGTACACAACCCTATCCAGCCCTGCTGATTTCCATTGGGTAATATTTTCACAACATCCTCAATTTCTTTTTCATTAAATGGCCTAACTTCTTCGATATCATTTTCATCGTCATCAGCATGGGAATCAGCATTTTTAAGTTTTAATGAATCCAAAGATCAATTTAAATGGAATGGCAATCAAGAACAACTTGAATCCTTCTGCGAGTCTAGCTTAGGCCTAGGCCTAAATCACGATGATGGTTCAAGTTCCACCCCCACATATCAGTGGACACAAAAGCAAAAGGCAATTTCGTGCAAATTCAGCTCACCATTCAAAGGCAGTTTGACATGGTTTCCATCTACTGGAACTTTAATGGTTCTAGGGAGAGACGCTGACGCCATTAAAGATCAGCTACATAGCGTGCTGTCAGACATCTTGGATGCCACTGGGTTCCATCTTGACTTGAGCCATGACATTGACAGTGGTGATGACAACTTAGTCATTGATCCTACAGTTGGCCCTGAACAGAGCACTTGTAGCTCACGTTGTTCCCTTAACCTTTTGGCTGACATTGCAGCAAATCAAAACCATATGTCTCCATCATCAGATGAGCCTATTGCCACCACTGAAGGCTGTCAAAGTACTGTGCAAGGTGACATGCTAAGAGCGGAACTAGATCTCATCTGGTCAAACTTGAGGTCACTAGAACTGAATATCTGCAACTTTAACCATCCTGATTCAGAATCTGATAAAATTAGGGAACTTCAAAACTCAAATTTTCTGTTGAAGAGTGAAAATGAAAGGCTCAAACAGGAAAACATGACAATTAAAGATGAACTCAACTGCCTCCGTGAAGCAGTCAAAATAGTAAAAGAGCAACCTTTCAGAAAAGTTGAAGACAACTGGTCTGAGCCAAAACATCCTCCAAAGGTATCTAAACCTGAACATATCTTTGTCTCCAACTCACATCTTTCTGACAGATCTGAGGAGCTAGGTGAAGATCCTGAAGAGGCATTTGAAGACAGTCATTTCACAGATGATTTCAATTTACAGTTTCAAAATGCAAAGCTCTCAAGAGAAATTCACCATTTGAAATCAAAACTGGAATCTAGAATAAATGTCTCATCATCCTCTGACAAGAAGAAGCCGTCAGTTCAAGAGCAATATGACTCTGTTGTCGAAAATATTGATCCTGAACCTATTGGCAATTCCTGGCAAAAAGTTGAAAGCAGGAAAGGAAAACAGGCTCGCAAAAAACAAGCAGGAAATAAGAATACCCATGACAAAAAGTTCCCATCAAACAACATGGAAAAACAGATTCATCATCCACAAATGAGAAACAAGTTAACACCAATAAGAGCAAAGTACGGGAAAAAAATGTCTGCTATTGGGTGATTCTCATGTTAGAAGACTAGACAAGGCCAAATTAAAGAACACAACATGTGCAGGAATTGGAGGTTTGATGAGCCAAAACTTTATCCAGAGACACTCTAACACTATAAACAAAGAAATTAGCTACATCCAATGAAGTTATAATTCATGTGGGCTCAAATGATATTGCAAGAAATGTTGCTGTGGAAAGCATTGTAGATAACATTGACACTGCAGGTATGAAACTCTTAGAAAAGAACCCATCTGTTAACATTACAATATCATCTATTCTTCTAGAAAAATACAATCCATCATTGAATGTAAGATTGTTGAAGCAAATGAAGCACTCAGGCGCTACTGTCTTGGAAAGGGATGGGATTACATCACTCATGGGAATATTGCTTTCAAGCATCTCTTGAGGGATGGCATGCACCTTAACCAGGACGGGTATCGCCTCTTTGCTCAAAACTTGACAGGCCATATTACATCTGGGTAACTTTCCAAACAGAGAGGATGCCAGCAGTAATGCAGCACTAGCAAAATCAACTTCATTGAAGAAAGCTGGTCACGGTAATAATAACCCAGTGACTGGGTGTCGTCAGCATATAGGCTACAAAAAAGGCATGGCAGTTGCATCCCTGAATGTTAACGGTCTACGTAGTCACCTAGATGAGGTTCAGTTACTGATAAATAATTTAGGGATACATATTCTTGCCTTGAATGAGACTAAGCTTGATCCTAATTACCCAAAAGAGTTGACTAGCATTGCAGGCTACCAGCAAGAACGCCTGGAAAGGACTTCCAATGGTGGTGGAGTCTCTATCTATATTAGAGACTCTATCAAATACAAACCTCGTTCTGATGTTCCAGTTGATGACTTAGAAATCACATGCATTGAAGTGGAACCTCCTAAAAGTAAGTCCTTTCTCGTTCTTGCCTGGTACAGACCACCAAGTGACCCTGGTGCCTCTTTTGATAAGCTGGAAAAGGTTCTTTCTTTCTTGGACAAAGAGGGTAAAGAAATAATCCTCCTAGGAGACACAAACTGTTATCTCACTCCAAAACAAGCTGAACAGCCTATAGACAACAACTCAAAGCATATGCTTGATCTCTATGAGTTGTTCAGCTTCAAACAGCTTGTTGAGGAGCCAACTAGGGTCACTCTAACAACTTCCTCTATTATTGATCATATTGCTACAACATGTGCCAGAAACATTGTAAAATCAGGGGTACATGAAGTTTCCATGAGTGATCATTATATGGTTTACTGCATTCGTAAATTCAATGGTGCAGTAGAAAAAGACCATAAAATGATCAAAACCCGCAAAATGAAAAATTTCAATGAGGATGCATTTTTGGCAGATGTCTCTGGCATATGCTGGGAGCAAATGCTTACTGAAACAGATTACATCAATACTCTTGTCAATAATTGGTTGAACCTATTTTCCTTGATCATAGACAAACATGCTCCAATAACTGAAATGCATTTTTCAGAGAAATACTGCCCATGGATAGATAAAGACCTTAGGGACCTAATGCAGTCTAGGGATAAGTTAAGAAAGGCTGCTTCCAAACGAAAATCCCAATTTCTTATGGATTCATATAGGCAGGTCCGCAACAAGGTCAACTCTAGGAATATTCAGTTGAAGAAGCAATATTTCACTGATAAGATCTCTACATGCCAAGGCAACATGAAAGAATCTTGGAAGGCAGTTAATGAACTTCTCAATAAGAGATCAAAGTCCAGTAACATCAGGTGTCTCAAAGTGGCTGGCAATGAAACTGTTCATAAAAAAGGCATTTCAGATGCTATGAACAATTTCTTTTGCTCTATAGGCAAGGAACTAGCAGACAAAATTGATCCTGTCCCCAACCCTCTTCTTACAGGTGAATATGAAGTCAATGCAAATAAGGCTAAGTTTGACTTCAAGACCATTGAAGTTAAAGAGATCAGGGCTGCATTTGCCAAGATTAAAACTGCAAAGAGCTTTGGGATTGACAATATCTGTAGCTACTTTCTGAAGCTTGCCTTACCCTTCATTGAACGCTCTCTTGCTTTCTTGTTTAACACTTCCATTGAAACTAGCCAGTTCCCGGATTCATGGAAAGTAGCTAGAGTTACTCCGATTTTCAAAGATGGTGACAAGACTGAAAAATCAAACTACCGTCCGATATCAGTCTTACTCGTTATCTCAAGGCTCTTTGAAAAACTTGTTTTTGACCAGCTGTATCAGTATATGAAAGAAAATGGTCTCTTCTCCCCTGATCAATCTGGGTTTCTGAGGCTTCATTCTACACTTACGTGTTTGCTCAAAAATACTGACGACTGGTACAGTTGCTTGGACCTTGGACGGCTTGTGGGACTAGTATTCATTGATTTGAAAAAGGCTTTTGATACTGTTGATCATGACATCCTCTGTGAAAAACTTCAAATTTATGGTGTTCAGCAGCGAGAGCTGTCTTGGTTTAGGTCTTACCTATCCAACCGTAAACAATTCTGCAGGGTTAATGGTGTTGCATCAGACATAGGGGATGTAGAAGTCGGTGTGCCACAAGGCTCATGTCTCGGCCCTCTTCTCTTCCTCATCTATATCAATGACCTTCCCCTGGCCGTCCAGGGTTCAACTGTGTCCATGTATGCTGACGACACCAGTTTGTGTCACCAGGCATTGAATATGACTCAGCTGAATGGTGATATTAACAATGATCTTGGGCGATTGGATACATGGCTTCAAGGCAATAAACTTTCTTCGAATGTTGCAAAAACACACGCCATGCTTATTACTACCAGGCAAAAACGTAACGTTCTCAAAAGTATAAATCAGAATTTGGAATTGAACATACGTGACAATGAGCTTGACGTTGTTCAAAAAACAAAATACCTTGGTGTCCAAATTGATTTCTCTTTAGATTGGAAAGAGCAAATAAAGGCTGTCTCTGCCAAGGTCTCAAGGGCCATCGGCTTTTTAAAGCACGCCAAGAAGTTTCTACCAAGGGTAACTCTTGAGAATCTTTACACAGGTATTGTTGAGCCACACTTTCGGTACTGTTGTTCTGTTTGGGGTTGTTGTGGTTCTAGTGAAATCAAGCAGCTACAGAAGCTTCAAAACCGAGCTGCCAGGATTGTTACGAATAGCAGCTTTGACTCCTCAAGCAGGCCACTTATCGAAAGGCTGGGCTGGAAGATCATTGAACAACTCATCAGTAATGAGTCAAAAACAATGGTCTTCAAGTCACTCAATGACCTGGCTCCGCAATATTTGAGTAGCCTTTTCAAAAGAAATTCACAATGCTCCACCCGTTGCCTTCGAAATACCGAGACTGACCTGAGGTTACCAAAGAAAACATCTGCAAATGGGCAGAAATGTTTCTCTTTTATGGGTGCAAAATTGTGGAATAGCCTTTCAGCTGAGTCAAAGCAGGCATCCTCTCTGAATAGCTTCAAAACATCTATTTAGATAACTACAGGGGTGGGGTCTGGTTGTCCTTGGGTGGCGGGCCGGCTTGGGGCGAATGGCGGTCATGGTTTCGATCGCTGTTCGCTCCGGGTTGTTGTGTCGCCGGGGGGCTGCCGGTGCTGGCACTGCGGGTTCTGCCCCTGTCAGAGACTTAGAATTTGTTTTCTTTCTTGTTTTTATTTCTAATATGTATATATATAATCAATTCTTGTAAATAGGTTTTTAATATTATGGTTTTAATTGTAATTAGGGTTAAGGTAATTTATTTTGGTATTTTTTGTATAGTAACAGTTTATATCGGAGGGCCCCTTGAAAAACGGTTTTTACCGAAGGGCAACCCTCCTAAAATAAATCAAATCAAATCAAATCAAATCAAGATATTTCTTCCCCGCTTCCTGTATCACTTTCTAAAAGGAACAGCTTTTCATTTCGATCGAACGCCTCTGTTCCTGCTTGATCAATTTCTATTTGTGTTTTGTTTGGCAATGTACAATCGTTCTTTATAATTTGAATTGCCTTCTTTCTTTTGTGCAACCAAAGATCTGTTAATTTACTTCTGGAAACTGTATCATCCGTGAACACGCCTTGTCTGAGTGAAAAGAATGGCTGTATTGTTTTATTGACATAAAACAACTGCTTTTCCAACTGGAACAATATAGACACATCTCTGTAATCACCAAGGGACGGTTCCTTTGGTAACGATTACAAAATGCGTAAACAATATTTGCAAAGATTCAAGTTCCATGCCTTGCCATTGAAACTTTGTTGTTGAAATTCTCCGCCTTTCACGAATATTCCTGTGATAGCTTTCAGGACTCTTTTCCATTTGCTAAAATCTCCCTTGCAGATAAATCTATCGTAAAATGCTCCCCTGCTGCTCAGAGACTGACGAAAAGCCCTTCCTTGTTTTTCAAATTCCATCCACTCCTGGTCATTTAGATTTGAGGCAAATTCATCGAGTGGCCTAATCCATGCAGTGCTTTCACACTCACGACGAATGACTTTCCCGGCTTTGATGGCATCTTTCGCGCAATTCTTCAGCTTCTGTATCAATTGCATTTGATGCTAAGCTTCTGGTGATCCTGGTACAACAATGATAGTAATACTAATAATAATAATAATAATAATAATAATAATAATAATAATAATAATAATAATAATAATAATAATAATAATAATAATAATAATAATAATAATAATAATAATAATAATACTAATAATAATAATAATAATAATAATAAGCATGGTTCGAAAAGTACTTTCAGGACTCGTCCAACACTAAGATTAGATATTGACTGTTTTTTTTTTGTATGGAAGGTGTTGCTCATTTTTAGGACCAACAATATTTGATGGTCCTTATTGTAGGCTATTTAACTGTAGCTATTTTGCTTCAATAATAATAATAATAATTTGTCCTGGGTATGACTTTAAACTGCACCCGGTTGTGGAGTTTCGACGTGGGAGAATGAGGTTACCCTTTGCCACAACTACATCCAGGTCACCCTTGAGCAAGGTGTAGTACCTGTTAGCTCTCCCCGAGACCATGAAGTACCGGGTTGGCGTCCGGCGGGGGCTAGTCGTCTCATGGGTACGGGGGACTCTTCAGCCTTGGTTGGCAACCCCTTAGTGATGGTGTCACTATATAAAAAATACCGTGTTACCAAATCACCCAAATTGGACAATCTCATGATTTCATGATGTCAAATAAGAATAACCAAATTAACGACGTAAATGAGAGTGGATCCACCAATGGTGAAGCTGTCACGTCCGGTATGGATTGTGTGACGGAGCAGGCACAACCAGATCGTCATTCAGCAACTGCAACAACGAGAAGAAGAAGAAAGTGGAGTAAAGCTGATAACGAAATTGTAGATGAATGTTATTTGAAGAGTAACCCAGATGTAAGGGGATATGGTGCACGAATGTTAAAAATCTGGACTGATAAGGGAATGTTTTCGACAACAGAGAAGTACCTGACAGGGCAATTAAGACAAATAAAGCTGAATAAGTGGATAACAGATGTTGAATGGGAAGCGATCCAGCGGAAGCTGAGGATCGATGATGGTATAGAAAGTGAAGAAAGTCGGAATAATAATAATGATGTAAGTACAGCTGAAGAAGAGATAAATATCATAGAAAATACCAATTCACAACCTAGTAGTGAGATAGAAGATACAGAGAATAGCACGTTATTGAATGTTAGAAATGATGTTGGAAACATGGATGAGGAAGATGCTGCTCTAGTAGGCAGGCTGAAAGAGATTCTTGACAAGGAAGAGATAATACCATGTGGTAACCTTCGCTCGATTGAATTCTGGAAAGTTAGGAAAGAAACTGAAAAAGTGAACAAAATATTGAAGTATTTTTCAACTAGTAACATCACAGAGACAAGAAATCTTATTACAGCTGCTAGTGTACTGGTGGGAGAACCAGTGGGAGTGAAGCCGACAAAGAGGAGTAATGGAAAAGAACCGTGGTGGAAGAAAAGGATTGAGGGAGATATTGCTCGGTTAAGAAGTGACCTTGGGAGATCAAAAGCTTGGAGTAATGGAAACTGGAAAAGGAAAAATGAGGGAAGGAAGAAAGATCTTGAGAACAGGTATCAGATCAAGAAGAAAGGAATCCATGCAGTCATCGAAGAGATAAAACAAAGAATAGGTGCAAAAGCCTACAAAATCAAGCGATATACAAATCGCATTAAACAATTTCAACATAATAAGCTGTTTCAAAATAACCAGAAGCAATTCTACAGAGAAATGAGCGGGAAAGAAGTCACAAACGATCAACCAAATCCAACTGAAGTGACAAATTTTTGGTCAAAAATTTGGGGAGAACGAGCTCAACATAATGATAAAGCAGATTGGATCAGGAAAGTGAAGGACGAGTTGAAAGGAACACAACAACAAGAACCAATTAGTGTCACGATGAACGACGTGCGGCAAATAATATCATCCTTTCCGAACTGGAAATCACCAGGGCCTGACGGCATACAAGGTTTTTGGCTAAAAAGACTTACAACTCTCCATGAAAGGCTAGTATCCGATCTCAACGATTGCGTTCTGACAGGAAATGTTCCAAGTTGGCTAGTAGCAGGACGTACGACCTTACTATTAAAAGATCCATCTAAGGGAGCAGAAGCCTCAAACTATAGACCTATTGCTTGTCTAAATCTGCTATGGAAAATGCTATCAGGGATATTTGCAGAAAAAGTGTACAAACACCTGGAAGATAAAGACCTCCTCCCGATAGAACAAAAAGGATGTAAAAAGAAAACCAGAGGCACAAAAGACCATCTAATGCTAGATAAAGCTATACTCAAAAATTGCAAAAGAAGGAAAACCAATCTTGCCATGGCATGGGTTGATTTCAAGAAAGCATATGACATGGTTCCGCATTCGTGGATACTGGAGACTTTATCAATGTTTGGCATAGCTGATAACATCAAACAACTGATCCAAAATAGTATGCCTTTGTGGAAGACACAACTCTACCATGACCAAGAAAATCTTGGAACTATCAACATTAAAAGAGGAATATTTCAAGGCGATTCATTCTCACCACTTCTGTTTGTAATAGCATTGATACCAATTTCACGTGTATTAAAGAATGTCAAGATGGGCTATAAAGTTGATAAGCAGAGCTTAACTATTAACCACATGCTCTTTATGGATGACCTTAAATTGTTTGGGAAATCAATGAATGAAATTGATTCATTAGTTAAGACAGTTGAGACGTGTTGCTCTGATATTGGGATGGAGTTTGGTATTGCTAAGCGTGCAGTTTTGAATTTAAAGCGAGGTAAATTGGTAACATGTGATGGAATAGAGCTTCAGTCTGGTGATAAAATTGAGTGTGTTGATGAAGGTGGATATATACCTAGGTGTACTGGAAATAGATCAAGTGTTGCATGGAGAAATGAAAGAGAGAATACGTACTTCATATTATGACAGATTGAAGAAGTTGCTGAAATCCAAGTTGAATGCAGGAAATTTGGTCAAGGCAATTAACTGTTGGGCAGTAGCATCTGTACGTTACAGTGCTGCAATTGTTGACTGGACAAAGAAGGAGCTGCGACAGTTTGATCGTAAAACAAGAAAATTACTAACCATGCATGGTGGATTTCACCCGAAGAGCGATGTCGATAGACTTTATCTGTCAAGGAAGCTAGGAGGTCGAGGAATATGTTCGATAGAAGACTGTGTTGAAGAAGAAAGGCGAAGCATTGCCATGTACTTGTCGCAGAACCAGGAAGAATTGTTGAAGTTTGCAAGGAAAGAGCTGAAGCTGCCAACGGAGAACGAATCAAAATTAGAATTTAAGAAGAGAAAGGAGACGGAAAAGCTTTCATCTTGGAAAGAAAAGAAACTGCATGGGCAGTTTGCAAAAGATACTGATGATATCAAAACAAATGAGTCATTCAATTGGCTGTGCAAAGGGGAATTAAAACGTGAAACAGAATCTCTAATACTGGCAGCTCAGGAACAAGCGCTGAATACAAACTCTGTAAAGGCAAGAATTTACCACTTACAGGAAAATGATACATGTAGATTGTGTGGCGGTGCGGCCGAGAATGTCACGAACATTGTTAGTGGCTGCAAAAACTTGCCCAAAAGGAGTATAAGCGTAGACATGACAAAGTTGCGTGTTTCATCCATTGGCTCTTATGCAAGAAATATGACCTGGAGCATACAGACAAATGGTATCAACATCAGCCAAGTCCTGTTGTAGAAAACAAGAGATACAAACTCTTGTGGGATTTCTCCATCCAAACTGATCGAGTCATAGAGCACAGAAGACCGGACATTGTCATCGTCGATTGGGAAGAAAAAGAATGCATTGTCATTGATGTAGCCATTCCTGCTGACCAAAATATTGCAGAGAAAGAATGGGAGAAGATCAGCAAATACAGTGAACTAAAGCTGGAAATAATGAGATTATGGAATGTTAAAGCAAAAGTGATTCCAATAGTGGTTGGGGCCCTTGGCTCCATTCCCAAAAAGTTAAAAGAACATTTGTTGAGTTTAGGATTACCAGGTGATATTCACTGCATCCAGAAGTCAGCCCTCCTTGGAACAGCTGGGATACTAAGAAAAGTATTGAGTGTCTGAGGCTGCTTGTTGCAGCTTGACATTTGATGAACCATTCCTCCAGACTATGAACTTTAGGAGTGAACTCGCAGATAATAATAATAAAAACAACACAACTGTTCTATGTCATACGTTTCGATGTAAAATCTTCTTCAGGGCATTTACAAATCCAGACAGCCAAGTATTTATACTCTAAACCTAAAATTTGCATAAAAATGTATTTCTAAAACCCAGACAAATAAAAGAAAAATTATTATTTTAAAATTCTATTGAAATAAAAAGAAATTTTTACCTAAGAACAAAGCGGTTTCGAAACCAGGAATGATTTTCATGCACAAAATCCCCCCAAGCGGCCTTCCAAAGTTTTCTCCTCTCTGTTTTTGCTTTTGGATTTGGACTGTCTAGAAAGGGAGTGAAAGCTCTGCGTGACAAGAACTTATACAACCCGAGACAGAAGGCAAGGAGTGTAAGCCAGTGACCCTCCAAGGATTTGCTTAAGTTGCTAAATCCAGGATAGCTCGATGGGGAATTCCACCCCAGTGGTGGGGTGGAATTCCCCATCGAGCTATCCTGGATTTAGCAACTTAAGCAAATCCTTGGAGGGTCACTGGCTTACACTCCTTGCCTTCTGTCTCGGGTTGTATAAGTTCTTGTCACACAGAGCTTTCACTCCCTTTCTAGACAGTCCAAATCCAAAAGCAAAAACAGAGAGGAGAAAACTTTGGAAGGCCGCTTGGGGGGATTTTGTGCATGAAAATCATTCCTGGTTTCGAAACCGCTTTGTTCTTAGGTAAAAATTTCTTTTTATTTCAATAGAATTTTAAAATAATAATTTTTCTTTTATTTGTCTGGGTTTTAGAAATACATTTTTATGCAAATTTTAGGTTTAGAGTATAAATACTTGGCTGTCTGGATTTGTAAATGCACTGAAGAAGATTTTACATCGAAACGTATGACATAGAACAGTTGTGTTGTTTTTATTTTTTTTCTGTTTTATTTTGGTGATGGTTTGAGTTTGATGATAATAATAATAATAATAATAATAATAATAATAATAATAATAATAATAATAATAATAATAATAATAATAATAATAATAATAATAAGTGGAGTAAAGGAACTGTGCTGGAGAAAAATGGTAAGAAGATCTGCTGGGACTTTGAGTTTACCATGAGAAAAACAACCAGTGCAAGAAGACCAGATTTAATGATTGAAAATGATGATGAAAAGAGGTTATGGATCGTGGATATGGCGTGCCCTAATGAAAAGAACATTGGCGAGAAGCATCGTGAAAAGCTCACTAAATATCAGCAATTGGCCTTCGAGATACGAGAGAAAAGACCAGAGTATAGAGTTGAAATATTACCCATTGTCATTGGCTGTTTGGGAGGAGGAATGAAGCAAGTGGAATGTCAGGTGAAAAAAATCATAAAGGACGACGAAGGAGCAAGGTGGACATGTAATGAAATGCTGAAGGCCGTCCTGTTCGAAAGTGAGAGTATGCTGAGAAAGACATTGTCCGGTATCATCCAGAAGGACTAAAATTAGAACGATTAGCATAGTAGATTAGCTTTTGTGAGCTTCTGTTGTAAGCAGGGCTACCAAAACTTGTTAGCCTGACACCCTTGATCCTTGGCCAAATGTGACCCAAGCCTCTAGTATATTGAGATTCAGGATTTTTTTTTTGTTTTTTTTTCCGATCTAGGCCACGTATCGCCAGGGATAAAGGGCAAAGGCCTGTTCATGACATTGTTCAGGTTGCAATATTGGATAATAATAATAATAATAATATAATAATAATAATATAATAATAATAATAATAATAATAATAATAATAATAATAATAATAATAATAATAATAATAATAATAATAATAATAATAATAGAAATAATAATAATACATTCGTATCTGCCCTAGTGCCTGAGCTAGCAGCTCAGTTAACGTATGAATACGCTATACTAGGTTTATGTTAGCTACTACACACAGTATCACATGAAAATACCTCAGCAAAGGGGGTAAGTTTATCCAAGCACAGGCAGACATTTAGCTGACTTATTTCAAACGGAAAGAGAGCAATGCCCTCGAATTTCAAAAGTGCTAAATGTAGGCCTAGACTATGGGAATAACTTCCGCACCCTGTGCCTCCAAATATAATTTGCCATAATAACATTTGATATTGAACACCATTGTAACATCTGCTTTGCAACTAATTTGTCAACTGACAAAGATCTCACTTCTCTCCAAATATCCTTCTCTATGCAACCAAGCGAGCCAAAACACATAACCTTTAATTCAACGTTCCATCCATGACCTCGTAATAGACAGCAAACGCTCTCGTAACGCCCCAACTTCTCTCGAAACGCGTAATCAAAGTACAAATCATAACACACAGCTACTTCAACAATGGTGCACTTCTGTGATACATGATCAATGAAAATAATGTCTGGTTTGCGATGTTCAATCAACAGCAGTTCCTCGCGATACTCTGTGAATATTGTCTCCATTAGCTTGTTTGAGTAGACTCGTAGACGACGGTTACTCTGAGAAATAACATCTTCTACTTTATCAGCGATTCGATTGTGGCGACGACTATAAAAATTTCGAAATTTATGACAACCATTCATCAGATGCGCCATACTTTCGGTATGATTTCGGCAAAAGGGGCATAAAGGATCATGTTCACGGTTCCAAATGTGCAGCGTAAAGTTAGTTGGAAGGAGGCTAAGTCGTGCTTTTATGCTGAATTTCACTAACAAGTCGTCTATTTTCCAGTTGTAGAAAATGGAATGTGATGACTTCAAATGAATGCCATCCATACCGAAAAAGCACCCCTGAATTGACAATTTTTTTGCCTTAATCAAATCACGTTTAACTGTGTAATGAAATAGAATCTTTTGTAGCGATGAAGTGTCGTCATGGAACTTTCCATCAATGATTACACCTGCTTTCCCATCTCTGAAAACGATGGAGATATCTAGTTTCCTTGCATAGCGCAACAACTCAGGCCAGTCAGACTGACAACCAAAGTTTGTTTTATTATTCAAATATCCATCAACTGTGACTTCGTAACCAAGAAAGTTCTTTTCATCACTCGATTCTGCTACCCCCCTCCTTAACATTTCAAGACTTAGAGACTGACGTGCACTGTTTCTAAAACGATCTTCCTCATGATTCAACACTTTTAGGAGAAACGCAATTCGTGTCGTCCGGTATACAGCAGATACACGTTTAATTACTATTCCTCCGTCCTCGCGTGGTAGGTAAATGATGAGCTGCGTAGTTGAACTGTTTGTGTTTGAGCCTTATCCAATTCTTCGAGCTGTTCCTCGGTAAACCTTGTATTGTTAAAATGATGCAATATTTTAGCAAGAGCCATGTTATTGAAAGCACTTGCCTTCAGCGAAAGTGGCAACTTACATTTTGAGATTTTGTCCAGCAACTCTTTATAATTTTCTAATATTTGATTGACCTGCTTCGGATCCTCTCCAGATAACGATAACGACTTTCCCAAGTATTTATATGGCTTATTGCGCCCACAAACAGCTAATTCATATGACTGTACTTTCACTTTTGGTTTTATGTCCGATTTACCCTTGTACCAATTATTACCCGACCTTCTAGCGTATAAAACAGCGCATTTCTCGGGTTTTACTTCCAAGCCAGCCTGGGCCATCATTTCCTCCCCTGCATCAAAGATCAGTTGAGAAATTTCTGAGTTATACTGTACGACAACAATATCATCAGCAAACGCTTGCAGGGGTATGGGATTGACCATTCTTTCATTCTGAATGGCCATACAACTTATAGCAGTAGCAACCATTGGTTTACACACTCTGTCTATGACCATGATAAATAATAAAGCACTTAACGGATCCCCTGTTTTGGTTCCTCTAATGATGTTGAAGGACTTGCTTAGTTGGGCACCACATATCACTGAGAAAGATGAATGCCTGTAAATTTCTTCAATCAGGCAACAATATTTCAAAGGGATGCTGAAGTTTTCCAGGGTTTCGAAAATGAATTTGTGATAGACGATTCCGCAAAAGATGGCGGACGTGATTTCACGCAATGCATGATAGGAATATGCCCCCTAGTAACGCATAGCTACCAAAACTTACAACTGCAGCATAAAATCTTGACCGCAGCTACGATAGATTTAGGCTGTCGCAACTTCATCGTGACATCTACACTCTCATAAGCCTTCGCTAGCAATACAAAGTTACAGTTTGCTTTCCAACAATATCAAGACGTATTGGTCGGCTGTTTTCGTTGTTTCGTCAAGATTTTCAAGAAGATTTTGACGTTGTTTACATAACTGATTGGAGAGGTGTTGAAGAGACCCTGAATAAA
The DNA here is from genome assembly GCA_964019985.1 of Aurelia sp. 4 Dawson et al 2005. Classification (NCBI taxonomy): domain Eukaryota; kingdom Metazoa; phylum Cnidaria; class Scyphozoa; order Semaeostomeae; family Ulmaridae; genus Aurelia; species Aurelia sp. 4 Dawson et al 2005. Next base: position 7,418,984 of record OZ026509.1, read on the forward strand.
CATTTCTAAAATCATTCGAAAAAAGAATGAAACATTGTAAATTCTTTTCTGTTGAGATTTGGATAACAAAAGTATTGAAATGGCTTCAGTTCACTCGACCGAACACAACGTTCGCACTCTTCAATTTTCTTTCAGAGTTCTCATTCTGTTGAGATGTTTCTCCGCCAAGTCTCCCGACTCTTAACTCTACTGTTTTCAGAATTTGCATTCTTTGGTAGCAGAAGTTTTTATCTGCGAAGTCTACCGTTTTCAGAAGACTTCGCAGACTTCAGGTGTCCAAAAGAATATGCGTGGATTTTACGATAAAGTTGAGATGCAACGGCCCAAGTTTATCGCAGCTGTGGTCAAGATTTTATGCAGCAGTCGTAAATTTTGGTAGCTATGCGTTGCTAGGGGGCATATTCCTATCATGCATTGCGTGAAATGAGATCCACCATCTTTTGCGGAATCGTCTATTGACACTGCCAAAGGCGTCAGCAAAATCGATGAAAACAACAGTAAGTTTAGTGCTCAGATGTCGAAAATCATCAATGGCTGCTTTCAATGTGAAAATCAGTTCTTGTCTATCTCTCAGGCACAAAAAGGCTCTTTGCCAAAACGCAATTTCGTTCATTATGTAGATAGTGATCCTGCCACACAAAGCTTTTGACAATATTTTATAACATGTTGGCAGAAGAGAAATATCCCTAAGTGTTGACAAATCAGTTTCCACGAAAGATTTTTTCGGGATACGTTGGATTATACAGCATTTCCATAAAGAAGATACCCGTTGATTTAGGAGCATGACATTCAAGACATTAACAAATGTGTGCCCATAATCCAAGAAAATTTGCTTCAAGTCTTCATAGAACACCCCATCAGATCCACAACTCTTCCGTTTGGGAAAAGAATTAACGATCGACTCAATTTCATCAATGCCAAAGTAATCTCCCTGGGTTACAGTACCTGCGGCCATTGATCGGTCGAAGAAACTTGGCTCATCTTCCTCAAAACCATGACTTACAGTGTATTTACTTCATTCCTGATAATATGTTTCAGTTCTCTCCACTGAAATGTTAGCTTGGAAACTGACCGGCAACAATCCATCGTTTTTTATGATGGAAATAGCTTTCTTACGTATTTCAAACCAAAGATTAATTAGCTTTTCTTTAGATACCTCATTTGTTGGACCGTTGTTGTTTGTTCTCAAGGAAAAGAAAGGCCTTATTGTTTCTTTAATATATTTCAGTTGTTTTTCAATATACGATATATCATTAACCACGCTTCGTACGCCATAGTTATCATCTCTTGGGAACCGTCTCAATATACGGTAAACATATCTTAGAAATTTCTCACTCCAATGCTCCCCAGACAGCTTTTTGTCGAGAAAGGTATTATTTTGGTAAAAGATTCCATTCAAGATTTTACTAACTTTAAACCAAGCTTCGACATCTCCTTTGCAAACAAACTCTCCATGATTTATTCTCTTGGACGCTATCTGCGCCCTAAATTGCTTCTCCTTCACCTAGAATGCTTCCCACTCTTCTGAATCCAAGACTCTGACCTCACTGCAGAAATCGTAATCAAAATGACAGTCTAGCTTGGTGCCAACAAAATGGATCTTTCCAGTGTTGATAGCTGCTTTAAATGCTCTCTTTAACTTCCTGATCATTCGAAAGGTACTGGTGTAGTAGTCTAACAGCTTTTACGACGGCAGTTACGACGGATTATGTGTCAACAGTAACTTCGGGCAGACCACACCATTAGGCCTGTCTGTCCTCCATCTTGCCAACAATAATAAAAATAATAATAATAATAATAATAATAATAATGATAATAATAATAATAATAATAATAATAATAATAATAATAATAATAATAATAATAATAATAATAATAATAATAATAATAATAATAATAATAATAATAATAATTACTGTAATACTGTACAAAAAAAGAATACTTCAGAAGGGTGAGAAATGTCTGAAAGGCAAGTTTTAATGGAAAGAATACAATCGATGCAATAAATTCATGGGCAGTTGCAACGGTGCGATATAGCGCAGGAATTGTCAGCTGGACAAAGGAAGACTTACGAGAAATGGACAGGAAAACACGAAAGCTGCTGACTGTGTATCGGTGCATGCATCCGCAAGCAGATGTCGATAGACTGTATTGGAAGAGGAAAGAAGGGGGTCGGGGCTTAATTAGTATAGAGGATTGTATCACTATTGAAGAAAATAGTCTTGGATATTATATAAACACGAAACAAGAACAACTACTGAAAGAAGTTTGCAAGGAAAATAGCATCAAAGAGAGACAAAGCCCTCAAGAAAAGAAAAGAATGATCATTGAGAATAGAAAAGAAATGTTTAGCGAAAAACCGTTGCACTCTGCTTACTTCAAAGAGACAAAAGACGTTAAAGATGAAAAAGAAAGTTGGAAGTGGCTGACCAATGGATATCTTAAAAAGGATACAGAAGGAATGCTCATGGCAGCCCAAGATCAAGCACTCAGAACAAACTGGGTATCGGTTATGATAGATAAAAGACAAGGATCTGCAATGTGTCGGATGTGCGGGGAGAGGGATGAAACTATAAGCCACATTCTCTCGGAGCGTAAAAAGCTGGCACAAAATGAGTACAAGAAATGGCGTCATGATAAGGTGGCTGCCGTGATACATTGGCATCTGTGTCACAAGTTTGGATTTTCTTGCGGATCAAAGAACTATGAACACTTTTTAGATAACACAATTGCTGTACTAGAAAATGAAGCAGTTAAACTTCTATGGGATTTCTCTATGCAGACTGAGTCTAAAATCGAACATAGCAGGCCAGATATAGTTGCCATTGAGAAAAAGTCAAAAACATGTTATATAATAGACGTGGCATGTCCCTTCGATACCAGAATTGAGAAAAAAGAAATGGAAAAGAAAGATGCTTACTGCGATCTGAAGTACGAGATATTCAAAGTATATAAAGGTGAAGTCAACAAAGTTTCTATCATTCCAATTATCATCGGAGCGTTAGACTCAGTGACCAAAAGATTCAAAAGTTACCTAGAGCAGCTGAAGTGCGATGTTCAGTTGGAAGTAGTGCAAAGAACCTGCCTTCTGGGATCAGCAAGAATACTGAGGAAAGTTTTGGACACAAAGTAAAAGAACATGAGATAACATCAAGAAAAGATTAGTTGAACAGTAGAAGCCTACCTGCTAAAGCTACGGGAAGTAGCCTGCTGGTAGGACGCAAACCAGTAAATTACAACAACACTGAGAATGAGTACAATAATAATAATAATAATAATAATAATAATAATAATAATAATAATAATAATAATAATAATAATAACAATAATAATAATAATAATAATAATTCAAGTAGTCCAAGCAAGTAGTTAAATTACCTAATTGGAAGGCCCCTGGGCCTGATGGTCTTCAAGGATACTGGCTGAAACACATAAAGTCTGTACGACCAATAATGGCAGCACTTTTGAATGACTGCTTACAACAAGGGGATGTTCCACCATGGTTAACTCAAGGATCCACAACGTTAATTATGAAAGATGAGTCAAAGGGAGCTGAAGTATCTAACTTCAGACCCATCACATGCCTCCCTTTAATGTGGAAACTACTTACAGGGATGATATCAGAGGGAATCTATGCACACCTAGATGGAGAGAACATTTTACCACAAGAGCAAAAAGGGTGCCGTAAAGAATCAAGGGGCACAAAAGATCAGCTGTTAATAGACAAAATGGTATTAAAGAATTGTAAGAGACGACAAACAGATTTGGCAATGGGGTGGATTGATTACACCAAAGCATACGATATGGTTCCACACTCTTGGATTCTAAAATGTTTGGAGGTTACAAAGGTTGCTGATAACGTCGTGATGTTGATAAAGAGGAGTATGTCAAAATGGGAAACTGAATTGCTATCAGGGAAGCAGAAACTAGGAAAAGTAAGAATTCAACGGGACATTTTCCAAGGTGACAGTTTGTCCCCACTGCTTTTTGTAATTGCATTAATCCCGTTATCGATTATCTTGAAAAGAGTGAATGTTGGATATGAACTTGGAAAAGGCAAAGGATGCATCAACCATTTGCTGTTTATGGATGACTTAAAGTTATATGGAAAGAACATGAAACAACTTGATACTCTTATTAACACTGTAAGAATATTTAGCAGTGACATAGGAATGAAGTTTGGCTTACAGAAATGTGGGGTACTAATAATGAAGAAAGGAAAATATGTATCGAGTAATGGAGTAAAGATGCCTGATAATGAAGAGATCAAGGAGATTGACAAAGACCAAGGATATAAGTATCTTGGTGTATTAGAAGCCGACAAGATCAAAGACAGAGAAATGAAAGAGAAGATCCAAAAAGAGTATTTTAGAAGGGTGAGAAGAATATTAAAATCAAAGCTGAACAGCGGTAACACCATATTAGCAATCAGTTCACGAGCTGTCTCCCTTATCAGGTATGGTGCAGGAATAATAGCATGGACTAAAAGTGAACTCCAGAAGATTGACCGAAAAACAAGGAAACTCATGACAGTATACAGATGCTTTCACAAGCAAGGAGACATAGACAGATTGTATTTCAAGAGAAGTCAGGGGGGTAGAGGAATGATCAGTGTTGAGGACTGTGTCAGCATCGAAGTTTCAAATTTGAGAAATTATGTTGAGAAAAGCCAGGAGGGGCTGTTGATTATTGTGCGGCAAGAAGAAATATTGGGAGAAGGTAAAGAAAAGAAGGTGATCCAAAATATTCATAAAGAGAGTTACAAACAGAAAGTCCTGCATGGACAGTTCTACAAGAACACAGAGAAAGTGCGAGATCCATTGACCTGGGATTGGTTAAAGAAAGGCTATTTAAAGAAAGAAACCGAGGGAATGATAATGGCTGCACAAGACCAAGCATTGAGGACCAGATATATCAGGAAGGAGATTGATAAAGAAGACATTTCCGCTGAATGTCGGTTATGCAACGAGCGCAATGAAACGGTATCTCACATTGTTTCTGAGTGTAAGATGCTTGCTCAAAACCACTACAAGAACTGGAGACATGACAAAATTGCTCAAATACTCCACTGGAAATTGTGTCAGTTATACTGCTTTGATTACTCGGAGAAATGGTACGATCATAAGATAGAGAAAATGTTAGAGAACGATGATGTCAAGATATTATGGGATTTCAAAATACAAACAGATAAAGTACTTGAACATTCGCGACCTGACATAACAATTCACAAGAAAGCCAAAAAAGAATGCATTCTCGTTGACGTTGCATGTCCTTTTGATACCAGGGTGAAGGAAAAAGAAGAAGAAAAAATAGCCAAGTACCAAGATCTGAAATATGAGATAAAACGAATCTGGCAATGCTGCAGAGTAGAAGTTGTTCCAGTAATCATTGGAGCGCTTGGAACTGTAACAAAGAGCATATCAAGTTGGTTGGAAGTTATTGGAACGATTGACATTTTTAACATCATACAAAAGGCCTGTTTTTTGGGAACTGCAAGAATCCTTCGATATGTACTAGATACCTGAGGTTACGGGAAGTGACTTGATATCTAGAAGTACTACCAGCAATACAAACATTCTCAACTTGCTGTGCAAAAACAAAGTAATAACAATGATAATATAATATAATAATAATATGAAAACCAAACCACCTTTCAGCAAAAACAAAAAATGAAATATAGAAAATAAAACTGTTTTTAAAACTGACGTTTCGATTTAAAAGCTTCTTCTGAGTAAAACTTTACTGGGACAGCCGAGAATTTATACAAGTTGTTTACAGAAAAAATATACATGACAAGTCTATTTACAAACCAAAAAATGCCAAATTTACTTAATCGCTTTGTCCCTGATCACTTGAGAATGGATTGGAAGCGTTTTAAAGTTTAATTTACTCCTTTGAGGCTGTCCTGGCAGCTCTGCATTTATCCCCAAAAGACCCTCCGAAAGATTCGCATGATGCTTAACTCTTCTTTTAGCAACAGCTAAATCCCAGATGGTCTAATACTAATTCTTATTTCTTTGATACCCCTGAGGCTGCCCTGGCAACTCACTTTCCCCCAAGTGACCCTCCGAAAGATTCGCTTGATGCTTAACTCTTCTTTTAGCAACAGCTGAATCCCAGATGGCCTGATGCTAATTCCTTAAGCCAGAGCAGCCTCTAGAGACCTTTAGATGCATTGGCAGAATCTAAGTTGTTCCCCCGCACGCAAACACGTCCATTTCCACGTCTGCAGCTCTTTCGTTTAGAACCTTGGGTGAAAAAGTTTGAAGTCGATATTGCCAAAACAACTCCTTCTTACGTAGTGAAAACAAATCATCTGCCCCGTCTATAATTTTAATCCCGACCCGGAAACTGCCATTGTGTCCGTCTTAAAAAAATGATTGAAAAAACTTGCTTGTGGAACCGGTTTCCCTTTATCGAGGGAGCTTTCGTTGTGTTTGAGTGCGTATGTTCTAAAATAAGATTTGTAAGCATTAAATCTTTGCCGAAATTTGGTCTTTGTACTTCCAACATATTTCTTGTCGCAAGACTCACACTGCAACAAGTAAACGACATGATCAGAGTTGCAGTCGTACCGCCCCGAGAAGTTTTTAAAAGATCTGGTTGAATCAAAATTATGGAAAGTATCCCCCTCCCTCATCAAAGGGCAAATCTGGCAACTTCTTCTGCCATTGCATCTGAAAGTACCCTTTTCCATCAACTCCTCGTCGATACTTGGTAGCTTAGCCCTCACAAGTTTATCCTTCAAACTGTTTGCCCTTCTGAACGTTACAAATATTTTGTCCTTAAAAACTGCCTCGTAATCCTTGTCTACCAGCAATAGGTTCTGGTTCCCTTCTAATAATAATAATAATAATAATAATAATAATAATAATAATAATAATAATAATAATAATAATAATAATAATAATAATAATAATAAATAATAATAATAATAATGATGGAAACTTTTCATGATAAAATCCAACTAATTACATACAACTTAAAAACAGTAACAGAATCAGACTACTCACTACGGTGTAGGCATAGTCTGCCTGCATTCGCATAGGTGCTTCAAAATAGTTAACAAAAGTAAGGTAAGGTTCAACTTAGAAGTTCATTAGATCCACTTCCGTCCACTCCTTCGTTCTCATACAAAAGATATAATAAGACGAACGTATGCAAATTTCTGTTAGCTTTGTAGAAATGTATGTTGCTGCTGTGTTGTCAATGTTTAAATCTTTCAGCAATTTGAAGAAATCCTCTGAATGTTTTGAATAGATGCCGATAGTAGTCATCACGAGATTCACAAAACAGATTTTTCGATACGAACGTTTTAGGTCACCATCATTTAAGAGATGTTCGTATTTCTTTGCCTTTCTTGTAGCATTTGCCGCCGTGTTAGATTCGTGGCCTACTGTTAGCTCAATTATAAACAGAGTGTTCATCCTGTCCACAACGAGTAGATCCGGCCGTGCAGCAGTACCAGTCACAATTTCGGGTGATAAAAACGATGGAATGTCACAGTAAAGCTTTTTGACCATTGGTTGCAAAAATGTAGCTAAATTTAACAGCACCGAGTTATGTCGCCATGTGTAGCGATTTAAACATGATGCACAGCCAGCTACAATATGCTTTGTGGTCTGAACCTCCCTACAGAATGAACAGCTTGCACTGACGTTTATGCCCCATCTTGCTAAATTAGAAAAACAAGCAAGAGAGTTGTTCATGTATCTTATGGTAAAATTAAAGATGTTTCTAGGAAGACGATGCTGCACTTTAAACCAAAAATCTTTTGCCTTCGGGAGTGCTGTTTTCCATAACTCTGTAATTACTGTACTCTGAACCTGTAATGACTCTACCTTCGATTTTTTGTCTTCCTGGATCTTTTTTAGCGCAAGTTTTGTTGTATGGAACGAGTCATATTGGATGTTAGTCTTTTCTGATGTTGTATTATGCAGATATCGAATGTCATCATTTATGGAGTTTTTCAGACATTTACGGAAAGTCACTTGACAAAGAGTATGTTTTGTACTTGTATCAATGACTTCCTGTCCAAACTGTGCCTTAGATAATTGCAATATTTCAACTGTTCCACTTACAGGTATATCTAACCATTTTCTGAAATATCCGTGGCAAATCATGTCTAGGTTTTGCTTTATCCACGTTGCATCTATGTCTGCTATCGTGAGATCCCAACTGATTTTACTGAGAAAGTACCGATTGTATAGTTGAAGCTTATTTTTTGGATGTAACGGTAATTGATGAATCAAGCCAAGAATTCGATTAGTAGTGTCAAGAAGGTGCCTTTTGTGCTCACTGTTGTCCATGTCAAAGTTAAACCAACGCCCGAGGTATCGAAAGCTTTCCTTTTCTTCGATGCTTTTAATCAATATATTGTCTACGTAAATTTTTGGCTTAAACTGTTTGGATTGTGTTAGAACCTTTTTCATAGCAAATGTTTGGCACTTGTCAGGTCTGATTTTCATCTTAGCCCAATTACACCACCTTGAAAAAGCATTAACAAGAGTTTGATTTTCATACTCTGTTGCTGAGATTGCAATTGCATCATCTGCGAATTGGAACCAGTTTCTCGGAGTCAACAGCTTATTTGACCTGTAGCTTAGTTGCTCGAATTCCTTTGTTTGCAGGGTACGGATGAAAGAGTTAATGCAAAGGTTAAAGAGGAGAGGGCTGAGACAGTCTCCTTGCAGTACTCCCTTTTCAATTTTAAGAAATGGTGTAGCATAGCTTCTGGTAGTGATCGTTGTTTTGAAATCTGCATACAGTGCATTTACTAGTTCAATGACATGGTCAGGGATGTGATGATATTTCAACATGGTATCAATTAGTCCATGTTGTACTTCTCCAAATGCGTTTTGTAGGTCTAGCAAAGTTATTACTAAGGATCTTTGTTTACGTTTGGCATCTCTAATAATATGTGAAAGTAGTGCTGTATGTTCGAGGGTACCAGAAATCTTGGGAACAAAGCCTTTTTGGATATGATTCTCGATTAAATTGTTTGATGTTAAAAATTTGAACATGCGATTGCGAATTATGGATGTGAATATTTTTAGGCATATTGGTTGCAAAGTTAAATTAAATTAAATTAATAATAATAATAATAATAATAATAATAATAATAATAGATTCAAGAAAAACAAGAACTTTTCAGTGAAATATTTCGATCTTACGTAGATCTTCTTCAGTCACAATGTGAGTAAATTACAAGAGTGTGTACTATAACGATACAGGGAAGAATTATAAATTCGATTTAAGAGTTCTACAAATTTCCGTGGAATTAATAATAATAATAATAATAATAACAATAATAATAATGAGGAAGGTTATGTGATCAGGCTAGGGCAATGCGAAAGAATGAATGGTTCACCACAGTAGAGCTGGAAGAAATTCGTAGGAGGTTAGAAGTAGATAGTGATAATGAAGAAGGGAATGATCCAAACAGGCAGTTGCCAGAAACAAAAGTGCAAGAACATGGAAGAACGGAAGAGATATCAATGGAAATCAACAGAACCGACGAACAAAGCGAACAGGAAAGTTGTATGATTGAGGAGATAGTTGGAATTATGAGAAGTGGCCAAGTGTGTGATACAAGAGGACTAAAGAAAGTAAATAGAAATGTTTTGTCAGAGTGGATAGGTAAAGTAAATAAGATATCGGGAAAATAAGAACAGAAAACTTAACTGATACAAATAAGTTAAGCGGTGCAGTTGCTATCTACATCTCGAAAAAAGTTGGATTGAAGACAAGTAATGCAAGAAGGAATACAAAGAAACAACCTTGGTGGAAAAGGAGGATAAAAGAAAGAATCGAAGAACTAAGAAAGCATGTGAATATTTTGCAAAGAAATAAAAGAGGAGAACTCACTAGAAAGGAAAGGTATAAGGAACTAGAGAGGAAATATCAAATTAAGAAAAAAGGAGAAAATGTCGTTATTAAAGAGCTGAAGCAAAGGCTGCAGGCGAAAGCAGCAAACTGAAGAGATACGAACAGAGAGTTAACCAGTTTAGAATTAATAGGCTTTTTCAGCAAGACCCGAAGAAAGTATATCAGGAATTTAATGGAATGTCAAAAAGTGAAGGCGTAGCACCAGATGCAGAGGAAAGCGAACAATTTTGGTCTAATATTTTGGGGAACGAGGTACAAGACAATAAGGATGCAGAATGGTTGAAGGAATTAAAAGATGAATGTGGGGAAACAAGACAGGATGACATAGTGATAGACTTTGCAATGGTAACAGCAGAGGCAAAGAAGATACTGAATTGGAAAGCTCCTGGACCTCATGGGGTCCAAGGATACTGGATAAAAAAGTTGACATCACTGCATGACAGGATCGCCGAACAAATGAATGAAATGGTATATAGCAGGGTTCCTATACCTGCCTGGATGACAACGGGCAGAACAGTGTTGTGCCAGAAAGACCCGCATAAAGGAAATGTGGTTGATAACTATAGAACAATATCTTGCCTACCACTCATGTGGAAACTGATGACAGGAGTAATTGCTGATAGTAAATACAAGATGCTAGAAGAAAGTGATATTCTACCAACAGAACAGAAAGGATGCAGAAAAAAGAGCAGAGGAACGAAGGACCAACTTTTGATTGACAAGATGATTCTCACTGATTGCAAAAAACGACAAAAGATCCTCGCTATGGCATGGGTGGACTATAAAAAAAGCCTATGACATGGTACCCCACTCCTAGATAGTCGAATGTTTGAAAATGGCACAAGTACCACAAAATGTGACAAGTTTTCTTCAGCGATCAATGAGGAACTGGAAAATGGAATTGACGTCATGTGGAGAGTCTCTCGGAACAGTCAACATTAAGAGAGGGATCTTTCAAGGAGACAGTCTCTCTCCACTCATTTTTCGTAATTTGTATGATACCTGTCTATTGTGCAAGGCTAAAGTAGGGTACAGGATGGGAGGCGTGAAAATCAATCATCTTTTATTCATGGATGATTTGAAGATGTTTGCGAAGAACAAGAATGAAATAGATAGTCTTGTTTCGACAGTGCAAATGATAAGTCAGGATATTGGAATGCAATTTGGGGTAAAGAAGTGTGGCGTTACTATCATGAAACGAGGGAAATTGGTCGAAAGTTAAGATATAGAACTAACTAATGGTCAAAGTATTAAGGAGGTTGGTCTTGAAGGATACAAATACCTTGTTATTTTAGAGCTTGACAAGATTAAGGAGAAGGAGATGAAAGAATTATTCCGAAAGGAATACTTGCAACGATTCAATCTCATTATGAAATTAGAATTGAACGGAAGGAACAACCTATTGGCAGCAAACACCTGGGCTGTGTCACTTATGAGATATGGAGCAGGCATACTTAGATGGACTAAGATGAGCTTCAAGAGATCGATAGAAAAACAAGAAAAGTTATGACAATAAACAAGGAACTTCATCCAAGAAGTGACGTTGCAAAAATATACGTTTCAAGAAAAAGAGGTGGAAGAGGTTTGATGAGTTGTGAGAATTGTGTAAAGGGAGAAGAAAATAACCTGGGTTGGTACATGAAGAACAGCAGAGAGATTCTCTTGAGAAAAGTAGGGGAAATTAGTATAGTTAGTACCGAGGAAGCAATGGAACCAAATGAATAGAAAAAGTCTAAGAGTCAGGAAATGGAAGATGCATGGAAACAGAAGGTGATGCATGGACAGTTTGTGAGGGACAAGGAAGGAGTGAAATGGGATAAATCATGGCAATGGCTTGCAAAAGGAGATTTGAAGGGATGCACAGAAGCACTGACATGCAGTGCTCAAGAGCAAGCGTTAAGAACTAATTACACAAAGTTCCATATCGATAAGAATGCTGATTCTCCACTGTGCAGAATGTGCGGAGAAAAAGGAGAAACTATTAGTCATTTGGTTAGTGAATGCGGAAAATTAGCTCAAAGGGAGTACAAGAGAAGACATGATAATGTGGCGCGATATGTTCAATGGCAACTTTGCAACAAAGGATGCTTGGAAAGAGCTGAGAAATGGTATGAACAGCAACCCGAAGCAGTAATTGAGAATGAGAATTTCAAGCTCTTATGGGATTTCACCATTCAGTGTGATAGATTTATTGAGGCAAGGCGACCAGATATTGTGTGGGTAGATAAGAAGAACAAAGAAGCGAAAATAATCGATATTGCTGTGCCAGGGGATTCAAGAGTAGCAGAAAAAGAACTTGAAAAGATTGAAAAGTACCAAATGTTGAGAGAAGAAATAGGTCATGTATGGCAAATGAATAAAGTTACGATGATACCCGTAGTAATTGGAGCATTGGGAGTCATTTCAGACAAGTTTGAAAGATACATGGAGAAGTTGGATGTGAAGATCGCGATGGAAATTATTCAGAAAACGGCACTGCTTGGAACAGCAAGGATATTGCGAAAGGTTTTGTCTCTTTAGAGAAACAGAAGAAGGGACTTTGAGACCCCTGGCGACTTGTTGTTACCCACTCTCAAAGATAAAAGAACAAAAGAACGTACCATACAAACGTGTCTGAGATTTACGTTATGGACAATAATAATAAGAATAAATTTATTTACAGTTGATGGCAGCAATAGTTTTAAAGAAAACTAATAAATACCAACTATTTACAATGCAAAGTTCAAACCTAGCTACAAACCTAGCTAAATCTAAATACACATCATCTGCAGATGTTGCAACTGCGACTGTCTCCTTTCCAGTTCTTAATCATATCTTTGAATTGCTTTGCGTTTTGAGCGGCTTTTATTGTGTCAGGTAACGTGTTCCACAAAATGCTTCCTCTACATGATAAAGAATGTTCCCATACGCTAACGTATTGGTTTTAGGGAGCTGCAGGAGGTTATTTGTTCGTAGGTCATATTGAATGTCCTTTGGTATGAAGAACTCAGACATGAAAGAGGGGCAAGCCGCATTTATGCTTTTATATATTTCAAGCATTAGTTTTTGCAAATTTTTGCAGTGGATTGTAAGCTCACCAGACCTTCTCAAGAGATCTTCGAACGATGCATCATAGTCCCTATACAGAACTCTCAGTGCACGTTTGTGCAGACGGTTGATTGTGTTGTTTTGCAGTCTTCCCACAGAACTTAGCGGGAAGTAGTTGAAATTTGACAGAATAAATGCATGGTAGAGTATTTTGGCCTTGTCTACATCGAGATATCGTGCAATCCGGAAAAAAGCCCCTGTTTTCTGATTCATCTTTTTACAAATGTGTGTTACGTGATCCCGAAAATTCAACTTTGAATCAATCGTAACTCCTAAGAGCTTTACCGTGTCTGTATTGACTATAATGTTTCCATTTATGTCAAGACAGTATCTTTTGCTCTCTTTGAGACCAATAAACATCATTTGAAATTTATCCGGGTTGGCTACCATATTGTTTTCCCTAAACCAGGAGATGGCATTTTCAATATCAAACTCCAGACATGCGATTACTTCCTCAACATTTTTGCCCCATGCGAATACCGTGTTATCATCAGCAAAGTTGCATACCTGGGAGCTCTGTATAGCGAGCACAAAGTCGTTGATGAATATATTGAACAATAAGGGCCCAAGGACTGAGCCTTGAGGAACATCATACACCGTGCACTTCCAGTCACTGAAAGTACTGTTTATCTTGACCCTCTGCTCTCTGTTTGAAATGTAGCTTTACAAGAGTTCTAGACTCTTATTACTGAAGCCATAGGCTGCCATTTTTGCTATTAGTAAATCATGACTGAGGCAGTCGTAAGCCTTCGACAGATCCATTAGTACTACTCCTACAATGCCCGACTGATCGATTGTCCTGCGGAACATCTCTACAACACGAAACAGTGCATGTTGAGTACTAAAACCTTCCCTAAATCCACATAGGAGATTGGATAGATTTGGTTGGATGAAGGACAGCATCTGCTTAGCCATTAATCTTTCAAACACCTTTGACAATGCTGACAGTACACTTATTGGTCGAAAACTTTTTTAACTGTATCTTCTCCTACGTTTTTGAAAATAGGGGAGACATCATACTTTTTCAGTTTATTGGGGAAAAGTCCAGATTCTAGCATTACATTAGCAATTTCTGCTACCTCACTAAAACAGAGAGCAGAGGTCATTTTCAAGATTTTTACAGGTATGCCACCACTGACTGTCTTAGAACTGTCTAGGTGATTGATTTCATCCCAAACATCAGCAGCACTAAAACGACTAAAGCTAAGTGTTTCACTTCCAAGCAAAGCGTTTTTGATTCTTAACACACTAGGATGATTCTTGTTTTTCAATGGCCTGAGCAACTGAATTTTTTGAATCAACTTCATTGGTTTCAGTGGGCTTTTCGATATCGAGAGTATCAGTAATATTAACAAAATAGTTATTGAAGCATTCACTTATATCCTTGTCATTGGTAAGTACTGTACCATTCTCTGAAAGTGTTATTTTTGATGCATTATTCGTGCCATTACTAGAAAGTAATGGTTTGAATGTTTTCCAGAATTCTTTGTCGTTGCCTACCTTAGTTGGGTCTAGCTCCCTGAAGAAATCTCTTTTTGCCTTTTATTGATTTGAACGACCCGATTCGTTTGCTTTTTATATCTATCGAAGTCGTTTTGATCCTTCGTTTCATTGGCAATATTCTTGAGTCTTGTCCGTTTCATAATGGCCCTTCGTAGGTTTTTGTTCATATGTGGCTTATTATTACCCCGAACAACAACTGTTTTCAATGGTGCATGTTTGTTAAGGGTGCTAACAAAAATATTTTCAAAATCTTCATGATCTTTAGGAGAGTGTTCCTTCAGGTTGTTCACCAACTCTTGGCAGAAAATCTCCTCGTAAAACTTTTTATAGCCTGTATGTAATCCTTTTAGGGGGTAATTTAACGGATGTAGTCTTAAGAGCAGTGTAAACAAGGTGATCAAAGTCACTAAAACCTGTTTCAAATGTTTGGCTCTCAAGAAAACCACATTTGTTGTTAGTCAGAATGAGGTCTATACATTTCCCTTGGTCGGTATTAAAGCACGTAGGTGTTTTAATGAGACTATCAAGGTTGTGATCCTCCATCATTGAGTGAAGAACTTGATCCCCAGTCTCCATATTAAAGTCTCCAAGGACCACTACATTCGCTACTGATGTGGAGGAATAGAAATCAATCACCCTTTCTACATGTTCCTTAAAATATGCACCATCCTGTTTCGGTGGTCTATATATAGGCAGTAAGAGCCATTTTTTGTTCCTTAAATTTAGCTCAATGGGTATGATTTGGACATCTGGACTAATATCCAGGTCATGAAGACGTCTAGAAATTATGTGTTCTTTGATGAACACCAGAATACCTCCAGATTTATCTGATACATCAAGGCGATACAGCTCTTTAAAACCTGGGATGATAAAATGCCCCTTTGGAAAAGAGCCATTAAGTTTTGTTTCAGCTATTACAAGGATATCTACAAGATCTCCCATAAGGGAGGTAAAATTTTCAAATTTATTTCTTAATGAATTGATATTTAGGTATGAGATGACAACCTTTTTAGGGTATTTACACCTCAGGTCTTTCAGTTTTGACACCCAATCGTTTTCACTGTTAGCATTAGCAGAGCTGTCTATTGTTGGTATATGAGGATCATGGCTTTCACTGCCTATTTCTATATGATTATGACTACTGTTTTCAAGAGTTTTATCTGTTCAATTATCCAGATATTTGATAAAGTTCTGTGCTAGCTGCGATTTACCTGCAGCGTTGAGGTGTAGTTTGCCAATGCTTAAGCCTTCGATGCTAATGTTGTCATTTACTATATACTCCAAACCTTACTTGTTACAAAACGCTATCATTTGTTTTCGAAGCTCTTTGACTTTTCTTTCCAGCCCAATGTTCAAATGTTAGACGGTGACTTGTGTGGATTATTTCCTGTCGATCATTGTGTTCCTTACGGTTAAAACATGGTTAAATACAACATTTAGATCACGAAAGAAGAGATGACGCCATTTTTGCCTTTCTGATGACTGTATTTCAAATTAACATAACAAAACAGACGGTATAAATGAATAAAAGGAATTATACAGCTGTGGTTAATAGGCGTTAAATGTTCAGGTAATGTGTCAGTGATGCGTAATACAACTCAAAAAACGATAATAAATGTAAGCAAACTTGTTCAGTTCAGTGACTTTATTATTCGGCACTATGGCAAGAAACTCCTGGCACTTTAAACTACGAATAGCTATCGCTAATTAACGCCACGCTTCACCGCTTCAATGGAAGCCTGAATCACATCTAATCATTAGGAAAACATTGCAACGGCTGCTAAAAACTTTGTTTTGAAATGTTCACGAGACCACAGACAGCGAAAAATACTCTCGCACGGTGGAAGACCAAGCTCCTCGTTTGATTCAAATTCAACAGGGAAATACTACAGTAATACCTAGAATTTTGGTTTGGCCTAACTTACCTGTGAAAAAATGAGACTTGAGAACTTGATAAGCTATCCAAGTATAAAACCTTCAAATTGAGACAGCGCATGTGGCACTTTAAAACAACTGTTATACCTGTCGTAGTTGGCGCACTTGGGATGGTGAAAAATGGAATCGAAAATCATCTTAGTGCAATCCTTGGAAAGCTAAACATGCAAGAAATACAAAAAATAGTCCTTACAAGTACGACACACCTCTTTCGCAAAGCATTGTCAATATAAAGATCTGAACAGCATATAACTGTAAACATTGAACTGCATATCAATGTTAGCATGCGACTAACAAACCCTCTTGCTGCTACAGGTATCGGGATGATCCCAGGCAGCTAGATTGTATATAGCCGAGATGAAAAGAAAGTATCAAATAATAATAATAATGATAATAATAACAATAAAATAACAATAATATAATAAATAAAGCTGATAATGAAATTGTAGTTGAATGTTATTTGAAAAGTGACCCAGATGTAAGGGGATATGGTGCGCGAATGTTAAAAATCTGGACTGATAAGGGAATGTTTTTGACAACATAGAAGTATCTGACAGGGCAATTAAGACAAATAAAGCGGAATAAGTGGATAACAGATGTTGAATGGGAAGCAATACAGAGGAAGTTGTGGGTTGATGATGGTATAGAGAATGAGGAAAGACAGAATGATGGTAATGATGTAAATACAGCTGAAGAAGAGATAAATATCTTCGAAAATACCAATTCACACCCAATCAGTGGGGTGGAAGACGCAGATAATAGCATGTTGCTGGATGTTGTAAATGATGTTAGAAACATGGAGGAGGAAGATGCTGCTTTAATACATAGACTGAAAGAGATCCTTGACATGGAAGAGATAATACCATCTGGTAACCTTCGATTGATTGAATTCAGGAAAGTTAGGAAAGAAACTGAAAAAGTGAACAAAATATTGAAGTATTTCCCAACTAGTAACATCACAGAGACAAGAAATCTTATTACCGCTGCTAGTGTACTGGTGGGAGAACTGATGGGAGTGAAGCCGACAAACAGGAATAATGGAAAAGAACCATGGTGGAAGAAAAGGATCGAAGGAGACATTGTTCGGTTAAGAGGTGACCTTGGGAGATTAACTGCTTGGAGTAAGGGAAACTGGAAAAGGAAAAATGAGGGAAGGAAGAAAGATCTTGAGAAATAGGGCCACATCAAGAAGAAAGGAATCCATGCAGTCATGGAAGAGATAAAACAAAGAATAAGTGCCACAGCCTACAAAACCAAGCGATATACAAATCGCATTAAGCAATTTCAACATAATAAGCTGTTTCAAAATAATCAGAAGCAATTCTACAGACAAATGAGCGAGAAAGAGGTCACAAATGATCAACCAAACCCAACCGAAGTGACAAATTTTTGGTCTAGAATTTGGGGAGAACCTGCTCAACATAATGATAAAGCAGAGTGGGTCAGGAAAGTGAAGGACGAGTTGAAAGGAACACAACAACAAGAACCAATTAGTGTCACGATGAATGACGTGCAGCAAACAATATCATCCTTTCCAAACTGGAAATCACCAGGGCCTGACGGCATACAAGGTTTTTGGCGTAAAAGACTTACAACTCTCCATGAAAGGCTAGTATCTAATCTCAATGATTGTGTTCCGACAGGAAATGTTCCAAGTTGGCTAGTAGCAGGACGAACGACCCTCCTATTGAAAGATACATCCAAGGGATCAGAAGCTTCACATTATAGACCTATTGCTTGTCTAAATCTGCTTTGGAAAATGCTATCAGGGATATTTGCAGAAAAAGTGTACAAACACCTGGAAGACAACAACCTCCTCCCGTTCGAGCAAAAAGGATTTAAAAAGAAAACCAGAGGCACAAAAGACCATCTAATGCTATATAAAGCTAGACTCAAAAATTGCAAAAGAAGGAAAACCAATCTTGCCATGGCATGGGTTGATTTCAAGAAACCATATGACATGGTCGCGCATTCGTGGATACTGGAGACTTTATCAATGTTTGGGATAGCTGATAACATCAAACAACTGCTCCAGAATAGTATGCCTTTGTGGAAGACAACTCTATCATGGCCGAGAAAACCTTGAAACTGTTAACATAGAAAGAGGAATATTTCAAGGCGATTCATTCTCACCACTTCTGTTTGTAATAGCATTAATACCAATTTCACGTGTATTAAAGAATGCCAAGATGGGTCATAAAGTTGATAAGCAGAGTTTAACCATTAACCACATGCTATTTATGGATGACCTTAAATTGTTTGGGAAATCGATGAATGAAATTGATTCATTAGTTAAGACTGTTGAGACGTGTTGTGCTGATATTGGAATGGCGTTTGGCATTGCCAAGTGTGCAGTTTTGAATTTAAAGAGAGGTAACTTGGTAGCATGTTATGGATTAGAACTTCAGTCTGGTGATAAAATTGAGTGTGTTGATGAAGATGGATATAAGTACCTTGGTGATCAAGTGTTGCATGGAGAAATGAAAGAGTGAATACGTACTTCATATTATGACAGATTGAAGAAGCTGCTGAAATCCAAGTTGAATGCAGGAAATTTGATGAAGGCAATTAACTGTTGGGCAGTAGCATCAGTGCGTTACAGTGCTGCAGTTGTTGATTGGACAAAGGAGGAGCTGAGACAGTTTGATCGCAAAACAAGAAAACTACTAACCATGCATGGTGGATTACATCCGAAGAGGGACGTCGATAGACTTCATCTGCCAAGGAAGCTAGGAGGTCGAGGAATATGTTCGATAGAAGACTGTGCTGAAGAAGAAAGGCGAAGCATTGCCATGTATTTGTCGCAGAACCAGGGAAAATTGTTGAAGTTTGCAAGGAAAGAGTTGAAGCTGCCAACAGAGAACGAGTCAAAATTAGAATTCAAGAACAGAAAAGAGAAAGAAAAGCTTTCAGCTTGGAAAGAAAAGAAACTGCATGGTCAATTTGCAAAAGATACTGATGATATCACAACAAAGGAGTCATTCAATTGGCTGTGCAACGGGAAATTAAAACGTGAAACAGAATCTCTAATACTGGCAGCTCAGGAACAAGCGCTGAATTCAAATTTTGTAAAAGCAAGAATCTAAAACTTGCAGCAAAATGATAAATGCAGATTGTGTGGTGATGCGGCCGAGAATGTTAGGCACATTGTTAGTGGTTGCAAAAAAGTTGCCCAAAAGGAATATAAGCGTAGACATGACAAAGTTGCGTGCTTCGTCCATTGGCTCTTACGCAAGAAATATGACCTAGAGCATACAGACAAATGTTATCAACATCAGCCGGCTCCTGTTGTACAAAACAAAAGATACAAACTCTTGTGGCATTTCTCTATTCAAACTGATCGAGTCATAGAGCATAGAAGACCGGAAATCATCACCGTAGATTGGGAAGAAAAAGAATGTTTTATCATTGATGTAGCCATTCCTGCTGACCAAAACATTGCAGACAAAGAATGGGAGAAGATCAGCAAATACAGTGAGCTAAAGCTGGAAGTAATGAGATTATGGAATGTTAAAGCAAAAGTGATTCCATTAGTGGTTGGGGCACTTGGCTCTATTCCCAAAAAGTTAAAAGAACATTTGAAGAGTTTGGGACTACCAGATGACATTCACTGCATCCAGAAGTCAGCCCTCCTTGGAACAGCTGGGATACTGAGAAAAGTATTGAGTGTCTGAGGCTATTTGTTGTAGCTTGACATTTGATGAACAATGCCTCCAGACTTTGACCTTTAGGAGTGAACTCGAAGGTAATAATAATAATAATAATAATAATAATAATAATAATAATAATAATAATAATAATAATAATAATAATAATAATAATAATAATAATAATAATAATAATAATAATAATGATAATGATAATGATAATGATAATAAACAACAAAACAACTGGAAAGCAAAGATGCTACATGGGCAGTTCATTAGGCAGACAGAAAATCTAGCGGACGAGCAACAATGGATGTGGTTAAAGGACGGCACGTTGAAAAGGGAGACAGAAACATTGATAATGGCAGCTCAAGAGCAGGCAATCAGAACTAATTTGATCAAGGCAAAGATAGACAAGACCCAACAAGAAAGTAAGTGCAGAATGTGTGGTCAAGCTGACGAAAGTGTCAATCATATTCTGAGCGAGTGCAGTAAAATGGCACAAAAGGAATATAAACGTCGACACGACTGGGTTGGGAAGAAAGTGCATTGGGAAGTCAGTAAACGGTGTGGATTTGATGTAAACGAGAAATGGTACGAACATGAGCCAGATGCAGTCTGTGAGAGCAATGATTTCCACATTCTGTGGGATTTTGAAGTGCAAACAGACCATGTGATTGAAGCGAGAAGGCCTGACATGATCGTGACAGACAAAAAGAACAATATATGCAAGATAATTGATTTTGCAGTGCCTTATGATAGCAGGGTAGATGCAAAGGAAATGGAAAAAATTGAAAAATATCAAGATTTAGCCAGGGAGCTTAGAAAGATTTGGAACAAGCAAGTGAAAGTCATCCCTATCATAATTGGAGCTTTAGGAACAACTCCAAAACTGTTGAGAAAGAGACTGGAGGACATTGGCATCGAAACAAAGATAGTGGAATTGCAGAAGAGTGCAATCTTGTATTCTGGAAGGATCCTCAGGAAAGTCCTTGAGATTTGAGAAGACTTGTTGTCACCGAACCTCAGAAAAAAGATCTCTACTGACTTAGACAGTATGCGATATGACGATAATAATGATAATGATAATAATAATGATGATGATAATAATAATAATAATAATAATAATAATAATAATAATAATAATAATAATAATAATAATGATAATAATATAATAATAATAATATAATGATAATAATATAATATAATAATAATAATAATATAAAAACTCTGTACGTTTCGATTAAAAATCTTCGTCAGCAATACTTTTCTAATTGGACAACCGAGGATTTATACTCCGTGGTAAACAACTTCAATACAGTTAAAAATAAACTAAAATTACATTTCATTACAAAGAACCCTATTCTTAATAAACATAACTGACCCCGAAATTAAGACCCAGTGGGAATTAAAATCACGTTTTAATAATAGTAATAATAGTAATAATAATAAAAATAATAATAATAATAATGATAATAATAATGATAATGATAATAATAATAATAATAATAATAATAATAATAATAATAATAATAATAATAATAATAATAATAATAATGTGTCCTGGGTATGACACAAAACTGCATCCGGTTGTGGAGTTTCGACGTGGGATAATGAGGTTACCTTTTGCCACAACTACCTCCAGGTCACCCTTGAGCAAAGTGTAGTACCTGTCAGCTCTCCCCGAGACCTTGAAGTACCGGGTTGGCGTCCAGCGGGGGCTAGTCTGTCTCATACGTAGGGGGGACTCTTTAGCTTTGGTCGGCAACCCCCCTAGAGATGGTGTTCTCGATAAACACACCGGTGGTAGTGTAACCTTAAATTCACAGTCCTCGAAAGAGTGTAATGAATCAATCAAATAATAGGTAAAACAACGTAACCGGGACCGGATCCAGTAATGGTGAAGGTGTCACGTTCGGCAGTGGTTCTGGGGGACAGCAGCCAGACCTCGGTCGTCATCAAGCGACTGCTAGAAGGAAATGGAATAAAGAAGTTACCAAGATTGTGATGAGATGTTTTTATAGGAGTGAGCCAACCAAGAGAGGCTATAGGAAAAGGATGCTTGGCATATGGAAAGAGCTCGGTGTTTTTGAGATAAGTGAACAGCGCCTGGCTGATCAAGCAAGAGCAATAAGAACAAATGGATGGTTATCCGAAATAGAGCTAGAAGAGATACAGAGAAATATGGAAAGTGATCATATGGAAGCTGATGTAAGAGAATCAAGTGATAGTGAGGATGCCGCTCAAAGAATAGAGCTTGAAACAACAGACGAAGCTGAAGAGCATGAAACAGCAGCTGAAACTGATAACAGTGCTGACAATGACTTATCTGTGCAAGATCTTTGTAATACGTTGAGAAGGGAAGGAGTTCAGAGGAGGATATAGATCTCGTGAAATTAGTACTTGAGGAGAAAGAAAAAGGAAACGCACCTCCCGATAGTCTAAGAAATGTTGACCATAAGACATTGAAGCAACATGCAGCAAAAGTAAATGGGATATTGAAATACATACCAACTAGAGATATAACAGATATGAACAATTTGTTACTCGCGGCTGGAAGAGTGGTACAAATGAAAGTAGGCATGAAAAGGAATGAAAATGGGAAGGCAAAGGAACCATTATGGAAAAGAAGGCTCCGGTCTAAGATGTCAGGTATAAGAAAAGATCTTGGCCGTGTTGAGCGTTAGAAGAGAGGTGAATTAGCGAATGTTGACCTTAAGTATGAATTAGAGAGGAAATACCTTGTTAAGAAGAAGGGGATAAACGTAGTGATAGAACAGTTAAAACAAAGAATGAAGGCCATCCAATACAAAATAAAGAGATATGAGGATAGAACTAAACAGTATAAGCAGAATAGAATGTTCGAAACAGATCAAAAGAGACTGTATGAAATCATTGACGGCCTCCACAGGAATAACGAAGAAGCACATAACGCTGGAGATTGTTTAGAGTTTTGGAGTGGAATATGGAGTAAGCCAGCCAATCACAACGCCGATGCAGAATGGCTTACAAAGCTGGAGAAAAAGCTAAAGAATGTTGAGAAGCAAGATGATATATTGATAGATTCTGGAAAAGTTCGGGTACAGCTCAGTAAAGTACCCAATTGGAAATCACCGGGGCCTGATGGACTGCAGGGTTACTGGCTCAAGAATTTCACTTCATGTATAGACAGGATCACTAAACATCTCCAAGAATGTTTGGTTACGTACAATGTGCCAGGGTGGATGACCAGAGGAAAAACGAGTTTAATAATGAAGGGTACGGAAAAGAGGCCTATAGTAAGCAACTTTGGACCAATAACATGCCTACCTCTAATGTGGAAGCCGTTGACCTCAGTCCTTGCAGATGCTATGTATGAAAACCTTGACGGAAAAGGACTGCTCGTGGATGAACAAAAAGGCTGTAGAAGGAAATCAAGAGGCACAAAAGATCAGTTACTAATCGATAAGATGGTAATGAGAAGTTGCAAGAGGCGTTTATGTGGGTTAGGAATGGCTTGGATTGACTACAGAAAAGCGTATGATTTGATACCGCATACATGGCTGTTGAAATGCATGAATATGTTTGGAGTTGCAAGCAATATGATATCTTTACTGGAAACAGTATGAATACTTGGAGAACAGACTTAGCATCGGGCAAAAGTGTCTTTGGTGAAGTTAGGATAAAGAGAGGGATATTTCAGGGAGACAGCTTGTCTCCTCTCCTTTTTGTATTGGCCCTAATCCCATTGACTTTGATTTTGAGAGAGGTTAAAGCAGGGTATGATCTGAGAGAAAAAGTGAGGATAAATAATCTACTATTTATGGATGACCTGAAATTATATGGCAAAAATGAAAACCAAATAGATACACTTGTCAACACAGTAAGAGTATTTAGCGATGACATCAGAACGGAATTTGGAATCAGCAAATGTGCGATATTGATCATGAAGAGAGGAAAGATTGTGAAATGTGATGGTATTGTTATGCCAGGTAATGAAGTTATGAAAGGTCATGAAGAAGAGGGGTACAAATATTTAGGAATTTTAGAGATCGACAACGTAAAACACGAAGAAATGAAGGAGAAACTGAAGAGGGAATATATCAGGCGGGTTAGATCAATACTGAAATCCAAACTGAATGGTGGAAACATCATCCAAGCAATAAATGCCAGGGCTGTATCAATCATAAGATATGGTGCAGGAATAATTAACTGGAGGGTAGATGAGCTGAAAGCCGTCGATAGGAAACCAGAAAGTTGCTAATAATCTATAGAGCATTGCACCCACAGGCGGATGTTGACAGACTCTATTACAAAAGAGCAGACGGTTGCAGGGGTTTAATCAGTATTGAGGAATGCGTTGAGATTGAGGTAAACAGTTTGTATAGCTATGTAGAGCGGAGCAAAGAACCATTTTTAAAAGCAGTAAAGGAAGAAAACTTGTTGGGCTCTGGGATGCCAAAGGAGGCAATCAGGGTAAATAGAATGGAATCTTATAAAGAGAAGGTTTTACATGGTCAGTATGAGAAGTTGACTGCAGGCATAAGAAGTTCTGATTCATGGGAATGGCTGAGGAAAGGTACGCTGAAGAAGGAGACAGAGGGGATGTTAATGGCAGCCCAGGATCAGGCGTTGAGGACGAATGCTATTAAGAGCCGCATAGACAAACAAGATGTTTCACCTGTTTGTAGAATGTGTGGAAAACGAGAGGAATCTATTGCGCATGTAGTGGTTGAATGTGAAAAGTTGGCCCAGAACCAGTACAAGAATTGGCGGCATGATAGAGTTGAGAAAGTAATTCACTGGGAGCTTTGCAGGAAATATGGGTTCGATTGTACAGAGAAATGGTATGATCATATTCCAGAAGGTGTTTTAGAGAATGAAAAGGCAAAGATCTTATGGGATTTTAGAATTCAAACAGATCAGCAGTTGAATCACAACCGACGTGACATCGTAATACACGATAAAGAGAAAAATGAATGCAAAATCATTGACGTTTCATGCCCGTTTGATGGAAGAGTGATCGAAAGAGAAGAGGAGAAGAGGGAAAAGTATGAAGATCTTAGAAGGGAAGTAGCAAAACTATGGAATGTCAGGAAAGTGGTGATAATACCAATCATCATCGGAGCTCTTGGTACGCTGAGCAAGAACTTTAAGAGATATGTTGAGCAACTTGAAATGGGACAGATGACATCTTTATTACAAAAGACTTGCGTACTTGGCACGGCGAAGATAATTAGAAGGACTCTGAACACCAAAGATTGAGGGATTCAATCCGCTGCCCAGAAAAATCCGCCAAACAACAAACAGGCGTGAAGAAAGGAAAAGAATAATAATAATTATAATAATAATAATGATAATAATAATAATGGAAACCTTTCATTGAATATATATCCTAATGCATATGTTTCTAAAATGCTATAAAAAAGTAAAAAGGCTCTATTTATGCCTATTCAATACAACCACTCTCTATATAACTAACCATGGCTGAATTGCATACACAGTATAAAATCTAGAGTTAATGCGAGTAAAAAGGAAAGCTTGTTTCAAAATTCCATAAGTTCAGGTGAGGACCAGTCCTTATCTCTCATACAAAATATGTAATACGATGTTCTGATGCAGATACCTGTAACTTTAACTGCTGTGTATTTGATCGAAGAACTGTCAATTTTGAGAGTGTTCAGCATTGTGAAAAATGATCTTGTATCTTTACAGAAGACGCCTCCGGCTGTCATTACCAGGTTAATGACATCAATGCTCTTATACGTCCTACAAAATGCTTCATCATGAAGTAATTGACTGTATTTCTCTGCTTTACGCTTTGCATTTGATTCAGCGTTCGATTCGTGACCAACAGTTAGTTCTATGATGTACTATGATCCTATTACTTTTATCAATTACAATCATGTCAGGTCTTAGGCTAGGTCCAGTGATGATGTCTGGAGTTGAGAATCTTGCAGGTAAATCAACGAAAATCTTCTTGACGAATGGTTGTAACACGTTTGCCAGGTTTGAGAGAACTGAATTGTGACGCCATGTGTATCTGTCTAAGCAAGACGAGCAGCCAGAGAGGATGTGCTTCGTTGTTTGGACGTGTCTACAGTGACTGCAACTGGCTGTAAGACTCTTACCCCATCTGAATAAATTGGAGAGCGACGGTAGAGTGTCTCTCATATAGCGAACTGTATAATTGTAGATGTTACGTGGCAGTATATGCTAGGCCTTGAACCAGTACTCCCGAGCGGAAGGCACTGCGCAGTTCCATAGCTCTTTAACTACTAAGCCTTGCACTTGCAAGCTTTTTACAGTGTTTTCTTTTTGAGATCTTATGCTTTTTAGTGCCTCTTTAGCTGTCGAAAATGTATCGTATTGGATATTTTTCTCTAATGTTCCCTTGAAGAGATTATGTATGTCTGGATTCGGTGACTTTTTCAGACACTGTCTAATTGTTATTTGGCAAAGGGTGAATTTAGACCTCATATCTAGAAGTTCCATCCCAAATTTTGTTTTCGAGAGTTGTAATATTTCAACCGTTCCGGCTGCAGGGATGTTTAACTATCTGCGGAAATAGTTGTGACATAACAGATCGAGATTTTGTTTGATCCAAGTAATATCTATATTGGCAATCGTTAGGTTCCAGCATAATTTTGGGATCAGATAATTACTATACAGCCAAAGCTTATTCTTAGGGTGCAACGGTAGTTTGTGGATTATGTTCAATTTATTTCCAAGTGTCTCACGGAGTTCCTTTCTGTGTTCAGTGTTATCCATGGAAAAGCTAAACCATCGACCTAAGTACTTAAAGCTCTCGTTTTCTTCTATTGCGTAGATAGGTTTATTATTCACATATATTTTAGGAAGATTGGAATCAAATGTTTTAGCCGATTTTTGCTCGTGGCCCATGGCCGGAAACCTTCAAAGCCCATTTTCACGGACCAATCAGATGGTGAATAAGTGAGGAAGACAGAAGAAATGTGTGAAACTTTTTCTCAACTTTACCTAACTTTATAAAACGGAACCAGGACAAAAAACTGCTGGAAATTTCCCGGATTTTTTTGGAAGGAATCTATTCGCCAGATCTTTGGGTATCCAGATTTGGATGCCGGTTTGAATATCTCATGCTTTCTCAAAGTTATAGCCTTTCCAAAACCGATGAAGCACTCAACCTTAAACAATAGAGTCTCTGGGTTAGAAACAATGGCAATAACCATAGTGATTTTTTTAACAATGATCCCAGAGCGGCAAATATTTACGTTTCCAATTGTTTTTGCTACTGTCCTTCCACCGCAGTTTCTTTGGTTCAAGATTCAATGCCCCTTCGATTTCTTTGTGAGCTGAAGAAATTTGCTTCGGTTAGTTCACACGTTTCAAGTCATATGGCAATACTCTTGAGAAATTTCTGTATTATATTACTCTTTGCATACATGGCATAAGTTTTCATGGTTCGAAATTAGTAATGAAATTGAAAGGAGGTTTTATCAAGAGGTTTTTATCACCTGATTGGAAGTGGCGTAAACAAGCCTTGGCAAGCCTCGGCCGATGTTGCCTAATAGAAAACGCTAAATCTCCACTAAACTGTGAGGTATTTAAACCGGCATCCCAAACATCTGGTGCGTAGATATCTTCAAAAAAATTTGGGAAATTTCGAGCAGTTTTTTGTCCAGGTTGCTTTTTATGAAGGTTGGTAAAGTTGAGAAAAATTTTCACACATTTCTTCTGTCTTCCTCGCTTATTCGCCGTCTGATTGGTCCGTGAAAATGAGTCTTTGAAGATTTCCGGCCCTAGGCCACGAGCAAAAATCGGCTAAAAAAATTGATTCCTATCTTTATTTTAGGTTTATATTGCTTCACAAGAGTTTTGAATTTTTTCATGGCAAAAGAATGACACTTGCCTGGTCGTATTGTTATTTTAGCCCAATTACACCATCTGCAGAACGCATTCACTAGAGTTTGGTTTTCAAATTCTGTGGCAGAGACTGCAACTGCATCGTCAGCAAACAGCAACCAATGCTTTGGCATTGGAAGTTTGCTTGATCTGTAACTTAACTGTTCGAACTCCCTCATTTCGATGGACTGTAATAAAGGAATTCATGCATAAGTTGAACAATAAGGGGCTCAAGCAGTCACCTTAAGACTCCCTTCTCAATCCATTGGAAGGGGGTTGCGTAATCTTTTGTCGTTATACTGGTGTGAATAATGATAATAATAATAATAATAATAATAATAATAATAATAATAATAATAATAATAATAATAATAATAATAATAATAATAATAATAATAATAATAATACTGAAAAGGAAGTTTATATATGAAAATGAAGGAAGGAAGTCGTGGCCTTATCAGTGTGGAGCAATGTGTAAAAGGGGAAGAAAACAGCTTAGGGCAAACTCAGAAGAGTTGCTAATAAGAGGTGTGTGGGCATCAGGAACCATACAAACAGAGGAAACAATGGAGAAGGAAAAATTCAAAAGAATACTTTAGGGGCAGAAACTTTCGCGGGCAGAAACTTTCGCGATTTTCGCGTTTCTTGGCACTTTTCGCGAAAGTTTCTGCCAAGGCATAATCTAAATTCAAAATTCGCGAAAGTTTTTGCTCGCGAAATTACAGAAAATTCTCGACTCGCAGAAGTTTTTCTATCCAATTTTTTCGTTTCTTCACGTTTTTGCGTTGCTGTTCCTTAATGACCCCGATCTTTAGTCTCTTGGGCTATAATACCTTGTAAATTGTCACCTTGACTTTGGAGTACTAACAATGAATAGAAAATCGCATTTTCCCCCTCACTTTTCTTCAGTCGCGACAGTCTTTTCACGCGAACATGCATCATTTTTTCTCGATCGCGAAAGTTTTTGTCGCGAAATTTGCGGGAAAAAACATCATTCGCGAAAGTTTATGCCCTTAATTTCGCGATTTTCTTTTCTCGCGAAACTTTCTGCCCGCGAAACTTTCTGCCCCTAAAGTATTGGCAGAAGAACTCAAACAAAAATGGACAGGAAAGGCAATGCATGGGCAATTTGTTAGAGAGATGCCAGAAAAGGTAGACAGGATTAAATCTTGGAAATGGCTTTCAAGGAGTGATTTGAAGGTTGGAACAAAAGCTCTCCTATGTGCTGCACAAGAGCAAGCAATAAGAACCAACTACGTGAAACACTATATAGATAAGAGCAGCGACAGTCCACTGTGTAGAATTGTGGTAAACGAGGTGTAAGCATACAACATATCGTTGCAGAGTGCGAGAAATTAGCCCAGAGCGATTGCAAAAGGCGCCACGATAACATGGCAAAGAAAGTGCAATGGGAATTGTTTAGGAAACACGGCCTTCAGCATTCCGATAAATGGTATGAACACACCCCAGAGGGTGTTGTTGAGAACGAGGCTGTGAAAATTTTGTGGGATATCAATGTACAATGTGATAACGTCATTCAGGTAAGAAGACCAGACGTTATAGTAATTCATGAGGAAAAGAAAGAGGCTCTAATAGTTGATATTTTTGTACCTGCGGATACGAGGATTGCAGAAAAAGGGTTAGAGAAGGTAGAAAAGTACCAAGCTCTGATGATGGAAATAAAATGGTTGTGGGAACTGCGATGTGCAAAAGTTGTTCCAGTAGTGATTGGTGCCATTGATCGCTGAAGACTTGCTAAATTTTAGCAATTAAATTCACTATCAGGTTACTTGAAAAAACCATGTAATATGTCAAATAGCATGTCGTCCGTTGGAACTGATGAATGATTCACGACTGATCAGTACTTACAAATCTGACATCGAATAGAACAAGAATCAAAAGCATTAATTGCAATATTACTATATATGAATGATATTTCATACCAGATTTTCTTCATCATCTCTCTTTGAATGTCTTAGTAAGATCTGTTCTAACTTGATGCCCCCAACTTTGTAATATTTCTTTGCCATTGACACATCAAAACTTGCACTGCACCTGCACAGAATTTGAAACTTTTTATCTGGGGAAAAACGTTTTTGATATTTGATTTTTCCAATTACAAAGTACCTTCTTGACACGAAATGAATCTTCGCGCATCAGACCGATTCTGATTAAGAAAATTGTCCAAGTTGATGAGTGATACCTTGAGCTTTGAATGGCACAGGACCCTCAGTAAAATCAATTGAAGGCTAAGGTTCCGCTATAGAGGAAAAATTTTCTTGATTTCTCTTTTCGGAAGTTACTAGCAAATGGACTGATCTAGCCCCACTTTGACTATGCACGCAGTGCTTGGCTTCCAATGCCTAATAAAAGGTTAACCAAAAAATTCAAACGGCTCAAAATAAGTGTATCAGATTCAGTTTGAATCTGAATAATGCAGCACACATAGAAATCAAAGAATTTAAAGATATAAGTTGGCTCACCACGAAAGAGAGATTTGAACAACGCACTGTGACAAACTTTTTCAATATTTTAGATAATTCAGCCCCATTTGATATGTCAAAGCTGTTCCCACCGGCTTGCAGGATCCAGGTAAATCGAAGATCTAAAAGCAATCTCAATCAACCTTTTCGAAAGAGTAACATAGGGCAAAATGGTCTCTCAAGCCTGTTATATCCCATGACTTCAGTATAGGACATTCAGACAAATGTTTTGGAGACTCACAAAAAGACGTCTGGCTTCGAACTGAACATAACACGAGAGTAAATAAATCTAACTGGGCGTGATTACACGGATGGTTCCATAGGGCAACCATGATACTATGTACATTAAGTGTCAATATAACATTACTCCCCTTTTTCGGAACGAGTGTTGTAACGAGTTATGTTGGAATGGGATTTCCATATCATTCAGGAGGTCTACGTGAGCGAGTTTCTCTAGGCTGATTATCGTTCTCAATTAGTCTCTCTTGATCATCTGGTTCATCAACCTGATCAGCTTGTTCTATCGGTTCGTCTCTACGATCTGTGTCTTGTAAATCACTTTCTGTCTCGAACGAGTGATCTTTTCGATTAATGTACTTCTTAAAATGAGATACGTTTCGTGTAATGCGATGTTTGTTTGCATTTTCCGCGGTTATCGTTGTTCCGTTTCTCTCAATGACGATGTAAGGAGTCTTATTGAAACGAGAATATAGCTTGTTCTTTCAAATTTGCTTCACTAAAACAGTGTCTCCGACTTTAATGTCACTCTCCTTTGCGTTTCGACTTGTGTCCGTGTATTCTTTCTGATATTTCTGTTTTTCAATCTCATTAGCTCGTGCTTGCTTGTGTTTGTTGACAACAATCTTTCTTTCGATAACTGGTAATTTCCCTCTAACTTGTCGATTGAAGAGAAGTTGACATGGTGCAAATTTTGTAACCGAGTGCAGAGCTGTTCTGTACTGAAGTAAGAATCGCTGTAATTCTTGTCTCCATGGTCTTCCTTCGATTAAGGCAGCTTGAATGACTTTGCCTAAAGGCTGGTTAAACCTTTCTACTTCTCCGTTAGCTTGTGGCCATACTGGTGTAGTTGGATCATGTTTTATTCCAAGTGCTTTGAGGTATCTACTAAAATCATCACTGTTAAAAGGTGGGCCATTGTCAGTTTTGATGACTTCTGGGAGTCCATGGACAGCAAATATACGATCAAGTTTTGGGATCAAAACTGATAACTTTGTCGATTTAACGAACTCAACTTCAGGAAAGCGAGAATACCTGCCTATTACAACTAACAAGCAATCGCCTGAAGGTAATGGTCCATAAAAATCTGCGTGCAATCTTTCCCATAGTGCTCGTGGCATCTCACTCAGCTTTACTGGCTCTGGAGGATTTTGTTTACCCATGGCTTGGCAAGCTAGGCATGAATCAAGCGTTGCTTTGACTGCTTCATCAATTTTAGGAAACCACACTTTTCCCGTATCATCGCCTTAGTCTTCGAGAGTCCTTGGTGACTTTCATGTGCAATGTCTATTGCTCGTTGCCGTAATGATTCGGGAATAACAATTCTTGATCCTCGCAAAATTACATTTTGTGCACCGATGGTCAATTCTTCTTTAATCATTTTATACTGCTTCAGTACATTTGAATTCCAGATATCTGTACGTAGTGCAGCGCGGAGTAGTTGAAGTGTCCTATCCTCATTTGTAGCAAGTGCAATCTCGCTTAATGACATCGCTTTTGGGACTGCATTAATTGTAACAAAGTTTATATACTGTTCTGTATGTTTCTCTTTGTTAGTTTGCGAGCAAGATGGGTATCTGGATAAGTAATCAGCTGCGTTTTCCTTTCCTGGTTTATATTGTACAGTGAAAGAGTACGGCTGTAAACGTAGAACCAATCGTTCTATTCTGGCAGAAGGCTTGGACTGTGGAGATCCATACATTATCTCTAACGGTTTGTGGTCAGTAAAGAGCGTAAACAGCTGTCCATATAAAAACAAATGAAAATGTTCTACCGCCTATACGATGCTTAAAGCTTCTTTTTCAGTCTGTGAATATCTTCGTTCAATATTCGACAATGAACGACTAGCATAAGCAATAACTTTATAATCGGATTGATCTCTTGCACTTTGGGCTAAAATAGCTGAAACTCCTACTGGGCTTGCATCGACTGTGAGCATCGTGTGTTTCTTAGTGTCAAAATAACCCATCACCGGGGCCGATACCAGCGCTTGTTTGAGTTTATCGAAAGCTCTCTGGTGTTCTAGCTCCCATGAAAATCGTGCGTTCTTCTTCGTAAGCTCACGCAAGGGTGCTGTAACTGTAGCGTAATCGTGTATGTATTTGGAGCTATAATTTGACATACCGAGCAAACTTCGAACTTCTTGTACAGTCGTAGGTTGTGCTGCATTTTGAAAATCTTCAATTCTCTTTGGGTCAGGACGTGTCCCATCTGCTGAGAAAATTTGACCGAAAAATTCAAGTGTTGGCTGAAGAAATTTACATTTCTTTGCATTCAACGTTAGGCCCTTTCTTGCAATCGCTGTAGATATTCTTTGAGTGCTGTGTCGTGTTCGTTTCTTGTAGAACCATAAACAAAACAGGAGTGTATTTTGCATGCCGCTGGTCATGGCGGACCGGGAATGCGGGCGCCTCTTTCCCATGCATCACAGTTTTGTTCGAGCAAAGCAAAGCGCGCGGAGTGATTTGCACGACCAAAGAAAGGGAAAGAAAGAACACTTGCTCCATGTACGATCTGTTCAGTTATCGATAGAGTTGAACACGAAGAGAGGTATAGGTAAGTCTGATTTTATTCTCCTCCTCTCGTAATTTCGTAGTCAATTTATTGATGGTTGATATCGCCGCCGATACGGCCTAAAACTTACATCATGACCCCTCCTCCAAGGAATTTGATTGCATTCATCCTTGCTAGCCTAACTGTGATCGATCACAACAACAACATGAACCAAAATATACTGCAATGTCATGGTGGTAGAAAGCACTGAAAGAAGTTGAAAGATACCAAGCAACTAACAATCAAAACTTGTAAGGAGGATGCCTATGCTGTCTGGTTGTGTTGGAGAAAGTAGGTCTCATCTAGGGACAGACACTTATTCTAGAAAGGGCATAATATGCCACGCAGGATATTAGCATCAGCAAATTGAAATTAGACATATTCAAAATGCTGCCACCGTAATTAAACTATCCAGCCAAAATTCCTGTTAGGGATTGAAGGGGTTTGAGTCCCCATGAAAACCTGTTAGTACCCTATTCCTATTTATAGTATAGTCCTGCAATTAGAGAAAGATAGGGGTGCCATTTACTCCTAACACAGGTTGTGCCGCAGAACAAGCTATGTTGGGTGATAAACTAGGCACATCAACTAACACTTCCAACATAATGGCTACTTCCTCTTGAAATTCCCGTCAAGGGTTTTAGCCCCCTGAAATGTGCCTATTTCTCTATTTATAGACTATTGCAATTAGAGAAAGATAGGGGTGCCATTTACTCCTAACACAGGTTGTGCCGCAGAACAAACTATGTTGGGTGATAAGCAAGGCACACCAACTAATACTTCCGCCATAATGGCTACTTCCTCTTGAAATTCCCATCAAGGGTTTTAGCCCCCTGAAATGTGCCCATTTCTCTATTTATAGACTATTGCAATTAGAGAAAGATAGGGGTGCCATTTACTCCTAACACAGGTTGTGCCGCAGAACAAACTATGTTGGGTGATAAACAAGCCACACCAACTAATACTTCCGCCATAATGGCTACTTCCTCTTGAAATTCCCGTCAAGGGTTTTAGCCCCCTGAAATGTGCCCATTTCTCTATTTATAGACTATTGCAATTAGAGAAAGATAGGGGTGCCATTTACTCCTAACACAGGTTGTGCCGCAGAACAAACTATGTTGGGTGATAAACTAGGCACATCAACTAACACTTCCACCATAATGGCTACTTCCTCTTGAAATTCCCGTCAAGGGTTTTAGCCCCCTGAAATGTGCCCATTTCTCTATTTATAGACTATTGCAATTAGAGAAAGATAGGGGTGCCATTTACTCCTAGCACAGGTTGTGCCGCAGAGCAAACTATGTTGGGTGATAAACAAGGCACACCAACTAATACTTCCACCATAATGGCTACTTCCTCTTGAAATTCCCGTCAAGGGTTTTAGCCCCCTGAAATGTGCCCATTTCTCTATTTATAGACTATTGCAATTAGAAAAAGATAGGGGTGCCATTTACTCCTAACACAGGTTGTGCCGCAGAACAAACTATGTTGGGTGATAAACTAGGCACATCAACTAACACTTCCACCATAATGGCTACTTCCTCTTGAAATTCCCGTCAAGGGTTTTAGCCCCCTGAAATGTGCCCATTTCTCTATTTATAGACTATTGCAATTAGAGAAAGATAGGGGTGCCATTTACTCCTAACAAAGGTTGTGCCGCAGAACAAACTATGTTGGGTGATAAACTAGGCACATCAACTAACACTTCCACCATAATGGCTACTTCCTCTTGAAATTCCCGTCAAAGGTTTTAGCCCCCTGAGATGTGCCCATTTCTCTATTTATAGACTATTGCAATTAGAGAAAGATAGGGGTGCCATTTACTCCTAACACAGGTTGTGCCGCAGAACAAACTATGTTGGGTGATAAACAAGGCACACCAACTAATACTTCCGCCATAATGGCTACTTCCTCTTCAAATTCCCGTCAAGGGTTTTAGCCCCCTGAAATGTGCCCATTTCTCTATTTATAGACTATTGCAATAAGAGAAAGATAGGGGTGCCATTTACTCCTAACACAGGTTGTGCCGCAGAACAAACTATGTTGGGTGATAAACTAGGCACACCAACTAACACTTCCACCATAATGGCTACTTCCTCTTGAAATTCCCGTCAAGGGTTTTAGCCCCCTGAAATGTGCCCATTTCTCTATTTATAGACTATTGCAATTAGAGAAAGATAGGGGTGCCATTTAATCCTAACACAGGTTGTGCCGCAGAACAAGCTATGTTGGGTGATAAACTAGGCACATCAACTAACACTTCCACCATAATGGCTACTTCCTCTTGAAATTCCCGTCAAGGGTTTTAGCCCCCTGAAATGTGCCTATTTCTCTATTTATAGACTATTGCAATTAGAGAAAGATAGGGGTGCCATTTACTCCTAACACAGGTTGTGCCGCAGAGCAAACTATGTTGGGTGATAAACAAGGCACACCAACTAATACTTCCGCCATAATGGCTACTTCCTCTTGAAATTCCCGTCAAGGGTTTTAGCCCCCTGAAATGTGCCCATTTCTCTATTTATAGACTATTGCAATTAGAGAAAGATAGGGGTGCCATTTACTCCTAACACAGGTTGTGCCGCAGAACAAACTATGTTGGGTGATAAACTATGCACATCAACTAACACTTCCACAATAATGGCTACTTCCTCTTGAAATTCCCGTCAAGGGTTTTAGCCCCCTGAAATG
The DNA here is from genome assembly GCA_964019985.1 of Aurelia sp. 4 Dawson et al 2005. Classification (NCBI taxonomy): domain Eukaryota; kingdom Metazoa; phylum Cnidaria; class Scyphozoa; order Semaeostomeae; family Ulmaridae; genus Aurelia; species Aurelia sp. 4 Dawson et al 2005. The sequence continues at coordinate 7,454,871 of OZ026509.1, forward strand.
TGCCCATTTCTCTATTTATAGACTATTGCAATTAGAGAAAGATAGGGGTGCCATTTACTCCTAACACAGGTTGTGCCGCAGAACAAACTATGTTGGGTGATAAACTAGGCACATCAACTAACACTTCCACCATAATGGCTACTTCCTCTTGAAATTCCCGTCAAGGGTTTTAGCCCCCTGAAATGTGCCCATTTCTCTATTTATAGACTATTGCAATTAGAAAAAGATAGGGGTGCCATTTACTCCTAACACAGGTTGTGCCGCAGAACAAACTATGTTGGGTGATAAACTAGGCACATCAACTAACACTTCCACCATAATGGCTACTTCCTCTTGAAATTCCCGTCAAGGGTTTTAGCCCCCTGAAATGTGCCCATTTCTCTATTTATAGACTATTGCAATTAGATAAAGATAGGGGTGCCATTTACTCCTAACACAGGTTGTGCCGCAGAACAAACTATGTTGGGTGATAAACTAGGCACATCAACTAACACTTCCACATAATGGCTACTTCCTCTTGAAATTCCCGTCAAGGGTTTTAGCCCCCTGAGATGTGCCCATTTCTCTATTTATAGACTATTGCAATTAGAGAAAGATAGGGGTGCCATTTACTCCTAACACAGGTTGTACCGCAGAACAAACTATGTTGGGTGATAAACAAGGCACACCAACTAATACTTCCACCATAATGGCTACTTCCTCTTGAAATTCCCGTCAAGGGTTTTAGCCCCCTGAAATGTGCCCATTTCTCTATTTATAGACTATTGCAATTAGAGAAAGATAGGGGTGCCATTTACTCCTAACACAGGTTGTGCCGCAGAACAAACTATGTTGGGTGATAAACTAGGCACACCAACTAACACTTCCACCATAATGGCTACTTCCTCTTGAAATTCCCGTCAAGGGTTTTAGCCCCCTGAAATGTGCCCATTTCTCTATTTATAGACTATTGCAATTAGAGAAAGATAGGGGTGCCATTTACTCCTAACACAGGTTGTGCCGCAGAACAAACTATGTTGGGTGATAAACTAGTCACATCAACTAACACTTCCACCATAATGGCTACTTCCTCTTGAAATTCCCGTCAAGGGTTTTAGCCCCCTGAAATGTGCCCATTTCTCTATTTATAGACTATTGCAATTAGAGAAAGATAGGGGTGACATTTACTCCTAACACAGGTTGTGCCGCAGAACAAACTATGTTGGGTGATAAACAAGGCACATCAACTAATACTTCCACCATAATGGCTACTTCCTCTTGAAATTCCCGTCAAGGGTTTTAGCCCCCTGAAATGTGCCCATTTCTCTATTTATAGACTATTGCAATTAGAGAAAGATAGGGGTGCCATTTAGTCCTAACACAGGTTGTGCCGCAGAACAAACTATGTTGGGTGATAAACTAGGCACATCAACTAACACTTCCACATAATGGCTACTTCCTCTTGAAATTCCCGTCAAGGGTTTTAGCCCCCTGAAATGTGCCCATTTCTCTATTCATAGACTATTGCAATTAGAGAAAGATAGGGGTGCCATTTACTCCTAACACAGGTTGTGCCGCAGAACAAACTATGTTGGGTGATAAACAAGGCACACCAACTAATACTTCCACCATAATGGCTACTTCCTCTTGAAATTCCTGTCAAGGGTTTTAGCCCCCTGAAATGTGCCCATTTCTCTATTTATAGACTATTGCAATTAGAGAAAGATAGGGGTGCCATTTACTCCTAACACAGGTTGTGCCGCAGAACAAACTATGTTGGGTGATAAACTAGGCACACCAACTAACACTTCCACCATAATGGCTACTTCCTCTTGAAATTCCCGTCAAGGGTTTTAGCCCCCTGAAATGTGCCCATTTCTCTATTTATAGACTATTGCAATTAGAGAAAGATAAGGGTGCCATTTACTCCTAACACAGGTTGTGCCGTAGAACAAACTATGTTGGGTGATAAACTAGGCACACCAACTAATACTTCCACCATAATGGCTACTTCCTCTTGAAATTCCCGTCAAGGGTTTTAGCCCCCTGAAATGTGTCCATTTCTCTACGGTATGTATATATAGAATATTACAATTAGAGAAAGATAGGGTTGCCATTTACTCCTAACACAGGTTGTGCCGCAGAACAAACTATGTTGGGTGATAAGCTCGGTACACCAACAATCTCTTCCACCACAATCGCTGCTTGCTCTTAAAATTCCCATTTGGAGTTTTCAGACACCTAAAGTGTTACTTGTTTCTTGTAATCCTGCTGCACGTATGTTGAATTTTTGTATCTTCAGCTACAGGAAAGTTGTTTCAACTTTATTCTTCCAATTTCTTCAAATACCTATTGGCAGGTTGTTATACAAATAGGGTGAACATATTGCTTGTCTAAATGTTAATGAGACTGGTAAAAGTATTTTAAAGAACCAAACTTTGTTTTATTGAGAAATCTCATAATTTTTATCGTAGATGGAGGAACATTTCAAATTGGATGGAGAAAGAGGCTCTCACGATACCAATTCAGATGGCTGGTAGACATATGGTGTATGCTGGAGCAATGTTAGTTGAAGTAGAACCTCCTAATCAAGGATCTTTAGTATCCCAACTCAACTTCACAAAAACTAGAATGACAGTAGCTGTTAACCATCGTTTGTATTTCAATTGACTGTAATCTTGCTTTTTGGAGAATTGCTGTGATCATAACATAATCTGATTATTATCTATTGAAAACTTAGAGTTGAAGAATTCAAATCAGACAGTGTTTTCTGTGGATGGTTTTTGTTAGTGACTTTTTGAGCATGTATCAAAAGATTTATGCAGCATTGAAAGGCTTACAGAATTTTTCTCATTTCTGAGTACAAAACTTTACTTGAAAGTTTGTTGGAGGATGCAGTGAGCAAAAGTCTTGGAATTTTCATCTGTGTGAGATCTCATGATTACGGTGCTTTTTGATCTGCAAGGGTGAATTTTGTAAAACACAAGAATCAGGTCCCTGATAGAACAAAGTGATTTAATATTTTGAAGAACTGATGCTGTGCTAGCAGTCCACCCATCCAAAAGATTTGAATTGCTGGTCTTTTTTATTTGATTGAGTGAAGTGTAAAATCTACAGGATATAGGACTCACAGATCTCTTTTCCAAAACATCAAATGGATCATTAAAAATAATGTAAATTTGTTTCATAGAATTGGCCCTCTCTTTCTATGGTCATTTGCCAGTAGGGTCTACCAGAGTAAAATGTGTTAGTTGGGGGTAAAATGGGTAGGGTGAAAGATTTGTATAAAATTTCCTAAGACCATCATTTAGAGTTTTGCTGCAGTTAGAACTGCTTGAACAATCCTCCCCCTTGACCTGGTGAATGCTGATTTATCAGATGTAGGTCTACAGCTTTCCAGCAATCAATTCTACCTATTTTACCCCCCAGCCTACCCATTTTATCCCAGTAGACCCTATTGATTATATCAAATAGTGAAATGGGAATATCATGGTTTCTGAGGATCATGTCATTCATTTAAAGATCTTAAAGACAAAGATGCTCCTTCTGTATCATACCAGTTTAAACAAAATTTGCTTTAACACTTAACAGTTTATGTAATAGCTGAGACCTATAGCACATCAGTTTTGCAACGGTGAAGAATATTGTTTGTCAGTGACCCCTAATATTGATGACGATGAAGTACTTGATGTTATTTTTTATAGATCCTTTGATGAATGCTACTGAATATGAATTCAGATTCTAGCAATGCAGATCTGAAGATTGCATACGAGATTTGATCCCAATGTCTTTGTGTTAGATGTCCCTGATAGTTCAATCATAGTATCTAATTCAGACAATTCACTTTTTCCAGTCTTTCTGCCAAGTTTGTAGAAGTTTTAAAACAGATGAATGAATCATGGCTTGAAACTTCAGTGGCACCATAAAATTGAGCAATTTCGTCACTCATTTCACAGTTCTTATCATACTAAGATTGAATTAAACACAATTGCTTAAGGTCCCATCAGGCCAGACTGTAATTTTGACCCAAGACCAGACCAGTATCTGGATAGAGCAGCGAATGCAACTTCCAACTTTCATCACTCGTGTCGTACATAAGTTTGCAAGTCAATCCAGGCCAATATGATTAAAGTTATTCGCTTTTACATTACAGCTTATTGCCAGAGATAATCGAAAAGCTGGAGTCTTCTTTCGTACTTCTTTTGGAGCAGGATAAACCAAAAAATGATACCTGCGCCTTGGCCAGGCCAGATCGAAAGTCCAGAACTCGATTCAGCACTTAAACAGCTAAAATCAATCAGTCAGTCAGCTTGCGTCCACAGCTCTTTCTGACAACTGATAAGGTAGTAAAGAAACAACAATTGCAGCAAATTGCTTTGAAATAAGTTTGTGCTTGCCTAGAGAAATCTTCGATTTCACACCGCCACGACAGGCCTGCTCGAAAGGGCAGAAAATCAATCTTGTGATCATTGATCCCCTGTGCGCCCTTCGCGCATGGCAAATGCAATTTTCCCTCCTGTTCATAAACAATGATGTCGTCAGCTATATTACGTACACCTTTGATTCCTTGAAGGTTTTGCTGAAGAGCATGTTGAAATATTTCTGCACTGGCATTGACTCCATAGGCCAATCGTTTATAACGGTATAAACCAACATGTGTGCTGAAAGCAGTTATGTACCGGCTCTCCTCCGCAAGGGGTAGTTGGTGATATGTCTGTGCTAAGTCGAGCTTTGAAAAATACTTGGCTCCATTGAGGTCCAAGCTGATATCATTCACTGTTGGTATTGGATACCTGACTCTATTGATCGCTTGGTTGGCCATTCTCATGTCTACACATATGCGCACAGAACCGTCCTTCTGCGGTACTGCTACGATAGGAGAAAGCCAAGGGGTAGGTTGATTCGCAGGTACAGGTTCGATGATATCTTGATTTTCTAGCTCCTTCAAAGCGTCCTTCACTTTCTTGAGAATGTGAAACGGTATTCTTCTTGGTTGTTGTGCTTGTGGTATTGCCTCGTTATCGATATTTAGCTTTACGTCATCATCTTTCAGCTTCCCTAATCCCTCAAATACTTGCTTGTATTCATCAATTATAGCACGAACGTTATCATCTGTTGTGTTTGATGAATGAACTTGGCTAAGATTCAAGCTTATCAAACCAAGCTCTTGTGCGGTATTTGCCAACAAAAGACATCCTGCTTTCTGTTCTTTCATCACATAGAACGTTGCTAGGCAATACTTTTTCTTTGACTCTACTGACGATTCAAATTTCCTTTTGAAATGTACGGGCTGCTCGGTGTTGAAAGGAAATGCCTGAACCTTTGTTGGCTGCAACTTAATACCATTCAACTTTTCAAAGGCGTGGTGGTCCAATACATTGATTGAAGCTCCCGTATCAATCATTATCTGAATTGTACTGCCACCAATATTGACTTTTGCTGTTGGACAACCCGAGGACTTTTGTTTGACAGCGTAGACGTATTCTTCATCACTTGAATCAGTTTCTGAATGATGTAATGGTTTCACTGTATTCTGGTTTCTAAATTTAGGCTTTTCAGGTTTCTTTTGATTGTCCTGAGCTGTACTTCGGCATACTCTTACAAAGTGATTATTCTTCGAGCATTTTCGGCATGCTTTTCCTTGTGCAGGGCACTTATCTTTGGGATGCCATGCCCCTCCACAGTTACCACATTTTGAAGCTTTGTTGCTTTTCTTATATTGCGTGTCTGCACGAACACGGTTTGTTGTGGGTGTTTCATCCTTTGATTCGATATCTTTCGCTTTTAATTCACTCATCTAATCACGACGACCATCCAAGAACATATCTTTCAGTCTGTATTCAGGCTCTCTTAGCGCTTTCTTTCTGATTCGAGATGAAAGTCGTCCTATAATAATCTGTTCTTCGATTTCGAAATCTGCATCAGCAAATTCACAATTCACGGATAGTTTACGTAACCGTATGTGAAAGGTATCGAGAGTCTCTCCAATTTCCTGTCGGGTTTGTCTGAATTTGTACACTTCGTAGCGTGTGTTCTTCTGCGGTTCGAAATAGTCCGTTAACGTTCCGATATGTGGAAAATTTAGGGTACATTTGATTTAGTAGAAAATTTAGGATACAGTTAATTTCTTTCTTAATTTATAACTGTAGTTGGCCTAAATTAGCATCTTGTGCTATGTATTTTCGTACTTCACAGCTCTGAGCTTTACGGTTCAAACGGCTCCAAAACGCACGCCAATGCCAAAACCCAGAAAACACAGCAATGAACACAACTGGTTTCCAGCATAAAGCATGGTTTGCTAAAAGTCAAATTATCACAATTAGCAAAAACAGAAACTCAGTAAATCAAAGACAAAATACGAGAGAATACAAAACTATCGGCCTAATCTACCCGACAAAAGATATTATAAACACAAGAGTTGAAAAAGTCAGTAACGTTCATGAATAACAGCAAATCGATACTATAATGTTCGCATGCAAAATTACAATATTCTGCAATAATAAGTCAATTAATAAAAGTCAATAACTTCACACTCACAGACTGTTTGTTCTTGTCTACGATGGCCTAACCATTCTCTAACACAGCTCGATGAACCACCAAGTTCTTTAACACAGCTTTGCAGTCTTGCAGTTTCTCAATAACCTGCTCTTCGCATTTGCAGTGCTTTTATAAGATGTGATAAACAATAGTCCCAAAGGGGCAAAAAGAGCTTCTAATGATTCCCTTGAGTACAAAAGGCAGGTCAACGTAGGTCAAAAGGTCAAAGTCCACTTTTCAACCATTCAATTCTAAACTTTGCACAATACATCCGGCCCCAAACGTTTTCTTTGCAAGGGAATAGTTTCTTTCATCCTTCTAATCAGTGCAAAGTTCGTTATCATAAATATCGTTTTCACTTGCTTCCAACAAACATAGTTTATCTACTGGACGTACCAATTCCGACTGAGAGGTCTTGACTTTCGCTGATCTCACGAGACCATCTCTTCCTTGATGTACAGCCAATACTCTACCTAAGCGCCAAGCTCCTCTTGGTAGTGGCTTGTCAACAATGAGAACTATGTCATTTTCTTGAATGTTTCTTTTCGGTGTGAACCATTTTTGTCGCTGTTGTAGCGTCGGGAGATATTCCCTAACCCATCTTTTCCAGAAGAGATCCGCCAAGTATTGTATCTGCCTCCATCTTCTCTTGCAATAGCTATCTGCTTTGGAGAATATACCTGGTGGGTAAGACTCATTTGATTTCAACATCAACAGGTGATTCGGAGTCAATGCATTTGCATCTCTTGGGTCGTGCGAGACTCTTGTTAAAGGTCTCCCATTTACAATTGACTCGATCTCACACATGAGTGTCTGCAAACCTTCGTCATCCAAAATTTGTTCCCTCGACACCATTGTCATGACACGCCGAATTGTACGGATTAAGCGCTCCCATGCACCTCCCATGTGTGAAGCAGATGGTGGATTAAACTGCCAACTCACTTCGTTTTGAAGAAGAAACTCATGAATTTTCTCTTGATTCCATTGACGAATTAACTGCTTCAGCTCACTTTCAGCGCTTGTAAAATTTGTACCATTGTCTGATCTGATTTCCTTGGGTGTACCACGACGGGCCATGAATCGTCTTAATGCGTTGATAAATGAATCAGTGTCTAAACTATGTGCCACCTCAACATGAACAGCACGAATGATGAGACACGTAAATATAACACCATACCTTTTGACTCTGCTGCGGGCTCTCTTTACGTAAAACGGTCCGAAGTAATCAACACCAACATACGTGAATGGTGGCTCTCCAGGAGTTATTCTGCTTTGTGGTAGATCTGCCATCTTCTGCTGCATAGGTTGCTGAAGATGCCTTCTGCATTTGAAACATTCACTGATGATTCGACGAACTGAGGCACGTGCATTAACCATCCAAAATCGTTCTCTAATCAATGACAATACATACTCCTTTCCAAGATGACCAGATAGATGATGATAGTATCTAATGATCAGGTCGGCCACATGATTTCGCTTTGGAAGAATCACAGGATGTTTCATGTCACTTGTCTCGGTTTGCAAATGCTTCAGTCGTCCACCAACACACAGCAGACCATTCATCACTACAGGGTCTGGATTGAGGAGACTGCTTCGCTTCTTTAACTGCTTCTCTCCAGATTTCAATGTGTCGATTTCGTCTTTGTAGGAATTCATTTGAACGCATGATATGATGGCATGTTCTGCTTTCGTGAGTTCTTCTACGGTCAACTTTCCCGTCGGAACTGAGTTTGATACGGCCACTGGTATCTTCGACTTCAGGATGAGCCAGTGCTTAAATCTCAACATCCATGAAACAGCCTTTTTCAGCATAATCCAAGAAGAAAATTTCGAGAAAATCAATTCATTCATACCCATACCATGTGACTTCTCCACCATAACACTGTGTGACTGTACGCTTTTCTTTAATTCAGCATCGTCATCCTCTACTTTGAAATCTTCTTTGCATTCAACTGGCCATGTTTCATTGCTTTGCCATAAGAAAGATGGTCCATTGATCCACCTTGAATCGCCAGTAAGATCTTTCACAGGAACACCTCTTGATGCGTCATCAGCTGGGTTCATCTTCGTCTGTACATAGTGCCACTGAGAAGGATCTGATCCATCTTTGATCACAGCAATACGGTTGGCAACGAACGTCTGAAAACGCTTGTTCTCATTATTGATGTATTTGATCACAGCTGTGCTATCTGTCCAAAATACAGATCTGTCAACTCGAATTTCCAACTCTCGCTTCAACATCCGGTCCAGTTTGACTGCAACCGTAGCAGCAGACAACTCAAGTCTGGGAATCGTCATGGGCTTTAGTGGTGCTAACCTGGATTTACCTATTGCAAAGGAACAATGTATTTTACCTTCATGATTAACTGTCCTCACATAAGATACAGCTCCAAAGCCATCTTCTGAGGCGTCAGAAAAATGATGCAACTCCACTGTTTTAACTTCACCAAAATTCTCTGGCTTAAAACATCTCTGAACTTTCAGCTCGGCAAGTTGTGGCAGCTCTTTGATCCAGTTGTTCCAGCGGCTAACAGCGGTGCAAGGAATTTCATCGTCCCAACCAATCTTTTCACGACACAAATTTTGCAAGATGATCTTGGCTGTAAGAATGAATGGTGATACCATACCAAGAGGGTCATATATTGAAGATATGAAGCTGAGAATTCCTCGTTTCGTTGCTTCTCTCGCTGGGATATTCACATTGTACTGAAAGCTATCGTTTGCAACATTCCACTGAACTCTCAATGCTCGTTCCACAGGTAGGATGTCTCTTTCAAAGTCGATCTTCTTCAATTCTTTTGAACGGTCTTCTTCAGGAATTGCGTCTATGACTTCTCGTTTATTACTGATCCATTTCGTCAGATTAAACCCACCAAGTGATAAGAGCTTCTTGAGATCTTTGTAAATACCAACTGCATCGTCGCTGCTCTTTACAGACTTTAAAAGGTCATCAACGTAGAAATTCTTCTTTACTGTAGAGACTATGTTACCTTTGAAGTGAGCCTTGTGGTCTTCTGCTGTCTTCTGAAGAGCAAATGTTGCGCAGCTTGGGGACCAAATGCCACCAAAAAGATGAACCATCATTTGTCTCTCTTCTGGTTCCTTTGTAATATCACCATTTGCGAACCATAGAAATCTTAATGCACCAACATCTTTTTCGTCTACCCGCACCTGATGAAACATAGCTTCCACGTCAGCAATCAGGGCAACACATTCTTGCCGGAATCTCAGGAGGACACCAACTAAGGAATTTGTAAGGTCAGGACCTTGCATCACGTGCTCATTCAGTGATTTACCATTGAACTTCGCAGCACAGTCAAACACCACACGAGTTTTTTCTGGCTTCTTTGGATTGATTACATTATGATGAGGTAAGTACCATACCTTTCCATTGTTTTGGCAAAGCTGCTCTACTGGAACGGTTCTTGCATAGCCCTTCACTTGCAAATCTTCTATGAATTCTGCATACTTGGTGTGAAGGTCACGATTCCTTGAAAGTTTTCTTCTCAGATCCGTCAGTCGACTTTCTGCAACACTACGATTGTTGGGGAGGCAAGGCTGGGGATTCTTCCAGGGAATCGCCAACACATAATGTCCATCGTATAGTTTTGCTGACTCTTCAAAAATCTTCAGTGCCTTCTTATCATTTGCAGACATCAATTTCTTGTCATCAGAGATGCAATCGTCAAATTCATGGTTGAAATATTTTCGCAGTTGTTCACTCAGGAGATCACTCGTCTGATTTGTGCTTGCCATATAACATTGTGCAGCTGCTGCTTCAGTCTGTCCCAAAGGTCCATTGAGTGTCCATCCAAATTTGGTTCTTACTGCAAAAGGTCCTCCGTTCTCTCCTCTTCGTATTTCTTCAGGCTGCAAAGCTTCTGGGATGTTAACACCAATCAAGAGATTCACTGTGCAGTCTTCAAGTTTTGTTGGAAGTACCAGGTCATTCAGATAAGGCCATGATTTTACATCTTCTTGAGTTGCTACTGCATCCTTGGAGATGTTCAACTTTCTGACAACAAAAGCTTGTGGTACATCAATTGACACTGTGTTGTCCAAATCCATGATTTCAAGGCTAGCAATTGCACTGTCACAATTCTCCATAACATTGCTGATAGTTGCCAAAGAAATCTGACACTTCCTTGTTCCAACACCAAGCTTCATCAAAAGATCTTCTGAGCAAAATGATGCAGTTGAGCCATTGTCTAAAAGAGCATATGTAATAACTTCATTGGTCTCACCTTTACCTCTGACTTTAACTGGAACAATTGACAAACTCTTGCGGTGACATCCGGCCCCAGTTTCACTCAATGTACCAACAAACGGTCTTTGATTACCAGAGCTGGAAGACGTCGCTGACTGACTTGTACTTGCTGTTTTTAGTTGTTGATCTTTTCTCATCTCGAAAGCAACAATTGCTTCGTGCAGTGATGACATGTGCTTTCTTCTCATGCTGCATCCTGGAATATTGCATGACTTCTTCTTCTTACATCCAGCAGAGAAATGGGTAGTCGACAAACAGTTATCACACAATTTCTTCTGGCGTATAAAGTTAAGTTGCTCCTCACCTCCTTTCTTTCTGAACATCTCACAAGCCTCGAGTTTGTGATCTCCTTCACAGAAATAGCATTTGAAACGAGTCTCACCATTTGAAACAGCTTTCGCATCACCACCACTTTGTGCTTCTTTCGCATGAATACTGTAGTTCATATTTCGCTGGCTGGAAATTCTGCTCCCTTCTGTGGATGTTGCTGACTTCTTGTCCTTCATTCCACCATCTCTTTTTCCACCATCCATTATTCCACCAAAAACGGGGTCATTCTTCTCTACGGCCACTTTTCTCACCAGCTTGCACACGTCTTCAATGTTTGGTTCCCGGCATTCTTCTCGGATATCTTGCACCTTTGACTGCCATCTGGCTCTGATATATCCTGGACAGCGTTCCAATATTCTCACCAGTTTGTCTTCATTGTTTACTTGATTAAGCCTTCCAGTTGCTCTCAGCGTTATCTCGCAGTTTTGAAGGTCGTCTGCCAAATCCATAAGTGCTTCTCTATCATTGGGTTTGATTGGTGGGCCATTAGATACCTTGTTGATCCAAGAATTAGACACCTTATACTTGCTACCAAATCTCTCCTCTGGCAGTCGCTTAGCTTCTTTGTATCCTTCTTCTTGGTCCAGAAGTACACAGCTCTCAATCACCTTCTTCGCTTTGCCACTGCAATATTGTATAAGTAGCTGCAAGCGTCTGCCATCGTCATCTGTATCCTTCTCAACCTGATTCTCAAAAGTCTTCATGAAAATATAATATCGTAAAGGATTACCATCAAAATGAATGAGCTCAGATTTAGGTAGCATACTTGCATCGGCCAGTTTCTTCATCGTTGCTAAATATTCATTTCCATACACTGATGAAACAGATGGACTGAACTGCTGCCTTTCTGCTGTGTGCGATGACTTTGTTGTGAAATCGTTGATTTGCTTGCCATCCATCAGGGGTTGAGGAACAGCGGGGTCAGGATGGGTAAAAGGGATGGGTCGCTGGAAGGGGGTAGGGTTATAGGGAACTGGGGAGGAGAGTGGGACTTGAAGGGGTTGGGTTCTTCCTCCTTGATTCTGTATCCATGATGAGCCAACTGGTAACTTTGATTGTGCCTGCCACGGAGCAAACTGATGATCTGACAATCCTGATGGGCTAAATCCATTGTGCTTTTCTGCTTCAGAATTCTTGTAAATCTGCTCCTGGGGAAATCCATTGTCTTGATAGGAGAGGGGAGGGGTACAAGGTTTCTGGGCAGGAAATGAGGGATGAAAGGTTGGGGCAGTGGGATCAGGGAAGGAAGGGTTTCTTCTTGCGTTGTCACTTCCATGAGAATACACCAATTGTGTACTGGCATGAGATTTCACCATTTTGCTGCTTCTATCTTCCATTCCAACTGTTTGACGGCATTGCTCTTGAAGAGAATCAGCATCACAATCACCATGAAATCTCGCCGACTGGCTTCTCCTCTGCCATTCTTCAGACACTGGATGGTTAAATAACCTCATTGAATAATCCACTGATTTCATTGATTGACTGATAACACCACTGACAACTGACACTGGGCAACTGGATCGAGCAACTGATTGCATTGATTGATTGATGGCATCACTGACGACTGAATCTGGGGAACTGGATCGAGCACCTGATCTCAAATGGCTTGCAGATTTCACCAACAAACTGACATTGTGATCTGTGTTGAAAATTGAAGGAGTAATGTGGCCATCGGCTTTGAATATCTCACCCATCACCTTCTCTTCGGCTTCCAATTTTGTCAATTCCTCGTGCAATTGAAATTCTTCCCTCAACTGATTCAGCTTCATTTCTTGATACGCAAGACTTTGTCTCCTTGCCAACAAACTCTCCTCTGCTATCAAGTTTGCCTTTCTTGTCGCATTCTGCAGCATCTTCTTTCCTAGGGCTGATTTACTGGATATACTTGATGATTTTGAATATTTGGAGATACTTGAATGTTTAGAATGAGACGTTTGACTTACCGAGTCATGAGGCTGGATATCCTGCATTTCTGAGTCACCAAAATGACGCAATCGCTGTCTCGTGCTGAGAAAACGTCCTTCTCCTTCACTGAAATATGCACAGCATTCGTCAATGTCATCTTCATCAGTCAGCATTGCTTTGAATGACTCGCAAGCTTTCTGAAAGGCAATGAACACTGCTTCGAGTTTCTCTTCCAAATGGGTCAAAGATTCTCCATCTCCAGAACCATGACACACCAAAGCTGCTGATACCTCCTTCACAGTGTTCGTCAATGCTCGCTTGGCATTTGCTCTTTCTCGCTTCAGTCGAATCATCCTTTCATGGTCAACTGCATCCCAATCAATTCTGACATTCGGCTGTCTACTTCTCGTGAGTCTTTCATCACACTTGAATGACATGAATTCATTTGGGGGCTCTTCTGGAGGCTCATACTCATCCATCCTGTAGGCCACACAAGACTTGGATAGTCTCAAACTGATGTATTTTCGTACTTCACAGCTCTGAGCTTTACGGTTCAAACGGCTCCAAAACGCACGCCAATGCCAAAACCCAGAAAACACAGCAATGAACACAACTGGTTTCCAGCATAAAGCATGGTTTGCTAAAAGTCAAATTATCACAATTAGCAAAAACAGAAACTCAGTAAATCAAAGACAAAATACGAGAGAATACAAAACTATCGGCCTAATCTACCCGACAAAAGATATTATAAACACAAGAGTTGAAAAAGTCAGTAACGTTCATGAATAACAGCAAATCGATACTATAATGTTCGCATGCAAAATTACAATATTCTGCAATAATAAGTCAATTAATAAAAGTCAATAACTTCACACTCACAGACTGTTTGTTCTTGTCTACGATGGCCTAACCATTCTCTAACACAGCTCGATGAACCACCAAGTTCTTTAACACAGCTTTGCAGTCTTGCAGTTTCTCAATAACCTGCTCTTCGCATTTGCAGTGCTTTTATAAGATGTGATAAACAATAGTCCCAAAGGGGCAAAAAGAGCTTCTAATGATTCCCTTGAGTACAAAAGGCAGGTCAACGTAGGTCAAAAGGTCAAAGTCCACTTTTCAACCATTCAATTCTAAACTTTGCACAATACATGCTATTTGTATATTGTTAGCCAACGTTAAATAAATTGAAGAAAAAAGAAAAAAAAAAGAAAAAAAAACTTGGTTCGAACAGCGCTGTAATCGTCATCTTCCCCTGTGTCTGGAAGTTGAGCGAAAATTTCACGAACGCGTGAACCAGCTTGATATAGGAGTAGGGCTCTCTTGCGACGATTATCTCGTATACCACTTGCGAGCAGAAACGTGTCGAAGTCGTTGAGCCATTCTCGCCATCTCGCTGAGATACTAGCGCCTACCTCTCTCTCTGGGTCGAATTCAAGAAGTGGTTTCAAATTTAAACTGAATGCCATTCTCTCTTAAATGTCGTTTTGCATCTTCGTCGTCAATGTTATATCCTATGACTTCAGTATAGGACATTCAGACAAAGGTTTTGGAGACTCACAAAAAGATGTCTGGCTTCGAACTGAACATAACACGTGAGTAAATAAACCTAACTGGGCGTGACTACACGGATGGTTCCATAGGGCAACCATAATACTATGTACATTAAGTGTCAATATAACAAAGCCTAGGACCTAAAATCTCGAATGCACCGCCTTTCGATTGATCTACGACGTTTAATACGAGCATTTCGTACCCCTCGAGATCAGCTAGTGACTTGAGCATAAGTCATAAATGTTGACCTTGATAGCATTCGCTTATGGTTAGAGGAAAATTAACTCCCAAATCAGGGTTGGTCTCGGTACGTTAAGCTTTCACAGATTCAAGCATAACTTTAGAGATACCATGAATCCAATGTGCCTACGCATAATGGCATTGAAGATATGGAACACGTTATGCTGCGTTGCCCTTCATTTGACATTCAACGAGGAGATCTTCTCGTTGAAGTTTCGGAACTATTACGACCCCTTGCTAAAATCAATGGTCTGTAGAGAAACGCTCTGCTGCAACTTTTACTGCATGATGATAAAGATTTTCCTTATGAAGTGAACAAAATTATGCTACAACTGACTATAAATTTCATTTCCAAAACTGTTCAGTTTGGGTGAGACAATTATAATTTTTTTTGTAGCATAAAGTCACTAAGTCCTTTTGTTCTTTCTCTTTGTGGTTTTGTACTACGCTGGTTTCACGTTTGATGCAAGACATATCATGTGATGCCTTGCATCAAACGGTTTTCGGCAGAAATATAGCACTCAGCATACCTTGATTAAGTTAGTTGAAGCATGACGCAAATGCCTGGATGGTACACGCACTAGATCCGGTTGTGTGGTGATTCCCACACAAAAGCTAGGGGTTATCCCCACACCAAAGAAATGCTTGCGTAAACAACGTACGTCAGAAAGAACATAACAATGGGCATTCAAAAACCTTCGTACATGGAAAGTCGAGCCTTTGTAGTTGTTCAATACACTTTTTTCATGGTCAGAAAAGCATGAACAGTTTGTTTTTCTATTCGCGAATGAAAAAGTCAACTCGTCGACGCGTTTTTCCAATGTGAATTCGGGAATCTGATTTACGCTCTACAAGTATCATGGCAAAAATTGCCCCTGCGAAGGAGAATAAACCATTTTCCGTAGCGTTCGCGCAAAATGCTCAACCTCGTTCCCAGTGCCGCCATTGTCCTCCTTAGGTCATCGATGTCGGCCCTGGTACCGGTTGCCGCAAAAGTGGCCATTGGGCGCCATTTTGTTTTGCATAAATTATCATCGGCAGACTCATTACAAACTCTCTTATTATCTCTATAGTCAAATGAGTGAAACAGCATACACCCTATGCCAACAGATGATGCATAACATACCACGTAATAAGTCCAAAAAAGAGGAACTATGAAAATGCGACGAAAAATGATTGATCTTCTTCCACTGATGCAGCAGTATATAATGTGAAAAACTAAAAGCAAACTCTTTGAGGACCTTTATTTAGCCCTTCTCAAGGTATTTAGACAATTATCCGAGGTTAGCAAGTGTATTTGATAGGAAAACGAGCACAATTTCTTTGGAGCGAAAATGAGCCTAAATTTGAAAATTAAGGAAATTCCACCGCATCTTCCAAAATAAAATGGCTCGTTATTCTTCGAAGTTTGAAAATAAATAGCAAATTACAGGTAAAGAATGGGGTATTTGCCGACAAATCTTCTGTTATGCATTGAGAAGTCAGGAATATGCAATTTTGCTGATGACAATAAATTGTATGCCTCTGGTGAGGACATAGGTGATGTAGCCACATGTTTAGAAGTTAATATTGAAAATGCTCTTAAATGGTTTCACTCGAATCGTATGGTGGCAAATCCTGAAAAATTTCAAATCATGTTCTTTGGGCTACCAAAAACTGCGAATATCTGTATTGAAATTGATGATTTGGTCTTTATCCCTAACCCTAGGTAAAGAATGGGGGTCTACGTCGATTTTTGACATCCTGAAGTCATTTGCCCGGCGCAAAACTGAGTTCCATCGAAGCACAGTGGTTCGACGATGGAAGTATCGCAGATCTTAATCATTGAAATTGATATGTCATCACACCCATGAGCCTTTGTGGTGTCCAGTGCACGAATTGATTTAGTTACTTTTTCCCTGTCTATGTCAAGACTTTGCAACGCTCTTCTGCAAAGTCTTGACATAGACAGGGAAAAAGTAACTAAATTAATTCGTGCACTGGACACCACAAAGGCTCATGGGTGTGATGACATATCAATTTCAATGATTAAGATCTGCGATACCTCCATCGTCGAACCACTGTGCTTGATTTTTGGTAAATGCCTTGAAACAGGAATCTACCCCTCCATGTGGAAGAAAGCAAACATTATCCCTGTTCACAAACAGGAAAGTAGGCAGAGCAAGCAGAATTATCGTCCAATCTCTCTACTGCCAATTTTTGGAAAGATTTTCGAGAAGATCATTTTTGACGTACTTTATTGTCATCTTTGTGACCATGGGCTAATAACACAACATCAATCTGGGTTTCGACCTGATGACTCAACAATCAACCAACTTTTATCCATCACTCAAAAAATTTACAGTGCTTTTGAAGAAATTCCCTCCAAAGAAACACGAGCAGTCTTTCTGGACTTGCCCAAGACATTTGATAGAGTTTGGCATGAGGGGTTACTTTATAAGCTCAAATGTAGTGGTGTATCTGGAGATCTCTTGACCTTAATCCGCAACTTTTTAACTGATCGGCAGCAACGTGTTGTATTGAATGGGAAATGCTCAAGATGGGCTGCTGTATCTGCAGGGGTTCCACAGGGCTCTGTTTTGGGTCCATTGTTTTTCCTTGTTTACATAAATGACATTGTTGATAATGTTCGCTGTGATATTAAGCTTTTTGCTGACGACACTTCACTCTTCTCCGTTGTCCGGAATGATAGAAGTAGTGAGGAACTAAACAGGGATCTTGAGCGATTGCGCTTGTGGTCGTGGCAATGGAAAATACACTTCAATGCGGATAAAACAGAAGTAGTGATTTTCTCTACCAAAAGGAATAAACCCTTGCATGATCCCTTAACACTAGGAACTGACGACATTGAAAGAAAAACGGAGCACAAGCACATCGGAATGGTCCTTGACTCTAAGTTAAGTTTTCAAAGTCATGCCAGGGAGGCTATCCTCAAAGCTAGGAGGGGGATCGGAATAATAAGGTACATCTCTAAATATGTATCTAGAAATGTGCTTGATCAAGTTTACAAGCTTTATGTAAGACCCCATCTCGACTATGGTGATATTATCTACCATAGATATGATCCTGACATGAGATTAAGTGTCACAAAACGACTCGAACAAACCCAGTATCATGCTGCGTTAGCCGTAACTGGAGCATGGAGAGGCACAAATAGGCAAAAACTGTACGACGAACTAGGTTGGGAAGATCTATATCACAGAAGGTGGTACAGACGTTTATGTCATTTTTACAACCTACGAAAAACAGGTTCACCGGGGTACCTCTTTGCAGAAATACCGCCTGAACGAGAACAATCTTACGACTTAAGACATCCCCGCGCATACGATCAGAATGTAGGTAGAACTACTCGTTTCTCGCATACATACTTCCAAAATGTTCTTTATGAATGGAATCAGCTAGATCATGACATCAAAAATTCACAATCCATATCTGAGTTTAAACGGAAACTACTTGCAATTATAAGACCACCTAAAAACACTGTTTATGATGTCTTTGATATAGAAGGTATCAAAAAGCTGACAAAGCTGCGTGTGAATTTCAGCGTACTGAATGAGCACATATTTCGGCACAACTTTGATTGTAGTAGCCCAACTTGTATGTGTCGGAGAGGCATCGAGGATAATAAACACTTTCTCCTGCACTGCGACCAGTTTGACTTGATGCGTAGAGATCTCTTTCGCCAGCTTAACATTCCTGGTTTAGACATAAAAAATTGGATTCAGATGCACTGTGCACTTTGCTTCTATTTGGAACTAAAGATCTGAACATATTTGAAAATAGAATCATCATAGAAGCAACAATTTCATTCATCCATGCAACAAAGCGCTTTGATTGAATACTCAGAAAGTAAACAGCAGCGACCCCTCCCCCTACCATTGTTAGTTTTATCAGGTAGCTTCGTACCAAATAATCAATTAAACCTAGAGACATATAAGCCTAATTGAATTTCAAAAAATTTTTGGGTTTTTGTATTATTTGGTACAAAACTACCTTGGAGTATACCTTTCTTTCCTTTGCTAAAGTATTAGAATTGTAAGTGCCATCCAAAGAGGGGACCAAATGACCTTGTGTCTATCCCTGCTTTGAATGGCACAGTAGAATGTAACAAATTTTTGTGTTTTAATCTTTTTGATATTGATAGAAAAAAACTGAGTTAGCGCGCAAAAAGGAGCGGGCCAAAACTTTACCCCATTTTTGAACCCTTCTCAAGAAGCCACTGGGGGCAGTATCGTACCATAAATGGCGGCAAAAGACGCCCAGAAGTTCGGTCTCTTGAAATCTTTTTCTCTTCTTTAATCGGTTCAGTAAACATCGAGCATCAACTCCAAACGTAACGTTAGGTCGAGAAAAAGTCATCTTTTTCTCTGACCCCATCTATGACGTCATAATGACCCCCCAACTTTCTTGAAACCTTAGAATTCGAAATCTCCATAACCTCTTACCCCTTTTCAACTCCTCACCGGCCTTACACATAAAGCATAATTTTCCCAATAACCATTTGAAATAGGACCATCTTTGAATGGGAATCAATAGGAATGGTCCTCAAAATGACCAAGTATAGCTAATTTCTCCTACATGTGCTGACAGAAATGGCTCAAACTCCGTTAACTGTGGCATATACATAACATTTAAGTATAACAACAATCCTTTTTCAATCCTTCGTCCTGTTTTCCCGTGAAAGCGATCCAAAGTTTATCAATTTCTCTCCAAAGCCAAGCAATAACTCTTTGGAATAATTAGTGAGCCTTTTGTTATCGAATAGCCAAACAAAGTGCGAAGCTGACCTGGCCGGTACCAGGGTCAGTACTGACGTAGGAAGCTGGCCCTTGGAACCAGGTTGCGAAATGCTATAATCCTCAAAAGGGCTGATCCTTAAAAAAGGGTTCAATCTTCTGAATTTTCTCTATTAATTATACCAACTTGATTCTTTAAAATTCAAATTCTTTGAAGTATGAAGTATGAAGCTCATAACGTCTTTCTTTCAATTCGACGGCGATAAGAGCTCTGCCAGCGGCGTAACAAGAACTAAGCATTGTTTTTCAAATGTAACGATTCACCGTAACATTCCAAAGCGATAAATAAATCCCAATAACTCCATCTAAATTTTGCTCATAAAATGATACATACAAATAACGGCAAGTAGTAAGTCCAGTCTCTGAGATTCAAGACAGCAAATGAATGTAACTGCAGTGTGTTCTTTCCAAATCAATAAATAACTTTGTCCTTCGGGACGATAATACAGTTGATAAGTAAATCTTTGTGCTTCGGCACGAAATACAGCGATAAGCTTGTTCTTCTGAACGAATGAAAAGTTAAAGTTTCCAAACAAATGTTGGGCTTCGGCCCGAACGCTTCGAAGTTAACTTGAAAAAGCGCTTCGACGAGTTGATTTTTTCATTCGCGAATCGAAAAACAAGCTGTTCATCCTTTTCTGACCATGAACAAAGTCTATTGAACAACTACAAAGGCTCGACTTTCTATGCAAAAGGTTTTTGAGCGCACATTGTTTTATGTTCTTTGTGACGTAGTTTGTTTACGCAAACGTTTCTTTGGTGTGGGGATAACCCCTAGCTTTTGTGTGGGAATCACCATGCAACCGGATCTAGTGCGATACTAAACATGGACCTCTCGAAAGCTTACGACTGCTTGGCCCACGACCTTTTGATAGCAAAACTTGCGCCCTATGGCCTTGGGATTAGTAGTCTGAATTCATTACATAGTTACCTCTCATATAGGAAACAAAGCGTCAAACATGGCTCTACCTTCAGTGATCGGCACTATATTTCATCAGGTGTACCACAGGGCTCAATTCTTGGGCCTCTATTGTTTAACATATATATAAATGATCTTCTGTTATGCATTGAGAAATCAGGAATATGCAATTTTGCTGACGACAATAAATTGTATGCCTCTGGTGAGAACATAGGTGATGTAGCCACATGTTTAGAAGTTAATATTGAAAATGCTCTTAAATGGTTTGACTCGAATCGCATGGTGGCAAATCCTGAAAAATTTCAAATCATGTTCCTTGGGCTACCAAAAACTGCGAATATCTGTATTGAAATTGATGATTTGGTTTTAGTTCCAAAAGGCAATGTGAAACTCCTTGGCATTACTATCGATTCTGAACTGAAGTTTACAGATCATGTCAAATCCTTGTGTGCCAAAACAAGTAGAAAAGTAACAGCATTTTCAAGGGTGGCAAAACTACTTGACTTTAAGAAAGCAAGGCTGCTAAACAATGCTTTTATACTGTCAAGCCTAAGCTATTGTCCATTAATTTGGATGTTTTGTGGGAAAACTTCAAACAGGGAGATAAACAGGATCCACAAACGTGCTCTACGCATACTCTTCAATGATTATGAAGCCTCATTCGAAGAGCCTCTACAAAGAAACAATGAGCAGAAAGTGCACACAAAAAACCTCCATAAGCTGATGACTGAGGTCTATAAGTCTTTAAATCGCCAAAATCCAGCGTTCATGTTGGATCTGTTTATAAGAAAGGAAGTGACTTACGACCTCAGAGTAAAAGACCTTTTACAGC
The DNA here is from genome assembly GCA_964019985.1 of Aurelia sp. 4 Dawson et al 2005. Classification (NCBI taxonomy): domain Eukaryota; kingdom Metazoa; phylum Cnidaria; class Scyphozoa; order Semaeostomeae; family Ulmaridae; genus Aurelia; species Aurelia sp. 4 Dawson et al 2005. Next base: position 7,476,227 of record OZ026509.1, read on the forward strand.
TATCTACGGCTACAACTTTTTTAAACGGCTTAATTTCAATTGTCTTCAGAGGCAGTATTCTGTGGAACGCTATATCTGATGAGATAACGACCAGTCAATCTATAGCCTCGTTCAAACGTAAGATCAAATCATGGAATGGAGATGATTGCAATTGTAATATCTGTAATTAGCTGAAACTGTAAATATTGTATTTTTGTAAATAGTTGGTTTGAATTAGTTGATTTATTCTTAGAGTAAACTATGTTGTTATACCCAACTTTAAATAAATTCTTTATTATCTATATACTAAGATGCGTCATAGGAATGACCCGAAACCTTTTGTCTTCCCGTTGTTTCCCCTCTCAGCACTGTAAACAGCATAAGTCAGAAACTGCGTCTCTCCCACGGAAAACAACCTTCCCAGCTTTTGCTCCGACGTCTGAAGTGGATACGAATGGTTTTATTTTCTTTCTCTGCAATATGGGGGCTGGGGTACATCAATTTTTATCCAAGGCTCAACTCCCAAGGGAATGAACCTTGCACATACCCTCATTGCCGGACTATCAGTTTGTTGGATCTTTATCGTACTCCCGTCCTTAATTTCACGAAAAAGCTAAACGAGAGGCCAGACTTACTTAGATCGCTTTCTTTTTCCAGCTAAGCTCCAGAGAGGCATAAAGGAAGGTTTTATCGGGCGTCTTGAACGAGAGGGGAAGCAGATTCTGAGTGAAATGGCACTGAAAAAGTCTCAAAATCCAAGGCTTTCCTTCCTCTACCGCTGTAGATTATATACCTCAAACTACAAAGAAGCCACAATTCCTTTGAACTCATCAAGAGCTTTGTTTGAGTTTGCAAGGAGGCCTATGGAAAACTTTTCAGCATTGAAATTTTGAAAGAAGGCTTTGAAATAAGGTGAATACATTCCGTTCGTCTGACGCAAGACCAAGGTAATGAATTTCTGGAAATGAGAAATCACAGCGAGAGTGATATGGACGTGATCTACCGCAGAGAGCTCCAAGGGGGATTAGCCTGTGTTCCAGACCATCACCCAGGATGGTCTGAAACACAGACTAAGGGGGATGCAGTGACAGGGCAAGTTTTTCTAAGGGGAATTGGGCTCAAAAGAGACAGTAGCTCATGTCTTCTCAAACTTTTATTAGATTAGTGCGGCTTCTTTTTCCACGCGTTTGGAGGTTTAAGAGGTTCACGGATTGTTCTCTTAAGAGCATAGGGAGCATCGGGGTAAATGGAGACAAAAGCCACCTATCTTCTCAGGAAATCGGTTCCAGCTAAGATATCATTGGCAAGTAAAAAATACAAGAAAGTGGCTGTGATACGAAACACTGGAAGACATCTACAAGTTACGAACCAACCTTGGATGCACTGATCCTCCTAAATATCAGCGGAAAAATTATGTGCAAACCTTACGTTGAGCAGAAATTCTTCAAAGACGACAGTGACAAATGGATATTAACTATCCAAAAAAAAGCCAAGATGTTTAGGGATTTTTCAGGCTCCTGTTCACTCCAGTTGTGATTTCCAGGGAGCCTTTTGAGTCTCGATAATTTTGCTCTTTGTACCCGATCTTATTACCATTCATTGTGCAGGCTCTGATAGGGTTTTTGGGAGTAAGAGAGCATTGCCTAAGAAAGGCCAGAGTCAAGGAGCATGACTAGAAAATGCGAGACCTTGCGAGCACGCACGTTTTTCGAGAACGTACTTCAAAAGTTCTATACTTGTCATTAAAGTCCCATGCACCCTTCAATTACTGTACAGGTTGGCTATTTTGAAACGCCAAGGTAATCAAATGTAATTAATGAGTTCTTTTTTAAGAGGAGGGGGATTTTCAGCCGTAATGAGAAAACGGCCATGTTTTGGAAACTCTTTGAAGCGCCCACAAAAATGGCGATCTTACGACAAAAGTACCGTTCCTCGCCAAAGTAAAGAACGTTCTAAGCAAAGAATTTCTAAGTTCGTCTCCCCCAGACCCCAATCTTTCCTGCACCAATGACACAAATCAATGCCCTCTTTCACTAAAATGCTCTTAAGGGTCTGTTCAACACCGCAAGGATGCACTCCAAGGCTGGTGCAAAAAATGTGCAAGAAATCATCAAATTCATGTATTACCCAAGGTATTTAGGGAAAGGGAAACAGTCCCGTGACAGATTTCGCAGGCCAGATAGATCATGAGAAATCTGAAGCAAAAATTAGCAACCATCTTAGATACCAATCGACGACTTGGCTTTAAATACGAAAGCATCAAGGAATTATTGGGAGCACAAGGCTAATTTTGAGGGGAGCAAAGGAACATGCTGCTTTTTAAGAGGGGAGCAATGAAGGAACCATCCCCTTTTAAGAGCCTCATTATGACATATGCTTTGAAGAACAACGATTGGGACTAATCTGCAATTTTAACATTTTCATGGAAAAACATTGTTTTCCAAAAGGTATACGAGATCTTTACAGAGTCACAGTCCCTATCGCAGCCAGCACGTTTACCGTAAGTCCTTCAAAAAGCCCCCCGAAAATGTTTTCACAAAAATATTTTTGGATGGGGCATATTCTGGGCGCTTATTCGAGGGAGGGGGTATGTTTAGCACCAACCAAAAATATTACCGATGCTATTCTTTTCTGTCACTTGATGCTGCTCAATATGCTTAAAATGGCACATATATTAGGATAATTGCTTTCGATGCAATATCTATAGATCTAAGCCCTGAGTGTGACAAGAATTTAAAAGGTTGAACAAAGAAAGTCAGTCAAATACCCAGGGGGCACTCGACACACACGCATACGTGGCAGGTCAGTGCAAGAGATTTTAAAGCAACCCTAAAATATTAATTCAGCTTAATTGAAACCCAAAAATATCATCTCTTTTTATGTTATTGTATACTAAGAAAGCTGTGAATGAACACGATAGATCATGAAACAATGCAGATTAAGGTCAGAATTGCCTTTTAAGAAACCCAGAAATATCAGTTGAACAATATTTTATGGAGTGCCGTTTGCGTCTAAATGCTAATGGTTAATTTTCATGGTCTTTGTCAGCTTTATGCGCTGTTTTCGCTTTCCCTTTCAGTTTTTTGTCATTCCCCTTCTGTTTATTCCATTCCCTTTGTCTAATTAACAACATTTTCCCATTCCCTTTGCCAAATTGTCATTCCCTTTATATTTGTTTATCTTTCCCTTTATCCTTATCATCATTCTCTTTGTCTAATTACAGCATTTCTAATTCCCTTTGTCAATTCTCTTTCCATTTGACAAATTCTAATGCTCGTTCTTATGTGCATTTCTTATTCTTATTCTCTTTATCATTACATGATGCATTGCGGCATGGTATGATGCATTGTGGAATGGTATGATGCATTGCGGCATGGTATGATGCACTGCAATTTTAGCGCGAAATTTTAGCCGAATAAACAAAGATGGAAGGAACGGCTTCAGTTTCGATGCTCAACATGTGTACGTCGATTCTCGGTTCAATCTGGTTTAGTTCAGGAATACTATGGCAAATCAGTGGCGGATTGAGGAGGGCAGATGGGGGCAAGTGCCCCCCTTCACGATGAAAACTCAGCTTTTGCGCCCCCTTTTTGACAAGAACAGCACCCTTATCCTGACCCAAATGCACTCTTTTTTCAGAGTTTCCTTCTAAATGCAGGAAACGTATAAACTAAGGCGTTATTCAGTAGAAAAGCCAGAGAATTTTCTCGAAAAACGGCCCAAAAATTTTCGCGCGCCTTCGGCGTGCTCACTTTCCAACATGTTTTTGGCACATCCTCTCCAAGTTGCACCCCCTTCAACTTCGGTCTGGATCCGCCCCTGTGACAAATCACTGCCAGTAGATTTGTGACAGGCTTGCAAGGGCCATGATTGATCCTGGTGAAGCTTTTGTGGGGTTTATTGATACTGCTCAGGATGTTTCAGGGAGCTTTCAAACACTGATGCTGAGAATGTTGACGCAGACTTTTGGAAAACTCTTCACTTTCCCTTGAGGATGTACAATCTCCATCTCGCTTTCCTGATTAGCAGTCTTTCACCTTCAGTTGCCACTTGAGTTATTCGTGTTATCGCCTCTCTTACTAACTCATTTGTCGAAGACATGCCGAACAACCGTTCAAATTTCGTCTCACTTAAGGAAGACCGTCGAAACTTAGGCTGTTTCTTCCCCGTGTGTTGATTCGGCTAAAATTTAGCGCCAAAAATCGCAATGCATCATACCATGCCGCAACGCATCATACCATGCCGCAATACATCATGTAATGATAAAAGAGAAAGGCTATGAACACAAACAGAAAGGGAATGCCAAAGAGAAAGGCAATGGCCAAATGGAATAAGAAATGCACATAAAAAAGACCATTATAATTTGGCAAAGGGAAAGAGAATTGACAAAGGGTATTAGAAATGCTGTAATTAGACAAAGAGAATGATAATATTAAGGATAAAGGGAATGATAAACAAATATAAAGGGAATGATATACAAATATAAAGGGAATGAGAATTAGACAAAGGGAATGGAATAAACAGAAAGGGAATGACAAAAAAACAGAAAGGGAAAGAGAAAATAGCACCTAAAGCTGACAAATACCATGAAAAAATTAAAAATTAGCATTTAGACGCAAACGACACTCCATAATATTTGATGCCAACAAAACATTATGAACACAAGCCTATATCTAATGATATCCAATTCAATTAGAAGCAAAAGATTTCAAGGAAGTGCCTCATTTTATTGTTTTAATCGATGATACTGGTAATCATGGCAATCATAACTTATTTCTTCTTATTGCCGTTGCAACAGAAACAATAGAGCAATTTAATTTGATCGAGGGATTTTGATTGTTTGCATCGAAAGTTTTATGATCATAGCAGCTTTTACTATGAGCGATAGGACACCCAGTGTGTAGCAACTTGAAATTTATAACAGAATTCATAACAGAAGCCGCCTTAACTTTTTGTCTTTTTTTGTGTTTTGAACTTATTTTTACTTGGCATACAGCCACATTTCACTTACTTAAAGGCTTTACGGTTAACGTGGCTCTGCACTTAAGGTGGCTCACTACCGAAAAGTTTCAAAATTATGAAACAGTGAAAGGTGGCTGTATACCAAGAAAAAATAAGTTCAAACACAAAAAACAATAAGTTAAGGTGGCTCACTTCTGTGATAAATTTGAAACTGCAACACACTGGGTGTCCTATCGAGCATGCTTTTACAGCGGAAAAATAGAAGAGAGTGGAATCCGTCCCCTCAGGAACTCCCAGATGAGGTAGAGTTAAAGAGTGGGTGTGCATGAGAAACAGTAAGGATACAACTAAGGCCCCGTTTCCATTACTCCGTTTTCGTATGAAAACGGAGTGGAATGTCTCCGTTTTTGGGTTGGTGTTTCCATTGAGAACGATCGAAAACGGAGACATTTGAAAACGCTGTTCAAAGTGGAGTGATTTGAAAACGGAGACATATGAAGACGCATTGTTTTCACTGAAAACACCGAAAACGGAGTCATTCGAAAACGCTACAACAACAATCTATACAGCATCCTCGGTTTCAAAACGAGTGCGAACAAAGGAAATGAAAATTAACGAAAACAGAGTAATGGAAACACCCCCATTTTCGTACCAGGCGCTCTTGGCGAGAACTAAGTAATGGAAACGGTTCAAGATCATCCGAAAACGGAGCGATATGAAAACGGAGACATCTGAAAAACGGAGTAATGGAAACGTAGCCTAAATGGTAGGGAGTGGTGAAAAGAGCAGTGATCAACATCAAGAGTGGAAATTGAGCAACTGTCGAGCATATATGTGAACGGCCACATCGTAGATCGAACCTTAACGAAACCGTTTTGCCCACATTAAGTGGTTAACAGCTACTCCCTACGTTTTGCCCACATTAAGTGGTTAACATCCCCCAAGGTTCATGCTTGGGACCGCTGCTCTTTATGATTTATTTAAATGATTTTGAGCACTGCCTCGAACACTCAAGAGCCAACATGTACGCAGATGATACTGAGATAACAATATCCTCAAACAACCAAGTAGAGCTTATGGAAAAAGCACAAGCTGAGTTATTAAACATCGCAGAATGGATGAGGATTAACAAACTCAGTCTCAATCCCACCAAAACAGAATACATGATACTAGATCATCATCGTAGAAGGAAAAATAGAGAATTATTACCGCAAGTATTCATAAATCGCCAAAAAATTAAGCAGGTTGACAAAACAAAATATCTTGGGGTAATAGTTGATGATACTTTAAGTTGGGAAGAACAGTATGAATCAGTTAAGAAAAAGGTTGCTGGGGCCTTGCAGCAATGAAGAAACTTAAGGGAATCCTCCCACAATCAATGCTTTTTCAAGTGTACAAAGCGCTTGTTGAGAGTCATCTTCACTATGCTGACGTAGTATGGGGGAGCTTATCGGAAACTAAAATAACAACCCTTCAGAGACTGCAAAATCGTGCATTTGAAATCATTCAAGGATCAAAAATAAAGGACTCTTTGATTCGACCCACATTTAGCATCGACCAGATGTTTCAATTTGACCGGTCGGTTCTGATGTACAAGATAATTAACAAGATATGTCCTGAGAGTCTGCACGATAAATTTGCTGAAAGATCCTCGATAAACAAGTATGATACAAGAAATAAAACTGATCTCAAAATCCCAAGGCTAAATCTAGACTTCAGTAGAAAAAGTTTCAATTATACTGGTCTAAAAACTTGGAATTCTATTCCAACACACATAAGAGAGTCTGGCACACTCACCCGGTTTAAGAATGGGCTAAGAAGTCATTTTCTAAGCTGAGGAAAAATATGTTTTCGCACGAATCCATAGAAGAACAGTACTGGCTTTTATATCTATTATTAAGCATACTATTTTTTGTTATACTTTTTTATACTGAATGGATGTCGTGATTAAATAAGAAATAAGAAGAAGAAGAAGAAGAAGCTACAAATGTCAACAGGCACAGCAAGTTCCTCCTTAAGGAATCACTCGGTACGACGACGGGTCAGCGCGGCGCCGCAGGCGCCGCGTCGTAAGCCTAGTTATTATCTAAAGTGGTAGCTAGCTTCTAGCAAATGTCATTCTGAATGACTACCTATCTTTGTTAGTCATGTCTTGCTTCTACGCCGCTTGGATTACTCGTGATTATAATCATTATTATTATTATTACTATTATTAAATACAATTATTAAATTAAATACAATGATGGCAGCCTTGACAGGGGTAAACCAGTCCCGCAGGCCAACTTTTTTGCTCATTTTTTCGGCGAGGGTCATCAGGGTACATTTTCGGTTAGTGTAAAAATCATAGATGGGGCTCACGATGTGTTTTCGGTCAGACGAAAGGAGTTGTTTGGCAATATAAATTGGGGACTTTCATACCAAATGGTTTAAATGAAAGGGCAGCGGATGTTGAGCTGGATATGTTTGCTTGCGGTATTGCTTAACTTTTATCGATTTATCAGAGATTTTTTGATCTGGGACATCAGATAGGTGGTATACACGCGGTGGCAGGATGGAAGCCACGGTCAAGCCATCCGGGATTTAGCAATTTACGAAAAGCAGATCCTGGAAGGTATTTTGGAGTCTCTATATGGCCATCAGGGATTTAGCAATTTACGAAAAGCAGATCCTTTAAGGTATTTTGGAGTCTCTATCTCGCCATCAGGGATTTAGCAATTTTACAAAAAGCAGGTCCTTGGAGGGTGTACATTGTTAGGAGTCCCCGTAGAGTCCAGTGTCCTAGTTTCTAACAGCATGGATTTTAGTCCCTTATCGATTTTAGAACCGCTTAGGCTAGATGAAAAACAATTGCATGGAAACCTTTTTTCCTATAAATACTTGGCTGTTTTTATTGCAAAGCACTGATGAAGATTTGATAATCGAAACGTCTGGTTTTTAACAGTTGTGTTTTTTATTATTATTATTATTATTATTATCATTATTATTATTATTATCATTATTATTATTATTAATATTATTATTATCATCATTATTATAGAAAATAAAACTGTATTTAAAACTGACGTTTCGATTTAAAATCTTCTTCTGAGTCTATTATTATCATTATTATTATCATTATTATTATTATTATCATTATTATTATTATTATTAATATCATTATTATTATCATTATTATTATTATTATTATTATTATTATTATTATTATTATTATTATTATTATTATTATTATTATTATTATTATTATTATTATTATTGTTTCAGTTCGCACAGCTTGATGTTCTGCTGGTATTTTCCAATGTCAGCTGTCTACATCCAGTAAACTAAGGTGACATTGTCTTATCTGCTAGCTACGCCCTTCTGTCCTCAGTAAAATCATTTGAATGAGTTCCATCCTGATCTTTCTCCTTTGCCATTCAGTTCTCTAATGTCCTTCTCGAAACCCCTGCTGTTCCCAGTAAAGCGGTCTTCTGTAGATGTTCTGTCTTTATTTGTATTCCTAACCTTTCTATGTATTGTTCAAAATTCTTACTGACAGCTCCAAGTGCTCCAATAACCACTGGCACAATCTCTACCTGTTTCATTGACCACATTTTCTTGACCTCCCACATTATTATTATTATTATTATTATTATTATTATTATTATTATTATTGTTATTATTATTATTATTATTATTATCATTATTATTATTGATCTTATGTTGCTTATGAGGAAGGACTGACGTGCTTCTACTAAGCTCTGTCTAAACTTTTATAAATCAAGGCTATTTACCTAAACTATTCAATTGAATTTTTACTGCCAACTCACACGTTACTGGAAAAGACATTATGAAATCGCTGACAGTTCTTGGACTCGTCCTGGTGCTCACTATTTGCGATTACTGCGGGAAAGATTTCCAAGTTTTAGAACGACATCGATGGAGATGCAGCTATTCAATCTCAGACAATAACTCAATTCTATCACAAAACCAACAAACAGTAACAAAGCGTTGTTGCGGGAAACCCTGCAAGGGCCTACGAGGCTTGAAAATTCACCAACGAAGCTGTCGGGTGATCTTGGGACTTGGTCAGGAAATAACTGATGCAATTATAGAAGCAGAGAACGAAGCAGACCCTGCCGTTATGTTGGACACGGAGGGGCAATATACGATGAAAATAACGAGCCCATCTTGAAGGTGGGGATAAAGTTACCAAAATCTGCAGAACAATGGAAAGCTGCAGAAGACCATTTTAGAGAAACACTTCCATCAAGGGAGATATCGCCGAATTGCTTGAATGAAAATATAGAACAAATGAATCGATCCCTTTGTGATTACTTCTGGGAAAATTCGGGAAGGAAAACGACCGATGCCCCTCTGAACTTGCAGAAAGATACAAAGACAAAAGCAAAAATGATCTGAAAAGGATTTTGAAAACTTTGAAAAATTCCCCTCAAGAAAGTATCGATCCTAATGGGATTGAATACGTTGCGAAACTACTTCGAAAGAAAATTAAGGATAATGCGGAAAATCAAGTTCCTTTCTCGACAACAGAAGATCATAATATCCTTGTACAGAAAAACGTTTGGAGCTACGCGAAGAAATTTATCAAAAAACCATCAGAGATCTTACCGACATTTTCAAAAAATGATTGCATCGAATACTTCAAAAAGACCTTCAATGTCATTAATCCAAGAAAACTCTTCCGGGTACCTGATCATATACCAAAATTCGATCAGCCGTCTATCGAATTTGACCTAACGGAACCAACTTACCAAGAAGTAACTAGAATTATTCGAAGAATGAAAACATTGGGTTCCCCCTGCCCCTTAGACCAAATATCCATAATCTCTTTGCAGAGGATGCCCTATCTCAGAACGTACATCCACCGTATTTTGGTAGAAGTATGGAAGGCTGGCTCAGTACCCTCAACATGGAAAAGGGCGGTAACGGTGCTAATTCACAAAAAGGGTGATCCCAATGTTCCTGCAAACTTCAGACCAATAACACTCAAGTCTGTGCCCCTGAAAGTGTTTACATCCCTAATTCGTAACAGGATGTTTGACTTCCTTCTCAAAAACAGATATCTTGAACATAACATTCAAAAAGGATTCATACCAAAAATTTCGGGAACATAGGAACATACAGCGCAAATGGCTTTTCTTATCAACCAAGCTAGATTAAAGCAACGATCTCTGTTTATCACACTACTCGATCTTCGCAATGCCTTCGGAGAGGTCCATCACAATCTCATCCAAGAAACACTCAGATTCCATCATGTTCCAGCTGAGATCCAAAACCTAATAAAGGATCTGTACACAGATTTCAAAACGTCAGTCATTACCACAGGGTATGCAACACCATTTATCCCAGTGACTAAAGGTGTCCTTCAGGGTGATTGTTTAAGCCCTCTTACGTTCAACATGATATTTAACATTTTCATTCAACTTATACGAAAAGAAGATTACTCGCAATTAGGATATAAACACGATGCACTCTTATGGCCCAGAAATTGGTTCCAATTTGCGGACGACGCATGCGTAGTAACCGGCCAAGAATATGAAAATCAAATCCTTCTAAACTGTTTCACAGCTTTCTGCTCTTAGGCAAATATGGAAGCGAGGCCAGACAAATGTAAAGCATTCGGTATGATGAAAGTCAATACAAATTGTAGTCAAGTTAGCCCAAAGGTGTTTGTCTCAAACCAGCGAATCCCTCCTGTTTTACCTACTGACTCATTCTCTTACCTTGGTAGAAGCTTTATCTTTAAAATGCACAATGAAGAGCATAAGAAAAAGTTATTGGAGACAACTAATCAGCTGCTGGAAGCAATAAGTAGGCTACCACTTCATCCGAAGAACAAGATTCTTCTGTAATCGACATATTTCATGTCTAAAGTGTCTTGGGACTTAACAATTGCCGATTTAGACATCACTTGGGTCAAACAAAATCTAGACTCGCTAGCACACAGGTACATTAGATTATGGCTTGAGATACCGATCAGCGGAGCATTGGACATAATTAGCCTTACGAAAGAAAAATGCGGGCTAGGAATTATTGACCAATCACCGAAATTTTCCCAGTGCCAAGTTTCGCTTAGGAACTGTTTAAAGAAGTCCCCGAATGGAGACATACAATCACTCTATAGTAACGTAACATCGGCTAAAGTAACTGGCCGTGATAAAAATGTGCAATATGACAGATACGCTAATGGGAAAGAGGTAATCAAAGAAAATAGAATGAAGAAAGTCCACAGGATCACCCATGAATTGTCATCACAAGGCCTTATTACTGAAGGCAATTCTTGAGCACACTACAAATAAAATAACAAGCATTTGGAGTGATGCACAGAAACTTCTACCGAAGAACATCTTCAATTTCTCTGTACGTTACCTGAATAATAGCTTGCCTACAAAGAAAAATATGAAATTTTGGGGCAGAGTCGAAAGCGAGTTGTGTTACTTCTGCCAACTTCACGTAATTTATATAAGTTAAACCCAGCTGAACCCAGCTGAACCCAGCTGAACCCAGCTGAACCCAGCTGAACCCGGCTGAACCCAGCTGAACCTAGGAGTAACCCAGCTGAACCCAGCTGAACCTGGCTGAACCCACCTGACCAAATGTAAGTTCCCAAGTGGCTTCCTGCCAGGTGTGTGATTTGTATGAAGCATGATCAGGGACTTTGCATTTAAAGCTTTTTCATAATGCTAATGGTTCCTTTAGGAAATTCCAAGAACAATGCGTCAAAAAAATTATTGTTCTTGAGAACAAAAGAGAAATAAGCAGTTAGCACTTTGTGCAACAATGCTTTACTTACGAAATCCTCAATTCGCAAAAGGCCTGTCCCCTGGTGGAAAGACTGTCAAGCAGCTATGCAACAATGTTCATTTTTATCATTGGAAGACGGTTTTTTCGCGACCATGATTGGCTTTTGAATAACAATGAAAAATAGCATCGCATTTTCTGATTGGCTCACTGCTCCTTGAATGAAAAACGCTTGGACAGGTCCATGGTCTCAAAAAGAACATTAAGAAACTACTCTCCAGCGAGAGAAGAAGCTGGGGCACTGGGGACGAGGCTGAGACTTCGGGCAAGTCTTGGTACGACATGGCACACAGTTCATGAAAAACGGTGGTCTACTCTTATTTCCGTCGTGAAATGCAATATGATTATAACAAAGCGTAGCTGTGATGTTACTAAAAAAATAAATGCTACTCGTCTTTTTATAAAGAATCACTTTCAAGAAACTGTAGGCCAATCTTTGACAAAACCATGGCATAGGAAATGAGCTGAAGCAGCCAGGCAAGGAAGAAACTAGGGGAGTCGCGGCTTATTCATTATCACATGGAAACCAGTTTTCTCCCGCGGTGCATTTTATTTCGGAAATCCCGTACACCCTACCTGGAAATCCAGCAAAAAGTCCGGAAATCTTCAAGAAATTCTTCGGAAGTCTGGAAATCCCTAGAAATGTCCACGAAATTCCAAAAATCTTTAAATCTTTCTCAAATATTCCATCAGCTACGATTTCTTTATACAAAGTCTTTGTATGGGTACTAAAGATGTGTTTCTTACTAAAGACACCAAATAAGCTTTAAAAAGCAACACAGCTGAGCATGAGCAGTTGCTCAACTAAGTGCTAAAGTAGATGTCGCTGTGAAGGAGGCTTTCGCTGGTTGCCATGGAGTTTGACTGCTCAGGGCATTCACGAGAAAAACCCGAAAAAGTATTGCATTGTACTAAGGGTGGTTAGGCGCTGCAGTTTTCCTTGACTGCTACAGTTTTTGCTTTCTGCACAAGAAAAATTTATGAAGTTCCACAGAGGACAGGCTCCTCCGCATAATTATATAGATTTTACATCTTTTTGCAGAAGAATACAAGCTTAGACATATTTGCGGTGTCTAATCACTGATGACAGTACCTTCTTCAAGAAACATTTGAACAGCCTAGTTTCTGAAACATTTGAAATGAATTAATGGTCTTGCTGGACCTTTGCAAACTTTGAAATCCTTAGGAAATCCCTGGAAATCCAGAAATCCCTGAATGATCTGTCTAGAGCTTCCAGAAATCCTGTTGGGTGGTAAAATGCCCCTCTGTTTTCTCCTTTCTGTTTATTGCTTTTACCTGCTGAACGCTGCTAGCTTTTTCGGCACTGCGGTTGGGGAATTGTACATGATTGTTGAATCTGAACCCATTTCCCTCCCTCGCATTTCACCAAAAGTCTGAAGATTTTTAGGAACTAAAACTTCTCAAGGGATTATTTCAGGATTCTACTTTAGAGAAAAGGGATCTTCCCCAAAACCACACGAGATCTTAAGGGGTGACACGATTTCATTTCCAAAAAATTCTCGTACCGATTTGACAGAAGTCCTTTTGCTTTCAAGAACAATCTGTAAAAAGTTTCTTTTTTATAAATATATAATCAGTTAAAAGTATAAAACACAAAAAAATACAACTACTGTGCCGATGATGGTGGGAATAGACGCTAGGTCATCGAAGTTCCCACCATGAAAGGCACTTACAACTCAATATTTACAATTTATCAAAAAAAGCTACAAAGGGAAATTAATGTCTGTCTCACATCTGATGCCAGGCAACAATATCAACGATTATTAAGAAATTTGAAAGGACACAGGTGCTAAGTAATGAAGAGGGGGCCCATCCCGCCGACGGACAGCCGCCTGCCAATGCCACGAGCGCCATCCCAAATGGGACAACGCCGAAACCAAAGGGAAGCAGCCACCCATCCACACAGCAGGAACCCCATCTCTCCACTATCCCGCACCCGCACGGAAAAATGATTTTAAATAGAATTATGACCTAACATCAAATGCAAGAAAGACATTATCTACAAAAATCACAATGCGACCAAACTGCTAACCCTACAAAAGTTGCAAAATCGAGCGGCGAGAATTGTTACCAAAAGTAAATTTGATACGCCTGCTATGGAACTAATACACAATCTAAATTGGCCAACTGTAAGTGATATTATTAGAAGCGAAACAGCTACTTCTATGTACAAGTCTCTAAATGGACTTGTACCTGAGTACCTATCCAACTTGTTTGTCAAAAATTCAACTCGGAATGTTAGAGAACTTAGAAATACTGAAACTGATCTTTCGCTACCATTGCGGAAGACTAAAAATGGGCAAAACGCAATATCGTTTCGTGGACCTAAACTCTGGAATCAACTCGAACTTGATCTTAAACAAGCACCCTCCCTTGCCGCCTTCAAGAAAAGATTAAAAAATTGACTCACGCGTTCTTTTCTTTTTCTTATCAATGTTATTTGTCTCTTGTTTTAATTTTTAGACCTTTGCCACGGCCCCCTGAAAAGCAGTTGCTGATCAACTGATGGGGCTACCGTGTTTAAAGAATTAAAAATTGAATTGAATTGAAAATTGAATGCTACAACTGACTTTGGGATAGGGATGCTTCTTTATTTACTGCCCTAGTCGAGTCTCTTTGTTGCCTTGATATAATTAACCGTTGCCTCTATCATCATTCTGTTTGCGATTAGAGTCAGAACTGGAAAAGTTTCTTAAAATTATCTAATATCTTAGTACTAGGAGTTTCTTACGAGTTTCTTAAAGGGTTTGTGCAAGGCTAGGCCGACCTCCACTTCAGTAGTTTTGATCGGCGACGTGTTCGTTTGCCTAGTAAGCATGCTCTTTAGCAACAGAGCATGCGCACAGGGCAAGCACGCTGGTCGCCGACCACAACTACCGCTAGTGGAGGACGGCCTTAGCCTACATTTGCACAGAGCAGAGAAATCTAAAAATAGCCCATTGAAATTGATGGTCCACACGTGTTGTTAATAATCGATAGCTAAAGAAACAATGCTGTATTTGCGCATTTTCTTTGTCCCATTTATAGAGAAGCATATTTTAAAGGTTCCATGATAATCTTCGTAGCCACTACCTGTGCCCCCTGAACATTTCAAAGAAAAGAGTTAAAGCCGTTCAAATGTCTAGGCTTTACTCGAGTACTTTTCGAGTAATATCATACTGGAGACAAGTGATAATGAAATAAAACTATGCTAGGGGTTTCCGTTATGAAAATAAAGAGTTTCTTCTACAAGCATTTTCCTATAACAAAAATATGTGTATACGATGAACAACTGGTGAGACAAAACTACGCTCGAATCATGGAATTGGATCATCATTGAGTCATTAATTTGTGAGTTCATCCCTATTTTGTACGATGAACAGTTTTCCTGAAAAATCTCCAAAATTCAATCACTGTTGAAAAGTCGTTCGTTGAAACGTCTCATATTCCTTTCTGCTACGTTTTTGGCCTAACTCTTTCACTTTCTAATGCACACAATATTGTTTTCATCCCAGATTTGCCTAAAACCCCCTTTGAGTTTTGTTGTTTGCTCATCTGAAGGGCTATGATTCTACGCAGGGCAATTAGCATTATGAAAAAGTGTTAAATCCAAATTCCCTGCTCGCACTTCATAGAAATCAAACACCTGGCAGAGGACCTCTGGGAATTTATACTTTGTCAGCTGTGTTCAGCTGGGTTACTGCTGGGTTCAGCCAGATTCAGCTGGGTTCAGCCGGGTTCAACTGGGTTCAGCTGGGTTCAGCCGGGTTCAGCTGGGTTCAGCTGGGTTCAGCCGGGTTCAGCTGGGTTCAGCCGGGTTCAGCTGGGTTTAACTTATATAAATTACGGCCAACTTCAACAATCCCTTCTTCACGTCGTCTCTGGTTGCAAATCCATGCTTGAGGGGAAAAGATATACTTGGCGGCATAACTCTGTCCTCTTGACGATTGGCAACTTCTTAACAGGAATAAGGAATATTAAGGTCTCTGCTGATGACATTCCAGGCTTCAGATCATCAGCTGTTATCACTGGAAACAGCAAGCGTCCAGATCTCCTTGTGATCAATGAGGGTGTATTATATGTTCTCGAACTGTCTGTTGGTTTCGAAACAAACTTTGGAAATAACGAGGCTCATAAAAAGCAGCGCTACGAAAATCTCCTGAAAGACCTTTCATTCTCATACTTGCGTGTGGAATACATCAATCTATCAATGGGAGCAATAAGAACAATCGGCATTAACGGACACAAAGCGTTTATGAATATGTTGAATGATTTATCAATACGTAAGCAAGAGCAACTTTATCTGGAAAAGAAAATAATATCAATCTGTATACGTTGTACATACTACATATTTTGTAAAAGAGACAGTGAGTGGTCAAATCCAGAACTGTTAACGTTTTAAATTCTTTTCTATCAAGATGTGGACAAATATTATATTTTGGACGTATTAGCTTTATACTTTTCAACTTATTTTAAGGAACTTTTTAATTAGAACTTGTAAATTTCCCCATCATGCCTAATTGAGAGTGATGGGTGTCATCATGTAGATTAGTATTTGTAGGGAATAAAAAGTTTCCATTATTATCATTATTACTATTATTATATATTATTATTATCCAGGGGTAACGCACATTGGCACTGCCAATGGAATTTATGTTCTTTGATTTGGTGGTAACAAGCCTCCTCAAGTTTCAAGAACCTTCCTGAGGATTCTAGCCATGTGTATTATTGCACTCTTTTGGAGTTCTACTATCTTGGACTCAATTCCAAGGCCCTGTAATCCTTTCTTTAACCTCTTAGGTATTGCTCCTAATGCTCCAATAACCACTGGTGTTACTATTGCCTTCATATTCCATGTCTTTTTCAGCTCTCTTGCTAGGTCCTGATATTTCTCTTCCTTTTCTAGCTCTTTATTCTTTATTATCATTATCATTATTATTATTATCATTATTATTATTATCATTATTATTATTATTATTATTCATTACTCGATTGCACAGTGTTGTTCTTAATAAATACTGGTTCTTCTATAGTCAAACTGTCAAGCCTTAACAAAAGGCCTTAGACAGAAAGTACTTTCCTAAGAATATGCGCTGTTCCAAGGAGGGCAGATTTTTGAAGTACTCGCATTGTTTGGAAGACCGTCCCAGAGTTTCGACCCTATCAGCCCGAAGGCTAATAGCTAACTATCAAACTACGAATACGAACCCTATTTATACTAGTCTAACGACGTAAACAACTATGAAATATTGTCACTCACTTTATTGTCGAATACGAAAGGCGTTAATTAGAAATGTCCTCGAAGGAATAGTTAGCACTTTTAAACTGTCCAACTTAACCCAAAACAACTTGCATGGCAAAAACACCTTTCGTTCGATTCGGCGTAAACAACTTAATTAAAAACAACTTTGCGTAATCAACTATTGTTTCGAACTGCGTACATACATACATACATGCATACATACATACTTTTTTTGATAATGCAGGACAGTAAAAGGCAGCATCTGCTGATGTGGGCCTGCTTAACTACATACTTACAATCAGATTAATAAGCGTAAACAAGTTTTTGGAAAAACAAGTATTGTTCCAATTAATAATTAAAAAATCAACTGTGTCCCATAACGTCTCCTGAACATTCTCCCCCTCCTTGACAACTACGCATGTCAATTGATACTCTTCATCCTGTGATGTCTCTAACACCATGTCAAATACACATCCACCATGATAATGTCACCACCAACCATTCAACAGTCTTTCAAAAGGCATAGTTTGTTCACTGGTCTCTTTAATAACTTTTGTCCCATTTGTATTTGTGCCACTCTCACTTTTCCATCTTTTCCAGGAAATACCTGCATGACTTTTGCAAGGGGCTAATGAGCTCTGGGGCTATCAGGTGACATCACAATAACAATATCTCCTACCTTTAATTTTCTCTTCTCTTTATGCCATTTTGTTGTTGGATTTAGACCTGGTAGCCATTCTTTAAGCCAACGCTGCCAGAAGTGCTTCACTAATTCTTGAACACGTCGCCATCGTTTTCTTGGACTGAACGTCGTCTGGTCCACTGTCTCTGGTGCAAAACTGCCTCCAATTTGGCCATGGAGAAAGTAATTTGGGGTCAAAGGCACATCGTCATCCACATTTGCTGTCTGATATGTCAGCGGTCTTGAATTCAGCAACGATTCTGCTCCTGTGATGGCAGTCATCAACTCTTCATCGGACACATTTGCATTCGTCAGGATTGCTTTCAACGCACGTTTTGCTGCCTTGATTATAATTTCATGAGCTCCACCAAAATGTGGGGACAAAGGAGGGTTTAAATGCCATTTGATACCACGATTTGCAGCACTCTTGATGATGCGATCCTGGTCCAGACCTCTAACGAGTTCTTGTAACTTCTTGCCAGCTGCTACAAAATTGCCACCATTGTCAGAAACAACTTCTTCACGCTTTCCACGACGACTCACCATTTGATAAAAGGCATTCAAGAATGAATTCGTATCCAGTGCAAATGCCATTTCCAAGTGTACTGCTCTGGTAGCTAAGCATGTGAAAAGACATAGATATCGCATTTGTCTTCGCTTACTTCTCCCTTGGATGGTGATGAATGGCCCTCCATAATCCACAGCTACTCTTTCAAAGGCTCGTAATGACATCGCCAATCTAATGCTTGGTAGGGGTGCCATGATCTGACTGCATGCTCTCGCTTTTCGTCTTTTAAACCAGTTGCATTCATTTTCCCATTCTCTTATCTCTTCTCCCGCTGAAATGATCCAAAAACGAGCTGAGATAGCTGCCAGTGTCTGATTTGTTCCACCTGCATGATGATCTTTTTCATGGTAGAATTTCACAATCAGCTTTGTAACCCAGTTCTTCCTTGGTAGAATGATAGGATGACTTGCATCGTATGGCAGGATGTCAGCATAACTCAATCTTCCATTACACCGTAGAAGTCCATCTTCATCGATACGTGGCTGTAGAGCAACCAACTTGCTGTCACTCTTCATTTGCTTTCCCTTCAATAGTTGCTGGTATTCAGTTGCAAATGCATCTTGCTGCACTTCTTTGACGATGTGAATTTCTGCATCTCTGATTTCTTCATGTGTCAATTCTCCTTGAATTATTTCTTCTTTCGATGTTCGACAGTTGTGCAAGAAACGGCAAACCCATGCTACAAGTCTTGTAAGTCGAAGCTAGCTTGAAAAATGAGACGGATCCAAATACCAAGAATCCTCTTCATCTGCTTTCATCGGTTTATTCTCCACTGGTTCTTCAATCGTAGATTCCTTCGTGCTTCCTGCATCAGCAAACAATGATTGATTCTCTTCGTGATTCTCTGCTGCAGACTTCACCTTTGGGCGACCAGACTGCTTCTGTTCTGTTACTGCATCTTTTGACATCTCGAATTGATTCTGAGGCCATTCTTCTTCATCCATTTGCAAGAATTCTGGTCCTTTCCACCATTGCTCATTGCATACCAACGCAGATGATGCCATCCCTCTTGTCAGGTGATCAGCAGGATTATCCTTTGTGGAAACATATCTCCATTGTTCAAGGCTTGTCATGCTTTGAATCTCATCAACACGATTTGCAACAAATGGCCTGAAACTTCTGCTGTGTCCTCTGATCCACCAAAGCGTGTTCATGCTGTCACACCAGAATTTGACTTGCTTCACTGACACTTGCAATGCATTTGCTACAGATATCGCCAATCGAAGTCCTGTCACTGCTCCGATCAGTTCCATATTCGGGATGCTCATGGCTGCCAGTGGTGCAACACGTGACTTTGCTGCAACGATGGTGGTATTAGTTGCGTGATCAACATAAACATACCTTGCATAAACAAAAGCTCCATACGCCGTTTCTGATGCATCACTAAAAACATGTAATTGCATTGACTGAACATCTTTATGCTTGCCAATGTGCAAACATCTTGGCACTGAAAGATTTGACAACTCGTGCAGGTCACTGTACCAACTTTTGACTGAACCTTTGACTTGACTTCACCATCGAGCTCATCATCCCAGTCAAAACCTTTTCGCCAGATTTCCTGCATTACCACCTTTGCTCTTATAATGAATGGGGCCAAAAAGCCAAGAGGGTCAAACAATGTTGCAATTGTTCTGAGAAACGATCTTTTCGTTATGATTTGATTTTCTTCAGGTGGGCTTGAGTGAAAACTGAAAATGTCCTTCTTTGCTCGCCAAAGAATCCCAAGTGTCTTTACAGTTGGAAGCTCTCCACTGTCCAAATCAATTTCAGATGCTCTGTCTTCTAGTGGGATTGCAGAGAGAACTTCTGGAGAATTTGAGAGCCACTTACGTGCATGCATGCCAGCCTTGTTCCATAGAGCTGCAAGCTGATGATAGAGTTGGGCTCCCTTTTCTTCATCTTGCACTGAATCCATGCTGTCATCCATGTGGGTTGACTTGAGTGCAGTTTCTAAAGCCATCGGATATTCTGACTTGTGCAACTGAGCATGCTTTTGAATCACAAACTGTGCTTGAAACGGTGAACTTGTTATACCAAATACCACCCGACTGAATTCATACTCTTCTGGCTCTCTGCTTTGGTCACATCCTCTCCAAAGAAATCGATGATACGCACGGTCAGCTTCTGGAATCTGAATTCTCAAATACATCTCAGCAATGTCACAGACTACAGCAATGGGATGACATCTGAAGCGTAGCAAAACATCAAACAATTCACGTTGCAGCTTTGGGCCTGAATATATCATATCATTCAAGGATGTCCCTTCATACTTTGCTGACGCATCAAAGACAATTCTGATCTTGGTGGTTGCTTTGTTGGGCTTTAAGATAGCAAAATGAGCAAGATACCACTTGCTGTCAGGCTGCTTTTCAGAGAATAGAACTTTTCGTATGTATCCTTTGTCCAAATATTGATCAATGACTTCATCATATGCCTTCAACACATCTTGATTCTTGAGCAAACGTTTCTCGGTGTTCTGAAGTCTTTTCATCGTCATTTTATGATTGTTCACCATTCCATGACTGTCTTCTTTCCATGGCACTCCAACTTCATATCGTCCATCAATGAATCTAAAAGAACTTTCAGCTTTCTGCAGTGCAGCCTTCTCATCAGTATCCAACACCGCTGTCTGAGTGAACGTTCCAGCTGAATCGATATCCCAAAACTTCTTCATTGTTGAGTTGATTTCATCGACATCACATCTGCTTATTGTGAACAGAGTCGTCATGCTGAAATTGGTATGAGCATCGGGAATGTTCTTGCCTTCTGGACGTCCTACGCATGACCATCCCAATGGTGTTCTTCTGGCAATGGGCTCCCCTTCATGTCCTCTAACTTCTTTGTAGGAACAGTGCCAGTCAAGGTAGTCAATACCAATCAGCAAATCCACGATAGGTCTCAAGCCTGTGTCTGAAAAATGGATGTGCTTCAAATGAGGCCATTTGTCTGCATGTTGTGACCATTGGATGACCTTCATGTTGCCAGTTACTTTCTTCGCTGTAAGTGCTTTCACTCTGATGTCAACATCGCCATTTACACTTTCCAGTCCAAACTCAACGGGCATGGTTTGAAAAGATTTGCAATCGCCATTCAAAACATTGACCTTTATTCTTTCAAAGGTACCATTGAGACCAAATTCTGCTGCAACATCTTCGTTCACATACGTTTGAGTGCTTGCATCATCTAGAAGTGCGTTCACTGTCAATCTTCGACAGCCATTCTTCAAAATCACTGGCATTGTTCTCAATGCAGTTGCTCCTCTGACTTATGATTTTGAACACACCATTGTTGTTTGTGTTGCAAAATTCCTCTGCAAATGCTCCCCCTCCGTGGCTGATGATGACGACTGTTGTTGGCTGCTGCTGTTCATTGCTTGTTGAGTGGAAGCTTCTGGTTTCTTTGTTTCATTGTTGGCTTGCTTTCCAGTATTCCTGTTTCACATGCTAAGTAGCAACTTGCTGTGTGTTTCCTGACATCCATGAATATCACACACTCTACTTCGAGTACACTGATTGCCGCTGTGATCATCACCAAGGCATCGAAAACACAGTTTGAATTGCTTTGCCACATTCCATCGCTGTCGAATGTCCATGTTTCGAAAAGCATCACATGCCCAAACACCATGTCTACCATTGCAAACTTTGCACAGCCGCTGCTTACCATACTTCACAAGAGTGACGCCTGATTTACCCAATTGAAAGTGATTCACTTGTTGTCTGTCTTCAGTAGCACCAAAGAATGTGGTTTTCTTCTCTCCCGCAAAGCCTCTTGATCCACTGCTTCTTCTATCACTTGATACACCAAGCACTGTCTCTCTTGCAACTGTGTAGAATTCAGCTTCTTGAATCACCCATGTCTTCAGTGTTTCAACGCATTCTCTTCTTCGATTCTCAAAGATCCATCGATTGTATTGGGTCAGCAGTGTTTCTGGAAGTTTCTTCAGTAGCTTGACGTACAGAGATCCATTTCCCAATTCGTCATGATGTCCACTCTCCAGTAGATTCACCACCAAGACATCAAGTAGATCTGCAAACTTCTCCATGTCTTTTGAACATCCATCTCTCACTGGTTTGAAGTTGTCCAAGTCCTCCAAATGGATTGCGATTTCCCTCCTCCATCCCCCAAATTTTCGCTCCAACCTGTCCTTTGCAGCTTCATATGCAGCTCCAGAAAAGCCAAGATTCTCGATCGCTTCCAGAGCAACGCCAGATAGATATTGCCTCAACTGCAGCAGCTTGTATTCAGGAGTCGCAGGAGCTCTGTAAATGCAGGCCAGAAATGCAGCTTTCCAGTTCTCGCACTTTCGCTTATCACCTGAGAAAACGGGGATTGCAACACGCTGCAGTTGTCTCCACATATCTTGACCAAGTAACTCTTCGTATGAATATCGCTCAGATCTTCTGTGATCACCGCCAAATCTGACTGACTGTTGCAGTTGCCTTGAATGTTCCTCTGGGGTCATTGGAAACTTACTTCTTCTCGTGCCACCAACAGCATTGAATGCCTTGTGCTGTAGCTCTTCTTGTTGCTCAGCATCGTTGTGAAAGTTGGAAGAATCACATCTTGCTTCTTTTCGAAACTCTCGTGGGTTGTAAGATCGCGCTGTCTTGCTCGATTCTTCGTCTCTTCGTTCATCCAGATACTCCTGTGCTCTGGTGTGTGCCTCTTCGAATTCTTGCACCAGTTGCTCCATTTCCTGAGTGACTTTCTGTCTTGCCCTTCCATTCTTCTGCCATTGATAGTGCTCTGACAGTGCGATCATGATCTTCAGTGCCCTTTCTTGTGTGCTGTCCAATTTCGCTTGCCTGTCTCGAACCTGACGTCTGCTCGGTAAATCCATTTCTTCAACCAGTTCCAACAATTGGTTTCTTGCTCGTGTGAACGCCGATTTTGCCTTCGCCTTTTCTTGCTTCAAGCTTTCCAAACTTTCCTCCAAATCTTCCACTTCTTCTCTTCTCCCGATTCCATCTTCTGTCCTTGCGTCTTCGCCCGTGTTTGAAGTCATACTTCTCGTCAGTTGGCCTTCCTTTATCCAAGTTTGTCCGCGGCAAAACTACCCTCTGCTACCAAATGTTTGGAAGACCGTCCCAGAGTTTCGACCCTATCAGCCCGAAGGTTAAAAACCAACTATCAAACTACGAATACGAATCCTATTTATACTATTCTAACGACGTAAACAACTATGAAATATTGTCACTCACTTTATTGTCCAATACAAAAGGCGTTAATTAGAAATGTCCTCAAAGGAATAGTTAGCACTTTTAAACTGTCCAACTCAACGCAAAACAACTTGCATGGCAAAAACACTTTTTGTTCGATTCGGCGTAAACAACATAATTAAAAACAACTTTGCGTAAACAACTATTGTTTCGAACTGTGTAAACAAGTTTTTGGAAAAACAAGTATTGTTCCAATACACCAATTCAACATAAAAATTACGTCTGTCAGCCTCGATCACGGGAACGAGGTTCCGGGTGAAAGTTTCCAGAACGTATTGTTTACGTTTTGCCATGCGGTGTTGATGAATAAAGAGTGCTGCAATAAGTTCGTTTAATTTTCTTGATATTCGCAATATTTACTTGGCTTCTTCGCTGCATCTTGTCACATTAGTATTCATTCATCTTTGGATCGGCTTTTTCAGAGTTTATTTTAAGTACGAATTAAGTTAATAAGTATTTTAATTTTAAGTGCCTGTTATTTTTGACGGATACACTTCCAGCAAAAGCAGCATTGAGTGTGGTATTCCGCAGGGCTCGTGTTTGGAACCCTTACTCTTCATACTATACATTAATGATTTTGAGAATTGTCTAAAAAGCACGATCCCAAATATGTATGCTGATGATACATGTGTGAATATCGCATCAGAAAACCTGAATGAACTTCTAACAGATTTGAAAAACGAGCTGGAAAATGTATCGAATTGGATGAGGATTAATAAACTTAGTTTGAATGCCAGCAAAAGTGAATACATAGTTATAGGCCACAGGCGACAACTAAATAAGATAGGTAATGATTTGCCAGATCTTGTCCTCAATAATGAAGTTATCAAAAGGGTTGACAAGACAAAATACCTAGGGATCAACATCGACGAAAGCCTTAATTGGAAAGAGCAGTACAAAGCTATCAAAAACAAGCTGAAAGGGGGCTTGAGCTCCTTAAGAAAGCTGAAAAACATCCTTCCGCAAAGGAAACTTGATCAAGTTTACAAAGCTCTCTTTGAAAGCCATCTTCGCTATGGCAACATTGTTTGGAGTACTCTTTCCAACACCAAACTATCCCAATTGCAACGATTACAGACAAGGGCAAAGAAGCTAATAGCGAATGCCAAGTATAAGGATGGATGGACTTGCAAATGGCTCTCTGTAAAGTCATTGATCTCCTTTGACCAAGGAGTCATGACATATAAAATCTTGCATGACCTCTGTCCCGAAAATCTTCGCCATAAGTTCACTGAAAGATCCATGATTTCAGAGTATAGAACCAGAAACCATGGAGATCTGCAAATTCCTAAAGTTAGGTTAGAATATGCAAAGCGAAGTTTCTACTTCTCTGGTGTCAAAAACTGGAATGATATCCCTGACAACATTCGAGAAAGAGACTCAATCGCTCGTTTTAGAACAGGTCTTAGAGATTATCTTTTGAACCTTTCACAGGACCCAAACACGACCCCTTGGTAGAGCAGCAATATTCCAATTTTTTTTTCTTTTCTCATATTATTTTATAGAAATATTGTTAATAGGATATTGATTTGCTGAAAGGATCTCGTGTGTTTTAAACAATGATAAAATGAAAATGAAAAAAAAATTAAAAACGAAGCTGTGGAGATCAAGGTTAGTTCGCCGCTATTCTCGGCTCAGAAGTGATCGCGACATCATGGAGTTGGACTTGAAATCGAAATTGAAAGTTGATGAATTGAAGAAATTTCTACGTTTACGGGGACTGAAAGTCTCAGGCCGAAAAGCTGACCTAGTAGCGAGAGTTTTTGTTGCTGCCGAGAACAATGGGCCTGTCGTTAAAACTGCTGAAGAAGTTGAGAAAGAAATTGCAAAGGAATATAGTGATAAATTAATACTGGGAGAAGAAGTTATACCCGACCCGTTCCAACTTCCCAATGGTTGGCTGGAAGAAAGTGATGGAATCAGATACTGGCCAACAATGCTTTATCCCGATATTTTCAATTTTCTTGCCTTTCATCCCTCAGAGCTGAAAAGTCAAGATTTAAGCGACTATAAAACTTCAAAAGGATACAGCTACTATGCTACTGGCTGGCTTAAAATGTTGCTGTACCACCCCATATCAGAGGCGAGTAAGCACTGTTTTCTCAGAACTACTTGTAGGCCATCTCAAAGGATATCAGATGTGCCACACAAATTATGGGTTTGTTTGAATACGGAGACAGGAAAAATATTATCAACGCAACGTTCATGCATGGCAGGCATGTCACAAGTTTGCAACCATGTAGCTACAGTTTTATTCAGGATTGAAGCAGCTGTACGAATGGGATTGAATAATCCATCATGCACATCTCAATCATGTTTCTGGTTGCCAAATAACAAGGAAGTGCAACCTGTTAAGATCAAAGACTTAAAGTTGGGTAGGGCAGACTTTGGTACCCGAGGAAAGAAGAAAGCAGAACCAAACTGCTCACCAAAAAAAAAGTTCAACCCACTAGGGTGCAGTAAAGCTTCTTTGACACTGCATGAAGTTGCCACTGCTTTAGAATATGTATGTGATGAAAAAGATTCAATTTTATTCACAGCAATTGAAAAAGAAATGAAACCGACAAGTGCTGAGACAAGCAAAGACGGCATATTTACTGTCAATGATTTTTTTTATTGATGTCAGACTCATCTGCTGAATTACTGATGCACATGGAATATTTTCCATCACATGTTTCAAAGATTGAAACTGAAACACGAGGACAGAGTGAAAATCCTTTGTGGTTCTCCATGAGACAGCATATTATCACTGCATCAAAGGCACACAGTGTTACAACAAAAGTTGAGACAATGAAGAGGCAGGCTAAGCAAGGGGCAACATCAGTTGATTTGAAACCAGCTTTTGATCTGATCTCAGGGAAGAAGCAGTTAAACCCTGATATACCAGCATTGCGATATGGGAGGGCTATGGAAAGTGAAGCTGTACATGCATTTGTTACAAAGTTCAAGGAAGAACATAGAAATGTAGCTGTTCGAGAATGTGGTATATTTCTTTGTAAAGATGCACCATTTGTTGGTGGAAGCCCAGATCGACTGATTGAGTGCCAGTGCTGTGGAAAGTCATGTTTAGAGATCAAATGCCCATTTTCGATCAGAGATAAATCACCCTTGGACAGTGATGCAAAACTGCCCTACCTCAAGAAAAACAATGAAGTCATAATGTTGAATGTAAATCATGCCTATTACACACAATGTCAAGTTCAGATGGCAGCCTCAGAAATTAAAACAAGTTATTCTTATGTGTGGACTCCACATGGTGATTTCACAGAGATAATCAACTTCAATGAAAAACACTGGAATAACCTAAAAGAAATTTTTACTGAATTTTACACTGAGTTTTACGCACCATCTTTGTTTTAAACAGTTGTTTGGAGCCTTTTGCCAATAAAAACAAAGATGCAGACAGTCAATACATAAGAAATTTAGAAATATTAAAAGATTTGATTTGACAAAACCATTTTCCTACTTCTCAGCAAAGTTTTCAAGCTATTTCAAAGAAGAAAATTAATTGGAAAATTAGAAAAGAGCTCTTGAGATACATAAATAATTTTTACATACATAGAAAAGGGTCCTAATGGCTTTAAAACAGTATTTCCATATTATACAGTATTACCTCACCCATAAGAAACTGACTTACAAGAAGAAACTGCTGCCTGCCAGATGGCACCACATCTACCCTAATATTTGATTTAATGCAGTGTATATTGCAAAAACTTTGTAAAAGAAAGCTTATTATGTGTGCATCTTAGATAGGAGAGCAATATTAAAGCTTCATTGAATTTGAATAGTTATTGTCCAACATTTGGTTTAATACAAGCAATGTAAAAACAAATTTCAGGGTTCCTCTTCAAACATACATGTACACTTTGTAAGTTTCTTGCTGTAATTATAGAAATTATTCAGCTGATTTATAAGAGACCAAGCAGCCTGGTGTTGTGGCCGGGTAATACTGTAGTTTGCATGTTTTTCCCAATGATAACAAATATGGTATTTCCTTTTTCATGACTATAGAGGATACTCCTTTTGAAAACCTTATGTTTTCCTTTGAGTTAGATTGTTGCAGTTCACTTTTGAACATGTTTCTATCACCAGCATCTTTGTTTCCATTGGCAAAAGGAAAAAAATAATAAATTAGCAAAATATTCTCATGCACAAAGAGCTGCCTAATCTCTAATCAGTGGTGGTTGGATATTACAAATGACTGCACACACTCTTACAATGTCATCAGCTAAGGGTAACATAGTTAGGGTAAATTTTTAAAATTCTAAAAGTTTTGAGTCTGTTTATTGCACGTTCTACGTGTATTCGTAAGTTTGCAATTTCTTTTGTCATTGTGCACTGATCTGTTGAGAATTGCGACTTTACTCGTGCACCTGGTGGGACACTTAATGTGCAGCGGTGATAGAGCAAGTCTTCTTTGATTTGGAAACCCCTATCAGCCATAACTTCGTCACCAGGCTCTACTGTCTGGTGACGATATACGGACTGTCTTGGCAGATATGCTTATCAGTTGTTCTGCCTCCATATGCCTCTGACAGAAACATGATGTATCCTGCAGGTGAAACCACAAGGAGCCCAGGAATAATTGGCAAACTCAAAACATAAATTGTCGAGAATAGGAGCTCCGTAGGAAACTGCGAAGGATTTGCGAAGCCTTGAAATGACTGCTGCGAAGGACTCGTAGCGCGTTGAGCTGCGAAGGAACTGTGAAAAACGGAACTGCGAAGGAGAGAAAAGCGAGAAGGAGAGAAGAAAAAGACAAGGGACGAATCACAGCCGGCCACCGCCTCATCTTCTCCGCATCAGCCTAGGACTCGGGAATCGTTATCATCTTCGCCTCAAATTAAATCACCGAGAATTTGTCGGTACGACAGGAGCGAAGTGTCAATGAAAAGAAATGGCGGAAAACAACCACAGCTAATGTTGTTTGCCTAAATTCCATGTTTCAGACGACAAAATGACTTTTCTACTTCAAAATTTGACCAACGTTATTGACATCAAACGCAATAATGAAGAATGGAGGGGAGGAATCTTACGAAGGTGAGTTATCTCTTCTTTTATTCCAGGTTGACTTGTGTAGGCCTTGAGCCTTTGAAGGTCCTTGCTGCTGCCATTATTCTTGTGCCTCTTTGCCCATGCTCCCGACAGATTGTCTATTTTTCTCGACCTTGAAAATATCTCTTTTCATTATCCAGGTTGCTGTCAATTGGCAAAGAATGCAACGTTTTGGCCGATTCGAATAACAATGTCGATATCCCTGACGCACTTGTGACTTCAATCTCTTTGATGGCTTCAACAATTCTATTATCCTTCGCAACAAAAATGTTTTCCCTGTCCGCGCTTTTCCAAGTACCACCACGTTGTGTCCAGCCAGAATCGTGTCAAGTACAACCTGCTGCGTTTTGTTGAAGGTCGATTTGTGACGGTCACCGGTAGCCATTTTCACAATAAATTGGCCTCATGTACTCAGCAACAACGACTTTCCGATTGATCAAGCGATGTTCCTCGTGATTGCCCTCCGAAGATTTCTTTTGTAATGTGTCCTAGGTCGATGCGGAATACCTCACGGGTTCAGAAAAAGTGATGTTTTCCACCGGATTTGGAGCAAAAGTCGATGAATGAGTGTCTACCAACCGAAAACGATATGTAACCGACCTTTTGAAATCCCTCTTTCGGTTCAACAGCGAAAAACGAGACGCTGATGAGGAGAAGATGAGGCGGTGGTCGGCTGTGATTCGTCCCTTGTCTTTTTTCTTCTCTCCTTCTCGCTTTTCTCTCCTTCGCAGTTCCGTTTTTCATAGTTCCTTCGCAGCTCAACGCGCTACAAGTCCTTCGCAGCATTCATTTCAAGGCTTCGCAAATCCTTCGCAGTTTCCTACGGAGCTCCTATTCTAGACAATTTATGTTTTTAGTTTGCCAATTATTCCTGGGCTCCCTGTGGTGAAACTGCAATTAAAAACTTAAAAGTGTTGTGTTGCTTGTAATCTGACCAAGTTGCAGCTTGGATGTCTACTGATTTTGGCCGTTCAATGTACACCTCCGAACAGTCAATGATACATCTGACGTTCTTGTTCTTCTATGCAAAAACTACTGGCAAATTTGACCTGACAACCTCTTTAGGCAACCAAGTAATAAGTGCATCTCCAAAAAACTGGCTGAGAAATTTAACCCAGGTACAAAAGATGCTTGAGCATATTCCCACTGAAATTTGAAATCTGTCAGCTAGATCTTCATTCAATAGTCCAAGCCGCAGCTTCATAAAGACAAGAAGGAGCTGGTCCTTTCCATGCAACTTGTTTGGTTTGGTACGTAGACGTGACTTGTTCCTTGCCTTTGAACAGAGAACCCTGTTACCTCTCCACTAATTAAGCTTCGAAATGTGTGGCTTAACAAGAGAAAACAGGGCATTAAAAGCAGCTACACATTGTATGCCAGTGTAGAACCTCATCTTCCTATCAGACTTGATGACTGTTGCAGAAAAAGGTTTGCTTGATTTTCTTTCAAGTGTAAGTTTTTCCATGTGTTGATTCAGGCTTTGAATTTCGATTTGAAGCTGTTCCTTTTCCTTGTTCAGTTTTGAAATTTCACTTGCCCTGGAATTTAGCACTTATTTTTATCTGAACAAGCTCCACATATTTCTGACAAACAGTAATAGTCATGGTCACATGATGGGTATGGGTACAGTTCACCTTCTCCTCCTTGACTTTCATCAGTTGTCATCCGTCGCGGGAGAGGCGGACTCTCTCTTAAAAGCTTTCTTCGTGGGACTTTCGTTGGTTTCTCATACCCAAGATTTAGAGATGGCATAGGATTTTCGGATGTTGGTTTACCATCCACAAAGTGTTTGGAACAAACCATGTCACTTGTGTCCAATTTTCTCCTCGTTTCGATGTGCGATTTATCAGCCTTATCCATCCCTTCCTCTTTTCTGTATTCTTGAGACTGCTTGGAAACCAGTGCAAAGAAAATGGAGGTTTACAAGTACATTCTTTCTTCTTCTCACCAGAATGTTCTTTGCAGTCTTGTTTCTCCCATTTCTTTAAATTGTAGCGACTATTCGAGCAACCAACAACAGCACAATTACCGTTGACCATTTTCTTCGTGAAAAGCGGCCAAGCCCAAACAGCGGGTTTTGGTACGCCTGTCAGAGCTTCATACTTGTTGTAAGCTTTTGAATAAGCTGATCCAAAGATGACTGAATACAAAGTGTGACAAGATACAGCAAAGAACCAAGTAAATGTTGCGAATATCAGGAAAATTAACGGACTTACTTCACTCTTCAACACCGCGTGGCACAACGTAAACAAAACGTTCGGGGAACTTTTCACCCGGAACCTCGTTCCCGCGATCGAGGCTAACAGATGTGATTCTTATGTTGAATTGGTGTATTAATGATTAAAAAATCAACTGTGTCCCATAACGTCTCCTGAACACGCATGTCTGTCCGGATATCAAGTGGCTCCAGGATGTATGTCAGCTTCTTTGGAATTGATCCTAATGCTCCAATAACAATGGGTACAACCTTAACATTTGCAGCTGAGCATCCCCACATTCTTCATATTTCTATTTTCAGTTCGGCATATTTAGTTATTCTTTCAACTTCCTTATCTGCGATATTCTTTTCTGCAGGTATTGCAACATCTATTATGAACCATGCTCCTTTTTCGACGCCATGCACAATTATATCTGGTCTTCGATGTTCAATTGTCCTGTCTGTTTGGATATCAAAGTCCTATAGAATCTTTGGCTTACCAGTTTCATTTAAAACTCTCTCTGGTACATGATTGTACCACTCGTCGGAAGCACTATATCCAAACTTTCTACATAGTGACCAGTGCAAATTGAGACAGACTTTATCATGCCGTCGCTTGTATTCTTTTTGTGGCAACATATTACAACCTGCAACTACATGATCAACGTTTTCCACTAGCTCGTTGCACAAGCGACATTTACTTGTTGCAGTGGTATGATAAATTTCTTTTCTCACCGAATTTGTATTTAGTTCTTGGTCTTGGGCAGCTACCAACAAACTCTCCGTTTCTCTTTTTAAGTCTCCACTTTGAAGCCACTCCCATGATGATTCACCATTCTTCACATCTTTCGTATCTCTGTGGAACTGTCCATGTAACTGCATTACTTCAAGTGTTTCTTGCCTTTGTTCGAATGTTTTGTCTTTCTAGCCTTAACGAATAATATAAGCTTTATGTTCGACCCCACCTAACCTATGGTGATGTTAATTATCATATTGCAGCCAAAGTATGTGAATTCAGCCAAAATATAATCTTACCTAATTCAATGGAGAAGCTAGAGTCTGTCCAGTATTCTGCTGCTTTGGCTGTAACTGGATCATGGAGGGGAACGTCTCGCGAAAAACTTTACACAGAGCTTGGCTGGGAGTCACTAAGTTCCCGAAGATAGAGTAGACGCCTTACATTGTTCTATAAGTTTGTAAATAATCTTAGCTCTGATTATACGGTAGTTCCAATTCCCCCTCTTCATCAGTCGCAGTACTTTCTTCTCAACCAGGATGTCATTGGGCGATTGAAGGCAAGAACAGAAAAATTCAAATCCAGTTTTCATCCATACTGTTTATCCGAATGGAATAAGCTTTTGAGCATGAGTTGAGACTTGCACCCTCAGCTTCCGTTTTCAAGAAACAGCTCCTATCGAAAATCCATCCCCCTGCAAAATCTGTTTTTGGAATTTACGACCCAATAGGTTTGTCCCTTCTTACCCAACTTAGGGTTGGTCTCACCAAGCTAAATTTTCACAAATTCAAGCATAATTTCAGGGATACCATCAACCAAATGTGCCCAACAAGCAATGGTATTGAGGATACAGAACACTTTTTGTTGCTCTGCCCGTCCTTTGATGATCAACGAAGTGATCTTCTTGCTGGAATTGAACAATTGTTACGACCATTTGTGCAAATCGCTAACCTTTCAAATAATGCTTTGACACGGCTCTTACTATATGGTGATAAGGACCTTTCTTTTGAAGTTAACAGAGATATTCTCAGATTGACTTTACGGTTCATTCGTGAAACTGGTCGGTTTGATTGAGATCTATTGAAGCTTCAGCTGTGTACAAAGCAACCACCAAGTACCCTTACGTAAATCTTCTTGTTTCTTCCCTTGTAAATTCTGTTTCATAAAAGATGTCAGATCTTTTTATTCATCTAATATCAAGGACGAGTTTCCGCTTGTGACTTTCCATATTTTTCATCCCAACCCTGATCCGACATCTAACGTGAGACAGAATCTAGTAGTGTATCGCTGTAGTTTTAGCTTAATATTGTATGTCTTTATGTTTTTGGCATTGGGGTAGTCGCTGTTTTTTCGCTCCCCCTGGTATTGTCTCTGTGGTGTTGTCTAGTAGTTTTGGATAAGTTTAGTAGAGCGTAAACATTGTTGCAAATTATTCTATATGGATAAAAAAACTCCAACTTCTTCTGTATGCTTATCAAACTTATCTGAGATTGCTCCTAGTGCACCAATCACCACAGGTATCACTTTGACTTTCTTCATTCCCCAAGTCCTTTCTACCTCTTCCTTCAACCGCTGATACTTTTCAATCTTCTCGAGTTATTTCTCTGTAACCCATCCATCACCGGGTACTGCCACGTCCAGAATCTTAATCTCTCTCTTCTTCTTATCCACAAATACGATTATTATTATTATTATTATTATTATCATTATTATTTTTATTATTATTATTATCATTATTATTATTATTATTATTATTATTATTATTATTATTATTATTATTATTATTATTATTATTATTATCATTATTATCGTCATATCGCATACTGTCCAAGTCAGTAGAGGTCTTTTTCCTTGAGGTTCGGTGACAACAAGTCTTCTCAAATCTCAAGAACTTTCCTGAGGATCCTTCCAGAATACAAGATTGTACTCTTCTGCAATTCCATTATCTTTGTTTCGATGTCAATGTCCTCCAGTCTCTTTCTCAACAGTTTTGGAGTTGTTCCTAAAGCTCCAATTATGATAGGGATGACTTTCACTTGCTTGTTCCAAATCTTTCTAAGCTCCCTGGCTAAATCTTGATATTTTTCAATTTTTTCCATTTCCTTTGCATCTACCCTGCTATCATAAGGCACTGCAAAATCAATTATCTTGCATATATTGTTCTTTTTGTTTGTCACGATCATGTCAGGCCTTCTCGCTTCAATCACATGGTCTGTTTGCACTTCAAAATCCCACAGAATGTGGAAATCATTGTTCTCACAGACTGCATCTGGCTCATGTTCGTACCATTTCTCGTTTACATCAAATCCACACCGTTTACTGACTTCCCAATGCACTTTCTTCCCAACCCAGTCGTGTCGACGTTTATATTCCTTTTGTGCCATTTTACTGCACTCGCTCAGAATATGATTGACACTTTCGCCAGCTTGACCGCACATTTTGCACTTACTTTATTATTATTATTATTATTATTATTATTATTATTATTATTATTATTATTATTATTATTATTATTATTATTATTATTATTATTATTATTATTATTATTATCATCATTATTATTATTATTATTATTATTATATTGTGTCTTTCAGTTTTTGTGCTTTTCTTTCCGGGGCCAAGACCAAACCATGGTCCTAAGGCTTTAAGTCCAGTCTTTACTCAGGTTCTCTCCTCGGGAGCGGGGAGCTCTCCTCGGGATGTGTGATGTTCCTAGGAAGACAATCTTCTGTATCTCTTCGATGCAGATCCTTCCAGGGATCTTTGACACGTGATCATTCATTCGCTTTCTGATAAGGCCCAGGGCTCCAACGATAACAGGGACAGTAGTCGTTTTCATGTTCCACATGGATTGGCATGTCCCATAGTATGAGTACATCTTTCCCCTCCATTACTGTGCTTGGCTTATGTTCATACCATCTAGAGGGCACTGCGATATCATAGTGCTTGCAGATTTTCCAGTGCATGTAAATTAGAGCTTTGTCATGTCTTTCAAGGTATTCCTTTTTTGCCAGAGCTGGACATCCTGATATAATGTGTTCTATCGTTTCATCATATTCGTGACAATCTGCATTATGGGTTTGTCCAGTCTTTAATGATCTTATTCCGATAGTTATTTGTAGCAAGGCTCTGGTCCTGCGCTGCGACAATAAATCCTTCAGTTTCCCTTTTCAAACTGGCACTTTTCAGCCATTTATGGGTGCCTTCCTTATCCACATCTACTTTGTTAACTCTCACGGGATACTGTCCATGCATCGGCTTCGCTACCCAATTTTCTTTCATTATTTCCATAATTCTTTTCTTGGCGTATTTCTTTGCTTCTCTAGCGCACTTTGTAGGTGACGCATTTTTCTCTACTTCAATATCTTGCATTTGAATTTCTCTCCTAAACTTATTTGCTTCTATCTGGACTGAGTACAATTTCTTCCGTTCTTCATGGTAGTAAAATTATTATTATTATTATTATTATCATTATTATTATTATTATTATTATTATTATTATTATTATTATTATTATTATTATTATTATTATTATTATTATTATTATTATTATTATTATTATTATTATTATTATTATTATTATTATTATTATTATTATTATTATTATTATTATTATTATTAAGAAGAAACAAAAAGCACCATCTAAAAATAACAGAAAACTAAACTAAAGAAACACAACTGCAATTTTGCTAAAAACATTTCGATTTAAAATCTTCCTCAGTTTACTTACAATTGGGGACAAGCCAGGTTTTATACGTTGTAAACAAAATTAAAATTAACATAAAATTTCTATAAAATCAAAATTAGAATACCCTTGATACAACTCGAATTATGAACATAAAATACATTACAACGTAAACAAAATTAACAGAAACCTAGGCCTGATTCACACCGGGTTTCCCGGGCCACCAGGGCAGCGCAAAAAAAACCCGAAAGACAAAGAACTGGAGTTTAAGTCTCTGTCTCTCGGGTCCCCCCGCACGACCCCAACAGACCCAAAAGACCCAGCGCGAACCAGGCTTTAAGATAAAAACAAGAATAAAATACTACACCTTCCAAACCATAGAGTTACAATAATAATAATACAGCCTATCTTTTTGGTTTCTTTACCCACATGGGATTGAGAGTGTCCTCCGTAGCAGAATCCTAATTTCCAAGGGAACAGAAAAAGAGACGCTAGCCAGTAACCCTCCAAGGATTTGCTTAATTTGCTAAATCCCGAATAGCCCGATGGGGAATTCCACCCCAACACCACGTGCAAAATGCACGAAGTTAACCGACCAGCGTATCCTTCCACTCCCTCGGGATCTAAGTGCAAAGGTAGAAGGATTAAGCGCTCCCACAAGCAAACAAATCCAACTCGATATCCGCCACCCTTTCATTTAGGCCCTTAGGGGAAAATACACCCAATTTATATTGCCATGTAGAATTTCTGCGAAGCGAATACACGTCACCTGCACCATCGATGATGCTTATTTTTACAGAAAATTCACCCCGATGATGTTTCAAATCTTGGTGAAGATGTTTCTACTGTAACTGAAGCTGTAGATTCTGTAGATGTTCCTTCGAGGCCCTCAATTCCTCTCAGAACAAAATTGGGTTTCCGGAAGGGAATGGTTATAGCTTCTTTGAACATAAACAGCCTTCCTGCTCACATTGACGAAATAAAAATTCTTCTTCAAGAACAAAATATTCATATTTTGGCTTTAAATGAAACAAAAATCGACGCTGATTTTCCCAGCGAACTACTGAAAGTAGAGGGCTACCAATTCGACAGATACGATCGAAACAGGAATGGTGGCGGGGTAGCTTTCTATATTAGAGACTCTTTGGAGGTCGATATCCGCGAGGACCTTCCTGTCTCCTCTTTAGAGCTAAGATGTATTGAAGTTAAACCTGTCAGAGCAAAAGCGTTTTTCGTTGTCTCCTGGTATCGGCCTCCTTCCGATCGAACAGAAACTTTCGACAAACTCGAAGAAGTTCTAAAATGTTTGGAATCGGAGGGAAAGGAGATTATTCTGCTTGGCGACACGAACTGCGATGTAAGTTCTATTAAAAGCCCTCAAACTGACTCAAATCAAAGTTTACCTAACAACACTAAGCGCCTTTTAGATCTCTACAACTCTTTTGGTCTGAAGCAGTTAATCTCAGAGCCCACTAGAGAGACAATCGATACCTCTTCTATAATTGATCACATTGCAGTCAGCAACCACTTTAATGTTGTTGAATCTGGAGTCCTTAAGACCTGTATTAGCGATCACTACTTGGTATACGTTTGTAGAAAATTTCGAGGCTCTTTGAGCGCAAAGCATAAGGTAATAACGTCAAGGCAGATGAAAAACTTTGAGGAGGACCTTTTCCTTAGTGACTTAGCATCCGTTGATTGGTCTGCAATTGTTTATAACTCTGATGATTTGGACAATGCTGTTGGTCAATGGTCTCGCACCCTGTCAGATATAATTGAGAAGCATGCCCCTCTTAGAGAGCGTAGAGTTACTGAGCGCTTCAGTCCTTGGATTACTCCGGAACTGAAACAGCTTCTTAGGGCAAGGGACAAGCTGAGAACTAGAGCTGTAAAGGAGAAGTCACAGCTTCTCATGAATGCCTACAAACAAATGCGCTGCAAAGCAAATAATTTGAACCGGAAGTTGAAAAGGGAACATTTCTCCTCAAAAATTGAGTCAAACAAAGGCAACACCAAAGAAACCTGGAAAACCATCAACCAGTTGGTAAATAAGAGGTCTAAGACAACGGAAATCTTGACGATCAGGGATGGTGATCAGGTCATTTCTGATCCAACCGAAATAGCTGACTCTATGAATGAATTTTTCTGCAATGTGGGAAAGGACTTAAGTGATAAAATTCCTAACAAAGAGAACCCTCTTTTCACAGGAAAAATATGGTGAGCGTAAGAAAGACGTTGAAAAATTTGCATTTGTACCTGTGAACCCCGAAAATGTGATTAAAGCATGCAAAGAATTTAAGACATCCAATGGCTATGGTACAGATTTTATCTCTGTCTTCTTTCTCAAGGTTGGCATCGAAATACTCGCTCCTTCGCTTGCGCAGCTCTTCAACTTGTCTCTTTCCACCGGTCGCTTTCCAGACAGCTGGAAAATCGCCAGAGTAGCTCCTATCCATAAAAAAGGTCCCAAGGATGACAGATCGAATTATAGACCCATATCAGTTCTTTCGGTCATTTCCCGTTTGTTTGAAAAGCTCGTTTTTGGCCAGGTATACTCCTATTTCGATAGAAATAAATTGATATTCTGTAAGCAGTCTGGTTTTCGGAGCCTTCACTCGGTCTTAACATGTCTTCTTAGATGCACGAATGATTGGTACATGAACATTGATGGGGGTGAATATACGGCTGCCATTTTTATCGATCTCAAGAAAGCTTTTGATACCGTAGATCACGAAATTTTGTTGGCAAAACTAAATTTTTACGGTCTAGAGGGGAAGGAACTTAACTGGTTTAAGTCTTATCTCGAAAATAGGCGTCAATACTGCAAGGTCAATGGTAAAGTTTCTAAAACAGAGGTCGTAAACTGTGGGGTACCACAAGGGTCATGCCTAGGGCCACTTCTCTTCTTGGTGTACATCAATGATCTTCCAAATTGTCTTGAAAAATCAAACGTGTCAATGTACGCCGATGACACTTGTTTATATTATTCTTCTGATTCTGCTGATGCAATGAATCATGCTGACTTAACAGCTTTGAAGGGTTGGCTTGAAGGCAACAAATTGTCTTTAAACGTTGCTAAGACAGAAGCAATGGTAATTGGAAGCAACAAAAAGCTACGCAAGATAGATACGCCTGACGCTCCTAAGCCGCAGTTTAGAATTGGTTCTGAAGATGTTAAACTTGTAAGTGATGTAAAATACCTCGGAGTTCAAGTGGATCAAGAACTCAAATGGACCAATCATTTGAGTATTGTCACGAAAAAGATCTCCAGGGGTATTGGCATTCTTCGTTATGCAAAACAATATCTTCCGCCCGCTGCCATTGAAACCATGTATAGAAGCCTGGCAGAGCCCTATTTCAGATACTGCTGCCCCGTTTGGGGCAATGCTGGCGTATCGATTATAGGAAAACTTCAAAAACTGCAAAATCGAGCGGCAAAATTAATCACTAACAGCCCATTCGATGCTTCGCCACTCCCAGTCATTCGTGCACTTGGATGGTCCACAGTAAGGGAAATAATTGATCTTGAATCTGCTAGGATTGTTTACAAATCCCTGAAGGGTGATGCACCGTCCTACATGAGTGACATGTTTACCAAAGTCAACGTCTCTACAACACGGTCTCTTAGAAATTCCTAAGAGTCCCTTTTCTCCGAACGACCACAGGACAGAGATGCTTCTCTTACCAGGGTGCGAAACTTTGGAATGGTTTTTCTAAAACGACTAAAAATGCGTCCACTTTAAAGAAGTTTATGAAAGCCATAAAATGATTATCAGAGACCTTCTTTTTCGTTTATTTTTAATGTATTTATATAAAATTTATTTTAGCGATTGTAATTAGATTATTGATTCGGTTTTTCACGTTACTTTGATTAAATATATTTTTTTTGTATATTTTAGCATGGCCCCCTGTAAAGCAGTCCTCGACTGAGGGGCTACCATGGGTAAAAAAGATAAAATAGAAATAGAATAGATGATCTTGTTCAAAAAAGTCCCCTAAGGGCCTAAATGAAAGGGTGGCGGATATCGAGTTGGATTTGTTTGCTTGTGGGAGCGCTTAATCCTTCTATCTTTGCACTTAGATCCCGAGGGAGTGGAAGGATATGCTGGTCGGTTAACTTCGTGCATTTTGCACGTGGTGTTGGGGTGGAATTCCCCATCGGGCTATTCGGGATTTAGCAAATTAAGCAAATCCTTGGAGGGTTACTGGCTAGCGTCTCTTTTTCTGTTCCCTTGGAAATTAGGATTCTGCTACGGAGGACACTCTCAATCCCATGTGGGTAAAGAAACCAAAAAGATAGGCTGTATTATTATTATTGTAACTCTATGGTTTGGAAGGTGTAGTATTTTATTCTTGTTTTTATCTTAAAGCCTGGTTCGCGCTGGGTCTTTTGGGTCTGTTGGGGTCGTGCGGGGGGACCCGAGAGACAGAGACTTAAACTCCAGTTCTTTGTCTTTCGGGTTTTTTTGCGCTGCCCTGGTGGCCCGGGAGACCCGGTGTGAATCAGGCCTAGGTTTCTGTTAATTTTGTTTACGTTGTAATGTATTTTATGTTCATAATTCGAGTTGTATCAAGGGTATTCTAATTTTGATTTTATGGAAATTTTATGTTAATTTTGTTTTTTTTACAACGTATAAAACCTGGCTTGTCACCAATTGTAAGTAAACTGAGGAAGATTTTAAATCGAAACGTTTTTAGCAAAATTGCAGTTGTGTTTCTTTATTATTATTATTATTATGTTCATTTTTCACAGTTAAAACTGGACGTGTAAGCTTGAAATCAAATTGCAACACGCTAAATCAGATTTCAAGTACTTTTCGTAAAATCCTTGTTGTTCCTAGCAATACTGTCTTTTGAATTTGAGCTGTCTTGATCGAAATTCCAATTTCCTTGATTCGGCTTTCCAACATTGTTGGCACAGTTCCCAATGCACCTATCACAACAGGAATTATTGCAACTTTGACATTCCACAATTTGCTGACTTCTCTCGCTAAATCCCTGTATTTGTCAATCTTTTCATCTTCCTTCTCGGCTACTTTATTGTCGCCAGGGCATGCTATATCTATCAATTGGCACTCTCTTGTTTCTTTGTTAATAATTGTGATGTCAGGTCTCCT
This sequence comes from Aurelia sp. 4 Dawson et al 2005, assembly GCA_964019985.1. Classification (NCBI taxonomy): domain Eukaryota; kingdom Metazoa; phylum Cnidaria; class Scyphozoa; order Semaeostomeae; family Ulmaridae; genus Aurelia; species Aurelia sp. 4 Dawson et al 2005. The sequence goes on from OZ026509.1 coordinate 7,516,470, forward strand.
AGCACCGATCACTCGATCAGTTTGAATTGTGAAATCCCATAATATTTTACATTTCTCATTTTCCATTACACTTTCAGGCTCATGATCATACCATTTATCCACATGATCTAAACCATTTTTCTTGCACAGCTCCCAATGAACTGCTGAATTATTATTATTATTATTATTATTATCATTATTATCATTATTATTATTATTATTAGTATTATTATCATTGTACTCATTCACAGTGTTGTTGTAATTTACTGGTTTGCGTCCTACCAGTAGACTACTTCCCGTAGCTTTAGCAGGTAGGCTTCTACTGTTCAACTAATCTTTTCTTGATGTTATCTCATGTTCTTCTACTTTGTGTCCAAAACTTTCCTCAGTATTCGTGCTGATCCAAGAAGGCAGGTTCTTTGCACTACTTCCAACTGAACATCGCACTTCAGCTGCTCTAGGTAACTTTTGAATCTTTTGGTCACTGAGCCTAACGCTCTGATGATAATTGGAATGATAAAAACTTTGTTGACTTCACCTTTATGTGCTTTGAATATCTCGTACTTCAGATCGCAGTAAGCATCTTTCTTTTCCTTTTCTTTTTTCTCAATTCTGGTATCGAAGGGACATGCCACGTCTATTATATAACATGTTTTTGACTTTTTCTCAATGACAAATATATCTGGCCTGTTATGTTCGATTTTAGACTCAGTCTGCATAGGGAAATCCCATAGAAGTTTAACTGCTTCATTTTCTAGTACAGCAATTGTGTTATCTACAAAGTGTTCATAGTTCTTTGATCCGCAAGAAAATCCAAACTTGTGACACAGATGCCAATGTATCAATGTATCAATGTTTCACTCCGAGACCTTGAAATACCGGGTTGGCGTCCGGCGGGGTTAAGTCTGTCTCATGGGTAGGGGGACTCTTTAGCTTTGGTTGGCAACCCCCCTAGAGATGGTGTTCTCGATAAACACACCGGTGGTTGTGACACCTTACCACCACAACTCTCTATATGAGTGAAATGTCTCAAAGAAAAAATCCAAACTACGGCGTAAACGGGAGTGGAAACCTTGGCGAAGCTGCCGCGCCCGGTAGGGGTCCAGTTGCAACGCAGGACTGCCCCGATCGTCATCAAGCTGCTGCGGATCGGAGGAGGAGAGTCCATTGGACGAAAGAAATGGATTAGTATTATTATTATTAGTATTATCATTATTATTATTATCATTATTATTATGAACTGAAGAAGATTTTAATATCGAAACGTCTTTTAATAAACAGTTGTGTTTTTACATCATTATTATTATTACTAGGCTTGCCGCGCGGCACCTGCGGCGCCGCGCTGGCCCGCCGTCGTACCGAATATTCATTCATTCATTTTCATTTATCATTGTTTAAAACACACGAGATCCTTTCAGCAAATTAATATCCTATTAACAATATTTCTATAAAATAATATGAGAAAAGAAAAAAGAAAAAATTGGAATATTGCTGCTCTACCAAGGGGTCGTGTTTGGGTCCTGTGAAAGGTTCAAAAGATAACCTCTAAGACCTGTTCTAAAACGAGCGATTAATTTCTTAAGGAGTAATTTGCTGCGCCTGTTGGCATTTGCAGCTGTTAGCCACTTTATGTGGGCAAACAATTATCATAATGGTTTCGTTAAGGTTCGATCTACGAAGTGGCCAATCATATATATGCTTGACAATTGTTCAATTTCCACTCTTGAGGTTCATCACTGCTCTTTTCACCACTCCCTAGTTGTATACTTACTCTTTCTCATGTACCCACTCTTTAACCCTACCTTATCTGAGAGTTCCTGAGGGGGCGGATTCCACTCTCCTCTATTTCTTTGCTGTAAAAGCATGAGCGATAGGACACCCAGTGTATAGCAGTTTGAAATTTATAACAGAAGCGAGCCACCTTAACTTACTGTTTTTTTTTGTGTTTTGAACTGTGTTTCATAATTTTGAAATTTTTCGGTAGTGAGCCACATTAAGTGCAGAGCCACCTTAACCGTAAAGCCTTTGAGTAAGTGAAAGGTGGCTGTATACCACGTAAAAATAAGTTTAAACACAAAAAAAGACAATAAGTTAAGGCGGCTCGCTTCTGTTATAAATCTCAAACTGCTACACACTGGGTGTGCTACCGCTCATGGTAAAAGCTGCTATGATCATTAAATTTTCGATGCAAACGATCACAATCACTCGATCAAATCAAATTGCTCTATTGTTTCTGTTGCTACGACAATAAGAAGAAATAAGTTATGATTGCCATGATCAGGATCACGATTAAAACAATAAAATGACGCACTTCCTTGAATTTTTTTGCTTCTAATCGAATTGGATATCATTAGATATATGCTTATGTTCATAATATCTTTTTTGGCATCAAATATTATAATGTCGTTTGCGTCTAAATGCTAATGGTTAATTTTCATGGTGTTTGTCAGCTTTATGCAAAGTTTTCTCTTCCCCTTTCTGTTTTTTGTCATTCCCCTTCTGTTTATTTCAGTCCCTTTGTCTAATTAACAACATATTCCTCTTCCCTTTGCCAAATCCTCATTACCCTTATACTTGTTATCACCCCCTTTATCCTTATCATCATTCTCTTTGTTTAATTACAGCATTTCTAATTCCCTTTGTCGATTCTCTTTCCCTTTGCAAAATTATATTGGTCTTTCTTATGTGCATTTCTTATTCCATTTGGCCATTGCCTTTCTCTTTGGCTTTCCCTTTCTGTTTATGTTAATGGCCTTTCTCGTTTATCATTACATGATGCATTGCGACATGGTACGATGCATTCCAGCATGGTATGATGCATTGCAATTTTTGGGGCTAAATTTTAGACGAATCAACACACGTGGAAGAATCGGCCTAAGTTTTGACGGTCTCCCTTCAGAGAGACGAAATTTGAACGGTAGTACGGCATGCCTTCGACAAATGAGTCAGCAAGAGAAGCGATAACACGAATAACTCAACGGGCAACTGAAGGTGAAAGACTGCTAATCAGGAAAGCGAGAGGGAGATTGTATATCCTCAAGGCGAAGTGAAGAGTTTTCCAAAAATTCAGAGCCAACAGTCTCAGCATCAGTGTTTGAAAGCTCCCTGAAACATCCTGAGCAGTACCGATAAATCCCACAAAAGCTTCATCAGGATCAATTATGGCCCTTGCAAGCCTGTCACGAATCTACTGGCATTGATTTGCCACAGAGGCGGATCCAGATCGAAGTTGAAGGGGGTGCAACTTGGAGACAGTGTGCCAAAAACATGATGGAAAGTGAGCACGCCGAAGGAGCGCAAAAATCTTCGGCCGCTTTTCGAGAAAATTCTCTGGTTTCTTTACTGAATAACGCCTTAGTTTATATGTTTCCTGCATTCAGAACGAGACTCTGAAAAGAGTGCATGTGGGTCAGGATAAGGGCGCTCTTCTTGCAAAAAGGGGGCGCCAAAGCTGAGTTTTCATCGTGAAAGGGGGTGGCAGTTGCCCCCATCTGCCCTCCTAAATCCGCCATTAATATGCCATAGTATTCTTGCACTAAACCAGAGTGAACCGAGAATCGAATACGCGTGTTGAGCATCGAAACTGAGGCCGTTCCTTCCATGTTTGTTGATTCGGCTAAAATTTCGAGCTAAAAAATGCAGTGCATCGTACCATGCCGCAATGCATCATACCATGCCGCAATGCATCATACCATACCGCAATACACCATGTAATGATAAAAGAGAATAAGAATAAGAAATGCACATAAGAAAGACCATTAGAATTTGGCGAAAGGGAAGAGAATTGACAAAGATATGCTGTAATTAGACAAAGAGAATGATGATAAGGATAAAGGGAAAGATGAACAAATATAAAGGGAATGAGAATTTGGCAAAGGGAATAGGAAAATGTTGTTAATTAGGCAAAGGGAATGGAATAAACAGAAAGGGAATGACAAAAAACAGGAAGGGAAAGAGAAAACAGTGCAGAAAGCTGAGGAAGACCATGAAAATTAACCATTTGCATTTAGACGCAAACGACACTCCATAAAATATTTTTATATCATAAGATATTTTTGGGGTTCAATCAAGCTGAACTAATATTTTAGGGTTGCTTTAAAATCTCTTGGACTGACCGCCCCCGTATACATGTGTGTCGAGTGCCCCCTGGGTATTTGACTGACTTTCTTTGGTCCACCTTGAAATTCATGTCACACACAGGGCTTAGATCCATAGATATTGCCTCGAAAGCAATTATCCTAATGTATCTGCCGTTTTAAGCATATTGAGCAGCATCAAGTAACAGAAAGGAATAGCATTGGTAATGTTTTTGGTGCTGTTAATCATACCCTCCTTCTCGAATAAGCGCCCAGAATATGCCCCATCCAAAAATATATTTGCGAAAATATTTTCGGGGGGCTTTTGCAGGACTTACGGTAAACTTACTGGCTGCGATAGGGGCTCTGACAGTGTAAAGATGTCGTATACCTTTTGGAAAACTTGTATTTCAATGAAAATGTTAAGATTGCAGATCAGTCCCAATCGTTGTTCTTCAAAGCATATGTCATAATGAGGCTCTTAAATGGGGATGGTTGCTCCAGTGCTCCCCTCTTAAAAAGCAGCATGTTCCTTTGCTGCCCTAAAATTACCCTTGTGCTCCCAGTAATTCCTTGATGCATTCATATTTCAAGCCAAGTCGTCGATTGGTATCTAAGATGGTTGCTAATTTTTGTTTCAGATTTCTCATGATCTATCAGGCCTGCCAAATCTGTCACTGGACTGTCTTCCTAAAAACCTTGGGTATTACATGGATTTGATGATTTCTTGCACAGTTTTGGAGTGCATCCTTGCGGTTTTGAACAGACCCGTAAGAGCATTTATTGAAAGAAGACATTGATTTGGGTCATTGGTGTATGAAAGATTGGGGTCTGGGAGAGATGAACTTAGAAATTCATTACTTAGAACGTTCTTTATTTTGGCGAGGAACGGTACTTTTGTCGTAAGATCGCCATTTTTGTGGGCACTTCAAAAAGTTCCCAAAACATTGCCGTTTTCTCATTACGGCTCAAAATCCCCCTCCCCTTAAAAAAGAACTCATTGATTGCATTTGGTTACCTTGGCATTTCAAAATAGACAACCTGTACAGTAATTGGAGGCTGCATGGGACTTTAATGAAAAGTATAAAACTTTTGAAGTAAGTTCTCGAAAAACGTATGAGCTCTCAAGGTCCTGCATTTTCTAATCATGCTCCCTGGCTCGGGCCTTTCTTAGGCCATGCTCCCTTGCTCCCAAAAACCCTATCAGAGCCTGCATAATGAACGGCAATAAGATTGGGTACAAAGAGCAAAATTACCAAGACTCAAAAGTACTGGCAGGAAATCACAACTGGAGCGAACAGGAGCCTGAAAAAGCCCTAAACACCTTGGCTTTTGTGGATTTAATATCCATTTGACACTGTCGTCCTTGAAGAATTTCTGCTCAACTTCAGGTTTGCACATAATTTTTCCGCTGATATTTAGGAGGATGAGTGCATCCAAGGTTGGTTCGTAACTTGTAGATGTCATCCAATGTTTCGTATCACAGCCACTTTCTTGTATTCCTTACTTGCCAATGATATCTTATCTGGAACCGATTTCCTGAGAAGATAAGTGGCTTTTGTCTTCATTGACCACTATGCTCTTAAGAGGACTCGCTAATTCTGGTCTCCCTTAAAGCCCACCTCGCTATGGAACAGAATCCGTGAACCTCTTAAACCTCCGAGCGCGTGGAAAAAGAAGCCGTACTAATGTAATAAAAGTTTGAGAAGACATGAGCTACTGTCTCTTTTTAGCCCGATGTCCCCCAGAAAACCTTGCCCTCTCACTGCATCCCCCTTGGAGCTCTCTGTGGTCGAACACGTCCATATCATTCTCGCTGAGATTTCTCATTTCCAAGAATTCATTACCTTGGTCTTGCGTCGGACGAACAGAATGCATTCACCTTATTTCAAAGCCTTCTTTCAAAATTTCAATGCTGAAAAGTTTTCTATAGGCCTCCTTGCAAACTCAAACAAAGTTGTTGTTCATTTAAAGGAATGGTGGCTTCTTTGTAGTTTGAGGAAGGAAGTCTTGGATTTTGAGACGTTTTCGGTGCAATTTCGCTCAGAATTAGCTTCCCCTCTCATTCAAGACCTTCCTCTCATTCCCTCTCATTCCCGTTAAAACCTTCCTTTATGCCTCTCTGGAGCTTAGCTGGAAAAAGAAAGGGATCTAAGCAAGTCTGGCCTTTTTTTTAGCTTTTCGTGAAATAAAGGACTGGAGTACGATAAAGATCCAACAAACTGATAGTCCGGCAATGAGGATATGTGCAAGGATCATTCCCTTGGGAGTTGAACCTTGGATAAAAATGGATGTACCCCAGCCCCCATATTGCAGACAAAGAAAATAAAACCATTATAGGCCGAATTGCTGCATTCAATTAATATAAATTGCACTATAGCTTTTATCTGACTTCTTTCTACTTTCACTTCCATGTACTTTACAGCTATTTTCTTCTCTTGGTCGCTTTTACTATTCTATGAATTTAGTAGCGTCTCCTTTGTTCTTAACTGTTAACACTTGCAGCAATCTATTGAGTCATAATATAAGAATGTTACTATTCAAATCAAGAAATTGCCAAAGTTTGCTTGTAAGTATCCATTTTTTTTACTTTCTAAAATCACAGTCCTGAGTCTCTCTATTGCTATGCTTCTCCTTTCCTCGTTTATTTATTGAATAAAGATCCAAAGATTTACAAAGCCTATTCTAAAGACCTTTTCTGGTAACCCTCTCCCATGTCTTCCATATTATTCGCACCCGCAACCTGAGTAAATCAAAGGCAAATTTCACCTTAATTTCATTCTACTATCTCATTCCAACGATTCCTGCCCCACACACGCTAGTACTCTTTTCTGAAGTGTTCGTAATTCATTGACATTCATTTTTTACGAAGCAGGCCACGCCAACCAACCTCTCTATCCAGTTGCAGATTTTCCTTAACTTTCCTCGAAATATACGACTTTAACCAATTAACAGTTTCCTATGAATATATCCCCCTTCTGACAAATGGTTTCTTGAAGAACATTCTTCTAAAACTTTTGAAAAAACAATACCCTGAAACCTGACAATAATGGACGTTATTGAATGAATGGACACTTAATTGTATAAGAAACTCTTTACGAAATTCATGAACCCTTAGATGAGCAAAAAATGAGGATCAGAAAATGTTAATTGAGACTTCAAGGTGGAAATAAGAAATCAGTGGAAATCCCCCCCTCTCCTTTTTGAAATAAAAATTTCTTTTTGACAGGGCTACCGAGAGGGGACAGGGAACAATTTGCCCCAGGGGCCTCAGGGTCTAGGTCCCCTCATAATCAAAGATTTTTAACATGTTGACAACAGGAGGTGTTCTGAAATGCATTTTAGCCAACCTAAAGGGTGAAAAATGTAATTGTAGAATTTGTAAATAGTTGGCATTAATTAGTTTCTTACAACTACGTTCCACCAACTTGAAAGGCTGATTACGATTTCATTTCATCTGATTTGATTTGTGATCACAACCGAGCACAACATTTTCTGCTGGCTTCCCTTGCATGGGCCTCATTCCGTGTTTTTGTTTCCAGGCCTCGAAAATGTCTCGGTGGCCCTGCTTTCTGAGTGGGATTTCACATTGGTGAAATCCTTATTTAAGTGTGTGACGCAGCCGTCGTACCGAGTAATTGTTTGGGAAGGAAATTGCTGCCTTTTGGCAGTTTAGCAATATAGTAAATCACTTTACCGGAGCAAAGAGACTCTGAGCAATACACCTTTCCTGTCAACTAATTAACATAATGACCAATGCCTACTGCGTTCATAGGCTCCGCATGCGTCTACAACGGAAACATGAGGCCATCTATGATGACGATTGCAACACGAAAAGAAAAGTGAATATGAGCACGCCTACGTGGGGATTCCAAGAATGAACATGCGAAAAGTTTTGTAATGCAAAACCTACCATAGGTCCTTGAAGAAGCCCCCACCTTCAAAAAGGTGCCCCTCGAGTAACCCCTACCAAAAGTGTTTTTTAAATATGCCCCCAACTAGAAGGCATCGGCGCGGCAGGCTGCTGTTTGTTGAAATTGTCTCTTAGCTGACTTCTTTAGTATCTTAGTATCTAAACACTGGAAAAGCTTCAAAAAGCATCCTACAGCTGAGGCACCTGAGGTCTTATCTGGCCCTTTCCCACTCCTTATCGAGAAAATCTATATGGATAAGAAATGGAATATTCATTGAAGTATCTAGCAAGAAGACAAAGATATATTTGGGAAGTTTCGTGAGCCTTAGTTCTGCAGTATTCAAGTTATCAACCATTCTTGACTTATTATTCCAGCAGGTCCTGTTATCCCGTTCCTCGCCTTCCTCTCTTTCTCTAGCCTCCGTTTCGCACGGGGAGTCCACCGATCCTTTGACTTTGCCGCTTTGCCCCATTACCCCGCTTTTAGGGTGAATTTGAAAAAACAAAATCTCTATTGCGTTAGGTACGGTAAAGGCGAAGATATTTGGAAAGTTTGGCGAGGATTGGTGAAACGGTGCTCGAGTTTTACGTGCAACAAAATTTGCTTCATAGAATATTAATATAGATTATTATTATTATTATTATTATTATTATTATTATTATTATCATTATTATTATTATTATCATTATTATTATCATTATTATCATTATTATCATTTATTATCATTATAAAAGCACAACTGGTGTGTCGACAAACGTTTCGATTGAAATCTTCTTCAGTGTAAACTATACACAGCAGCCAAATGTTTATACCAAGTCTTGTTTACCTAATGTTACAAACCACCTTTTTAAAAAAAGTAAATAAAATCTAATTTACAGTTCAATACATGATTCATAAACAGCATCAGTAAACCTAAAATCCGTGCCTAAGGGACATCATCCTCCCAAGAGATGCTACCGTTTCAGACATCTTTTATTTCAATTGCAATTTACACCAGGTCCCTCGGGCCACCGGAACCGCCCAGAAAACCCAAAAGACAAAGAACTCACACAGTTCCTGTCCCCCGGGTCACCCCAAGACAATCCAATGACCCAAAGGACCCAGTGGAAACCCGACTAATAATGTGAAGAGGAACTGGAGCCTAATGAGCCCTCTGAGGTTATGCTAACATTTCTGCGAATCCCAAAGGTAACTTTCCATAGATTCGCTAACTGCTAAACAATCTTAGCAAATGCTGAATCTGGGACAGCCCGATAGGGAATTCCAGCCCCTGGCCCCCTACCTCCTACGCCTATGCTTGCCCCAAGTCTCGTTATATGATTTGGCAGTCTGTGAACGTATGAACAGGGTCTTAAGACAATACAAAAACATTGCCGTTTTCGTTCATTTTGGTCATAGCAAATATGGGAAGAAAATACACTTTTTCTAAAATAACTAGGGGGAGCTAAAGACCCCAAAATCACTGAAAAGAGAAACTAGCGGCTGAGCCCCCTGCTCTATACCACTGTATTTAAAGGATTTCCATAGCCATCAACCTTGCCCCGTCTTTTGTTACGTTGTCCCAAAGGAGAGCCTTCAGTAGGTACTAACAATATATATTTTCTGGTCAATTTTGGAACGAAGAATCCAAATGTTTCATTAATTTTCATGTCTGAGACAGTCGAGTAGGACTTGGGTTCTTGTCTCCAAAATTGGAGGCATAGCTTATTGAGTAGACAGATATCTTGCATACGTATGGAATATATGGAACAGAGGTGACCGTTAAAACGGAAATGTCAATTTAGACTAGAAACTTCACAGAGTTGGTTGTACCTTTATGAAAAGTTTTTCGAAGAACTGTCTCTTTCTATTGCAATGCCTCGCATCTTGAGTTGAGGCTGGGTAAAACAGTCAAAAAGGATCTCATAACAACTATAACAGCTAAATGGAAATTCGAAAGTATCATCTTTGCCTGGATCATCTATGCCAAAATCAAAAGCCTCTTCGTCGTTACCTAATGTTACGAGAAGGATCTGTAACATCCTCAAGTTATGTTTTTTCAATGCAGTTACTGAGATTGGGAAGCCAGCCATTGTTTGCTAGGCTTACAAGTGTTATCATTGGTCCCTTTGCATGTCGCCAAACCTAAGTTTGAATGATGAATATGCTTGGCAAGGTTGCTTTGAAATGCACCCCTTTTCCGGTAATGAATATCTGCTTAGTGCGCTTTCAAATACAAGCAACTACAAGGATCATATCAGAAAATAATGCATGCTTTCTTGAGATGTTTTAGTAGTGATTGAACGGAAGTCCATATTAGTGACAACCTGCTGTACAGCCTTAAAAAGTTCGTCTGCACAATACTTGAAGAAGAAAGCCTCAATTCGATAATTGACGCCAGGAGAGTGATTTTTTGAGAAAGAACAACAAACTAGCAAACTGAACCCTTCCTCCGCCATGTCAAAGCAACCTTGCAAAGCATAGTCGACGCTCACACCATATTGCTTAGATTTGGAGAAATACATCCAGAGCAATGGCAACTATTGAGAGCCCAATGAATAATGAATGGTTTCCCTGTTTCGGCATTGACTGAATTCAGGAAACATAAACAGCATGTGAGAGATTGCATGTTTTGTGGATCCTCGTAGAAGAGCATTCTTGGAAAGAGGTGGGCGATGGATTTTGATTCTGGCGTGTTTGCTGGCAATCAGAGATGGACGCTTCGGCTTTTCGGGACGGGACGACCACAGAGAAAGCAGAAGGCCTACTTCGCTCGTAGTAGCTAGAGTTTTCTTGTGATTTTTGTGCATTTTCTTATATCTCTTAAAACATACATTTTTCTCTGATGTAAGATTTCGCAGATTCATTTTTAGAGTCGAGATGGTGCTTTGGAATGTTTTATGTTAGATATCTGTCATAGTGAAGCAAGGAGTTTCCACACATATTCCTTCATATTCAAGAAGCTGTAATTTCGTCACTTTTCGAGATCCAAAGTTTGCGCTTTCTGGAATTGTCGAGAAATGGCAAGCTGCAAAAATTTTTGAAAAATTCGATCACAAATTTTACACATTTACCTTTTCGTGAGGGGTGGTCAAATTGATCAAAAATGACCCGTCAGTCAAAAATCACGGCATCTGATTAGTGGAGAAGCGAGTGCAAGGTCACGTGAGCCCTCGCGCTCTTGTCCAATCAGGATATGAGCCCTATGTTTTAGTTCAGGGCTTCTGATGAAAAGATTCACTAGTCTACTTGGAAGAATTACAATGCAGCTAAAAAAAATGTATTAAGAAACTTAGAAACTTAGGTATTAAGAAACCATCCAACGTATACAGAGCAGCACGCATTGCTCATTTAATGAAAATGTTGAATCATGATGACTCTAACATTCGACACATTGCAAGGGAATCTTTGAAGCTAGACATGAGGTCTAGGGGAGTAAAAACAACAAATAAAGAAGAGGGCTTCTTGGGATATGAGCTAGACAACAATAGCAGGTTAATGAAAAGAAAGACCTATGGGGGTAATTCAGACTGGCCAGATTTGCTTCACCATGTAAATAAAATCAAAGGGAGAGTAGTATACAAAGAGGATAAGGCTACGATTATCATCGATGGAAGAGAGATAAATCAGGGAAACCTCAAACAAGAAATTGAGAGAGAATTTGAAAAGATTGATCTTTTAGGGTGTTTAGAACTACGAATGCAAGGAAATTTTATCAAAATGGAGAACATAGAGCAGAAAATATCACACCAAATCTATTATGGATGGAAGCTGTCAGACAGTCTTGTTACATTTGTCGTACGTGCACGAATGAATCAACTTCCCTGCAATCAATTAATCCACATGTGGAACAAAGAACATGAAAAGAGATGCGCATTATGCAATCATAACGTTGAGTCAGTTGCTGACTTAATGAGTTCGTGCAGAAAATCTACAGACTTATACTCTCAGCGACACGATCGTATTGTAAGCACAGTAAGTGAGCAAATCCAAAATTTGAATCCAGCATCACAGTTATTTGTAAATAAAATGGCAGAGACAGTTTTCCCAGCACTTCGAAATGAAACAGAAGAGATAAGCAGCAGAAAGCCAGACATAATTGAACTGAAAGAGAATGAAAAAGAGTGTGAAATCATCGAAATTACAGTTTGTTTTGATATGTATATGGAACAATCGTATTCAGGAAAAGCAGAGAAGTACAAAGAGTTTATCAGAATTCTGGAACAAAATGGGATTAAGGCAAACATCAATGTGCTATGTTTTGGGTCACTTGGCTCAGTGCACAAGAAAGTAAGAACATGTTTGACAAAATTAGGACTATCACATGAAGAAGCAAAATCAACGATGAAATGGTGCGGAGTCTCAAATATGATAGGTGGAAACATCATTTGGCGCGAGAGATGCAAGTTAGCACACGAAGAAAGGAACAGTGAACATTGAAGATTTACCAGACAAACATTTGACGCAGAGACTTTAATTTTGTAGCTCTCGTTAGTCAAAGCATATTAGAAAGTATTATTATTATCAGGTAATTAGATATGACTGTAAGTCGCGGGAATGCCAGACCCAACCAAATTAAATCTGGTACTTTAGCACTAAGCCAGTAGTTGCTGGCCTAGCAGTTGTGAAACGGTGATTAATTCAAATGTCATGATTTAAAAAGATACCGTTGAAAATGGAAAATAAAACAAAGTCAGTGTTACAGGTTCCCACAACACAGCAGAGCAAAAAACGATATATAATGACCCGGTAGATCAAACAATATTGCAATTTCCAAATACATAAATTCAAAGCTGTAGTATAATTCAACCCTTTTCATTCCTTAATTATTGATTATTATTATTATTATTATTATTATTATTATTATTATTATTATTATTATTATTATTATTATTATTATTATTATTATTATTATTATTATTATTATTATTATTATTATTATTATTATTATTATTATTATCATTTGATACTTTCTTTTCATTTCGGCTATATACAATATAGCTGCCGGGGATCATCCCGATGCCTGTACCAGCAAGAGTGTTTGTTACTCGCATGCTAACATTGATATGCAGTACAATGTTTACAGTTATATGCTGTTCAGATCTTTATATTGACAATGCTTTGCGAAGGAGGTGTGTCGTACTTGTAAGGACTATTTTTTGTATTTCTTTCAAGATTGGCTTTCCAGGGATTGCACTAAGATGATTTTCAATTCCCTTTTTCACCATCCCATATACTTGGATAGCCTATCAAATTCTTTGAGAGAAATATTTCGGTCTTTGGGAATAGTCATATCAATAAGGAGGCATGTTTTGCTCTTGTGGTCTTTGATGACTATATCTAATCGATTGGCTTGGATTGATCTGTCCGTGTTTATTGGAAAGTCCCATAGGATCGTTGTGTTTTCTCCTTCTACAACTGGAGCAGTTTTATGTTCATACCATTTGTCAGCGTGCGGTGTATGGTAATGCTTGTAGATTTTCCAGTGTAAGTATTGTCTCACTCGATCATGCCTGTTCTTATATTCATTTGGTGCAAGTACAGAGCATCCTGACACTAGGTGATCTATTGCTTCATCATATTGATCACAAAATCGACTTTTATGGTTAGCCCCATTTGGCTACTTTGGATTGGTAACTTCTAGTGAACAAGATTTGGTCTTGCGCAGCCATTATAAAACCTTCTGTTTCAGCTTTAAGACCCGTCCCTCGCAACCACTGGTGTTTTTTGTCTTTATCAACATCCGCCTGTTGACTACGTTTTGGATATTGACCGTGAAGAGGTTTACTTTCCCATTTTTCTTGTATTTTCTTCAGCCCTTCTTGTTTGGCTTTCCCCTTTAGGTTCTTTGCTTGTAGTGTATAAGGTAATTCTTCATTCGTTTTTGTTTCGATGTTTAGTTCTGTAGCAAGCTTATTACTTTCTTTCTTCATTGAATGCAAGTTTTTTCCTTGCTCATGGATATTTACTAATTGTAGCATCCAGTCCTTGGATGTTTCAAGGTATTTCTGCAAGCCGATTGTTGTAGTTTTCAAGCTTGGTTCTAGTTGTATCATTCCCCTGCCACCTTCTTTCCTTGGGATGTATAGTCTGTCGATATCAGCCTTAGGATGATGCATTCGGCTGCATGTCATGAGTTTCCTGATTTTGACATCGATTTTCTTTATTTCTGATAGAGTCCAGTTGATTATGTTGAAGTTGTAGGTGACTAAAGGAATAGCTAACGTGTTAATGGCTTCTATGCGGTTTGCAGAGTTAAGTTCAGTTTTTAGTATTGCACGAACTCTACGGCAACATTCTTTCGTTATCTTTTCTTTCATTTGGCTATGTTGGATTCCGTCACTCTCATTGACTCCTAGGTACTTGTAAAACTCCTCTTGGTCCAGGTCTTTTATGGTTGTGCTTCTGTCTAGTTCTAGTGATGTTGTTTGTGTCAGCTTGCCTCTTTTAAATGTTGCCTTCGCGCATTTGTCTAGACCGAATGTCATGCCTATATCATGTAGCAGATATCACGATCGAATAAAATCACAATCACACAAACTCAGCTTCAACATATATTTCAATAAATTGACTCCAACATAAATTCCAACACAACGATTCAAAACATACATTCCAGTCAAATCTACTCTCTCGTCCATTCGTGTTCCGATTAACTACGTTATACAAAAGAATTTTGACTAGGGGTTAATCCTTAGTCCCGGGGGGTGGCTAAAGTCGTCATAATCATCACTGAATTTCTTTACTGTTTGCAGCATTCCTTCAAGATCTTTGTCATCTTTGGCAAACAGCTTCAAGTCATCCATGAAAAACAGGTGACTGATATTTTGGCCCTGGGTCTTGTAACCATAGCCTGTATCATTCAATATTGCAGATAGGGGGACTAGCGCTAGACAAAATATAAGAGGTGATAATGAGTCTCCCTGGAAGACACCACAGTTGATATCAATTGTGTTTGACCTGAGAGTACCCTTTTCATGTGTTAGTGCAAGATTGGCTTTCCAAAATGACATGTTTGCTATTAAGAAATTGATTACCATGGGGGTGATCTTATATAGCTCGAGTTTTTTTACTATCCAGTTATGGGTTACACTATCGAAGATTTTGCGATAGTCAATCCAAGCCATACTGAGATTTCTGTCTACTTTTACAGTTTTCTATGATCATTCGATTGATTAGGAGTTGGTCTTTACATCCATACAGTCCTCTCTTGCACCCCTTTTGCTCTATGGGGAAAAGATCATTCGATTCTATAAATGTGTAGGTTCGTTCAGTGAGGATTGAGGTGAGTAGCTTGTATGTTGTACTTAAACAAGTATGTCAACCCTTCTGGTAACCAATCTGGGGAGTTCTCTGGGTTTCTCACCAACTCGGACAGGAGATTTGCGAGAAGATGATGTGTACATGGGAGTGAATGTAACCAGAAGTTTGTTATTTTGTCTACTCCTGCTGACTTCCATTTATGTGACTTCTTTCGGGCTGTGTCAACTTCTTCAGTACTTATGTCTGTACACTGTTGTTCTTCAATATGTGCATTACGCTGCTCTATAGTTTCAATAGTTTCATTTTCAGAAGAGAAGTTTGTGCGGAAGTATGGGTACCATTTGAAAAAACTTGCGGAATTATGGGTATCATTCTGAAGACACGTTGCAGTTGGATCAGAAAGGTTGCTCTTCAAACAACTGCTTAGATTTTACCCTTTTTGTACCCCAATCAAGTACCCTAAGGCACTGATTTCAATCACTGATTTCTGTTGAAACCAGAAGAGAAGCATTTGTCGTTGACTGCAACAGCAACTAAAAAGTGATGTGTGTCATAATTCCCAAAATTAAGTGAAAGCAGCCTCCTTGAAAATCTGAGTTTGGGTTCTATTTTCTCCTAAGAACCAAGAAAATGTAAAAACGGGGGTATCTTAATCAGCTGAACTTGAAAAGTAAAAAGCACTTAGATACCTAAAATTACTTTGTACCCCAGGGGCCTGCTGGTACCAGCGACTTTGGCTGGGGACGTTAGCTTACGTGATCACATGTACTTGTAACTTTACAAAATATGCTCCAAAAACTGGAAACTGAACTGACAATCTAAGAAAAAAGTTCTTTTGTTCTGAATTGTGAGGTAATGAATGTGTTTGCATCAGTGAGCATCATTTAGTGTCTGGATTTGAATAAAATGAGCAGAAACAATCCGTATTGTCATCATTAGGCTATGGTTGATACATAGAGTAGCCCTCTCATCTTGATAGTCTGGGTCTTGATTTGAACTTCAAGTCCAAATTCCACGAAAAGCCTACTTCATACAATCATGGCATCAACATTCACATTATGTAAGATCTCACATACCAAGGCTCAAATATATCTCAAGTCACTGCAAAGCTTAAGTCAATGCTTGGGCTCGGTTTCATTCTATTTTCTCACTTGTGTTGAGTTGGGTTGTATCTGGATGTGATGTCGCCATATTGATGACAAAAGCCAGCCTTGCGTTGGGAGCGGTTGTCGTTGTTGTATAACCAAATTTCATGTTATTCAGGTAAATTTGGAGGTTAATGTCCATGGAAACCAAAGATTGTTTACGGAAACCAACTTACAAAGCATGAAATTTTATTATAATCGCAACAAATACCACTATTCAAAATGCATTGGATAGTGGTATTTGTTGCGGTAAATGCATTGCAGTTCAAATCAAGACCCAGACATTGGAATGAAAAATTCACTAAGTCTTCATCATCAAAAGAGTTTTGGGATACTGTTAAACAGCTAAAAAGGCAGAACATAAATAAAGAAGGAGTAACAGCACTATTGAACCAGGATGGAAAGGTTATAACATCTGACCCAGAGAAAGCTGATCTTTTGAATGATTTCATTGTTGAAGTTGGAGAAAAATTAGCAGAGAAATTTGAAGACATTTCACATGATGGAGAGAATAGCCTAATTACAAGGGTAACACCAATAAGTGCTGACATATACACAAACCAGCCACTGTTAAGTCACCAGATATCTGTTTTGAAGGTCAATAAGGCTGCAGGTCATGATAACATTCTACCCAAGGATCTAAAAACTGCTGGTGAATCCATCCTCCCTGGGATGAAAATGATCATTGACAAGAGCTTCAAGGACTGTAAGTTTCCCAACTACTGGAAAATAGCTAAAGTAAAGAGTGCCTATAAGAAAGGCCCTAAAGTCGAGAGAGAAAATTACTGGCCATTGTCCTTGCTTTCAATCCCAAGCAAGGTACATGAGGGACAAATCTGTTATCATCTGGATAACCACATGAATGTGAATGGAGCTAAAACACCTAATCAATGGGGATTTTCGGAAGGAAAATCAACTGAGCTGCTATTATTACACATGACAGAAATTTGGAAATATGCTCTAGATCAAGGAAAAGTAGTAGGGGTCTTACTAATTGATTTCAAGAAGGCTTTTGACTCTATAAATCACAACATTATGATGAAGAAACTGCAAGGATGTGGGGTATCAGGGCCACTTCTAAGGCTGTTAGAGAATTACTTGCAAGGAAGGTCACAGTATGTTCAGCTAAATGAATCAAAGTCAAAGACAAGAACCATCTCATACGGAGTACCCCAGGGTTCCCTGCTTGGTCCCAGACTTTTTTCACTGTATGTTAATGACCTCCCCAGTACCATAAAGTCTAGTGAAGTATGTCTCTTTGCAGACGATTCAACATTTTACTCTATTGGAAGTAATATAGCGGAGGTAATAGATGCATTAAATGAGACCGGGAAACAAATTTTTACGTGGTGTTGCGAAAACAAACTGACCATTCACACTGGAAAATCTGAGGTAATGTTACTCACGAACCGAAACTTTATAGGCCCCCTTAGACCAGTCAGCATCAATGATCAAGAAATGAAGTATGTGAAAACTGCCTCATGTCTTGGAATCGTGATTAATAATCATTTAAGATGGGATGCTCAGGCGCAGCGTGTGTCAAAGTCGTTTGCGGCTAAAGTTTGCCAGCTCAAACGAATGAGATTTTTACCCGTTAAAGTTCAAGAAGAAATATATTTCAAGACTATCATCGCTGCTGTTACGTATGCTATAACTGTCTGGGGTACCTGCTCACCAGCACTTTTTGAAGATTTAGAAAAGATTCACGTTAGAGCTGCCAAAATAATTCATCAAATACCAAGCTGTACAGACAAGGGGGAAACAATGCACATGGCGAGGTGGGATAGTCTGGATTATATCTATAAACGAAAGATTCTAGCAGTTATGCATAAGTTTCAGTACAAGACTATTCCTGAAGCTATCCACGAACACTTCAAAAATAGATTGTCTCACTCACGGGATGGCTGTTCATTAAAGATACCTAGAATTCTAAAGGAAATTGGCCGTACATCAGTAATATATAGAGGAACACTTCTGTGGAACACTGTAAGTCTTGAAACAAGGAACTCTTGTAGTTTGCAACAGTTAAAGAATAAAATACAAATGGATAGGAAATTAGTTACATCGTTAAGCTTTAGAAAAGAGGCGTGTTTAATCAGGAACAAAAAGGAAGACTTCGAATACTTCTAGATCAATTAAATTTTAAGTCAAGGCAAATTACAGTAGAAGCAAAATTTTAACTTATTGATTATAGATTAAACTTTTACAAAACTTTCTTTATTTGGTTTTAACGAAGAGGACTGTAAGTATATTCATCAAATTTTACAATTTATATATATATTTTTTTCTTACACTTAAAGTAGTAGCAGGTCCACATCAGCTACGGCTGACACCTAGATTTTAACCTGCTTTATCAAATAGATTATGTATGTATGTATGTATGCGATCTGGTCTTGGTCTTTAGTCAACAAATGGCGGTGGCGCCTTGCATTCAAAGCACAAAGAGATAAAAACCCAGTCTAAGTCCCAGTAAGTATGTGAAATTCATTCAAATTCTTGAAAGAATCACTTTGAATGTGGGATAAAACATCTGAAAGAAAGGAGGAACAATTGATAGATCAAAACATCACAGTTTGAAACCAACCAAATTCACAAGAAATTCACTTTACCTCCAATGTGTTGATAATGTTACTAACATAATGGGCTCAGTTCAACGATTCACTTTAGCAATGTAAGGAATGAATCATGTCCTCTTGTTTTGTCATTTGTTTGACAAAACTTGTAGCTACCTGAACTAAAATAACACCCAATAGCCTGCATTTTCAGTGCATGCCTTTGCTGGCCTTGCAAACGCTAATATCGCAAGAATTCTCAATAATTTTTTTAAGAATTTTCAAGAATTCTTCACAATTTGAAAAGAGTTCTTGCGCCATCAAAGACTGTAAAATTTTTGTTAGTGTTAACACTCGACTTTGGAAGTTTACCCTCTGTCCGTTTAATGCTCTTAGAATGGAGTGATTTTGATGAGACTTGTGACCAAATGTCAATCTTTTTCCAGTATTAAAGTAAAAAGTGTGCAATATTGAGCTTCTGGGACAAATGACATCAAAGACTTGTTTGATGATTTTGTTGTGTTCTGCAGGCATGCTCTTTGCCTTGAGGAATTGTGGGCTAAGTTTTTATTGGGTTTGCGGAATTAGGGGGCCACATTTTCAACCAGTTTGCGGAATTATGGGTCACATTTTTTCAGATATGTGCGGAATTATGGGTCGAAGTTTTGAACGATATGGCACGTCCCCATCCAAAAGTAGGCTTAGTTACTCCCCCCTGCCGAGGAGATAGGGTTATGTAATCCTCTTTTTCTTTAACGAAAATTTCAATTTTACTCGTTTACGTCGCTTGGTTTGAACCTAATCACCTCTCTCTAATTCATTCATTTGTTGTTTTTTCAAATCTATCAGTAATAAGGGGTGAAAGTGAAAGTGAAATGGTTCTGAGACAGTTTGTAATTTCATGTTAGGCCAATTTAAATTCAACCCTGGTCTCTGCTTTACATACAGGGGCTGATCTTTCAAAAAATGGCACTGCAGTTTGGGTTTTATAAAGGATTTGGCAGATTTATCAAGAGTTATAGATGTGTTGGCAGGAAACCTCAGTTTCAGAATAAATTGTAAAAGAAAAACTGCGACGATGATACTCATTTTCGAACCAAGAATGACACACATAGTTCAAGTTTTTTCCATTTGATTATGACATAGGACAAGATGAATAAATAACCATATTTGACAAGTCCAAGTGTTGCAAAGATTTTATTTAACCCATATCTGACAAATCCATGTTTATTGAATTAAGCGTTAACGTTTCAAAGCATGCAATGCTCCATCTTCAGAACCCCCAAATAACTAATGATCGAACCGCGTTATAAACGAATACGAAACAAAGGAATTAAAGAAAGTGTGCTAATAAACAACTTAATTGGTAAACAAGAACTGACACGGGAATTAGAACAGATATGAAAATGCAGGCATGAATTAGAAAAATAATAAAATAAAATAATGGAAGGAGCAAAACAATAGATGGGAAAAGTTAGAATAATAATAATTTTCATCTGTTCCACTTTTATTATTCTAACTTTTCCCATCTATTGTTTTGCTCCTTCCATTATTTTATTTTATTATTTTTCTAATTCATGCCTGCATTTTCATATCTGTTCTAATTCCCGTGTCAGTTCTTGTTTACCAATTAAGTTGTTTATTAGCACACTTTCTTTAATTCCTTTGTTTCGTATTCGTTTATAACGCGGTTCGATCATTAGTTATTTGGGGGTTCTGAAGATGGAGCATTGCATGCTTTGAAACGTTAACGCTTAATTTAATAAACATGGATTTGTCAGATATGGGTTAAATAAAATCTTTGCAACACTTGGACTTGTCAAATATGGTTATTTATTCATCTTGTCCTATGTCATAATCAAATGGAAAAAACTTGAACTATGTGTGTCATTCTTGGTTCGAAAATGAGTATCATCGTCGCAGTTTTTCTTTTACAATTTATCAAGAGTCTCTGGCTTTTTTCCCTTTTTTCATCTTCTGAGAGTTTTTAAGTTTTCTAGACTTCGTAATGTATTTTTTTAGATTTTTGAGTGATTATTCCCTCGCTTTATAATTGCCTTCCCCTGCATGCCTTGTTGTTATTTTCAAGGTTATATCGAGCGCGAACGCAGCACTCTATCGGGACAAAATATATATACTATATATTTTATAAAAAAATAGTGCTGACACGTGCTGACCCGTTGCATCCCATATGTTTTGCTACAGTAGCAAATGCTGACCCGTTGCCTGACCCGTTGCCTGACCCGTTGCTGACCCGTTGCTGACTCGTTCAGTTTTAGTTAATGGAGTTCAAAATCCTTCTAAAAGTTTCCCTTGGCTGAATCTATGGACGTCATTGCCTTCGGATATCCATTAAACACGTTCCATTTAAGAAAGGCCTGTTTCTTGACAGGTGCCACAAAAGATGCCACTGACGTAATATTTCCCTTTCTAAAAGCCAGGGCTCAAATGAGCCGCTTTCTGTGGCAATATTAGGGCGCCAAGAAATTCATATTAAAACAAAACATGCATCCTATGACTAAACCTGCAAATTCAAATAAAGGAAGTAACTTTATAGCTAACAGACATAGCCTGATGCTGTTAACTTCCCAAAAAGGTCCTCATTGCCAATGTCATGTCCTTCTGACAATTGATTGAAATGCATCAATTAATCAGTTAATGAAATAAACATCTTCAATAAAAGTTTCTATGGTAATTAATGTTCTCGACTATTCTCTCTTGAACTGGCATAGATTTGCCTTTTAGTACGATGTTTTAAAATGATACATTCATGCCTCAGTGACGAGAAAAGAAGAGTCCGCGATAGAGAAAATCCTGGACAAAAGGTTATGAGACTAGCAGCATTTAAGATGTTGAACAGTATTTCCAAGAATAAAAGGGATTTAAGTACTGCAAACCCCTTCCCCCCGAATCAATGTTGTTCAACGACGATTCATGAATACATGTTGGTCACAATCGACGCGTTCTGACCTAACACAACATTGATACGGGGGGAGGGGGCACTCTGAATACGTGAAAACGTCAAAATGCTCTGTCGTCTCATAACTTTTGTCCAGGATTGTTGTTCGAACAAGAATTCATTCATTGATAAGTAATTTCAAGCAATTTCGACAAAGTCTAGTCGCTGCTGTGAATTAACATCGTTGTATAATTTCGAGGGCGTTGAAAAGTTTCGGAATTAATGAAACTTCAACTTTGTCTTGGCGTTGCAAGCAAAAACAACTATGGATTTACGGGAACTCTAGATATATGGTGGAGGCATCCCCATAGTGCAAGTAGAAAGAATAAGGTTCCTTAGCAACTGCAAAACGGCCTTATCTTTGAGACTTTTGTGACATGAATACTTTCGAAATTGTCGCTGCTGAGACGTGACCAACAATTTCATCTCCTCATTTTTGCATAAGAAATTTTGTTTACATGCATGTTTTTGCCGTTAAAAGAAAGACGAAAAAACTGAAGAAAATGTGTAACAAGTTATCAATATTTTACGTGCATAAATTGCCATAAGTAAGCACTTTATGATCGAAAACATTTAATCTGTTTTCCTCGATCAAACTTTAAACGGCATGAGTTGTTGTCTTTCATCATTTAATGTTAAGAAACTCTTCGTGCGCAGGCGCGCATCGTTTCCGCTCTCTCTAACAAAATTCAAATTTAACTTCTACATGGGCTGCAATTTGGCCCATCTTTCGTTAAAAAAGTAGTAATACCTTGAACAGAAATCCCCAATTTTGACAGCAGATCTTCGAATCGCGGCAACGAGAGGATCTTTCCGCTCTTCTGGGGTGACTGAAGTGAGGTCAGCTCTGAGAAACATATGAGCCTCTGAAAGAAGTTGGTGAAACACATGTGGGTTTGCAAATTCAGAGCCCTCAATAAGATTCATCTAAAGAAGAAGAAAGAAGCATACAACAAAAAGTGAGTCAACAAAGAGTTCCATGATGAATTGGCTTGCCGATAACTAAAGAATGCCTTGATTCGACAGCATTGATTAAAGTTGTTTGGTTTATTTGAAGGAATACGTGGAATATTTTCACTGGTTTTGTGCAATCCTAGTGCCTGCAGTACAAGATTTCTTTCAAATTTACGTCTCAAAGAAACGCCAAATTGAAAACGAATCCTTGATAATGAATGAATCCTTGGCTGTCTTGCTTTTTGCGACGATTTCTACCAAAAGATAAAGGAAAGAATCTCGCTCGTTCAATTATCGAAGCAAAGCTTGTCGTGAACAAGCCTGAATTTTTTCAAGGTTTCAACCTAGAATCTGAATTTCGAAGGTAGTTTTAGCACAGGGTCCTGGTCCTTCCTCTCGATGTGACCACACATAGTGATTTCTTTAGTTTGCAGAGATGGTTTTCCTCAATCTACGTAGCAGGTTCACCAGGTGGGGACCCCGTGGGAACTCGAACCACGAGCGTTAAGATCGGTATTCAAGCGTGCGACCACTGGGTCATCCCTGTATAATAAAGGAACAATTAAAATTTTCGCAAGCGAGTAAGAAGTTGCTGCCTACCCTTTCTAGACGTAACTACGATAAAGGTTGGCCTCGTTAAGCCTCTTTTCAAGTAAGCGGTCCAACAGTCCTGAATTTGCAGAAGGCAAATCGTCGCCAAGAACGTCCCGCCCACCGACACTGACGAAGATGGCACCACGAAGATTAAAAGCATGGCGTTATAGCACAAAAATTGGCTAATAAATCATAGCATACGTTTCTTCAAACATCCTCCCCCGATTGTTCCAACCCCCAATTATTGTTAAATCGAGCCATTTCTAGCCCTCCCCCCGATTATTCTCATACCCCCGTTAATTCGGTGCTCGAGAGTAGAATGCAATAAAACATAAAGTGATATAGTTTAGAAACATTCAAGAATAAAAATAAATCGTACCTTGAGCAGTTTGAAAAAAACAGATACAAAAACGTTCAATAAGTACAAAAAACGTTCTAAAAAACTTACGATTTCTCTTGAAACTTCCGTTGCAGGCACAATTTCCCGTACATACACATTCCAAGGCATGATTCGTTCTTTCCCAAGTGAGCCACGTTTACCCCTATCAATGGATGGCCAAGAATAATCAAGAATTGCTCAGACGAATAATAGATGAGCTATCACAAGAAAACAACTAAGTTTCTGTACGAACTGAAAAGCTTCCAGAAATATTAGAGCAATCTTTATCTCTGACAGCAACACACTGAAAGCTTATTTCGTCTGACACTCGAATCACAAATTTCCAAGCTAGCAGTCAGCACAAGGTAATTAAACATGCCTTGGTAAAAACTTCCATTTAGTTTTCCGTCATTAATTAATATTTCATTATATTATGAGAATCAAATGGTAAAAACTTTCAGTATGTTTCATTACGGTTTCGCTTTTCAACAAAATCTTTACATTATGTGCTAACAGAAGAGTATCTTAAGAGCTGATACAGCAAGGACCAGCAAAATAGGAACCACTTTTTAAGAAACCTTAGACTAGTATTTTTGAGAAATAGCTGGTACCTTTAGATACAAAACTTCTGGAAGTTCCAAGAGACTTAAAAACAGCTTGTTAAAAAATTGTTTCTACGGGTCTTGCCGCAATACCAGGTGTTCAATAAAATATGCAGATTTGGTCTATCCTAGCGATGAAAATGTAGCGTGTGAATAAATTCAAAGCAATTCTTAAAAATACTTCAATAGCTACCTTGAATATATATATACTTCGTTTGTTGATATTAGTGCGTTGAGAGTGTAGCTATCAATCTTCAATGGACAAATTTGCCTCCACCTCTAAACCTGAGCTTTGACGTTTTCGCCTAAGCAAATTTTTGAAGCACAGTGAACAGAGTCAACAGAATGTAAAGCATGAGGGGTAACAAAAGTAAAGACGGCACCACAGATTTACTTTACAAAATATAATTCATGTTGCACTTATCGTCAAGGGAACACCGAAATCAACGTGATTCACCTCAATATCAACAATCCATTTCATGCATACTATTCCTTTGTGAAAGTACTCCACTGAGAGCCAACGCACTTTAGGCATCGTCGAATCACTCCTTGAAAAGAATTTGTTATCAGATCTCTCCGGATCAGTTCCCATCGGAGTGGAATCGTTGCTTCAATAGATCAACCTTGATTGGATGGCCCCATACAGGGCGTTTCAGAAAAAACGCAACCAACGTTCATTCGAAATTCTTTAGGAAATAATAAGACTTTGATCAATTTGAGGCATACTACCTGAACGCACGATCTATCTGCTTTCCAATGATATCCAGGTTGGGTGGATTAATTGCATTTTTATTGCTCAATTGCCGTCTTCATAATCTACAAACGCACCTCACGAGGATGAAATTGTCTCCTGCCCTCCTCAAGTGCTTCTAGGCCTGAGATATTTTGAAAAACCATTTTTCATACTTTTTGACCGGAAAAAGGGGTTGATTTTGCTTTTGCAGTATGCTGCATTTGAAAATGGCCATACTTAAGAAAGTATCAATTTAATGATGAATAATTCCATGAATGTATCCAAACTGCATATCATTAGATAGAAGAAAGACTGTACTTTTATTAAATCTACTTACATTAAATCTACTCAACTTTTGTTAATTCTTTAAGATCTTGAATCATTGTTGGGTTGCGTTACTTCTTAAACGCCATGTATAGGTTGAGCATGACGTATCCTAGAGGCCGCTTTCCAGGGCAGGTAAATGCTCAAAGGACTAGTTTCACTGATAAATGGCGTGCGCAAAAAGTTTACATTGAGGTGAATGAGGTTGACTTCAGAGCTCCCTTGCCGATAAGTGCCATATGAATTATACTTTGCAAACACATCTGTTGTGCCATCTTTAGTGTATCCCCACGTGATTCAAATTTTGCTGAGTTTATTCGCTGTGCTTCAAAAATTTGCCTAGGCCAAAGCGTCAAAGCTCTGGTTTTGAGGTGGAGGCAAATTTCTCCTTAGAGGATTGATGGCTTCACTCTCAAAGCATCAATTTCAACAAACAAGGCATCTAAGTTGAAGTCAGGCATCGAGGTATGTTTTAAAACTTATTGGGGATTGATTCACGCTACATTCTCATAGCAATTGTCAACCAAATCGGTATACTTTTTAGGACACCCGCTACAGAAATAAACGCTTAGAAAAATCTTGTGATTGTTTTTTGTTTGTTTAACCTTGAAGGAAATGTAATCAAAGGTACTAACAGCCTAGGTACAGTAAAAACCTTCGTATGACAACCTAGTGGATTAAAAATCTACAGGTGGAAAGCGCTAAGTGTTCAATCTAAGAACAAACCCACTGTATTAATTGTTGAAGAACCCAGGCTTACTTGCAAAATACTAGGTTCTTATACGAGGGTCATTGCTGCATTTGAAAAGTATTTTCAGATAGAAACATGAAGAGCATACCGGATGTCTCAAAATACCCCCCCCCCCTCCCCCATGACTAAGCAAGGCAACAAACGATAAGATATCTGGACTTTTTGAGTTTATCGCTACATTAGCCGATCTTCAACTTAAATGAACATACCTTACATTTTGGCCGTGATTTGATATCACAGGCATTTATGGAACGCCATTTGCACAAAAATGACATGGACTAAATTTTTATACTTTATACTAGTTCTTATGCTAAGTTTTAAGTTTTAATACTAAGTTAACTATGTTTATGCGCACAAAAATGAACATAAATTAGGCATATGTACATAAACATAGTTTTTGTTCATTTTTGTCCGAACGGCGTCGTAGCCATTGTTCTGAGACGCGTCTAACTTATACCCTGACGAATAGCCCCACAAATAACATCACTCTTTCTTGTGAAAGCCTGGAAGAATTAGAGTGAAATCACTTAACACCTTCCTCATGAAAGAAGGGAAAGACAGCGCGTTTCATCTTTAATTCTGTTTTGTTTCCCTTGTTTGTATCTTTGATAATTTTTTTCTAAGATGTTTGGAAAGTACGGAAATTCCGTTTTGTTCATCATTGCGTTTTCGGTACGAGGAGTCTTAGGGCCGCTTCCTTCACGAGATGAAAGGTCGTCAGTTTCTACCGTGGAGGATCAGGAAGCTGACAACCTCGAGGACCTTATTTCAGCCTTCTTTAAGGTATTCGAACAATAATCTGGGGCTAGCAAGTGTGTTTGATGTGAAAATAAGCACGGTTTGCTTGGGACGAAAAGGGGGCTTAAAGGTCTAATATCACCATTCCTGAAAATTCGTAATATGGACATTCTATCATCGCTGAATTCGATACCATCACTCAAATCGTGATATTTCGACAAGAAGTGCCCCTAAAAGCCCCTGAAAGATGGGGTGGTGTGAAAAATTACCCCGCAAAAGAAAGAGACTGGGTCGAGTGTTTTTGACGCAACAACAGGAACTACGCCACGCGCAAGTATCCAATGCATCATTGAGGAACTTGAAGCGTGCGGATAAGCCGTGGGAACAAGCGAACTAGATCTATAAAACATGTCGGAAACATTGTCTAAACATCATGGAAATCAAAAGATGTGTGCTATTTTGCTACAACCTCGAAGAATAGGTTGCTGGAAAAGAAGACGAAGCAGCAACAGCGAGCAATGACCGTAGTACGGCAAACTTCACATTGTCCAAAGATAGACCCAGGCTTGCACATAAAAGATCTAAATCAAGATGACACTGTTGCCGACGAGGAATGAACAAACAAGTGACTAAAGCATACTGAAACGATAAGATACCCACAACTGATGTTAATAGAAAGGCTCTTACCTCAGTTTACAGCGACAAGACTGAGTTCGCGACCAAATAATAAGATGCACCTCGGATTCTCCGAGAACAAGCCCAGATTTACGCCTCTACGAAACGGCACAGAGTTCCTCAACGCTTCCCAATATTCCGCTTCGCCCTCCTCAAAAGAACTTTCTGCAAATGATAAGACATCACTAAATTCAATGTATGTATTGTAACTCCCGTAAACTCCTCTCAAAATTTTCATTGATACATCGTCACAACTCTTGTCCTTGGGAACTCTCTTTGAAAATCTCTTCAACAGAAACGCCGATGATCGAAAGACAGATCGCAAACAAATCTTGACCTGCTGACTTCACACTAACAATAATTGCAAAATTTAGTGGCAATTACTAAAATAGGGAATCGGGGAATCAGGGAATCGGGGAATCGGGGAATATGGAAACGGTAAGATATATCGGTATGCAGTTTGTGGTATGATAACTAACTACCAAATACAAGTCTATTCCCAAAAAATCGAGGAAATCCCCATTGGGATCTAGCCACAATACTCAGTCAAAAGTTCAGTTTCTGAAAAATTACTAAAATGGGGAATATGGAGACTAAAAGCTTTACAGAGGATAGAAGCATATCAATCGATAGCTCTTGACCTCCAGGTTTCAAAAATTCAACAATCTAACTCATATGTTAAACATGAATTCCACAATCGGGCAACAAAGTCGGGGAATCGGAGAATCGGGGAATATGGAAACTGGATAGGCTATGAGAAAATTTTGAACGACAGCATGCAGTTCTCCTTGAAATTAAGTCAACTTCCAAGTTTCGTATTTATACCTTCGATTGTTTAGCCGTAACAGAGCTCTGAAGTTTGCATTTTTTGTCATTTGGGAACATGAAGCTATTCAGTTTATTTCTGCGCGGCACGACTTTGTGTCATGTCCTCGCGCAGCTTAGTTGACGGTGTTAATAGCATCTCTCTTGGGCTAGGGTGAACAATGTTCAAGCAATTGAAAACTTCTTTTGTCCATGGCTATTGAAATCTATGCGCTCCTGTTGTATATTCATTCAAGCCTGTTGGGGCACTGGTTTCGTCAGTTTCACGGGGGCTACATCGATTCTAAATAAATCGCTTCAATGTTGCATGTACATGAAGCCCTAAACCCTATACTTTGACAAAAGTTATCGAAACTGAGTGCATTTGGAATGGAATTCATGCATTCCGAAAATAGGAAACAAATTAAGAAATTGTGAGTATTAAGATACAAAAAGTTGGAGTGTGTCTGAGGAGCACATACTAAGAAACTTTTATAAGTTAAAGGCCGTTAAAGGCAAGTATATTATGCAAACATGTCCACAGGGAGCCTCATAACAATGGGGGAATTCAAAATATACACGTTTTTTATAAGAAACTGGTTTATAAGAAACTGGTACTAAGATGGCCAAAATTTTAAGAAACTCTTGTACTATGTCTGAGAAGTACTAAGAAACTTTTCAAAGTTAAAAGCATAAATATCATAGCAAATAGATCGTTGAACCTTTATTCTTGAGCAATATCATCTATCCATTGGTGTTTTCAACATAGCAGAATCGAGCAGAACACTGTTTATTCCTTTATGATGTTTTAAATGTCAAGAAACATATCTGCCGCAGTGTTAGCGACCACATTGCTAATTCAGCATTCAAAAAATAAGAAACCAATTAAGAAATTTTTAGTACTGAAATGGACAAAATTTCATGCGAACTTAGGAAAATTTTAGTACTATGCCCTGATCCTAGTTTCTTATAAAAGAAAACGTGTATTTTCTGGAATAGGAGCTGCATAGGAAACTGCGAGGCATTTGCGAAGCTTTGAGATAAAAGCTGCGTAGGAAACTGCGAAGGATTCGTGGCGCGAGGAGCAGCAAATGAACTGCAAAATTTTTTTAGCAAATCCTGCGCAGTTTCCTACGCAGCTCCTTTTCCAGACAATCTTATTTTCGAATTTGCCAATTATACATGGGCTCCCTCTGAAATCTCATTAAACATTTGTCCTTGAATAATGTTAACCAAACCGTTTATTTTGAGGGGCATTTCGCACTCCAAAACGCCAACAAATATCAAGAAGTCTCACACAACTTTTGGCGACAAGCCTTTGTTTTCAAGAAAAATCTTCAAAAAATCTCTAAAATCCTATTCTTTCAAAAACTTTCGTACGCTTTCTCGCTTCGATAAGAAAGGTGTACTGCTAAAAGGTTTTTAATTCAACAAGAGAGTTTTTGTACTTTAATACTCACAGTTTCTGAATTTGTTTCTTATTTTCTGAATGCATGAATTCCATTCCAAATGCACTCAGTTTCGATAACTTTTGTCACAAAGTGTAGGCTTTAGGGTTTCATGTACATGCAACATTGAAGCGATTTATTTAGAATCGATGTAGCCCCCGTGAAACTGACGAAGCCAGTGCCCCAACAGGCTTGAATGAATGTACAATAGGAACGCATTGATTTCAATAGCCATGGACAAAAGAAGTTTTCAATGGCTTGAACATTGTTCAACATAGCTCAAGAGAGATGCTATTAACACCGTCAACTAAGCTGCGCGAGGACATGACACCAAGTCGTGCCGCGCAGAAATAAATTGAACAGCTTCATGTTCCAAAATGACAAAAAATGCAAACTTCAGAGCTCTGTTACGGCTAAACTATCGAAGATATAAATACGAAACTTGGAAATTGACTTAATTTCAAGGAGAACTGCATGCTGTCGTTCAAAATTTTCTCATAGCTCATGTAGTTTCCATATTCCCCGATTCCCCGATTCCCCGACTTTGTTGCCCGATTGTGGAATTCATGTTTAACATATGAGTTAGATTGTTGAATTTTTGAAACCTGGAGGCCAAGAGCTATCGATTGATATGCTTCTATCCTCTGTAAAGCTTTTAGTCTCCATATTCCCCATTTTAGTAATTTTTCAGAAACTGCACTTTTGACTGATCATTCTGGCTAGATCCCATGGGGGATTCCCTTGACTTTTTGGGAATTGACTCGTATATGGTAGTTGTTTATTATACCATAAACTGCATACCGATATCTCTTACCGTTTCCATATTCCTCGATTCCCCGATTCCCCGATCCCCCGATTCCCCGATTCCCCGATTCCCCGATTCCCTGATTTCCCGATTCCCTGATTCCCCGATTCCCTATTTTAGTAATAGCCAAATTTAGTGTAAGATGTATTAACATTTGACACCATTCATTTTCATTTTATCATTGTTTAAAACACACGAGATCCTTTCAGCAAATCAATATCCTATTAACAATATTTCTATAAAATAATATGAGAAAAGAAAAAAAAATTGGAATATTGCTGCTCTACCAAGGGGTCGTGTTTGGGTCCTGTGAAAGGTTCAAAAGATAATCTCTAAGACCTGTTCTAAAACGAGCGATTGAGTCTCTTTCTCGAATGTTGTCAGGGATATCATTCCAGCTTTTGACACCAGAGAAGTAGAAACTTCGCTTTGCATATTCTAACCTAACTTTAGGAATTTGCAGATCTCCATGGTTTCTGGTTCTATACTCTGAAATCATGGATCTTTCAGTGAACTTATGGCGAAGATTTTCGGGACAGAGGTCATGCAAGATTTTATATGTCATGACTCCTTGGTCAAAGGAGATCAATGACTTTACAGAGAGCCATTTGCAAGTCCATCCATCCTTATACTTGGCATTCGCTATTAGCTTCTTTGCCCTTGTCTGTAATCGTTGCAATTGGGATAGTTTGGTGTTGGAAAGAGTACTCCAAACAATGTTGCCATAGCGAAGATGGCTTTCAAAGAGAGCTTTGTAAACTTGATCAAGTTTCCTTTGCGGAAGGATGTTTTTCAGCTTTCTTAAGGAGCTCAAGCCCCCTTTCAGCTTGTTTTTGATAGCTTTGTACTGCTCTTTCCAATTAAGGCTTTCGTCGATGTTGATCCCTAGGTATTTTGTCTTGTCAACCCTTTTGATAACTTCATTATTGAGGACAAGATCTGGCAAATCATTACCTATCTTATTTAGTTGTCGCCTGTGGCCTATAACCATGTATTCACTTTTGCTGGCATTCAAACTAAGTTTATTAATCCTCATCCAATTCGATACATTTTCCAGCTCGTTTTTCAAATCTGTTAGAAGTTCATTCAGGTTTTCTGATGCGATATTCACACATGTATCATCAGCATACATATTTGGGATCGTGCTTTTTAGACAATTCTCAAAATCATTAATGTATAGTATGAAGAGTAAGGGTCCCAAACACGAGCCCTGCGGAATACCACACTCAATGCTGCTTTTGCTGGAAGTGGATCCGTCAAAATAACAGAACTGCTCCCTATTGGTCAGATAAGAAGTGAACCAGCTGTGGGAAGCACCTTCAGCACCATACTCTCGCAACTTCGACAATAGGATTTTATGGTCAACGGTATCGAATGCTTTCTTGAGATCAAGGAATATACTCAAGTTTATTTTCCCCTCATCAGAGTTCTTGAACCACGGGTCTCTAACATTCAATAGACATGTCAGTGTACTGTGTAGTTTTTGGAACGCAAACTGGTTTAAACAAAGCCTTTTTTGTTCCTTTAGAAACTCCATTAGTTGGTCGTGTACAATCTTTTCTAAAATTCTTGACACAACTGATAACACTGAAATAGGCCGGTAGTTGTTTACATCTGTTTTCGTGCCCGCCTTATGAATAGGTGTTACTCTGGCTAATTTCCAGATCCGGGGCAAAAAAAACCCCGTTCTAAAGATGCATTGTATATCAGTGTCAGTGGTTTCGAAACTAAGTTTATGGCATCTTTCAGTATTTTGACGGGGATTCTGTCAGTACCAGGAGACTTCGAGTTATCCAGAGCTTTTATAGCACGTTCTACATACCCTACATTTATTGGCTGTAGCTTAAATTTGGTTCCTCCGGTTTTATCTCCAAGGTACTTAAGAGGGTCATCGGAAGGCTGAGTTTCTACTTTCTCCGCTAACTTAGGTCCAACCGTCGTAAAATGTTTGTTGAAAGCTTCTGAAATTTGTGAAGCTGATTTTAGTTCTGTGCCTTCAAAAATGATGTTTTGAGTTACAGTTTGATTTGAGTTCTTATTCGAAAGAAGATTCTTTGAAATATTCATACATAATTATTGTTTCCTCCAGCTGTCAATGTTACCCCGGAGAATTACCTTTTCTCTGCGGCACGCCAGATATAGTATTTAGGGAAACGGTTCTTGTTTTGAAGGAAAAGCTTTTACCTGGCCTATGTGAAGACCCTGCACTTTTAGCGTGATTTTTAGGCTAGCTTTCTTCCGTATGATAATTCCATCCCGGGAACAGAGGCACACTTGATCGATGTCTTATGGTATGAAAAAGAAATGCTTCGAGCAAGCGACGGAGTGCTTCTATTCGGTTCATTTGCCTTCTCTCTCTCTGTAAGTTCATTCGACCTCTTCCTTTGTTTCTTTGCTTCAGGCTTGTCATCTCCGAAGAGGCCAGTTTATGGACTGAAATACCCAGCTCTTTGTCATAGGTAATTGCTGCTACCATAAACGCTACATCTCGCTGGCATGGCTGAAACAACATATTTGCGGGAAGAAACAAGAAGCAACCTTGAAGTGTTTCCCATGAAGACCTGCACTGCGATTCTCTCATGTTTTCCTGCCGCGACGTTGCAGCGCTCTTTACCAGTCTTCTTTTCTCTGCGCGGTAATTTTGAGAAATATCCGCAAATTCGCAACTTTGGGGGGCTTTTAGGGGCACTTGTTGGCAAAATATAGCGATTTGAATGATGTTATCGAATTCAGCTGTCAGAGGAGGTCCATATTGCAACTTATCGAAAATGGTGATATTAGACCTTTAAGTTGAAATTAGAGAAACTTTTACCGCAGCTTCCAAAATGAAATGCCTCGTTATTCTTCGAATTTCGGAAATAAATTGTAAATGATTGTCGGTATAGGCCTAGGTAGAGAAGATGGCTTTACGTCGAATTTTGATATGCCCGGACCATTTACCCCCACGCAAAACAGAGTAACAGCAGAAAATGGCGAACAGCCAATCAGATTTCCGAACGGCCTCCTCTATACCAGAGTAAAGGGAGAGCAACGAACTCACTCTGAGGACGAGATTGGGAAGCTGAAAATCATCACCGTCGTCGCTGGGCAAGACCTCCATCTTCTTTTGACAGTTGAAAACTCTAATGGATGGACACGAGTTTGCTAAAACAAACTGTGATTGTAACTACCATGAGGGAAAATCCACAGCTAAGGTAAGCCCTCTATTGTTTCCAATATGACTCTGCAGGGACTTATCATGGCTTTGATAATGACGCCTCCTAAAACAAAGGCTGCGACGCCGTTTGCACAAAAATGGACATAAACTAAAAGATTGGTAAATTTAGCTATGCACTTGGGGATTTATAAAGATTTATAATACATTTTCGTTTTGTTACTATTGCTAGTCGAAATGGGGTGCCTTTTTGAGATACCCGGTATGTTTAATGACCTGAAACTCAAAATCACTCAAAATCAGTAGATAGACCTTTTCGCAAACCTTCACGTCCTTTGAAATCCAGCCTTTGCCTCGATATGATGGAAACGAGGGCTAAATTAGAAAAGGGTGCTCTCAGCAGAGCATCAACTGGCTTTGTACTCGCATTTGAATCAAAATAGGCTCAGCATAGATTCCTCGTTGTGTTTGCTGGGATTTGCAGGATTTTGCCTTGAATAGAACATAGAGAATATAGTTTCCGAAAAGGTCCACTGATGCAGATATCTTACTTGAACTCAAAGGCTCTTTGCAGCAACACAGTATGCATCTCGGTAGCACCAATGAAAGTTAACCCGTGCAATCGATACATTGCTATAAGACATATCTCAATGTCTGTGGGTGGACATGGCTGAAAATAGGAGTGCAACGCATCATTTCATCGAAAAAGTTATATAATTATGCCGTTGAGTCGGAAAAAAGACGTCGTTTCAAGGGAAATTATTTGTCATAAATGTCAAAACATGAATACTTCTTAATGTCTTGTTGAATGGTTGATATGTTCAAATAGATTGATAAATACAACTGACTGAAATAGGCTGCTCCGCTTTTGCACGAGTTTCCCTTTCAGGATAACGAAAATTCATTGCAAGGGATGCCATCCACCCAAGAGGAGAACACGTGCTGGTTACTTAACCCTAACCCTAACCCTAGACTTCTAATAGACTATGATAAATTCAACCTTTACATGTAGTCTGTCACGTCTCTGATTGGCCACGACAAAGTCAGAGCTAAACACAACGGATTTCTTTGGCATTCTGTGTATTTGAATGGAGGGCTAATCGTCTTGACTTTCTGCGGCTGTAGAAAGTCAGAAGATTAGCAACCATTCAAATTTCCTATTCTTAGCATTATCCAAATCACCCAATCAAATGCGTGACAGACTTCCTTTAAGCCACACCTTTGGCGGCTTAAAAGGACCTTCAGAGATAATACCTATGACTGTGGAAAAGACTAGCAGACTCTGAAAACATAAGTTATTCCATCTGACTACACATACCATATTTCAAACAAGACATTTGCCAAACTGTTGAGAGAGCAGTAGCTTTACAAACGTCATACGCTTGTTTCCTTCTAACGACGGACATAAACCAGTGGCGTACCTTAATATCGATTCCGATCATACGGGTATGTACGCCAGTATGTGGGTGGTTTTCATCACATCTATCTTTCCAACGCATCGTTGCAAGGGAACGTTAGGTGTCGTGGAAGCGAAATCCTAATCCCCCTGAATAACAGAGATTTTGTACCAAGTGTCCCAAAAAGTACTCCTGTTTCAAAATTACTTAATTTCCATGATAAACAATCATAATATGTTCTTCTTGATCTCTTCTGTCACTGATAACATAATCGCGAATTGATATAAATGATATACAAAAAGATATTGATTTGATAACTATCAGTGTCCCTGTAGTATGTTTCAAAACTAGGCAGCTCCGAAAAGAGCAAAACCACTCACAAGATCAGCTATGCCTGGGTAAATAATTTGACTATTGATCTAGCTACTTTCCAAAACAGAAATTTGAAGATCGGCCTGATAACAATTTTTTTCGTGATTTTCAAATATGAGCACTTTTTGGGGACACCCGGTAGTTCAAATAGCTCAAACAAGTGATATTTCCTAAATTAAATTCGTCAAGTTCTATGTCGTAACCTACAAGAGCGACAAACTTTTGCTACGGTACTATCATCTGATGGATCTTTATGAACTAGGGTGCCGGCGGTGGTAATTAGACACATAAGGGAAACTGAATTTTTAGACAAGAAAAGTACATCGCAGACAAAAGCTAAAATCATCCAGTTAAAGAGCAGCCCTTTTAACATATTGAGTAAAAGACTTTTGGTTTCGACTGTTCCTGATTCACCTTTGGGGTCGATGTTTCTCCTGCTGATCTCGGCGGTGGTTTTCGGACACCGGTGGTGGTTTTCGGACGGTAAGTTAAAATTGTAGAGTATGCTAAGAAATCGCTTCTTTTGATTTATACTACGGAATTATTCATTCTATGGACTTGTCTGCTTAACTTGATGCACCCTGAAAAACTACAACCTTTTTTCTTTGCCTTTGATTATAACAAAACCTACAGGACACACAAAACAACACAATTTAAGAGAGAATAACTCTTGGGTTTTCAAAAGTGAGATATTAGTATTATCACTTGCAAAGCTCTTCACTAATATCATAAAAAGCGAACTGCATTAACAAAATCAGGTTCATCCTAGGATTCCTGCATGTTTTAAAGCAAAATGAAAACAGTTCTTTTCAGTTGAGTGAGTTCACCATTACTTTTCAATGGGGATGCGTTTGTTTTTAAATCAAATCTAGTTATACTCTAATTTGAAAATTCACGGAAGATGCTTTAGTCTGAAGAATCATTCTACGCCAATTTATAAAATTTGAGAATGATTAGATATTTGTGCAAAATTGTATTCTTCTGAAGGAACGAAATGGACAGGTTACCCGAAGAGGTCAATGACCTTGCCCCAGCTAGTGCTAATGTATACTTTATCAAATAGCAGTCAAAAATTTGATTTAAAAGAATCAGATGCCCAAGTCTAATATGCATGTTAATTTGCTTTTTGCATAAAAGCCTTCCTCTTTGTTTGCGAAAACAATCGCTGTAGGCAAAGGACTCCAAAGGCATCTTCCGAGCTCGACTAACCATTCTCTTCCAGGGATAATTTGCTGAGTGTCCGAAAACCACCGCCGTAACCTTTTCAGGGCAATCGAAACAAAAAACGCTGCCCCCCTTTAGTGGGGGGTTTTAAGTTTCAGCCACCTTCTTAAATTTCGGTCTCATGTCGGACATTCTATCTCTATAGTTTATTCAAAATTCTTGACTCTTTCTGCCACGAATTCAGAGCTTCTTGTGACGGTGCAACTTTCTGAACGACAATTTCTTGACCCCAATCATGCCAAGAAGGTATGAATAGTAATGATAATAATAAAAATAACAATAATAATAATAATAATAATAATGATAATAATGATAATAATAACAATAATAATAACAATAACAATAATAATGATGATAATAATAATAACAATAATAATAACAATAACAATAATAATAATGATAATAATAAATAGAAACACAACTGTTAAAAACTCTGTACGTTTCGATTAAAAATCTTCGTTAGCAATACTTTTCTAATTGGACAACCGAGGATTTATACTCCGTGGTAAACAACTTCAATACAGTTAAAAATAAACTAAAATTACATTTCATTACAAAGAACCCTATTCTTAGTAAACATAACTGACCAAGAAATTAAGACCCAGTGGGAATTAAAATCACGTTTTAAATTCAAACTTTTTTTCAGCGTAAACAAGAAATGAAGTAACTGGCACATCAGCAAGTCCCCTCCCCTATGAATAATAATAATAATAATAATAATAATAATAATAATAATAATAATAATAACAAGACTGGACCGACAAAGTATTACATGGACAGTTTTTAAGACAAAAAGAAGCAGTTGCTACAATCGCGGACAAAACT
Source organism: Aurelia sp. 4 Dawson et al 2005 (assembly GCA_964019985.1). NCBI lineage: Eukaryota > Metazoa > Cnidaria > Scyphozoa > Semaeostomeae > Ulmaridae > Aurelia > Aurelia sp. 4 Dawson et al 2005. The sequence goes on from OZ026509.1 coordinate 7,554,113, forward strand.
CGTTGGGACACATGAGTTTTGCGTTAAAAGAAGCCTTTCCTGTACGTAAGCTGCTACCTTTCACTGCTAATGCCCCCCTCCTCCCCCCATTGCAATGTTGGTTGCTGGAAGACGACATACTTGTCAACTCATTTATGACATTTTCGTTAGCATTCAACATTGCAATGGGGGGTGGGGGGATCTCAACTCGAAATTTCCTCTAAAATACAAAGTGTGTTATAAGTTTTGTCCGCGATTGTAGCAAGGATAGGTGGGAATGGCTCAGTAAGGGAGGAATTAAAAGAGAAACGGAAACGCTCATCCTAGCTGCGCAGGAACAAGCAATTAGAACAAATCAGATCAAAGCAAAGATTGATAAAACGCAGGAGGAGAGCGTATGCCGGATGTGTAAGCAAGCTGATGAAACGGTAAATCATCTCTTAAGTGAATGCAGCAAGATGGCGCAAAAAGAATTGAAACGGCGTCATGATTGGGTCGGAGAAAAGATTCACTGGGAAGCTTGCTTGAAATATGGCTTTGATGTAAAAGCAAATGGTATGAAGACGAACCAGAAACAACGATGGAGAACGATGTCTGTACAATTCTTTGGGACTTCAACATACAAACAGATCATGTCATACAAGCAAGGCGCCCAGACTTAGTCATCAAGGATAAAGTGCAGAATGAATGCCTGATAGTGGACTTCACTATTCCATACGACAGTCGAGTTGAAACAAAAGAATTCGAAAAGCTGGAGAAATACCAAGATCTGGCCAGGGAACTTAAAAAATTGTGGAATATGAGTGTCCAGATCATACCTATTGTTATTGGTGCCCTTGGAACAACGCCTAAAGACCTCCATAAAAGACTCAAAGAAATCGGAATTGACACCAAAATCGTTACTGCAGAAAACAGTCATCCTGAATTCTGCCAGAATCCTCAGGAAAGTCCTTGAGTTTTGAGGAGACTTGCAGTCACCAAGCCTCAAGGACAAATTATGAACCATTTTAAAGAAAATGTGCGACAAATACATAATAATAATAATAATAATAATAATAATAATAATAATAATAATAATAATAATAATAATAATAATAATAATAATAATAATAATAAATTCGTGTTCGCCCTAGTGTCCGAGCTGACAGCTCAGTTAACATAAAAAATTATGTCTACTAGGCTTGTGTTATCCACTACAATTTGTACATATATACTGTGTAAGACACAAGATTTAGAAGTCATCCAATGTGAAAAACACAATATAGAACTTCGCGTATCTGATCATACGCAAGGACCGAGAGAGAAAAAAAAAAGATTCACACGAATAAGTTCCTAACCCTGTGTCTCCATATGTAGTTAGCCATTATCAAATTTGAAAGTGAGCACCACTGTAATGTGTTCTTTACAATTAACTTGTCTACTGACATTGATCTCATAACAGTCCAAACATCCATTTTGATACAACCAAGTGAGCCAAAGCAAAGCACCTTCAGATCTACATCCCAGCCCAACGACTGCAGCAGACTGCACAGCGGCTGATACCGTTCCTGTTTGGTCTTCAGCGCTTGTTCAAAATATAGATCGTAGCAGACAGTCAGCTCCAAGATAATGCATTTACGTGACTGATTGTCAATGATAACGATGTCAGGTTTGCGATGCGTAATACGCTGTAATTCATCACCATATTCCGTCAGTATTGATTCTGCAAGTTTACTTGCATGAAACTGAAAACCACTTAGACTTCCTGAGATTATCTCAAATATTTTGTCAGCAATTCGATTGTGACGTCTACTGTAAAAGTTGTGAAACTCTCTGCAACCATTCATCAAATGTGCGACACTTTCCGTGTGCTGATGGCAAAAGGGGCGAGAAGGGTCATGTTCACCATTCCATACGTGTTTTGTGAAGTTTGTTGGAAGTAGACTTACCCGTGCTTTTATTGCAAACTTCACCAGTAAATCATTTACTTTCCAGTTGTAAAAAATTGAATGGGAAGATTTCAACTGAACATTAGTCATATAGAGAAAGGGGCCTTGAATTGACAATCGCCTTGCTTTTTGCAAATCTCGATTAACTGTCTGTTTGAACAGCAACTTCTGAAGTGGAGCACCGTCATCAAAGAATTCCCCATTAGTAATTGCTCCAGCCTTTCCTTGCCGGAACTCAATGGAAACATCTATCTTTCTAGCATATCTCAAAAGATCTGGCCAATCTGATTGATACCCAAAGTTTGTGCGACTATTCAAATAGCCGTCTTCACTAATCTCAAACCCAAGAAAATTCATATCATTATCTGTTGCAGCAACTTTCCGTTTTTCCATATCTAAATTTAGGGACTGACATGCAATGTTCTTGAACTGTAACTGAGGATGATTCAACATCTTCATGAGAAATGCAACCCTTGTTGACCTATACACATCTGAAACGCGCTTAACTCCAATCCCTCCGTGCTCGCGTGGTAAGAAGACGATGAGTTGTGTTGTTGTTTCATACAAATCATACATATTTTGAACTGCCTTCACCAAGGACTTATCCATGCACTCCAACTGCTCCTCTGTAAACCTTGTGTTGTAAAAATGGTGGAGAATCTTCGCGAGAGCCAAGTTATTTAAAGCACTAGCCTTTAGAGCGAGCGGCAATTTGCAGATTGTTATTTTCTCCAATAAATCTTTATAACTTTCTATCACTTCCAACACCTGCACAGAATCTTCGCCGGAAAGTGAGAGATTTTCCAAGATACTTATAGGGCTTATCACGGGGATAAACTTCGATGGCATTTCTTTGAATTGATACAGTTGGCTTTTTATCTGCCTTGCCCTTGTACCAGTTATTGCCAGACCGCCTTGCATACATAACTGCACATTTACTGGGTTTCACTTCTAAACCTGCTATCTCCATAGCAACGTTTCCAATATCAAACATCTCATTTATAATCGTTGCATCGTAATTAACAACAACAATATCATCCGTAAAAGCTTGTAATGGCAATGGATTAATCCTCCTTTCATCTTCAATGCAATGTCGAGTAACAGCCTATATTACCATAGGCTTGCATACTCTGTCAATCACCAATATGAATAAAAGTGCACTCAAAGGGTCACCTGTCTTTGTTCCTCTGATTATATTGAACTCTTTACTCAATTCAAAACCACAAATCACAGAAAACGAAGAGTACCGGTAAAAGATTTTCGACCAAACAACAATAAATCAAAGGAATGTCAAAGTCCCGGAGAGTTTCAAAAAGGAAACTATGCTCAATGCTTCCAAAAGCATCTGCAAAATCCACAAAAACAGCACAAAACTTTGTACTTAAATGTCTGAAATCATCCATTGCGGCTTTCAAACTGAAAATCAATTCCTGTCTGTCACGATCTGGCAGGAAAGCACGCTGCCAAAATGCAATCTCATTGGGTATGTGGGGGGGTGATTCGCTTACAGATTGCTTTCGAAGACACCTTGTAGCAAGTGGGTAACAGAGATACATCCCTAAGCGTTGACAAATCATTGATACTAAAATTCTTTTTGGGGATCCGTTGGGCAACTGACTCTTTCCACGAAGTTTGTATTTGCAAATTTACAAGCACAACGTTCAAGATATTCACAAATGCATATCCATTTTCACTAAACATTTCCTTCATATTCTCGTAAGTAACCCCATCGACACCACAACTTTTCCCACTGGGGCAGCCTTTCACAATAATAATAATGATAATAATAATAATAATAAATTAAATAAGAAAAATCCAAAATAAATAAGAAATTCAATAAATCAATAAATAAGAAAATCCAAAATAACTCAAAGCAAATGAAAAAAAAGTACGGGATAAAAAGTGAAGCAAAGCGAAAAGAAATATCTGAGATTTTGAAACAGAAGTTACAAGCTTATGCAGGACGTCTAAAAAGATTCCAAGTTAGGGAAAACCAATTTTATGCAAATTACCAGTTTGAAAATTTCTCCCAACAAGCATATCGGCAACTAAGAGGGAATAAATTGGAAGTCAAAACACCATTACCAGCAGAAGAAATTAACACTTTTTGGAGAGAACTGTACGAAAAAGATAAGAAACATAATGACACTGCACAATGGCTTGCAGATTACAGAGAGAGTTTGAAGGAAGTGAGCATGCAGGAGGAAATAACCTTAACTCCCTCAGATGTTGGAAAAGCATTCAATCCGTTCAAGAATTGGGGTAGTCCAGGGAGAGATAAAATCCAGGCGATCTGGTGGAAAACTTTCACACCAATACACGGAAAACTTGCTGAATTCTATGAAAATATGACGCAGAACCCAGAAGAAGTACCTCCATGGCTTGTATTTGGCAGGACGCTGCTACTTCCAAAAGTTAACAACCCTAAAGACGCCAGCAAATTTCGCCCTATTACATGTCTGCCAGTTATCTATAAAGGTTTTACTTCAATATTAGCAACAAAAATTAGAGAACATTTGATATCGAACGAACTAATTCCTAGTGAACAGAAAGGAAATTCAACCAACTCAAAAGGCTGTATAGACCAACTGCTAATCGATAAAGTTATATTATCAGATGCAAAAAGAAACAAGAAACATCTAAGTGTAGCATGGATCGATTATAAGAAAGCATTTGACTCTGTTCCTCATAGCTGGATTGCTGAAAGCCTAAAAATCCATGGGATAAATAAAAATCTAGTAAGATTCATAGAATCAACGTCAAAAAGTTGGAAGACCAACCTAAACCTAAACCATGAAAAAGGAACCCTAGATGCCGGCGAAATAAATGTGAAGTGTGGAATATTCCAAGGAGACTGTTTATCATTATTGCTATTCTGTATAACACTGTTCCCCCTCAGCTGGCTATTGAACAGATCAAATCTAGGCTATTATGTTGGAAAAGGACGAAAATCAAACAACTTAGTGAGCCACTCATTCTTCGTAGATGATCTAAAATTATTCGCATCCAACGAGAAACAATTAAACTCACTCCTAGAAACAGTTGCTACTTTCTCGAGGGACATAGGAATGAGTTTCGGCCTAGACAAGTGCGCAAAATTAACAATTACCAAAGGAAAAAGATCTTCAACTGAAAATGTTCAGCTTTCAACTGGTGATTTGATAAAGGAGCTTGAAAATGAGGCAACATACAAATACTTAGGGTTAAAAGAGGACGATAACATTTCCCATACATCAATGAAAGAGAACCTTGAAAAAGAATATCTGACCAGAGTTAGAAAGGTTTTGAAATCAGATCTTAACAGCAGTAATAAAATCAAAGCAATTAGAACTTGGGCAATGCCAAGCCTTACATATGGATATGGTGTAATAAAATGGTCTGTAACAGACTTAGAAACAATCGACACGAGAACACGAAAGCTACTAACGATGAACTCGATGTTTCACAAAAAATCTGATATCACCAGGCTATACATGCAAAGATCTGAAGGTGGAAGAGGACTCCTCAGTGCAAGTCAGCAATACAAAAAAGCAATAATCAATCTTGCGCACCACATCGAAAATAGCAAAGATAAGTACATTAAGATAGTAAAAGAATGGGATGCAAAAGAAAGTGATTCAATCATGAAAAAGGCACAAAAATATGCAGAGGAACTGAATCTAAACTTGGATGATCTCAAATCGAAAACTAAATTGCAATGTAAAAGTACGATTAAAGAGGCGAGCCTTGGCAAACTGAAAGAAAAGTTGAGAGCAAAACCACTTCACGGTCAATTCCATCAAATGATAGAACAAGGTCACATAGACAAGAAAGCAACCTTTGAATGGATGAAAGGAACAGGATTGAAAGGCGGAACTGAAGCGACGATTGTAGCAATACAAGAACAGGCAGTTACAACCAGATATATAAAGAAACACATCCATAAGACCACAGATACTGACATCTGTAGAATGTGTAATACAATGCCAGAAACGATAGCGCATGTTATATCAGGCTGCACGACCTTAGCGGCAACGTCATACCTGAAAAGACATAATTCGGTAGCAAAGATAATTCATTTAGAACTAGCAAAGAAATTCAACTTGATTGAAGTGAAAGAAACATTAAAATGGTACAGTTTTACACCTGAGAAAGTTCTTGAAAATGAGAGCTCAAAACTTTTATGGGATTTCCAGATTAACACTGATCGTACAATCATTGCCAGCAAACCTGATATCATATTTCAAGATAAAAAGACCAACAAACTTTACCTCATAGATATTGCAATACCAGCAGATGCAAATATTGTAAAGAAAAGAATCGAGAAAATCGACAAATACATCGACCTCTCTATTGAATTAAAACGTCTGTGTAATGCCAGCGAAGTCCTTGTCATACCAATAGTTATTGGTGCAACAGGAGTGATATCGAAGAGTTTCAAACAAGATTTAGAGAAAATACCTTGCAAAATATCGCAGTTAGAAATGCAAAAAGCAGCGTTACTCGGAACAATGAGAATTGTGAGAAGATTCACACAAATTGAAGGATGACGAAAAAGACGTTATTGACGCAGGAAGTCAAGATCAAGGACGCAAAAGAAACATGATGACCTTATTTCTCAGGAAGAGAAATGGAAAATCAGTTGTTACGTGTGAAAAACAATAAATAACTTCATAATAATAATAATAATAATAATAATAATAATAATAATAATAATAATAATAATAATAATAATAATAATAATAATAATAATAATAATAATAATAATAATAATAATAATAAATATAAAAACAAACTGTTAAAATTGTACGTTTCGATTAAAAATCTTCATCAGCCTAACTTTGCAAACAAGCAACCGAGCATTTATAACCTAAGATAAACAACCTAAATTAAGATACAATAAAGAAGAGCCAAACAATTAAATCTACACCAAGCCTGACAAGAACGCCCAACTTCCATAGAAATAAAAGCCCAAACGGGAATTTAAAATGAAAGTTTAGAAAATAAATAATCGCAGTGGGTAAACCAATAACCTACCGAACCCCTGAGAGACCCAAAACCTCACCCTTCCAAGCCTGACTTACATTGAAATAAAAGCCCAAACGGGAATTAAAAGTAAAAGGTTCTAATAACTGACCAAACCCCCACGAGACCCAAAAACCCACCCTTGGAAAATACCTTCATTAAAATCCCCTAGGAGAAGTCTGGACACACCGAGGAGGCAAACAACAAGAATGAGTGGGAAAAGCCCCGCGGTCCTCCCCATAACCTTTCCATAACTCGCTATTTGCTGAGTAAGGAATGGCCTGATAGGGGATTCCACCCTAACACCACGTGTATCCGCACACGAAGCTATAGAAGAAAACCGCAAAACCACACCCACCATGCACATCCACCGGATACAAATGCAACAGCAGGAATTAGGCCATCCCGCACGCAAACATGTCCAACTCCACATCTGCAGCCCGTTCATTAAGTCCCCTTGGCAAAAATGTTCCCAGCCTGTATTGCCAAAACAATTCCTTTCGGCGCAGTGAAAATACGTTTTCTGCCCCATCGATGATTTTTATGGTAACATCAAATTTCCCGTTGTGACCCGCTTCGAAAAAATGGCTAAAAAAGTTCGCCTGCGGAATTATTTTGCCCCTGTCCAGTGTACCCTGGTCACGTCTGCGTGACCAGGGTACACTGGACAGGGGCAAATAATAATTAATATTAATTAATAATAATAATGATAATAATAATAATAATAATAATAATAATAATAATAATAATAATAATAATAATTCAGCTCATATCTTGAGGAAAGTGCTTGCTGTCTAAGACTCTTTGTTAGAGTTTGACATTTGGCATGTATGGTTCTGGCATTAGGCCATGTCGTATTTGAAATAATAATAATAATAATAATAATAATAATAATAATAATAATAATAATAATAATAATAATAATAATAATAATAATAATAATAATAATATTATGGCGGGCGGAAGTGTAGAAAGTCTTCATAGTCCCAATCATCATTGGAGCACTAGGATCAGTCACAAAAAAGCTTGGAAAGAACTTAGAAATGATCAATTTCGTCAAGGGAGTGGAGCCATTGCAGAAAGCTTGTCTACTGGGAACAGCTAGAATTATCAGAAAAGTGTTGGACTTTGGTGACTAAAGAGACAAATGACTTACTATCTAAAGCTGCGGGAGGTGGCTTGATAGTAAGATGAACCCAGTTGAATTGTACGAGCTGTGAAATTGCAAATAATAATAATAATAACAACAATAATAATAATAATAATAATAATAATAGTAATAATAATAATAATAATAATAATAATGATGATAATAATAACTTCCCGAGACCATGAAGTACCGGGTTGGCGTCCGGCGGGGGCTAGTCTGTCTCATGGGTAGGAGAGACTCTTTAGCCTTGGTTGGCAACTCTCCTAGTGATGGTGTCACGATAAAAACACCCAGGAAGGAAAACCTGGATAACCAAATATCCTTTTCGCATGGAAAATAATCAAAGAAAATCATCCCGCATCGCTCGTCGCGCGGTTAAACAAGGAGCGCGTCCTTCAGTGATGGACCAGGCTGAGGTCGAAAAGTGTACTACTGGAACAAACTCCGCCCACCCCCAAGCATCTCCGGGTCACCTTAACGAGGAAGCCCCTCATTTAGGCCCCCTAGATAATATGGAAGCAGCAAATCAAAGTAAGAAAAAGAGAGTTACATGGACTAGGGAGGAGTATAAACAAGTGATGGAAGCATACGTTACAGCGCAGATGAAACCATCAGGAGAGACTAACACAAAGCAAACGTACGTGTTATGGAAAACAACAAATCCCACAAGAAGATTAAACATCGATGCAAACAAACTTGCAAATGTTAGAAGAGACATTATTAAAAAGAAAAGACTAACAGATGCTGAATTGGAAAACATCAGAAGGAACATAAGAGAAAGATTGAAGCAGAATGATCAACAAAGAGAAGACATTATTCAACAGAATACACCATCTGAAAATATCGAAACAGAAGACGAAACACATAGTAACCAGGCAGATGAGAGACAAGCAGGTCAAGATCAGCAGCTAGATGAGATGTACCAGTCCCTGTCAGACGAAATTCAAAGAAAGTGGGAAGAAATAAAGCATCTAGATATGGAAGATAGAGATCCACTTCCTAAGATCACAAAGGATAAAAATACCAAAAAGCTTATTAGAACAGGCAATCAAATTATAGCGAACATCATAGATAACTGCAAGGAGACACTTAACATCACATCAATCAACCAGTTAGCCTACGCAACTGCTGCAGTCATCACAGAATCAACAGGCATCAAGCTGAAGAAACCCAAACAAAACAAAAGAAAACAGCCCAAATGGAAAGAAAAGTTGGAGAAGGATATACAGTACAAAAGGAGTGACCTGTTCGTGCTTTCTGAAATGGAAAAAGGAGCAAAAGTAAATCAAAGACAACAAAGGCGAATGAAGCGGAAATACAACATCAAAGACGCTCGAGATATACCTGAAGTTAAGGAACAGCTAAAGCAACAAATCTTAGCGAAGGCACAGAGGGTCAGAAGATACTTGAAAAGGGGGATGTTTTTCCGACAAAATAAACTCATTAAGGAAGACACCAAAAGACTTTATCGAGAACTTGGTAAAAAGCAAGTAAATGTTGAAGAGCCACCCCCAATTGAAGAAATAGAGGCATTTTGGAGTAACATCTGGGAAAATGAGTAACATCATGATGAAACGGCAGAATGGATACGACAGCAAGATGAGATGATGAAAAACCAGCCTACCCAAGATTGGAAGGATATTGAGGATGGTGAAGTGACCTTAGCTCTAAAAAAGACCAGTAACTGGAAGTCACCAGGCATTGAAAGAGTACCAAACTTCTGGTTAAAAAACCTGGAGAGATTACATGGTAACTTAACAACAGCATACAACGATATTATTAAGAGCCCAGAAAAGAGCCCAGAATGGCTGACACGAGGCCTGACATATCTGCTACCAAAAAACAATGAAACGAAGAACCCGAAGAACTACAGGCCAATAGCCTGCTCGCCAACAACTTACAAAGTCCTAACATCTGTCATAACCGAGAGAACATACACTTTTCTTGAAGGGAACAGCCTGTTACCCCAAGAACAGAAAGGGTGTAAGAGAGGAAGCTATGGCTGCAAAGATCAACTATTGATAAACAAAATGATACTTGAAGATTGTAAGAACAAGAAAAAGAACCTCAGCACCGCTTGGATTGATATAGTAAGGCATTTGATAGTGTCCGGCACTCCTGGATCATTAAGACAATGGAAATATATATGTTGTCCCCAATATTAATAAGATTCATGACAGGTAGTATGAGCAATTGGAAGACAACACTGTCTCTAAGTCACAGTCAGGGTACAATTAAGACAAGATCAATAAGCATTAAAAGTGGTATCTTTCAAGGAGATTCGCTATCACCACTTCTGTTCTGCCTGTCATTGGCACCACTCAGCACTATGCTCAAAAACACTGGATATGGCTATGAAGTAGGAGGTAAGAAAATTAGCCATTTGTTCTATATGGACGATCTGAAGACATCTGTGAAAAACGATAATCAACAGGAGGGGCTGCTCAAGACAATCAAGACCTTCAGTGACGATATCTGCATGCAGTTCGGCCTTGCGAAGTGTGCCAAAGCCACATTCAAGAGGGGCAAGCTCACACAAACTACAGACATCACAGTAGACACGAACACCACAATAAAGGAGCTAGAACAGGAAGGTGCTTACAAATATCTAGGGATCAATGAAGGTGATGGTATACAGCATGCCACCATGAAAGAACAAATCAGAAAAGAATACTACAGGAGAGTGAGACTGGTAACAAAAAGTGAACTCAACGGATCAAACAAGGTAGAAGCCATCAACACACTTGCTGTACCCGTATTTACATATAGCGTCAACGTCGTAAACTGGCAGATGAGTGAAATAAGAAAGCTTGATACAAAAACAAGGAAGCTGTTAACTATGGAGAGGATGAACCACCCAAAAGCTGATGTGGAAAGAATGTATCTACCAAAGGAAGGCGGCGACGGGGCCTCACTCAGCTTGAACTCGTGTTCAAAACAACCACTGTGGGACTAAACTCGTACCTAGAACAAACAGAAGATCCCCTTCTCAAACTTGTGTACCGGCATGAAAACAGCAAGAAGCTTTATTCTGTTGCAAAAGACGCCAGAAAATTCAAAGGAGAGCTCGAAGTACCAGACACAACTAGAATACAACAAGAACCAGTCACTTTATTCGCTAAGAGGGTAAAGCAGGAGACAAAGAAGAAGGCACATGAGATGATGAGACAGATATGGGAAGGAAAACCGATGCATGGTCAGTATCCAGCTAGAGTAAATAAGCCAGATGTTGAAAAAGAAAAGACCCACAAATGGCTTAAGAGTCCTGGACTTAAAGGAGAAACTGAGGGATTAATAATCGCTGCACAGGATCAAAGCTTAGCAACAAGATCATACCACAATAAGATCATCAAAGACGGCACTGACCCCAAGTGTGGGATGTGCAATGAATTCGAGGAGACTATTGACCATATCGTGGCCGGCTGTCCAGTACTCGCAAAAACGGAATATATACAGCGATATGACAAAGCAGCAGGGTACCTTCACTGGAGAATAAGCAAGCATTACCATTTTCCTGCTGCATACAAGTGGTATGAGCACAAACCCGAGAAAGTGACTGAAAACGAAACTGCCACTATATTATGGGACATGCCTGTGAACACAGACAAAGAGATAAAAGCTAACAGACCTGACATAATTATCAAAGACAAGAAAGAAAAGATATGCATTATGATTGGCATGAGTATACCATCTGAAAGAAATGTATCGATTAAAGAAGTAGAGAAGCTGTCCAAATATAAAGACCTTGAACTTGAAGTGACAAAAATGTGGGAAATGAAGACATCCACAGTTCCAATTGTAGTGGGAGCACTTGGACTCGTCAAGAAAGGCCTTGAGAAGTACGCAAGTCAAATCCCTGGCCACATACGGATTGAAGAATTGCAGAAGATTGCTCTCCTCGGAAGCGCCCACATCCTGAGAAGAACGTTGTCCATCAAGTGAACACTGCTGTTTCCTTAGGGTCATGGACTGACCTTGGCACAGTGGTGAAAACTGTACAGCATTATATGCAAAGAACAAATAATAATAATAATAATAATAATAATAATAATAATAATAATAATAATAATAATAATAATAATAATAATAATAATAATAATAATAATAATAACTTTATTACAGAGTCTAAAACATTTAGCATTTCTACTAATTGGGGACACTATTTACATACCATTAAAACGCCTTAATAATACATTTTTTAACCTAATTGAAAAAGTAAAGTTCAAATCAGTTAAAAAAATTACATATCCCACAGTGTTCACCACATACGTTATCATTAAGTAAGGCCTAGAGGTCCTTTTTTGTAAAACAATTACGGAAATTTTCAATATTAGGACTGGTTCTTTCTTTCTCATTTAATTTTGACCATAAAAAAGGTTCTAGGTACCTCAACGAATGCTTACCATACTTAACAGTGTTAAATCTAGGAATTGTAAAATCTGCGATTCTCAGATCATACCGTTTATGCGGTATTTCAAATAAATCGTTAATGTACTTTGGAGTCATGCTGTGTTTCACTTTAAACATCATGATTACAATGTTTTGTAGTCTTCGATTGTTTAGCGTTTGCAACTTCGCGTGTCCTAAAAGTTCACGGTAGGAATATTTCCGTCGCAGAAGACTGCTCTCAGTGCTCTCTCTTGAACTCTTTCCAGCTTTTGTTTATCTGATGCCTTACAAAAGTGCCAAACAGTATCACAATACGTTAGGTGTGGTAATATCGCAGTTTTGTACAGAATCAACTTTGTCTCAGTAGGAATCAGATTGCGGAGTCTAAATATTACTCTGACTCTCTGACTTGCCTTCGTAGAAACATTCTTCATATGCTCAGTAAAGTTCAGTCTTTCATCAATGCTTACTCCTAGTAATTTCATTGTGCCTGTTTGTTCAATTTCTATTTCATTTACTTTCACATTAATCTCCTTATCATTTGTTTTTTTCCCTGATAAGCATTGCTTGATATTTATCTCTATTGGCAATTAGAAAGTTATCCTGATACCATTTTGATGCATTTAAAAATACCAGTGACTTGTTTGATCGCGTTTTGCATTCAAGAGGGCTTTGTCTGGGGATGTTTACTATATAAACTGGTATAATATAATGCAAACAACCATCTTCGCCTATTAAAAGTTATTGCGAATATGATTTACCCCTCAGTTTCTTTGGTTTATTCAAAAGTGGTCAATTACCACCGCCGTCCGATTACCCCCTCCGACACCCTAAAGCCTTTTGAAAACTTTACAATATTTCCAACCAATTAACTTGATTATTCAAAATGGATCTTGATATTTTGCAAAATGTTAAATCAGTTATTTTGCATGGAAGGAGAAAGATATCACTTCAAAAATGATCAAGATATCAAAAATTGCCATGATAAATCAAATTGACGTTCCTCTCAAACTACTCAATCCAAAGAAAGCGAGAGATATTATGAAGAAGCGAAAGCAGACGTCACTTACTATGTCACATGCATGACGGCCACAAGAAGTTCCTCGCTTCGTGAATGCACAAATAGGGTCGCTTCTTCGCAGCGTGAATGTGAGACCTGTCTACTCTTGCCTATGCAATTTGAATTGCAAGGAAACAAGAAAATCCCTAGATCCCACACAGCTGAAAATGCTTTACGCAACTAAAGTAGAGAGCCTTTTACCTGCATCAAATCATAACAGCTGTAACTTGCTTCTTTGGCTGCATTCTCCAATCTCAAAGAAAAGCTTCCAGTTCGCTCAACTACGACACTGCCTTCTTCCACTCTAAGCTGCTCAACAGGGCTCCTACTATCCCTTTTTTCTAGCACTTTTTTCTTACTCCTTTTAAATGGAAACCTCGTTTTCAATTCCTTACCGACGTTACGTCGAGGCTCAGGTAGCACCCTTTTATAATGGCCTTCTGTTGGATTCAAGTAGCCAGTGTTTTCAAACGCTTCCTCTTCGTTAAAATCTATCAGGCCTTCACTCAGCTGACTTTTAGAGTCGACTTCGCTGCCGGAGGATAAGCTCAACGACGACCAAGCTCTTTCACGATCTAAACAAAGAAAATATAAGCATATTTCAGTTCAAAGGGGTATATTTGTAAATCAGTTCATCCTTGACTTCTTGCGCAAGACAGCATTTCTTGCAGGCCTTGCTACAATTTCACCGGTACCATTGGCGATGGTATGAAAAGGTAGAGCATTGCCTACACGATATACAATCCATGATTATATGTAGAGCTGTTGGCGAGTAATTAATGGGTGACTTACTAAATGTGACAGGATAACCAATGGCTAAGAGATCAGTGGGGCTAAGGCACACAAACAACAAACAACCAGCTTTAAAACACTTTTGTCACTTTAATACACGTTCTAACTTGATGTAAGCAAGCTACGGCCTCCTCTGGCTCGCCTGAACCCAACTGACTAAAATCAAACTAAAACGCTTATTAAATTCTAAAAGTCATAGCTAAATTAGTCCCATTACCTCATTACCGAAATAAACAACAAAGGAAAAATCTAATAAAGAATCTCAATCCCGTGATGATAACAACAAACCTACGCGCAAACACAATATCAATAATATCCTGATAAAAACCTAACTGATAAGACTCGTAATAAAATAAACAAATACCCTTTAACGTCCCAGCGTCCTTGGAAACCAACTACAAGCAAAATCTAAAACTAAACGTTACCTAATGCTCTAATAATACCGCACAGAAAAAGAAACGACGAGAAAACTAAGTGGCGTAATGCCCATCACATATCCCTTCCCCTCTAAGAAGACAAATATTTCCTTAAATACTTTGTCTGCAAAACTAAATGTCACAGAGTACTGTTTTTGCACTTCCTTCTACATCAGGTGCATCGCTCATACCGTCAGCTACACTTCCTAATCGTACCTTTCTTTCCATTGTTTTATCACCTCTTTCTTCTGACGTCTCCACTTCCTGTGTTTCCTTTCACCAACAAAAGTATCGTCTTCGGGACTGAATATTCCCTTAAGCAGCTTTGGTTTCCCCTCAGACACCATTTCTTTATCCAGATTTATGGCATCTTCTTTCTCTTTTTCAAATCTTTGTTTTCTGGTCAAAACAGCAAACGTAAACTTTTTCCTCTTCTCATCTTCCTTCATTACCAAATCTTTAACGTCTCTGCTCAGCAAAACGGGTCTTAGTACGCCATTGACGATTGCTGCCTCGACCTTGTACTTCATGTCATTGATCTCAATTTCAGCGACTGCAGTTGGGTACTGCTTTATGTCACCATGTGCACACTGCATTGATATTATCTTCCCTTCATTGATAATCTCACATTGTACCAAATTAGCATCTATCATCGTCTTCGAGCATCCTGTGTCCAGCAATAACTCTGTCAACTGGCCTTATTCCGTGTGCACGATATTCCACTGGTTTGTTGTCATTTAGTGCTTCAGCGTGCCCCGAAAAACATGCCATTTCTTGTCCCATCTCTTGACTTTCTTTGTTTTCTGGGCATTTCAACGCAATGTGTCCCAATTTGTTGCATTTGAAACATCTTGGTTGTTGTCGCTGGTTGTTGTACTGGTTGCTGCACGTCCTGTTCGTCGTTTCTCCAGCACTTTGCTGCGACATGGCCAACCTGATAACATCTGTAGCACCTCTTTGGTTCTTCTTTCGTACACTTCCTTGCTACCACGTAATCATCTGCCATCTGCCCTACCTCTCCTATTGTCTTATTGTCTTTAGCTTTCTCTCCTTCAGCCAGATTTGCAATCCAGTTGGCATACACTCGGTCAACTGCTCCGTCACGATGATCTCGGAAATCTCCTGCTTTATTCTTGTTTCTTTATCTGCTCCAGTCCACTTGTCAAACATATCGGTTAGTCGCACGCCAAGTTCAGCAGAGCTCTCGTCTTCTTTCTTGACAGTCGTGCGGAATCGTTGTCTGAAGGTCTCCTCGTTGATATCATAGCTCTTCAGGATGGCTTCTTTCACGGGCTGATATTCCCTTGCTCTTTCCCTGTCCATACTGGCGTACGCTGACTGAGCTTTCCCTGTGAGAAGTGGCGCCAAATTCAAAACCCATATCTCTGGAGGCCAATTGTATGCTTGTGCCAGGTGCTCGAATGTTGTCAGGAAATGTTCGATGTCATCTGATTCGGAGAGCCTCTGGAGTTTTGGTTGTCCCATATATCTCATCATGCTGCCATCATCCTCTGATCCACAGCTACCAAATGGCCCAGATTTTCACACTCGCTCACCTTCAAGCTGTTTTCTCCACATCTCGTGGTCTTCTCGTTCACTTCTCAGCCTTTCTTCCCACATGTCATGTTCCCTTTCTTGTCTCTCCCCGGCGACTCGAAGCTCTTCTCGTCTTCCCTCTTCTGACAATGGCGCTATTGAAATCTCGAAAGTAGAAGACAACAAGAAGAAAAATAAACCAAGGGTTTCTGAAATAAAAGATAACAAAGGAGTGCTGTCTGATTCAAGTGATGAAACTAGTGGAAAACAACACAAACAAAGCAGCAACGAAGGCCAGGATATTAGCGAGCAAGGTGCCCCGAAAAGCAGGAACTCCAGTAAAAGAAAAAGAATATTCCTGATTGGTGATTCAATAATAAGTGGCATTAATGAGAACGGGATCTCAAGTACCCACCATATTAGTGTGCGTAGATGTCCGGGAGACAGACCTCGAGACCTCGTTAATCATGTCAAGCCCATCGTTCGAAAAAAGCCAGACATGATTCTGGTACACTTTGGCACAAATGATGTCACAAACGGCATAAATACGGAAGACGAAATGCAGAAAGCGATAGATCATATACTGAATGAATCCCCTGAAACAGATATTGTCATCTCCTTATGCACTCGCAGAAACGACAAGCCTGGTCTCAATAACAAGGTAACAAAATGCAATGAAATATTGAGAAATATCTGTGTAAGAAATAATCTAAACTGCATTGACAATAGTAACATCGACGAATCATGCCTGGGAATGAAGAAACTTCATTTAAATCGAAAGGGCAGCTCATATCTCGCTAACAATTTTAAAAGTTTCTTAAATGGAATTTGACTTTCTGAAAATCTGGAAGAAGACAACGACTTAGAAAATAGGCCAACCAATTGCTCAAACGAGGAAATAGGCCAAAATGCTAGGAACGTAGGATTCCGAAAAGGAATGGTTTTAGGATCTCTAAATATAAATAGCCTTTTGCCCCATGTAGACGAAATTCAGACTGTTTTAAAAGAAAGAGGCATACATTTCTTAGCCCTCAATGAAACAAAGCTCGACGATACCTGCTCAGATGCGATACTGAATATAGAGGGGTATAAATTTGGTCGGCCTGACCGCAATCGAAATGGGGGAGGTGTTGCCTTTTACTGAAAGGACACCTTTCAATGTACTGTTAGGGACGACTCCCCAAGATCAACTCTTGAGTTGATCTGTGTCGAAATCAGTCCACCAAAAGCCAGACCCTTCATCATAATTTTATGGTATAGGCCGCCAAAAATCCCATTGAAGATTTTGATAAACTTGAGCAGCTTCTTCACTTCTTTGAATAAGAGGGTAAGGAAATTATCCTTCTGGGCAGGGGCGGATCCAGACAGTTGCAACCGTTGCAGCTGCAACCGTCAGATTTCCACAGATCCGCACCTCTGTGAAATTTGTAGTTTCTTGGAATACGAAAATTCTTTATTGGTTGAGTAACAGATTCTTTTTTTAGAACTTCAGGAACCTTCCTTTCTAAGGTAGGCAGTATCAGGTACATGCAGATGAAAAGTTTCACTTTTTATTGTGATATTTAACCTGGAGTCCCTTTCGAAGCAGTTGCTCTTTCGGCCCAGCCCAGTCGTCTTCGTCCTACTATCGTCTGGTGGGTCTGATGATCGAAGGCAATGAGCCCACAAGTCTCGACCACTGAACTGTGGTCTTGACAAGAGCCGACAATCGGCGGCTCTATTCTCAGCAGCCCTTTGAAATGACGGCCCCTCTGCTATTATCCAGAGTCCTTCTTGAGCTAACCAATAAAAAGCATTTCTGAGGGGTTGCAAGAAAATGGCGGGAGCAACTGTCAGTTTGATTTTACGGTTGCAAGCCAATGACAAGACGTCCTGACGGTTGCAAGCCAATCAAACATTATTCCTTATTCACAAAGGAGGGCCAGGGCCAAACACAAGGCACCAAGGAATTTAAAAAATGATTTGGAGAAAATCCAACATGGCGAATCTGCTATATCGACTGTTGGAAGCTTATGCCGATGGTGATAGTTCCTCAAATTCCGTCTTGAACGAGATAAGAGACGAGTGCATAAAGAAGATAAACTTTGGATCTGTTGAGAAGAGCAGGCCAAAATTGCAGCTTTGTGATTTCTCGCAGATGCAGTTTCCTGCCAGTCAATGTGAGCGGGCAAGACAGTTGCTTCCTGTAAGGGAAGTCTGTCTGAGTGACTGTTAGGCTGCGTTCACATTGACAATTTTGTAAGCCCTTAAACGCTCGTTCAGAAATCTGCCATATTTGCTATTCCCAGTGTTCATAATGCAAAATAGTTGAATGTGGAAAGAAGCTTTTGCTCTTGCAAAAAGGCTTGTTGGTTAGCATCACAGAAGCAGCTTACTTACACGCGCGTGCAAGCGAGAGCTGTTGTGAGCTTTTCATTTCAGAAGTGAAAAGCGACCTGGTTTTTGGGATCGAAGGGACTTGTCCCCCGGGGGGGTACTTGACTAAGGAAGTGGCGGGGCTGTGTGGAAAATCTTTTCACACCCTGTACCGTCGCATAAAAATTGCCCCAAAAGCATACCATGTTGCATTAAAGTTTAGCCAAAATCCATTGTTTCACGAGAACTCTAAAAAATGCCCTTCCACATACCCTGTCACATAATTTTCTTATCAATTCTAATACCCTCTTGCATAATTCTTATCAGAAAAAGACACCCTGGTGCATAATTTTTACCACAAAAGGACACCTTGTTGAGCGGCACATCCCGTCAAGTCAAGTATAGGGGTACCCCTCCCCCCGGAGACTTGTGAATCTGGATGGGAAAAAGCAAAGAAAAGCACATTTACCCAACCAAGCAAAAGCATGCATGCAAAAGCAAGCCTACTCAAGCCAAGATTGAAGGAAGAGAGGGAGAAAGGCATATTGCATTCTTCAAATTAGACAAGCTCATTATTCGTAAAGGTAGACCTCCATCTCGAAACCCTAGTGCTGGAAATGGTGATGACGAAATCCAGTTCAAAAAGTGAAGAAACTAAAGTGCTAAAACTCCATGTGAGTTTGTTGTATTTTGTTGACTTTTCAGTACTATCATTGACATTGTGTTTCATTAATTTCTTTTCACTTCATCATTCTGGTTTAGATGAAAGTTTGCTGAATGACAATGTTGCCTAACACAAAAATTTCTTGTGGTGTGTGCCACAAAAATATTGCCAAAAACCAAAAGTCTGTGTCATGTTCTTTGTGTGGATATTGGTATCACACAAAATGTGATGACATATCAAAAAATGATAATCAAAATTGGATGCTTAACTTTGGTAATGCTTGTACTGATTGCATAATGTCTGGAAGAGAAGCAATTCTCCCATTTTGCTCTTTAACTAATGAGATTTTACTAAATGTTTTTGATTTAGTAATACCCTCACATGTAGACAAACTCCCCTCTTTTGAGACAATTTCAAGTCTGACCAACTTGCCTAGTTTGAGTGATTTTGATATTGATGAACATTTACCACAATCTATTGACTCACGATACTTCACTTTGTCTGAAATTTCACATCTTGATTCTCATTCTAGTGATCTCTCTATTCTACATACAAATATAAGAAGTCTTGCTTTGCATTATGATGAGTTAGTTTCCCTAGCTGCAGTTACAAACAGGAACTTTAGTGTTATTGGAGTATCTGAAACATGGAATTCAAAGGACAACCCGATAGTTACCAATGTTGAAATTCCTGGTTATAAACTCTATAAAACTTTATCTTCCAGTCAGAATGATGGTGTTGGTTTGTACGTTCAACAGTCCTTTGTTTGTAAGCCTCGTGAAGACCTTGACTTCACATCAAGTGAATTTGAGACTGTGTGGGTTGAAGTGGAAAACAAGCATAGCAAAAATTTCTTGTTCTGCTGTACCTACAGACACCCTGACTCAGATATAGATATTCTTACTTTTCATTTTCAGGATATTTTCTCAAAACTATCTGATAAGGCTATCTTTATCATGGGTGACTTTAACGTTAATCTAAGACAAGGATGGTGTATTAACCTCTGATTCTACTAAAATATCTAATGTTTTTAATGACTATTTTGTTAATGTTGCTGATCAAATAACAAAATCAATTCCCAGAAACCCTAAATCTCCCCTTGACTATTTACGCAACCGAAAATCTAACTCGATTTTTTTAACTTTTTAACTTTTTAACAGGGGCACAGACCGTGCTACAATGTGCTGCTTCTTCGGCGCCATCTTTTCTTGTTCTATCCTCTCCTCCTTCAACGCGAAATGGGGCCTGAACATGAACGTCACCCTCAAGGTTTGGATCGAAGGTCTCGTCTTCATCCTCTGACTCCGGAATAAACTCGCATTTTGGATACCGTGGTTCCTCTCCTGATTTTTCCGCAACATTTTCCTTTTCGCTCCCGAACAAACCAATTAACTCTGGTTGGGTCTCAGGTACAATTTCAACAGCGTGGATCCTCAGCATGACGTCCATCTTTGCGATGGTTCATCATTCTGTGTTTTTTGCAACGGAACAATAGCCCAAAAACAGACGTGAAGAAAACAAAGGACTTTTATTTTTTTTATTCGCGAAGTGCGCAAAAGAAGGGGTGGGTTTTGAGTACTTGAGTCAGTAAAACCAAGATATCATAAAGAAGTTCTTTATGATATCTTGGTAAAACAAAACTTGATTTTTATTCGCAAAGTACAAAATGAGGGAGTCTGGGTTTTCAGTCAGTGAAGAAAACCATTGCAGTACAAATGAGGGAACTTGATTTTTATTCCCAAAGTACAAAATGAGCGAGTCTGGGTTTTCAGTCAGTGAGGAAACCATTGCAGTACAAAATGAGGGAACTTGATTTTTATTCGCAAAGTACAAAAAGAAAAATGAGGGATTCTGGGTTTTCAGTCAGTGAGGAAACCATTGCAGTACAAAATGAGGAACTTGATTTTTGTTCGCAAAATACAAAATGAGCGAGTCTGGGTTTTCAGTCAGTGAGGAAACCATCGCAGTACAAAATGAGGGAACTTGATTTTTATTCGCAAAGTACAAAAAAAAATGAGGGATTCTGGGTTTTCAGTCAGTGAGGAAACCATTGCAGTACAAAATGAGGGAACTTGATTTTTGTTCGCAAAATACAAAATGAGGGATTCTGGGTTTTCAGTCAGTGAAGAAACCATTGCAGTACAAAATGAGGGAACTTGATTTTTGTTCGCAAAATACAAAATGGGGGATTCTGGGTTTTCAGTCAGTGAGGAAACCATTGCAGTACAAAATGAGGGAATTTGATTTTTATTCGCAAAGTACAAAATGAGGGATTCTGGGTTTTCAGTCAGTGAAGAAACCATTGCAGTACAAAATGAGGGAACTTGATTTTTATTTGCAAAGTACAAAATGAGGGATTCTGGGTTTTCAGTCAGTGAGGAAACCATTGCAGTACAAAATGAGGGAACTTGATTTTTATTCGCAAAATACGAAATGAGCGAGTCTGGGTTTTCAGTCAGTGAAGAAACCATTGCAGTAAAAAACAAGGGAACTTGATTTTTATTCGCAAAATACAAAATGAGCGAGTCTGGGTTTTCAGTCAGTGAAGAAACCATTGCAGTAAAAAACAAGGGAACTTGATTTTTATTCCCAAAGTACAAAATGAGCGAGTCTGGGTTTTCAGTCAGTGAGGAAACCATTGCAGTAAAAAATGAGGGAACTTGATTTTTATTCGCAATGTACAAAATGAGGGATTCTGGATTTTTTCGTCGCTGTAGTTGAAATCAGAGTATTTATTTTTTATTCGAGAAATAGAAAATGAAAGAATTTGATTCTTATTTGAGATTGTGATTTTCTACTTGAAAAGTATATACAAAATCAGGGAGACTGTTTTTGGAGTAATTGAAGGATAAACAATGGAATTGGATTTTTAATTGGAAAGCATGTAATATTTTCAGGTTGTTCTCTCCTTTTCATTATCTTTTTCAGCTATTGCACACAAAGGGAGTCCTCACTTACGATTTTTAATGCAGTTGATATTCAGAAGATGATTTTTCAATGTAGAAAACTTGAAACTGCAACTCAGGGAACATTCTGCGAAAACAGTTGATGAATCCAGACCCTTAGAAGAACAGCTGAAAGGTCTATGAGTCTATTTTGACAAAGAGGGAGTTATAAAATATTTTAACAAGTGGGTTAGCAAGAAAAGTGGCAAAAGAACAATAGAATATCCAAAAACACAAATATCATGAGAGGGATACCCATACAGTATTTCAAGGTGCAATTGCATCAAGAAAAAAGAGCGAGCGTAACAAATTAAATTTTAACATGTTTTGCTTTTGACTGGGTTGCAACATAATACAGGTGGTCCCTTGTAGTTACTGCTCCCTTTGTCATTTTGCCTTCCTTTTGTGCAAGGAGGGCATAGTAGCTTGACAGCACTTGAGTCACTCTATACAATGAACTATTTTCCGTTGCCACCAAAAGAAAAGAACATCAATGTACTTTTTTTCAAAGACTTCTGGACTGGAGGTTAGATGTTGCTTGATGTAGCTGATTGCAGCATTAAAAGTTGTTCGGAGGTATTGACAACTCTCAACAGTTGAAGATGTTACCTGAAATCAATGCACAGCCATATTAAAGGGAAATTTGAGCATAGAATCATGGATATACATAGTGGCTCAAGCCACTTGTGGTCAACTTCCAGCCTATCAGATATCAAGCAGAGGGGTCAGAGAGAGGTAAATATCTAGTAAATTTCTATCTGATATCCAGCTTGTAATCATTCTTGGTTCCTTTCTGTGCACCATTATATTGAGGTGTCCTGTTCTCAGGTCAAAAGATGCTGTATCTAAAGATTTTCACCCCTACTGTACGGCCCTAGCCCTGGGTTTTTACATTCTTTAGAACTGCATCATAAAGAAATATTGGTCACACTGTTTATCAAAGAGATACACCTTGCACAACTGTTTCAGAATTTTTCAAAACAGCTTCCTCCATTAAAAAATATACTACACTAATAATTTATAGCATACCTTCATTAAGTTTTTTCCAGTTTAGTTTCAGTTTCAGTTTCAGTTTCAGTTTCATCATTCACCAATCAATCCTAAATACAATTCTACACAAATACACTACACCTAAATACATACAAAATACCGCACTACACAAAAATAATAAATTAAAATTAAAGATTACAGAAAAAGTACTTTACATGATTGTATTTAAGATTGATTGATTAAGGAGGAGCTCTCTAAATAGGTTAACTAATCGAGAGAGAGCCCCCCCCGTAGAAATAATAAAAACTACAACATATTTTATTAAAATCAAACAACTTTTGCCAGGTTTTTCAGAAGAGACCGAAAGAATAGCAACAAATTTTGGGAGATTTTTTAATCGAGAAACAAGGACGAGTTCATAAAGTGAGTTTTCAGTATGAGTCAAGGAAATGAGTTTTCAATTTGGACCGAAAAACTGCAACAGAGCTAGCAACACGTATGAAAAGTGGAAGGGTGTTCCAAAGTTTGGAGCCAAAATATTGAATTGTTTGAAGACCATAAAGGGTAGTGTTCTTAAGAGATTTGAAAAGATCACCTCTGGTTGCCTGACGAGTTCCAATCTTATGGATAGTTGAGTTTGGCTGGAAGTAATTGTGAAAACAAGAAGGAGATAACCTATTTATTGCCTTGTAAACAAAAGTAAGAATATTCAAATGCAAAGTATCCTCAAGTTTAAGAATTTTTAACGCCTGAAAAATTGGTGCAGAGGGTGCTGTAAATGGCTCAAATTTGATACAGCGAAGAACTCTTTTCTGCAGCCGGAATAGAGGATTTAGGTAAGATTCGAAAGTAAGTCCCCATGCTGCGATGCCATAATTGAGGAAAGAAGAAAACAGGGAGTTATAGAGACAGACAAGCATAGGGAGTGGACAGTAATGCCGTACTTTAAAGAAAATGCCAGAAGTTCTAGATAGCTTTTTACAAAGCTCAGCCGTGTGGTGCTTCCAAGAAAGATGTTCATCCATTAGTACTCCTAAGAACTTCACATATTTAGTCTTTTGGATATCATGCTTACCAATTTTAAGCCTGACGTCCCCTGTCAATTTCTTTTGGGGCGAGTGAAACAGTACAAAGTTTGTTTTTTCTATGTTAAGAGCAAGTTTGTTTGAGTCAAGCCACAATTTTACTTTCTTTAGTTCTTTATTAACTTTTCTAGTCAGTAATGCTAAATCATCAGATTCACAATAGATATTAGTGTCATCAGCAAAGAGAAAAAAAGAGAAGAATTTTGATGAATTTGGCAAGTCATTGATGTAGATAAGAAACAAAAGTGGACCTAAAACTGATCCTTGGGGAACACCACAAGATATGTCACATAGAGTAGAGGAATGGCCATTTACAGAAACAAACTGCTTCCGGTTACTGAGATATGAATTAAACCAATTTAGTGCAGTCCCTCGGATGCCATAATGTTCCATTTTCTTTAAAAGTATGTCATGATTGACTGTATCAAATGCCTTTTGGAGATCAATGAAAATTCCACAACCAAACCTGCTCTTGTCAAGAGATGACTTAATAGTTTCAGTCAGACTAATAAGTGCATGGTCAGTTGAGTGACCAGTGCGGAAGCCAAATTGCATGCAAAAAAGTACCTCACAGATTTCAAGGAACTTATAGAGACGCTGGTGCATTATTTTTTCAAGGAGTTTGCTGAAGATAGAGAGGAGAGAGATTGGTCTGTAATTTGACTTTAGTGTGGCAAGCCCTTTCTTAAAGATTGGTATTACCTTGGCAATTTTCAAGTTGTTGGGGAAAATCCCTGATACAAAGGATTCATTGAAGAGGAGAGAAAGATCATTAGAGATGGGTGTATCAAGAATCTTTAGAAGCTTGACAGGAATACTGTTTGGCCCACTTGATTTACCAAGCTTTAATGACTGTATAAGAGAGGAAACTTCATTAGATGTGCAAGGGGAAATAAAGAAGGAATCTAAACTGGGAGTGGACAAGTAATCCAGAGGAGATTTTGGAGTTCTTGGGATTTTCTTTGTAATACCACTAGCAACATTGATAAAATAGTTATTGAATAATAACTATAATTTCCATATAGCTCAACTCCATTTTGGGTAGCAGTCTGAGAGATGCATCTGTCCAGCATGCGTAGATAAGTGAGAAACACCCACTTTGGCATGAACATAAACCCTCTGTCCCGTTGTTTAACTGTTTGTGGAAGGCATGGGTTCCTTTTCTCCTTACTTGTCATGACGATGTTCAACAAAAGTTTTCTTATGACCTTGTACATCTCTAGCTTTGATTTTAAGACTTTGTCCTTCGTTCTGTAGTTCTTCCTTTGAAAATTCTTCATTACTTTTTGAATCTTTCCTAGACAGCCTCCAGCAACTACAAATAAAGAAGCAAGCAAATTCTCACTGTGGTTATCTCCTCCTCCAATCACATGAGTTATGACATTTTCACTTCTCTGGTTGAATTTCAAGGCTTGCATTTGGATAAAATCATAAACTCCACTACCAACAGCATGCACAACACAACTTAAATGTTCAATAGACATGCCACTAAAGTTTTCTCTGTACCATTTTGAAATGCCTGTAACTGTCCCTTGCTAGTTGGGCTAAAAATGAGACTTCTGAGTAAAAATGTAAAATTTATCCTGTACATTGCCTGTCTGTCTTCTGCTCTGTTCTTTAGGCCTGATGATAGGAGCTCTACGCCATTCTGAAATACAACTTTTACAAGTTCTGACAACTGGTTTGATACTTTCAGGCCATTGATGATGCTGTCCCTCTCTTTCTTTTTCATATGCTCCTCTGTGCTCAGAAAGCTAAGCACACTTTGCAACACAACTGATAACTGCAGGCTCTTCAAGCTGGCTATGAAATTTCTCATCTCCACGACTGAGATTGCTCTCCCTTTCGATTTGAGCTTTGTAGAGTGATTTCCCACCTTGCTTGGCCTTTTTGAAACTTTCCTTGGTGGATTGGACTTGGGCTTTGCCTGTGTCTTTGCTGCTGATTTTTCTGACTCACCACTTCTTTTAATCCTTGATGAACCAGGAGTTACGCTGCCTTCACTTTCACACTGAGGACTTTCATTCAAGATTTTCTTAGGCCCTTTGCGTTGCTTCGTCGATCTCCTTGGCGTTGCGCATGGCATTCGCTTTGTACTCTTACTGACAGTGTCAAGACCCGGTCTAGACGAGCTTTGAGAAAAGCTAGGTCTTGGCACATGGACAGAATTTACATCGTCTTGAGTTAAAGTAGATCTGGACGTTGAAGCTGGGTTCTGCTTCGTGGTCATGTTTTTCGTCTTCCGCAAAGAATAACCCAACCCAAGCAATGACAGCGCGCGCCAAAATCATGCAAGACAAAAAGAAGTTGATATACAAAACCCCCGTTCTGCTTGCCTCTCTCTTTGCAGCACACTCGACCAGGAGTCCGGGCTCGAGTTCAAAGGATAGCTAAATATAGAAACCTGCATCGCAGCGCCGGTGCGCAGTTTGGGATTTGCCGCCTGAAACACTGTCAAAACAGTTGAAACTCGCCTGCTGTTCTGGAGAGTTTTAAGTGGTATTCAAATAAAAACTTACAAGTGTTGCACATCAATCGAAAGAGCATACTTTGATCTATCAAATGTTTTGTCGTTTGGTGAGAATATCGATACCAGTGGCCATTTGCGAGCGCGCTAAAATCACCTCTTCAGCACATTCAGAACCTGTACTATCTTAGTTCTTTATGATATCTTGATTAGACCAAATCGGAATCCGAACAAAAATTGACACTATGCAGACCACAGCGTTGCTGAACACAGCTAGGATCGTAAGGAAAGTCTTGGAGCTCTAAGGAGGCTTATTGCTACTGGACCTTGAAGAAAAATCCACCAATAACGGTGTGAAATGACCTCACAATAATAATTATATAAGCGACGTCATGACAACGTAGCACGGACAGTTCATTGGGAGATTTGCAAGAAGTATGACCTTCCCAGGGCTGAACAGTGGTACAATCATAAGCCAGAAGGCGTTACTGAAAATGAAAGCATTAAGGTATTGTGGGACTTTAACATAAACACAGATTATGAAATTTAGCACAGACGACCAGACATTGTTGTCGAGCTAAAATCAGAAAAAGAGTGCTTGATCATTGACATAGCTGTACCAGTAGATACAAGGATAAAACTGAAGGAACAAGAGGAAATCGAAAAGTATCAAGACCTAAAAAGACAAATTGCAACGTTATGGTGCCTTCGAAGAGTAAATGTCATTCCAGTTGTAGTTGGTGCTAGTACATAGAGAAAATAGGAATCAAGATCAGGACTGAAGTGATCCAGAAAGCGGCATTGTCAGGAACTGCAAGAACATCGAGAAAGGTTCTCGAAACCTGAGGCTAGTTGTTCTAGCTTGCTTTCGGGAAGTACTTACCAGGAACTTTCCCTGTGATAAAAAGAACATAATAATAATAATAAGTGGTGCCCACACAGAATTGATAAAGTTCTGGAGAGCAAGAAAGTTAAGCTCTTGTGGGATTTAAAAACGCAAACGGACAGAGTTATTGAGCACAGGACACAGGAGGCCTGCTATTCTCTTGATCAACAAAGAAACTAATGAATGCGTCATTATTGACATTGCAGTACCAGCGGATTATAACATAGATAAGAAGGAGTTTGAGAAAACAAGTAAATATTCTTAGTTGAAGGTAGAGCTTTCACGGATGCTGAACAAGAAGACGTTCGCTCTACCAATAGTCATCGGAGCCCTTGGGTCAATCTCAAAGAGACTACATTCATTTGCTGAGAAACTGGGCATAAGGAATGACTTTATGATATGGCGAAAATCAGCACTGCTGGGAACTGCTGGGATCCTACGAAAATCTTTATGATTATGAAATTTGAAGAAGAGAGAAGGTCAAGTATTTATCTTAAGTGCTTGCACCTGATGAAGAACTTTACATAACCAGCGTTAACATCAAAAGCTGTAGTGAATGTGAAATAATAATAACAAGGCTACAAACTAAGCCCTTTCAGGGTCAACGAATGAGTTTTAATCGGTAAGAAGTTTAGGCCCAGATCAAATTTCTGGCAGAAATCGCTGAAAAATCACCTGAGATTTTGAGATGTAATTGAAGGGACAGTGCTTGGGTTATTGCTTAGGGCAATATCCATAATCGCTGAGATTTTATCCTTATATCTCAATTGCAGCGACTTTTATCGATATTTGAACGAATATCAATATTCTTCGACCGGAAAAAGACTGTAATTTCGGCGCAAAATGAGATATTTTTCGAAGCAAGCTACAAACTGTAGAGGGGCATCCGATCTATTGATTTATCAAAGAAAATTCCATGTAATTATTGTAACATAGTAGCCACTTCAACTTTCGTAAGGGCACTCAAGAATTGACTTCGAACGGCCAATTTGGCATCACGTGGTTGGAAAGGGGCTATTTGATTGGCTGACTACAGTGAAATTGGATGATTTCCGCGTGCTTCAGCAACCAGTTAGGATTTGAGCTGTATGCTGACTTGACGATTTTGAACGTTTCTTGCGGGAGCGGGATGTTACTTTACCGTGTCATTTCAATTCTAAAAGATAGCGTATTTATCTAAGAAACATTTAAAACCAAATATGATTTGATTTAAACTCCTTATTAAACTCCTTGGTAAGTTGGGGTATAGGGGTAGTTGTTAGAGTTAGCACCTTTGATAAACCCGCCTGGCGCATGCCAAAACTTTGGGCATGGGTGGGATCACTGGTCCTCAACAGCTATCCTAACTCTCATTTATGGCTCCAAGTAACTGGCAGTGTTCGCCAGTGGCCATACCCCAGAACGTCCACTCGCCAGTGGAACAAAACTAAGTGAGGGGCACTGAATTCGTTCGGTGTGAAACAGGGACGTCGACCCCAGGTACGCAAAGACTGGGATGGCAGATGAGGCGGAGGAACCTAATATCAGTGGTCAACGACTCAGACGGCATGGCAGCAATATGTGTAGCACATACAGGGCACTCTCTCGACGCCAAGGACTTGTGGCCAGCTACCGTGGAAAAGATTGGGACCTTACCACGTACAATCCTATAGTTAACTATGAATTGTAGATTTAGAAACAGTACTATAGATAGAAATGCTGCTGGGACCCCTGCAGACGCATCTTCTCGTGACGACAGGGAAGTATCAAGCGATTTGCGAAGGAATAGGACACAAGATGAAGTCGTATACCCAAATCTACATGGAAGGAATACAGCTGATAATGTGCATCTGAAAATTCGAAATAGGGTGATAAAATGTGGAACATGGAATGTCCGAACAATGTGCCAAACTGGTAAGATATAAAACGCTATAGAAGAGATGAAATCGATGAGCCTCAGCATTCTAGGCCGAAGTGAAATGCACTGGTTAGACAGTGGCAATAAAGAATGTGGTAACTACGCACTAGTATACTCAGGAGGAAAAGAACATGCAAGAGGAGTTGGAATAATAATTGAAAAAAGGTTCAGTAGATCAATGAAGGGATATCTACCAATATCAAAGAGGGTCATACTACTAAAACTCACAGCAAGTCCTTTTGATGTTAACATCATACAGGTATACGCACTAACTACAGATTGCGACGAAGAAACTATCAATAAATTTTACTCAGAAGTCGAAAATGCATTAAGACACACAAAGAACTCTGAAATAACAATCATAATGGGTGACCTGAATGCAAAGGTGGGAAATGAAGCTATTGGCAACCTTGTAGAAGCATATGGCCTTGGTAATAAAAATGATAGAGGAGAACGTCTGATTGAGTTCTGTCAGGAATACAACTTTGTAGTTACCAATACATGGTTTAAACACCCCACCTAGAAGACTATACACATGGAAAAGCCGAGGAGACCGATTCCGAAATCAGATAGATTATATTCTAATGAAGCAGAGATTCAGAAATATTGTAAAGTCAAGACATACCCAGGAGCTAACATAGGCTCAGATCATAATCCAGTGGTGAAGAAACTCAATGTAAAGCTCAAGAAATTACAGAAAAAGAACTCAAAAATAAAACTAGACGTGAACTCATAAAGTCAGAGAAGATTAAAGGCAAATATGTAGCTGAGGTTAATAACAGAACAGCAGGCTTGATTGTAGACTTGCTCCAAGTCTATTTCTTTTCTTCATGGTAAAATTAAAATTATTGCCTCTGAAGATACCGATGAAGAAAAGAAATAGACTTGGAGCAAGTCTACAATCAGTTGCAAAATTGTTGAGCCATTCTAAAAAATAAGGTTTTTTGCCATTGTGCCCCCTTCCCCCCTTTGCAATGTTGAAATCAGTCTGAAAAGTCGTAAATCGTTAGTTGCCAACAGAAAAGTCACATTCGTTTCCAATCAACATTGCAATGGGGGGAGGGGGGGGGCAAAAAACCTTATTTTTTCTCAATGGCTCAACAATTTTGCAACTGATTGTCTGAAAATGGTCAAACATTAAATGGGCGTAATTTACTACCGCATTAGAATTTTTTAATCCAATTTGGAGATCAAGTAGAGTTGAGTTAGATAAAGGCATGCATGTTGTTTGACTCGTTTTCCGGCAGTAATGTAGCATTTGGATGAATATCAAAAATAGGCGATTTTTCGTAAAATCGAGATGTTTTACTCCTTACACAAAGAAGGGGCGTGGCACTACCTAATTCACGCAAAATACCCAAAATCATCCACAGCTTCTCTGAACACCTTAGGCCAGCGTATAATGTCGAGAAAAGGGCACCTCATCTGCATGCTCTCGATTTACAACGATTTTCTCTTAACTTTAACTCTCCTCTTCATTATCAATGCAAAATTCACTACCAGAAATACATACGGTATGTGATTACATCCAACAAATGATGCCACCAGGTGTAGTGAGAGGATCTGGGAACTTTTCCGTTACGTTTCTGACAAGAAGAAGGAGAAAACTTTTTGTAGAATACTGTCTATTGCTCATTTTTTAGGGCATAGTAAACATTAGTAAGAAGGAAGAAATTGAACTGGAAAAACTGCTTTATCGAACTGAAAAATATTCTTATTTCGCTATCTCTTAAGCCAAAAATAATGCCGTTCATTTTCAAAATATTAATTGAATTTCCCTTCAATGTCCTTTGAAAGAGTCTTTTCAAATGGTTTTGTTGGGATATAAAGCGCGAGATTTAAAATCTTGAAGTAAATTCGTTGACATCTACTTCAAAATGGCAGGACAACGTCTCGTTTATCTCGTCACTTACAGCCAAGCCGACTTGGAAAAGTTTCCAGATCGTGCTGAGTTCGCAAAAATAATTGTCAATGGTTTCGAAAGTAGAGGTGTGCAGATAGTTCAATGGGTTGTATCTGTTGAGTCTCATAAGGTGGAAGGCCATCACTATCACGTTGCCGTGAAGTTATCTCGTAGGATGAGATTTGCAAAAGTTCGAGAAGCCATTTATGACCGACATGGCATCAACGTAAATTTTTCCGAAGGAAAGGAAGGGGATACGTACTACTCAGCGTTCCTCTATGTAACAAAGCACGATAATGACTATAAGACATCGCCAAACCACCCTGAAATGACAGCTCTTTCGCAAGCCACTGATCGGGCGACAGCAAGCAGATGCAAACAGGGGCGTAGTAATGCCAAACGTGTGAAGAGAAAGCGGGATCGCATGACTGACTTTGACTTGCTGACCATCATTCAGGAGAAGAAGTTGAAGAGTCGAATTGAGGTCATGTCTTTGGCGTCCCGACTTCAACTTCAAGGAAATTGTTCTTTAGCCAGGTTAATCGCCAATCGGGGCTCTAAGTGTGTCGACAACGCCCTTTCACTTGCAAAAGAGTTGGCTGAGTCGATGGAAATCCTTTTAAGGCAGTGCAAAAGTCGGCTTGTTCTCTTACGTGAAGAGCTTCTTCGAGAGTGTGCAACGGGTTGTGAGAAGAGCTGGCTTAATTGTGCTGTTGAGGTTGTCAGTCAGAACGGTATCGACGTGCCAGCATTTGCAAAGGCAATTTTTGACTTGCTTCAACTTGGGCGTGGCAAATTCCGCAACGTATACATACATGGGCCAGCCAACTGAGGAAAATTGTTTATCCTTCAGCCTCTCAAACTCATCTACAAGTGCTTCTTGAATCCTGCGCATGGTACCTTCGCTTGGGTTGGTGTGGATGAAGCAGAGCTTGTGTTTTTGAATGATTTCCGCTGGAATCCAACGCTGATTTCTTGGGAAACATTCTTGGTGCTCTTAGAGGGTGACATCACCCACCTCCCTGCCCCCATAAATTTCTGTCAACGAGACATAGAGGTAAAGAATGATGTGCCTATCGTCGCCACTGCAGACATGCCAATCATCTTTGTAAAGGGTGGCGCAATCGATCAAGTAAATACTCGTATGATGGAGGTGCGATGGAGATCGTTCCATTTTTGGAAAGTGATTTCTGAAAGCCAGCGTAGAGAGATTGTCCCATGCGGCCGTTGCTTTGCAGAATTTGTGCTTGAATTCGGACAACAGTATCAGCCTTCGTAACATCGCCTTTGACAGACATGGAGATTGACTTGCTTTTCAATGTTGGTCGAAAATGCACATGAATTGCCATGCATTGATCTTGCAACCTTTCCCTTGGCCATACATGTGCATCGATGAAAAGTCTTTATTCTCGTCGCATTGAGCTACACAAACGTTGCTAGGAAAATTCGTTTTACAGACATCTTCCGTCAAGAAAACTCTTCTTTTTTGCCACAATAGATGTGTGCAAGGCCAAAACAAAACACGACAGCAGTAAATCCTGCATTGATTTGCCGAAACGAGGCAAGTTTCATTTGAGTTTTGAATGAAATTTCCACCCCCTAGTGACAACGTGAAATCGAGGCTCATCGATACTAACTTGCACTGGTCATTACAAAAGTCCTTCTAAATGCAACTGAAATTAATTTCGATTCTGGCTAGAATGCCCAATGCGATGGCAAAAGAGTTTTTGATCTGATTTTCACTTAAGCCTTACAAAAATTGCCACATTTCCAGCGCAGAGGCTGTAAATCTTATCGACGCCACCCTTACTACTTTCAAAATAGAACCAATCTTGATTTTTAATGGTAAAATCCGACCGCCGAACGTGTTTTCTGTCCGCAGAATCAAAGTTGCCAACTATCATGAAAATTTTGGTAGGAATTAGCAAGAGAGACATACTTTGTATCTTTTTAGCATCAAATTTCATTTAAAAAAATTTTTCTGATTTAATATGCCATTAATTGCAATGCAAGAACCTTGTGAGTATCGTTGCAACGCTCCAGTGAATCTCACAAGACATTTCCTCGATAATCGTAACGGTAGAACAACAAAAGAGAGAACGACTCGTTTGAACTTAACGATTCAATAGGCCTTTATCATGAATCACACTATGCATGTACGTCATACATTGTTAAATATCAAAGACAATCAATGTTGTAAACAATTTTAATACAATCGTAAGTTGAAGTTTCCTCACACAGCTCAACATCATGGAGAAGGCAATGGGAGTGAAACGAGGAAAAATGCACGGTCTGTGCCCCTGAAGATAAACTGCTGAGAATAGACCTTGTCAACTGATGGTCTTGTTTTAGAAATATTTGGAAATTTCTTGACACGAAATTTATGAGAACGGATTGGATTCAGCATCCTAAGTTTAGTCTAGTTGCGAATGGAGAATGCAATTTCCACTTTTGGCGATGATAAGTTTGAGAATTTATATGGGATTTGACCGTAACTGTATACCCTCAGTCGTTATTCACGGTCGAATCCCTTATAAATTTTCAAATTTGTTTTCCTTATAAAATTAAAGTCACCAACAGTACGATCATGAAACTTTGCAATTAGACTAGAACAAGGGTGCTGAATGTGAATATGGGGTCACAAATTTGATATGACGCAAGCTAAAGAAATTTTTGAAAATTCCAAAACGAGGCCGCTTTATTGAAAAGTTGTTTTCCCTATGACAAAACACTAAGTTAGATTTGGAAACTGGCTGCATAACCTCCTTCAGACCATATGGCTTCACCAATATTTCAAACGTTGACCACCACTAGCTACAATTTTCGGTAATCTTTTACTAACTGATTCAATGGTTTTGTTAATAACATCAACGGGAATTTTACGTAAAGTTCTTTTCACACGAAAAGAAAATTGTTCAAAAGTCTCACGTGAAATTTTCTTGTCGACAGTTTCTTTGTTGAGTTCTCTTGTAGCCAAGTGGAAGATGTTTTCTATTGGATTCAAATCGGGACTTCTTGGAGGAATTTTCAGCAGTGTTGCTCCTAGTGCTTTCCAAGCTTCACGGGCTGACTTCCAATACTGTGATGGATCTCCGTCCTGAATCCACAATTTATCGTCATTCTTGAAATTCTCGCTGATAAGCTTTGGAAAACGTCGTGTCACAAATGAAGCAAAATAATCGCCGTTCATCTTCTCATATTGCTCAATTTCGCAAACTCCTCTTCCATGTGAAATACAGACGATCAGATGAACTTTCCGCGATCCAGTTCCGCACTTAGATGCTCTTGCTCTGTGCAACCCTTCATGAGACCCTCGTGAGCGGCTCGCCAGACACGGGTCCTCGGAGATTTGATGCTGCAAGGGGGTTTCTCTTGTACTCAAAAGATTTCCCATCCAAATAGAACATAATTCCATTTGACCAAATGTCAGGGCTGTACTTCGTCATCATGTCCTCTGCAAAGTTGCATCACAACTTCAAGTCTTTGGTCGTCAGGATACCTAAAAAAATAGGAAAACTTATGGTTTATTTAGTTACTCGATTTACCGTCAATGATAAAGAAAAACTGTTCTCGGCAATTATTCAGCCATAAATCCTTGTTCAAGTGATAAGTCCTTGTCAACGTGAGTTAGAATGGCAATGACTCTACGTTTTCCAACCATAATCAATGAAATATGAAGCTTGAGAGACTGGAACTAAAAGACTCAAGCATTAAGAAACCTACCCTCTCTCCTCGCAACACGGAAGGTGTTGTGGCGCCGTGGTGTAATCCCCTGACATTGCAGCCAGAACAGTCAGGCGGAGTGGGTTCGAGTCCCGGTAGGGCCCCACCACTAGAGCGTCATGACAAGGGGTCGCGGACTCGATTAGGTCTGCTCTATTTCTGCGATCCCAGCGCTTGGCGCTGAAAAACGTAACTTCACCTTCACCTTCACCGTCACTCCATTTCTGCGTAGTGCCCTCCGAATAGTCCAGGTAGGAATGTGATCGAGTCCAACAGCATTTCTCAGGTCTTTCAAAGTAAAATGGCCACCGTAGTCCTCCCTTCTCAATTTCTTCACCTGATTTATCAAGTTTCTCTCGTCTCGCTTGTCCAATAATCGAGGTCGCCCTCGCCGCTTTGGTTGTTCTCTCCTAGCAATGCTTTGCTCTGGCTCCTTCAGGATCCTTTTCACCGTTGCTAGAGACAGACCTGTTGCTTTGCCTATTTCAGCTAGTTTGTATCGTGAGTGGCGCCTTAACTCCTTGACAGTCTTGCGAAGAGCGTCGTCGTATCTTTCCTTGAAAACCATTCTGGCTCTCTGTAACGATAACTAACTTCCCGCGCATCTTTAAAAGGAATTTTCACTCACGAGGGACTTCGCTAACTGCTAATTCGAAGTTTGGACGCATAGAAAAATTTTTGTCGGAAGCCTTAAAAGCCATCTGCCGACGTATCTCTTAACGCTTCTGCCGCCCCTTGGCACGTTTTAAGCTGACCCATTCATTTTCGAATAGGGCCTTCTGATTGGTCAATCCTACAAATCCAGTCATTTGATTGGTTGAAGTTTAAACTGGCTTAAATAAAGCTGGTTTAATTGTGTCGGTATGAATGCAGTAGAAGATAAATGTTTATGGTTCTCTGAGACGAGCAAAGGCTACAAATTAAAAAGAGCGTTAACTTCACAGGAAAATTGTGCCAACTCGCTAATAGAAAAGTTTCTAATTTTGCATCGAAAATGATAAAGATTGCTTAAACAAGCTTATTTTTTAGGAGTAAGTCTAAATTTGTTATGTCTCCATTTCCCTTGGCACTGCGAGCTTCTCCATGGCATAAAGCAGAAAATAGATACAATATCTATACAAAATACAGTTTTTTCAAAAGCTCCCAAACAAGGCAAATCTTGTATTACAGCCTTTGCAGTTTGTTGCCTTACAGACACCGTTAGATTCCAAATGCTGACTATATTAGAAGACCGTGGTACAAAAACAGTGCGAGTAATATACCTTTGAAAATTTTGCTCTCTCAGACAATCAGTTGCAAAATTGTTGAGCCATTCTAAAAAATAAGGTTTTTTTGCCATTGTGCCCCCCTTTCCCCCTTTGCAATGTTGAAATCAGTCTGAAAAGTCGTAAATCGTTAGTTGCCAACAGAAAAGTCACATTTGTTTCCAATCAACATTGCAATGAGGGGAGGGGGGCAAAAAACCTTATTTTTCCTCAATGGCTCAACAATTTTGCAACTGATTGTAGCTTGATTGCAGAAAAAAACGTCAGTATGTTTCGGAAAAAATTGATAATTTTTGGGAAAGTGTAAAAAACGGTCTGAATGATGCAGTTAAAACAGTGCTACCGAAAAAGAATCATGAAAAGAAACAAAAGTGGATGACAGACGATATTCTAGCAATGATGAGAGAAAGAAAAGAGAACAGAAATGATGCCATAAAGTATCGACAATGGAATAAGAAAATAGAGAAAGCTTGTAGAGAAGCTAAATAACAATAATGGACAGAAAAATGCAAAGAGGTGGAAGAGTTAGAGAGGCAAAATAGATCGAAAGAAATGTGCCAAAGTCAAAGAAATGACAACAAAAAAGAAAAATACAAGGGGAAACAATTGCATAGAGGATAAAGACGGAAACATGCTATTTGAAGACCATGAAATTGAAAAACGATGGAATGAATACATAGGCGAATTGTACCATGTAGAGAGAGATGAAAAGCCAGAAACAGGAAATGATAATGGTCAAGTAATACTTAGGTCAGAAGTGGATCATGTTATAGAGAACTTGAGAAATGTTAAAGCAAGCGGAACAGATGAGATATCAAGTCAAATGCTTAAAGCTTTAGATGAAGTGGGAATAAAAGTCATCACGAAATTATGCAATCTGATAAATGAAAGTGAACACATACCAGACGGTTTAAATGATTCATCATTATTGAGGATTCCACAAAAAAATGCAACAAAATGCTCGCAACATCGCACTATTAGTCTCACGAGGCATGTCCTAATAGTTCTGATCAAAATAATCACCAACAGAAATAGACCATCCATAGAGCAAGAAATAAGCCAAGAACAAAATGGATTCATGACAGGAAAAGGAACACGAGAAGGACTATTCAACATACGAATCATTACGGAAAGATTCCTAGATCTAGGAATTGATTTATAAGTATGCTTCATTGATTACGAAAGGCATTCGACCGAGTTCATCACGTAAAACTTATAGAAAGTCTAAATGAAACTGAAATTTGCGCAAAAGAGATAAGATTGATAAGAAACATATACTGGAGCCAAGAGGCATTTGTGGAAACAAACAACGACAACTCAAAAACACCAATAAGTATAACAAGAGGAGTGAGACAAGGTTGTGCCTTGTCACCACTGTTGTTCAACTAGTGTACTGAGAGAATATTTAGAAAACAAAGAGAAAAACCAGGGATAAACATCGGCGGACATGTCATCAACAATCTCAGATATGCAGACGATACGGTACTTCTAGCAACATCAAAAGAGCACCTCCAAGGCATACTAGAAACAGTTAACAGAGAAGGAGAGAAGTATAGGATGAGAATGAACATAGAAAAGACGAAATCAATGATTCTGAGCAAAAATAATGAGAACAGACAGATGAATTCAAAGTTAAATGGGGAATCAATAGATCAAGTAAATACATTTACATACCTAGGTCAGCTTCTTGTATCTAATGGAAAATCAGGTGATGAAATCAAGAGAAGAATAGAGATTGCAAGAGGTGCTTTCAGGAGTATGTCAAACACATTAACTTCCAGAGATCTGTCAATCAAAATAAGGAAAAGACTAGTCAACTGTTATGTATGGTCTACACTCTTGTACGGTGCAGAAACTTGGTGCAGAAACTATGTCTAAGAACATGATGGATAGGATTAGAGCCTTTGAGGTGTGGGTTTGGCGGAGAATTTCGTGGCAAATCCACATGAAGAATGATACAATACTGGAAAGAATAGGAGAGAAAAGAAACATCATGCATAATCATGTCTAACTTTCTGACATCTAGGAAACTAACTTTCTTCGGCCATATCATAAGAAGAAACAACTTACATCGGGTCATATTGGAAGGTCATATACCATCAAGACGACCCAGACGAAGACCAAGATCTATGTGGATAGATAACATTGGAGATTGGATGGAAAGAAATCATTATGGATGGCTTGTATGCAAAGCACAGGACAGAGAAAAGTGGAGACAAGTCGTAGCAGCCTACCTACAGCACGCAGACGGCACATAAGAAGAAGGTAAGCTCCACAAATTTGGACAAGAGTGTTGGTCTCATTTTGAGAGAGTTTCGATTGTCTTCGAGCATAATCATTCGAGCTCATTGTCTTTGATGATGGAGGCAGCACCTCGAATACCATAACATTTAGAAAACACAGTAGAGCGCAGAGATTGTTTTGAAATCCACGTGGTCTTCGTACTGCTTGCTTGAAGAAACTTATTCATGAGATACCGCCTTGAAATAGACGCAGTGGCGGATTTAGGGGGGCAAATGGGGGCAACTGCCCCCTCCTTCACGATGAAAACTAAACTTTGGCGCCCCCTTTTTGGCAAGAAAAGCGCCCCTTATCTGCAACCAAATGCACTCTTTTTTCAGTGTTTCGTTTTGAATGCGGGGAAACACATAAAATAAGACGCTATTCAGAAGAAAAACCAGAGAACTTTATTGAACGAAGCACAAAAATTTTCGCGCGCCTTCGGCGCGCTCACTTTTCATTTTCTTTTTGGCGCCCCCTCTCCAAATTGCCCCTCCTTCAACCTCGGGCTGGATCCGCCCCTAGGAAAGAGAAGTTTATGCACTGTTTTCTTTGATTTTTATTCTTTGATATCACTTAAAGTGGCATTATTTGGAAGACAATCATTCTTATGAAATTATCCTTCCTGTTCTGGCAGATTCAAATGCCTATCACTAATGTGCAGCAAGAAGTTGGGTATAAAAGGACTGTTAGATTTAGTAATAAATGTTACTTTTCCTTCCCTAGTGACCCTAAAAATGCCAAACTGTAATTATGATATCCAAACAAATTTGACACAGGCTATGGTCTGGATGGGAGAAGGGATATCAAACTTCGAAATTACTAGAAAGAGATATCAATCAGCTTTGGCCACCGAAAACTTTTGGTGGCTAGACATGTAGTTATTCTTGTTGATTTTCATGTATTATCAACGTTTCCAAGCCCCCAACCTTTGCGGATTAAATTCCGAAGAAATTTCAGGCTGTCTCAGAAATTAAAAGCATTAAAAATTTCAACTTAATAATGATTCAATTGCTACTATGTTACCATCTTCACATCACCAGAACAAATTCATCAGTTATAATTACAGCAGCATAGTCAAGGTTTCTTACACGTTTCAAGGACCGAGATACAGGGGGGTCCAGGGAGGCCATGGTCACCTCAAAAATTTCAGTAGTTGCTGCAGTATAGATCTCTGTTCTTTTATTATTTTAGTACTTCAGAATATCAGATAGGAATCCATGTTCTTATGTCGGGTATATATCATTAAATTTCTACCTTTCATTGACAATAGTCCAGGAAGCTATTTGGGGGGGGGGTATTTAAAAGCTAACAAACTTGTCTCGTACCAGAAACATGCTGCTACTAACTCTACCGTGGCCTTTAGTAAATTAGGCTTTTTTACTCTTGTGGCCCCCTCAAGTAAAAAATTGTAAGGAATTGTAACAACAAGCATTCCTGTCTTCGTTGTTTGCATTTATGCTACGGCATGGTCGTGCTTGATAACGATTAACTTGCTCTTTTTGAGAATCCTAAGGTGGAATATACAGAAATGTCAAGAAAATATCTGTGCTGCATAGCTAATCTCATCCATAGTGCATACCAAATCTCATCCAGTCTCATATGGAATTTCATGTGCTGAAGAAACTGATAAAGAACAATACCATTCATCTAAATGTCGTAGCCCTCTCATTTATGGGCAAAATGATGACTTTTTCGTACAAGACAGTATTGATAAACATTACTCTATACGTAACATCCCATTTCAAAGCCAGAAATTCCCTACTGGTGTGAAGTTCATTAGCAACGGAGAAACTTTATGATAGTTTACATTTAGGCCGAACCCAAAGAAAGTTCTCTGAACGCCAAGTCAAACTGTTGTTACTGTTCTTCTTGTTTTTGTGCCTAGACGGCTAGCAAAGTACTCCAAAATAATGCTATTTCCATAAACTTCAAATAAACTTTGAATGTACTAAATCTAGTAAGGGTCAACATTTGTTTTCCGACTAAAAAGCAAGCACGTTTGTGAAAGGAATCCCGTAAAGTTAACGAAGAATAAACGGTCATGGCTCTCGAGCAACAATTGCCTTTGAAAACTTTGGGAAAATAGCTAAGGCTACAGCAAAACCGCGAACATTTTTAGAAACTAGATGATCACAGCTATTGCTTTGTATCTCCAAAGGGAGGATTTCTGCGTTAGCTTAGAAAATATTGCACTTCATCATTCTAGCAAATCATGCCTAGGCCCTTTTTCAAAGACTCTGGTTTCGGGTGCACGGTAAATTTTGACTTTGCAAGCTTGTATCTCCGGTATTTAGTGGACGACATTTAAATGCAAGGTATGC
Organism: Aurelia sp. 4 Dawson et al 2005; assembly: GCA_964019985.1. Taxonomy (NCBI): domain Eukaryota; kingdom Metazoa; phylum Cnidaria; class Scyphozoa; order Semaeostomeae; family Ulmaridae; genus Aurelia; species Aurelia sp. 4 Dawson et al 2005. The sequence goes on from OZ026509.1 coordinate 7,595,151, forward strand.
GAATCTAAGTTGAAGATTGATAAACTTAGCTGTCCATTCAGAGAGTTCCTATCGCTTCATTCCTATTTCCACTCAAAAGTCAAAAGGGGGTACTTTTTTGAGACACCCGGTACTAGAACGATACCCCTGAGGAGCAAGGAGGCAATAACTAAGGCGAATTTAACATAGCCAATTAAACATAGAGATAAAAATTAGTGACTGTCTAAAATTACATGCCACCACGAGAAGTGTCTGTGGTCGAACAACTAAAGTGATTGAATGGATAATTGACATTATGACAGATATCGCGTGGTATCTAAATTGAGGCAGGCGTTAAATATACGAGTAGAAGACAAATGACAAAATAAAGAAAACAAACAAACAAAAGAACTCAAACAAATGCAGGTATTACTTAAATGGGACATGGTGGTTGTGGCTTTATGGCTAATAACGGAGTAAGAAATTTTCTAGTAAAATTGACAAGACTTGTAGATGAATTGTAGGGTTGGCGGGGGTACACTCTCATTAAGTTCATTGGAAAGTTTTGATCACCATACAAGAAAATCTGCATTAAAACATTATTTTGGAGATTTGCATATCCAAACGGTCGCAATCACGCAAAAACTCCAGCGAGAAGATATCTGCGTGGTACTGCAAGGAAGAGCAAAGCAACAAAAATTGTTCAGTATCCTTGATACCATCACTCGTAAGGCACCTTGGATTTATCGTATCCCTAGAATTATGCTTGAATTTGTGAAAATTCAATTTTCTTAGACCAACGCTGAGCTGAGGGCGAAAGGAAAGACCTTTTAGGTCATGAATACCAAAGATAGATCTTACAGGAGGTCAGATTATTGACAAAAGCTCCTTCTTAAAACGGCAACAGACGGTACAAGCCTGATCTCAGTCAGTGATAAATTGCCCATTCTCAAGGAGTGGAGGAATTACCGGAATCTTTGCCTTATTCAATACAGCGTTGATTAAGGTCCTGTATGTTTGCTTGAAGTCCCAGGGCCTGCAAGGGAAGTTAATTTTCTATGCTTTTCCTGCCTGGAGAAAGAAATTCGTTTGGCATCATTAATCAGTCTGGAAAGATCTGATAACAACGAAAGTCGCAGCAGCCCTTTCAACTTTCCTTTACTTAGCTTTCATGAACCTTCAATGGTTAATTTGCTGAAAGTGTCTCTTGGAGTGGGAACACGACGACCATGAGTCTCTTCCCGCTATGAGGAGCACAGTTGAATGTAAATAGTAGTGATTTGCTTTTATGCTGATATATGAAAAAGCAAAAGTCAAAATTATGGTACGAACAACAATAACAACATTCCTAAAGCACATCTTCTTACCTTGGTTATGGGGTGAAGCCATCACTTCCTCTCCGAAGATCATATGAGAAGCCATAGCAGCTGAGGGATACAATCGCGTTGTATACGTTTCAAGTCCATTCTTCGTAATAACGTTCAGCATCTTCCGACTCAAACAGGCTGATATACAATCTTCAGTAAAATCGTACTCAGTAAGGAGCCTTGGTGTATTCAGCATGTCATAAAGATATCCTTTCCTTGCTGTCGAAAAAAACAATCCTAAGGATGCCAAAGCTTTCCCCTTTTGTATGCTTGTAGGCGTGAATTCTGCTGAAATTGGAGAATCGCTGCCTGATGGCATACCAGTGTGCATCGACGCATCTAAGACATGAAAGGATATATTGTAAAATTTACTAAGCAAAGTTTTTCATCCATTACCTAAAATTTTACCACTAGGGTATCGGCGGTAAATTCCGGACGGTTAAGGTTTGGAGGTCTAAAAAGACGAGACTTTCCTTCCAAATTGAAAAACAAATTATCACGCTAAACTTACATCATTTTGTGTTTCTTTTCTTAACAGTTTGCAATTTTTTGCATCTTCCTGTGATTTCTGTACCTCTTCTTTTCCGTTGGGTTGTTTAGGCCTAAATTCTCGCGTGGCGGTATATTCCGGACGCAAAGTTGATCGTCGATTTGGCGTGCAAAACGCTACGTTTCGTTGGCGATTCTTTTACATTTTATTCGGTTAGCTCTTGAAAGTTAATTTGTGTGGTTTTCATCGGCATCACTCTGTTTTGCTTGCATATCTGACAAGTTGAATATCGTTGACCCGTTTATCGCAAGAAGCAACGTTGACACCATCTTTTCGAACGCACACAGGAGCACTGTTTGTTTATGAGGGATTTACAGTGAGCAGGAGTTTATTTCAAAAACTCAAGATACGTGAAAAGATCGAGTAAGAGATGGAGAACATGAAAATAAGATGCAAGTTTGCTTTGCGATTGAAGGATTTTGTAAAACGGGTTTCATAAACCGATTGTCCGGAAAATACCGCCGTCCGGAATTTATCGCCGATACCCTACAAAGAGTTTTTTGGATGATTGCCTACAGAATGAAGATAACCACCGTTGTCCCCCTTGTGGGACACGTGACTGCTACAGATGATTTACGCACTGAGGATACCAGTCTTGAGTATAAAGACCGGACGAAGGTATGGGGGCCCGTTCAGTTCAAAAGTAAATGGAATTAATGAAATGGTAGTTATTTACATTAATGGCATGTTCTATCTACCGGACGCTCTGGACCATTGGACCACTGGACTATAGGACCATTGGACCATGCCGCAGACCCCTGGCCGCGATTTTGCTTCGCGCTATTTTTCCGTTCAATGGTTTTTTCTTGTTGTAATTATTTGAATTATTTACCCTGGGCTCTATTGAAGCTTCTTTGTACTATTGATTGTACTTTTCCTGGTAGAATAAGTATTCACATCTGATGGAGAAATTAGTCTAGCCAAGGAAGATCATTCACAAAAATTTGTCAAGCCAACGGTTAAATTTTGAAACTGTGGGCGGCACATCCCTACCTTAAATTTGGCCGAGAATCTGGCCTACCTTAAATTTGGCTGCGTCACAGCACCTTCTCTTGACGAAAACTGGGTGGTGCAGAATATTTGAATTACTCAACATACAGCGAAACAGAGCAGCTTATATCCATTCTTTCCGAGGCGAACTTTGGGTAGACATGGTTTTGTTCTTGTATGCAACAAATAGACGTGAACCATTGATTTTGGCTTCAGCTTAGTATGGTAAAATCTTCAGGCCAACAACCGATTCTCTCTCTATTCTGCGGGACGGGGCATTTCACTTCCAAAATCTCGTACACCTTTGACAGAAATCCTCTTCCTTTCAGGGAAAATCCATCAAAAATCCATCAGAAACCTTTTGAAGAAATCTCGTATCCTTTTTGAATGAGTGAAATGCCCCTCGCTCTGCTGTATTGTTGCTTGTGTTGTAAACATTGAAATTCTATGGTTGTTAGTCCCTCCTGATTTCCTTTTGTCTCTTCGAACAAAAGGATTATGATGCAGAACTGAGAACACAGGAAAATTTTATTCAGCATAATTTCATGTTACTCATCATCAATTGTTATTAGAAGATACAAGACACAATGCACAATATCTTGGCGGCCAGGGGTCTGCGGCATGGTCCAATGGTCCAATGGTCCAATGGTCCAATGGTCCAATGGTCCAGAGGGTCCGGTAGATAGAACATGCCTACATATGCATCTTGAATTATTTGCTGCCTTACTACAATCGCTATTAAAGGATATGAAGCTGATAAAAGGAGCTTTCCAATTAATCATCATGCATGCAAAGAATCAATTATTGGGTACAAAGATAGTTAGTTACTGTGCAACCTAAGAATTAATTATTTGATGTAAAAATAATTAATTATTATGTAAGCTAATTGCAATAAAAATCATAACTAAGTATAGCTAGTTAATATTTGATATAAGAATCATTCATTATTGTGTAAGTTGAGAATTAATTATTGCACATGCAGAATCATTGGGCTAATCCCACAATTCATTTCTCCCGTCAAGCTTCATTTTTGGCGCCATTTCTGCGTTGCACGGTTGTCTGAGATTTGCAGTGTTGAAGTCGAAATATAGGTACGACAGCGATATGGCGGACAATAACGATGAAAGATATCTTGAGCGGGCTGCAGAGGTGCGTCGAATCGCACAAGAAGCGATTCAGAATATCACTCATTTGTCAAATTCAAACGGTAACCAGGAGAACACAACTCAAAGTAACGACCCCGCTGAAACATTGCCTCGCCCAGGTTGAAGGATGACCCGCCAAGAAAACTCAGTTTAAAGAGTTTCCCTGCCTTGTTTTTCTTGCTTCCCCGCTAAAACTTTTGCTTCCCCGTCAACATTTTACAAGTTCCATCATCGATGATAGCCTAAAATTTCATTTCCCCGTCATGATATTTCTAATCCCCGCTGAAAATGCTTGTTTTCGTAATCTCCCCGCTGTATTCACAAGTTCCTGCGGGGTCGTTATTGGGGGGGGGGGTGTGAGAATGCATGCGATAGAAACAACCTACGGCTTCTTAAGTTTACATCGAGTCCTGCAACTTCTCCAACTTCCATACCTGACATGTCAGCAACCAACATAGCCAAAGTCGAGGAAGCATCAGTGAGTCTCCCTTGGATATCGATAAGGTCATCTTTGGATATATTTCGAAAATCCCCTTCAGAGACAAAAAGTTTTAGAACAGAATCGAAACTTATGATAAACAAGGACAGTCCTTCTTCATTTCTCTCCCTAATAAGACGACTACGTCTTGTTCTTGGCATTACGACCTCTAGTTTTTAGGCCCAAAATGACATCTAATTTTGCCGCCAAAAATGAAAGGAGAGGTGAATTTTGGGATTAGCCCAATAATTCTGCATGTGCAATATTTAATTCTCAACTTACATAATAATCAATCATTTTTACATCAAATGATTAATTCTTAGGTTGCACCAACCTGGTTCCGAGGGCCAGTTTCCTACGTCAGTACTGACCCTCGTACCGGCCAGGTCAAATTCGCAATTTGATTGGCTATTCGATAACAGAGGGCTCACTAATTATTTCAAAGTGTTGTTGATTGGCTTTGGCGAGAAATTGGTCAACTTTGGATCGCTGTCACGGGAAAAGAGGGCGACGGATTGAAAAAAGGATTGCTGGTTTATTTAAATGTTATGTCTGTGCCCCAGTTGATGGGATTTGAGCTCTTTCCGTCTCCGCATGTGGGAGAAATTCGCTATATTTGGTCATTTTGGGGACCATTCCTAGTGATTCCCATTCAAAAATGGTCCCATTTCAAACGGTTATTTTAAAAAATCTGTTGCATGTATGGGGATAGTGGGAGACTGACAATGAGTAATGGACTACGGCGCATCCTAATTTTGGGTTTTCGAGAATTTTGGGGGTCATTATGACGTCATAAATGGGGGTCAAACGAAAAAAAAGTTTTTTTCGACCTGAGGCTACGTTTGGAGCTGATGCTCGATGGTTACTCGACTGATTTTAGAACGGAAAAAAGATTTCAGGAGAATGGTCGTCTAAGAGTTGTTTGCCACCATTTGGGGTGCGATACTGCCCCTGGGGGCTTCGTGAGAGGGGCTCAGAAATGGCGTAAAATTTTGGCCCGCACCTTTTTGTTCACTAACTCCGTTTTGCGCCGGGCAAACGACTTCGGCATGTCAAAAATCGACGTAAAGTCATATTCTTTACCTATTCCAACTTTAATCTGCAATTTATCTCCAAAACTCGAGGAATAACGAACCATTCTTTTTCGGAAGCTGCGGTGAAAGTTCCCTAATTTTCCAACTTAGGCCCATTTTTACTCCAAAGAAATCGTGCTCGTTTTCCTAGTAAATGCACTTGCTAACCTCCGATTTTTGTCAAAATACTTTTAAAAGGGTTAAATTAAGGTCCTTGAAGAATTTGTTTTCAGTTTCTCGCACTATACACCGCTGCATCCAGGGAGCGCCGAAGGCGCGGGAGGGGAAACGGCCAGTGCAGCGCATTGTTCTTATGTTTGATGCAAATTCGAAACGAGGCGCGCTAATTTGTGGGTGAAACTAGGAATGGAGCACATGTGAGCTTGGAGGAATAACTTTGGAGAAAGCATCATTCTTCACAATCTTGGCTGACTTTGGTATGTAATTCCAACAATTATTTCTTCGTTGATATATTATCTTCGTTTTTGATCTTTTGTTGCAGCAATCACTCCATTGTAATAGCTGCGAGGGTATTTCTTACTGGGGAGGTGTGTATGATAAACATTGGCCTCTGTCCATTCCAACAACGGCGGCTTTTATTTTGTTCTTTCATGCAGCGTTACCCGTTGAATTTTTTGCTTGATTTCATTCAGTGAAATCTCAGTCTAACTGATGGAGTTGAAAATTTTGTTTTATTTTGTTACACTTTTCAGTTTCAAGCAGATTTATGCCGAGTGGTCACCGTCGGGCCTAAGCGTTTTCCTATTGAAATGTATAGGCCGAATCGCTGATAAGCCAATGTGCTGGCGGCTTTCAATTTTCTGCCAGGTTCCCAGTTACCCGTTGAATTTCTTTTTTGATTTGATTCAGTGAAATTTCAATCTAACTGATGGAGTTGAAATGTTTGTTTTATTTTGTTACACTTTTCAGTTTCAAGCAGATTTATGCCGAGTGGTCACCGTCGGGCCTAAGCGTTTTCCTATTGAAATGTACAGGCCAAATCTCTGATAAGCCAATGTGATGGCGGCTTCAATTTTCTGCAAGGTTCCCGGTTACCCGTTGAATTTCTTGCTTGATTTCATTCGGCAAAGCACTTATCTGCTGTAGAAGCCAAAATTTTCATTTTATTTTTGCTACAGTTTTCTGTCTAAAGCAGATTTACTTTGGGCAGTTTTGCCTGTGGGTCTTCTTTGTTGATGATCTCACTGTCTTGGCCTTATTAGGTTGATCAATGGAAATGCAATGGTGGCCTTCCATTTTCTGCAAAATACACCGTTACCTTTTGAATGTTTGGTTTGATCAATGAAGCTTGTGTCTGTTTAATAAAGCTGGTCTTTGCATTTTATTTTGTTACTTTTTCTGGTTTAAAGATGATTTGTTTGGAGTGGTTCAACTTTTGGTCTTGTGGTTTGCTATTGAAATGTTAGGCCAAAACCACAGGTCACAGCAGTGAGCTGCCTTTCTGTTTTCTAAAAAGTTCACTGCTACCCATTGAATTTGTTATTTCCTGTAACTCAAGCAAAACCCTAATCTGTCTGATGATACTAAAAATTTTATTTTATATTGTTACACTAAAGGAAATGCAATGTTGGTCTTTAATTTTTGAAAAAATCACTCCTACTTTCTGCATTCTGATTCCAATTTAACAATTTGAAGCAATGATAAAGATAGAGAAGGTTGAGTTACACAGCAATAACAATTTTACAATTGCATGTTTTCAACCTTTTTATTGCCAACTTAAAGGGTGTACCACATCATGGGGGCATGCAAGTTTTTTAACAGCCCTTGTTTTACATGTATCTTTATAGCAAGTGTAAAGAATCTTGATACTTTCTTGGTTGAATCTTGATTGCACCATGGTCTTTTGATTTCAAAAGACTCTGATTGCACCCACTCAGAACTCCAATATCTTGCAATATACAGTACAATGTGCATTTTGTATCTTGGTTGCAGTATGTCCAAAGGTAGATCAATAAATCACTTTCCTGTGGTCATGTAATCAATGTTGTAAAAGTCAGTTTGAAATAATTCCCTTCATTTTGTTTCAGGGGAAGGATTCACTTGATAATTGAGGATTGCATATTTCTTGCAGATGGTAGGTTAATGAGATACCTAACAGCAAGAGACCGCATTCATTGTGAACAATTTAAAAGAGCTGTCAGCACAGATAAATTCCACATGGACACCCTTTGAACATGTAACATGAATTGCATAATTCCCTATGCAAGATGGAAGATTTAATGGAAGATCAAAGAGTTTAGATTTTCGAAACTGCTTAATCTTCTGCAACTAGACACACTTGTGAGCTATAAGACATCAAACCCCATGTTCAACTCAATATCATGTAGACTACTTATTGTATAATCTTAAACCAAGAAGTTTTATGTGAATTGTTTACCATTCAGTAGCAAAATTTGTTCCTCATTAGTTTTTAACTTTGGTCAGTGATGTGCTGTTTGTTTAAAATACTTTGCATCCCATAGCCAAAAATCAAAATGAGTTTCTTAACGTTGAATTGACCCCTAATTGCTTCCAAAAGAGTTTCTTAATTTTTAGAGGAGGCTACTCAAATTGGTGTTTATTTCATATAAGCTGTTTTCATATAAAGCAACTATCAGTTCAAAAATTGTTGTAGTGTATCAAATCTTTCAAGTGTATCAGTTCCAATGCACCAGTAGATGATTACGCTAAAAATGGCTGACAGGAATTTTTTACCATGATGCTTTGTATCCATTGAACTTTCACTGATTTGATTGGCAGATTTCTTCAATACCTCAAAGGATCTTGGTTCAAAATTCCTTGATGCTATTTTTAGCGCAACCATCTGTGGGGACCTTGATGAATGGATTCTAGTTATCTGTTCTACTGTATCTGCTCATGAATCTTCATCTTAAAAAACACAGTTCTGTAATACAGAACTGTGTGAATTTTTATTATCAATTTAACACTCACAATGAAAAGCAGAGTAGGTGTGGTACTTGGCAATGCAACAACACTGTCCTTTCTTTTGAAAAAGAAGAAAGACAACAAATAGAAATAAGCAAAATGTATCTTGCTGAAAGGCAATGGAACCAATATTCTGATGTATAAAATTGTGTGCTCAAAAAGTCCTTTTGCAACCCTCTGTCAATTTTCAAAGTTTCCAAATTTTTATCATACATTCAAAATGTGAATAGAAATGTAGTCTCACAAAAACTTGGAGTTACATTGGAGTATACATTAACATTGGAGTTACAGAAGACCTAATCAAGTCTGCAACCCTTTCCATGATGCTCAAGGTGGTGCTGGGGCACTAATGTGAAGGCTATGCCAGTTGTGGATAACAATGCTGCACCATAGTGCTTTCAAGCAGGACCTCTTTGAAGAGCCGGGACTTGGGGGCAATCAATCATTGCATGGGCATGACAGCTTGAGACCAGTCAACTTCAACTTTTTGAATCAATAAATTAATGTTTTAGTTGTTGCTTGTTTGGCTTGCTCTCTCCTTTGCTTCATCGAAAACGTTTCGTCAAAAGTGCTGTATTACTCATATCGACTTGAACTGCTATGCAATGAAACCATCTTAGTGTAAGACTCCGTATCTCCCGAAAAATTCTGTCATAAACTAGGCCTAGCCTGCATTTTTTGATAAACAAAACTAAACATGCCACAAGAATCTTCATCAAATTCTTCTTCTCCTTTGCTGCAAATACCTCAAACGACTTCTTTATTCAAGGCTACAATTCCTTGAACCCTCGATCAACAAACGATCGTGCTGTTTTCCGTTGTAAAAAAGCAGTAGCTGCAGGAAATATAGCGCTTTTCTCATTCTTCCCAACCAACGCTCTGTGGACTCTCGCAGCGCAAGTCACCATTAACCAGAGCCTCGTTTTCAAATTCCGCATCATACATCGGAAATCAATTGAATGGCCGTTTCCCCTCCCGCGCCTTCGGCGCTCCCTGGCTGCATCGGTGGAAGACGGTCGGTCATTTTTCGTCAAAATTTTATAGTTCCTCAAATTTTTTCTGGACTTATTACATAGTATCTTATGTATGAAAATCTTTTGGCAAATGGTCTATGCTGGTAAACTCATTTTGACTATAGAGAGAATACGAGAGTTTGTAATAAGTAAGCAGCTGATAATTTATGCAAAACAAAATGGCGTCAAATAAACCACGATTTCGGCAACCGATACCATGGCCCAAATAGGTTGGCGTAGACTCCTTTTGGGGCATGGGGACGAAGTTGAGGTTGCACAACAATTAATTATTCTTATACGAAATAATCAATTCTTCGGTTGCACAATAATTAATTATCTTTGTACCCAATAATTAATTCTATCCATGTATGATAATTAATCGGAAAACTCCTTTTTATCAACTTTGTGTCCTTTTATGGCGATAGTAGTCAGGCAATAAATAATTCAAGATGCATTAATGTAAATAACTACCATTTTATGTAAACTAAACCACCATAAAAAATAAACAGAACAAAGAATATAAAAACACAACTGTTTATTAAAAGACGTTTCGATATCAAAATCTTCTTCAGTTAAAACTACCATTTTATTAATTCCACTTACTTTTGAACTAAACGGGCCCCCATACGAATTGTATGTTCAGACAAACAAATGCAAGGCCAGTATCCCGGTGAAATGATCAACAAACATGATCGTTGCTTTGAAAATCGAGATGGGATTTAGGAATGTCTTAACTTCTTCCTATCATGCGGACACCATATGGTACGGGTATCTGCCGCCCATACGAATGATATTTTTGGCAAATATTCTCGTTTCTCTATTTGGTAAACTTCCTTCAAACATGGGTCAGTTTGGACGAAAATGCCGAAGATAGCTCTAAAAATTGGGCAGTTTCTGACAAAGGTGATCATAAAAGTGTGCAAGAAAGAAAATTTTTGCAATCAACAGTGGGTAGCTTTCTGAAAACCGGGAGGCAGAAGGGTGCTCAGTTCTCTCCCGAGCTCTATGAGATTGCATTGTCACGCCAAATGGTCCACCTATGGTTCCTAATTTCTCAAATATACTTGGGTGCAGTTCGAGAAAATCATAGCTCAAAAGATGAACTTTGAAGCTTGTTGAACAGCGCAGAAAAAGTGTTTACAAAACAGACCAAGAAGCGGAACGGCTTGAACACGGTAGCGACAATTTGAAAGCTTTGAAAGTTGCCCAATATCCACAATAGCAACAAATACGGAGATATTATGGATATGAGATATCTGGTTGACAAATTTCCAATTGAAACCCAACCAACGTAATTCATGGTGACGTTTTAAAAATTTAAAGCTGAAATTTCGCTCACACCAGGTCCCCTAGGCCAAAGTCTAGGGTACTTCTCCTTGCCAAAAGAATATATCCGGCTTACATTCAAGCTGAGAGGATGCAATTCATGTTATTTGATGATTTGTGCAATATTCATTACAAAATATGCTTGAAACTTTTTGTCTTTTGTTCCTCAAAGCTATTGAGGTCGTTTCCATTGAAAACCCAAGACAAACCGGGGGTAACACAGTTGCTTACGTAGCACGGGAAGGTCCTGTTTCTGATTTTGAGGGTGTTTTAAACACTGTACGCAACTGCGTTGCTACTGTGAAATAGTTGGAACGGTATCATGGACCTCTCAAGTGCACTTGACTGTCTACCTCACAACCTCCTCATAGCGAAACTGAATGCATATTGTTTGGGATAGGTGGACTATAAAAAATAGCTTGGAATTATTGACCAACCTAGTTCAATAAGTAGATTTTCAGTTGCTTTTTTAAGGAAAATTTTGATGGAGCGTTTCGGAGTTCCACTGTTAAGGTATTCCAAAGTTTTTAGCACCAGGATAATGAATTGACTTTAGACCATATTGCAGACAATAAAAACAAATAACTAAACTACAAATATGGAAAATAATGTCACAAAAAATTAATACAATGGTACGGAAAATTAATACAATATACAAATACAAAGAGGTCTAAATAAATTTTATGTAGGGAATTACTTAAAAGGAGGAGCTCTCTCAATAGGTAAACTAATCGAGGATAGAGCCCCCTGCAGTTATGGGTTTGGTCGACTAGGTATCTACCCCAAGTAGATTCTACTCCAGGTAGATAGGCGATCGATTGATCAATGCTGAGCGAGACCGAGAATGGAGCGACGGCGTTTACTTCGGAAGCAGATGAGTTTCAGCAATCACCACTGTAATGGTTGCCGTCGTCCACTGCAAGGGTTGCAAGAGTAGAAACGCTTCTTTTGAGTGGTAAGTGAATCAAATGATATTATTTTCTTTACTTCATCAGTCTCTCTTGGTACTGATTTGTAGAGATTCATCTAAGGTTTCTTAGGCCCCCAAGCCTTAGATTGTTTGGCCACAGTTGGCTCGCTCATGAATGACAGGGAAGGCCTAGGCTATGCCAAGGCCCAAAGAGACAATGATGAACCCTTTTCTCGAAAATATGAGAAAAAAATATGCCCACTTATTAGAGGAAAAGACTCTCTGGAAATGAGCTATACAATTTCATTATTTCATGTGTATCGCAAAAGTTCACTGAGAAAATAAAGACAAAAGAATTAGGCGTATGATGTGCAGCACAAATAAGCTTAGTTTTGATCCTTCTGTTTCTTGGCCTAGTAAATATGATGTTGATACCAGCAAGGGCCAGCTGAAGCAAGAAATGGCCTAAATCAACAAGATTTAATAGATCAAGATTGTGATGATACAAGTCACAAGAAATTTTGTTTCATTTTACTCAGTTCCTCAACAGTGCCACCATAATCTACTAACAAGCAATTTCATGGATACCTGTAACTGAACAGAGGGTTTTAAAATTTTAGGTGTACAAAGGCCCCAGGAAATCTTTTGAAGCCCACGCCAGACTGCTAATCATGTTGTTTTGCGTGCAATTTCAAGTATAACAAAGGAAGGATAATAGGTTCATTGTTTTAAAACAACAATCAGGCATGCATCTCCTGTGTGCCCTTTGCAAGTTTATCAGTCTGGCATCAATGTATGCTATTTGGACTTGACGTTTTTGGTTTTGTCCAGTGGTATTCATTTGGAATGTAAAGTCAAAGCGTTTTATGTCACTTTTGGCTTCTTATAATAATGTTATGCTTCAATGCTAGTTGTCTGTGTTCCATGTTCATTACCGTGACATTACCATTATGTCATTTTGCTGGATGAATAGTTTCTTATACACAATAATTGTCTTTCTAGCAGTACTGGCAGTGATCCTCTATACTCAGTGGAATTGATGTTTTCATCTTAGAGTGATGTATGAAGAAACTAAGATTGTTGGTGTCATACTACCTGTGCGTAAATTGCAGATAAATCATAAAGCATCAATGGCCATAATCAGGGTGACAGAAAATCATTGCTTCTGAAGGAACAGTTAGTGCAGAAACAATATATCAAAATTGCAGAAATATCCCACAAGGCAAGCAAAGACTAAATTTGTACGCATTTGATCGTAACAAATGTAAAAGTCCTACGTAGCAGTCACATTGAAATCTTGCCTCTGCGAAATTTAAACTGGAAAGTGGAACATTAAGAGTATGAACTGCACTCTGGGGTTATTGGATCACTCATATGTATTCATTTCATTGCACATAAAGTACTCTTGGATTGAAAGATGAAAAATCATTAGCAAAAAGTTTTGCTCCTGTGGTCCACAACATTAAACGTCATTGCTGCAAAACAGAGAGTTACTTGTAGAAAGACTCGTGTTCAGAGTTATTGACTTCTCTGGTCATCATTTGACCAGAGGTCTTTGAGACATATTGGACCCTAAGTATTGGTTTTTGCTAAACTGCTCAATAGATATTATTATGAATGATATGATAAAAAATTTGAAAATGATCCTCAATCAAAGAAAACAGAAGAAGATAAGTAAAAAGAACAACTGCTCTTTCATTATAAATAGTTATAGTAGTTATACGACAGTTGGTTCCAACGTATAAGAAACCACTTTTCAATTTGAGGCCTCAGAAAGTTGCTTATTTAAAGAGACCTTTTCATGATCAGGGTCAAAGTTTCTTATACATAGGTACCATCAAGTCAAACCAAGTTGAGGGATGTGACAGCGCCATGCATGCATGTATATTGAATACTACTGGTAGTATTTTACAGTACATACTGTACAGTACAATGTTTTAATATCAATAAACTGCTTTATGCATTTAAGATCAATACTTCATTGAAAGCAAAGGAATACCTTTGGAAGCATTTTTTGGCATTTACGAATATTCTATAATGACAAACCTAAATATAAGGAACATCTTTAATTTCAGACATATAATTGTATCTATAAAAGGAGGCTCTTGTGAAGAAAATTAGACCTGTTTCTTATAAAAGGGGCTTTCATAAATGCGGCAACCTACTGTATGTATAGTTATTTATTGAGGTCCTTATCTAAAGCATGTACAATATTCTAGGGATTGTAACACAGTAGGCTTATTTACAAATTATAAGTTGGAAACCGTTTTAGAAAAGTCCTTCATAAGCAGTGATTTGAAACTGCTTATGTCTTTTGTACTTCTAACTTAACTGTAAATCATTCAAAAGTGGGTCCTAGAAGGCTTTTTATGCATTGAAAGATCCTGCTATATTAGTTTTCATATGACTAAGGTAAAAGTATGTCCATTTATCTCTAAATAGATAAATTTCAAGGCTGCATTTAGTCTCTTAAGTCACTCTGGATGACTCAGAAAAAAGAAGGGGTTCAAGCATATTTACTTAGCAATTTTTTGGTAACAAAGACATTCAGGCGAGATTTTTAAACTTTTGAACTGCAGAAATGAGAATCGATTGTTTCTTTCTATTACATCTATATCTACAAGGAAAAGACAGATCTGGGAGTAGATAACTATATCTACTACGAGTAGATAAAGATTTCATATCTACAGGGAGTAGATAGCTATATCTACTACGAGTAGATAAAGATTCCTTATCTACTGGGAGTATATAACTATATCTACTGCGAGTAGATAAAGATTTCATATTTACTGGGAGTAGATTTCATTTCATTTCATTTCATTTTATAATATCTATACAGGGTAAGTGTTCAATACACAAAGTGAAGTTGATTTACAAACTGCCCTGTTGCAAAAGAAAATAGGCTACAAAATTACAATTTCAAGATAAAAATATGTTTACGAAAGTAATGAAAGTAAAAGGGGATGTGAGACAATACTCCAGATTTGTCATTTTTCAGTGACAATTTGAATTGGGTGAAAGTATTTGCCATCTTACGTTCTCTATTTTGATAATTCCAAAGTTTAGCTCCTCTATAAGAGAAGCATTTTTGGCCACATGCAGTTCTTAGCAATGGTACATGAAGGTCAGTGATGGTATTACGAAGCTGTCTAGCGCTGGTTTCAGATAACCTTTGGAACAGTCCTGTAAGATACTCAGGCGCTTCATGGTTTATTGACCTGTAGACCATTTTAAATGTTTCAGTTTCTATGAGATTGTTGACCGTTAGCTAGCTATATCTTTATATCTATAACTATATCTATATCCACATCAAGATCATCGCTACTGCACAGGCAAATGTTCGATAGAGTTATTTTAAAATAAGTTTGCAAATAGTTTTAATACAATTATGGCTGAGCAGCGGCCATCAAGACGTCTTGGTTCAAAAACTCTTTCACAAGCTTTGCAGAATTTCGTGGTCCAGTCGTCGCCAAATCGTACAGTGTGATAAGCATAAGGGTACTTTGGGAAGCAAGAAAGAAAGACGAAGAACTTGCCGAATGCCTTATAGCAATGAAAAGAAGGCAATTGGAAATGTTGTTGAGATCTCAATTTCAAACTATGGTAATATGGACTTGCATAACTGGCATCGAAGTTAAGAAGTGGAAGAAGAATGGAAGTCAAACAGCTACTGAGGAAAACAGAGCGCAGGAAAATGTCAACGATGACGAAGGTGAAGGCGAAGGTGATGCAGAGAATGAAGATATTGAAATAAAACCCGGAATAAGCTTTTGGATCGTAGTTGACAGCCCTCAGCATCATTTAAAAGTCATGGAAATTAAAATAATCCAAGTGATGCTGACATCCGGATTAGACATCGACAACTGCCGATCAATAAAGGCAAGAAACCACGAAAATACTGCCAGTTACTACGCAGCAACCTTGTGCCAAACAAACAAGGATCATAATCTGAAGTATGCGGAGGAGCTGGCAAAGAATGGCGCGCGACAGTACACGTCATCATACATTCATGTTGCCACCGGCGTGCGACTTCCAAATGATGTGGTACCAACAAGCGAAGAATTTTGAATTAGGCCGGTTAGAATAACCATTACTAGCCAGTGTAAAAAGGAGTTTGGCGATGCCTTCTTAAAAAGCCATGGAGCAAATCAAATATACAAACTTTGAATATGACCTGGTTGATAAAAGGAGGGTATTGGATGAAGAACAGCCTTCAACCTCAAGTGCATCCGCACCCCAGCCACTTCAAGCAAAACAGACGAACAAGATCTGCACTGCCATTGACGTCATTAAACGTGTGATGGAAAGGTTAGATGCACGCCTCCACCGCGGTTACATATACAAGAAAGTGCCACATGGTAGGTTTAAATTACCTTAACAACTTCCTTTTTAATGCAAACTGTGAATTGGTAAGTTTAACACAGCATTTAGCAGCTTTATGATTTGTACCGGTGAAATACAAGTTAGTCATAACCAACTAGTGAGCTACAGTGTGCAGCAGTGAGCTACGCGCTCCAACCGTAAGCAAGGATGAGCAAATATTCGTCAGAACGAGATTGGCCTCGTATTCTGCTCTATTTCTTCACCACTGCTCACCCTTGCTGCGCGTAGCTCATTGTTATTCACAATTGCTGATTACTGGTACTCTTTGTCAGTTCTCAAAATTCCTTTTCTTGTCATCAGGAAAGTAGGCCTTCGTAAAGGCATCAACTGTGACAGACTTTGTGCATTCATTGCTGTCCAATACGCAACTGGCCAATGTCCTCACACCTATGCTAACGCCTGTGATCAATATACTCACATACAAAGGCTGCAAAATTGTCAGGCAAATCGACATCGACTACGACCTAGTGGAAGTGAAGCCATACGGCGTATGTTTCAGCTTTTCTCGCAAAACTTTCAAAGAAAACCTGATCGCAGAAGAAAAGATAGGCCTGATCTCACCTCGGGCATACGTAAGCTACACGTTCAAAGAGGATGTCGTGCCCTACCCACGCTTGTTCGTCGACAGCTTGAGAAACAGCATGCCTGATGACGATGAGCTTCTCTCATTCCTACAGAAATGGTATCAACTGGCACTGAAGGACAAGTTCCCACAGAAAGCGAAAAAGCTGTGCTGTGTTGGTGAGGCAGACTCAGGCAAGACGAGCTGGTTCGCTCCTTACGCAGGAATAATTTCGCAAGACAAGCTGGCCTCAGTGACGAGGGATACCCACTTCTCAGCTAGTATGCTGAATCCCGAAACCGAATGCCTTTTCGTGGACGAATGGCCACCTGATGCCCTTACAGCCGATGATGCCAAGAGAATACTACAAGGAGGATACGTCGCCATACCTAAAAAGCACAAAGAAGCAGTACACCTCATGCATCGTTCAGGAATCTACATTACTTGATACGAAATCCCACCATTTTCCGGTGTCGATGAGCAAGCGATACGTGCTCGGATCACGGAGTTTGAAACGAAGTCATTAAAGAAAAAGAATCCATACGCTACCAGCTGGCTTCGCAAACATTGCATGTAGTGCTTTCACTGGGCAGCAGAGCGCCTGCGAGGCACACCCTCTATGGTCAGACGAAGACATCACAGCACGGTTAGACGATGAAGATCAGGGAGCCCTGTACAATGACTTCACAGGACAAAATGCTGCGAAGCTCATTGACATCAGCGAGATAGAGCAAATGGAATTCTCACAGGATCTCGACGCTATTGTTGCGAAAGCCCACAAGCAGCCACGGGATATGGTGCCGAGCGAGACGGTCGATCGTGCGTTGCTGGTGTACGAAGATGAAAACACGGAAGACTGGATGCGACCGGAAAACGAAGCCTACGTAGCAACGGGAGACATCAACGAGTTTTCATATCATAAAGCAGTCTTCCTGGTAAAAATGTCAAAGCGACATTGGAACGAGCTGAACGCCAGTGACGAAGATTTGGAACGATTCAGACGAAGAAGAAAGTACGATTGGAACAAGCCCGATTCGATGTACGATGCATGGCTCCTTATTGAGGACACACCGAGGAAGGATTTTGATATTGAATGGTACAAAGAGCGCTTTCCACAGTGGGAAGCACTAATGGAAAAGAAATTCGGAAAAAATCGCGGATCCTACATCCAGGATCCGAGCTCGCAGAAAGAAGCGAATGCTGATGAAGAGGATGACGACATATTCATAACACAAGCAACACCACCACAAAAGGAACCACGACGCCGACCAAATACGATGATAGTTCGACGTCGAGCAAAGGTTCGCAGGATAGAAAGCACCTCTGAGGACGAAGACGAGTGAAACGAAGAACACTTCAAAGACAGTGAAAGCCGTTGTTGCGTTGTTTCCTAATGTTGATGTAATATTGTTTTTATATTGTGTTACTAGATCACATGTTTAAATTGGAAATTACGATATGCTCTTAGCAGAATCATATGTTTACATTCAAATAGAGAAACGAAATACGACCTGAAAGAATTTCTCTCATTTTCTTTTACGTGTCTATCACAAACAGCAACAACAACAACAAAACAACAACAACGATAACATTACATCATTTCATTCAAAATGGTCATAATTTGTTCAAGTAACGTAAAGCAATATCCAGTCCCCACAAACAGTGAGCTACAGTGAGCAACAATGAGCTACGCGCGCCAACAGTGAGCAAGGATGAACAAGTTTTCGTGGAATCGAGATCAACCTCTTATTGGGTCACATGTGCTCACTGTTGCTCATCGTTATCACGCGTAGCTCACTGCTATTCACCATTGCTCATCGATATTCCTGGCAACAGAACTTTTCCAACCGAAAGTCTAATGAAACAATTCATTTCATTCTGCCTTTAAATCAGCAACAACAACGACAAAAATGAAAGCAGCAGCAACAACGACAACAACAACAACAACAACGATAACATTACATCATCAAATTCAAATTGGTCATCATTTGTTCAAGAAATGTAAAGTATTATCCATTCCCCACAAACAGTGAGCTACAGTGAGCAACAATGAGCTACGCGCTCCAACAGTGAGCAAGGATGAACAAGTTTTCATGAAATCGAGATCAACCTCGTATTGGGTCACATTTGCTCACTGTTGCTCATCGTTATCACGCGTAGCTCACTGCTATTCACCATTGCTCATCGATATTCCTAGCAACAGAACTTTTCCAACCGAAAGTCTAATGAAACCATTCATTTCATTTTGCCTTTAAATCAGCAACAACATCGACAAAAATGAAAGCAGCAGCAACAACGACAACAACAACAACAACAACGAAAACATTACATCATCAAATTCAAATTGGTCATCATTTGTTCAAGAAATGTAAAGTATTATCCATTCCCCACAAACAGTGAGCAACAATGACCTACGCGCTCCAACAGTGAGCAAGGATGAATAAGTTTTCATGAAATCGAGATCAACCTCGTATTGGGTCACATTTGCTCACTGTTGCTCATCGTTATCACGCGTAGCTCACTGCTATTCACCATTGCTCATCGATATTCTTAGCAACAGAACTTTTCCAACCGAAAGTCTAATGAAACCATTCATTTCATTCTGCCTTTAAATCAGCAACAACAACGACAAAATGAAGGCAACAACAACAACAAACACAACAACAACAACAACAACGATAGCATTACATCATCTAATTCAAAATGGTCATCATTTCTTCAAGAAATGTAAAATATTATCCATTCCCCACAAACAGTGAGCTACAGTGAGCAACAGTGAGCTACCCGCTCCAACAGTGAACAAGGATGAACAAGTTTTCATGAAATCGAGATCAACCTCGTATTGAGTCACATTTGCTCACTGTTGCTCATAGTTATCACGCGTAGCTCACTGCTATTCACCATTGCTCATCGATATTCCTAGCAACAGAACTTTTCCAACCGAAAGTCTAATGAAACCATTCATTTCATTCTGCCTTTAAATCAGCAACAACAACGACAAAAATGAAGGCAACAACAACAACAAACACAACAACAACAACAACAACGATAGCATTACATCATCTAATTCAAAATGGTCATCATTTCTTCAAGAAATGTAAAACATTATCCATTCCCCACAAACAGTGAGCTACAGTGAGCAACAGTGAGCTACCAGCTCCAACAGTGAGCAAGGATGAACAAGTTTTCATGAAATCGAGATCAACCTCGTATTGAGTCACATTTGCTCACTGTTGCTCATCGTTATCACGCGTAGCTCACTGCTATTCACCATTGCTCATCGATATTCCTGGCAACAGAACTTTTCCAACCAAAGTCTAATGAAATCATTCATTTCATTCTGCCTTTAAATCAGCAACAACAACGACAAAAATGAAGGCAGCAACAACAACAAACACAGTAGCAACAACAACAACGATAGCATTACATCATCAAATTCAATGTTCATCATTTCTTCAAGAAATGTAAATATTATCTATTTCCCATAAACAGGGAGCTACAGTGAGATACAATGAGCAACAATGAGCTACGCGCTCCAACGGTGAACAATGATGAGCAAAAAATTCATTCCGAGGCTGATCTCCATTTCAGGAATACTTGCCCAAGCTTGCTTACTGTTGGAGAGCGTAGCTCATTGTTGCTCACTGTTGCTGACCGTTTGCCGATGATGGATAAAATCCAAAGCTAAACATCTTACGGTCTTGAGGATTGACAAGGAAGAAATGACGCCATTACAAAAACTCATCAAAGGAAAGACCCTCCATACATCATTGACATGATACCATTGAACCCTAAGGAATGACTAA
Organism: Aurelia sp. 4 Dawson et al 2005; assembly: GCA_964019985.1. Lineage (NCBI taxonomy): Eukaryota > Metazoa > Cnidaria > Scyphozoa > Semaeostomeae > Ulmaridae > Aurelia > Aurelia sp. 4 Dawson et al 2005. Next base: position 7,615,658 of record OZ026509.1, read on the forward strand.
ATACAACAAAATTTAGAAACACGACATCATTTTCTTGACAAAATTTCTGCTCGTTTTTTAAGAGAGTCTGGGGTCCTCTTTTTGTGAAACTTGAACCGCGGGTCACGCAGCATGCATGTCCATTTCCCAAACCCGTAAATCTTCAAGCATTTCTTTAGAAAATAATCTTCTTCAGGGGTAAAAGGCACCCTTGCACTGACAAGTGGCTTCGCTCTTTTCTTGCTTGCTTCTCTCAAAGGAGGCTGGTAACTTGTGATGACCTTATCATCATCTTGCTCCATCGTCTTCTTCCCAAGGTCCTCCGTCGTCATTTCAGGCTGTGTAGCACTGTCAATAACCTCATATGATTCATCACATCTCCCCGGAGAATCCTCGCGGTCAGAAGAACTATCACTTGCAAATGCTACCTTTTTCAGTTCTTTGTCGACGTCTCCGTTTTGTAACTTTTTCACAGCACGTCTTGCATGCGTTGCAATTTCACGGGAGCTCCGCTTTTGGTAGTATGTTCTCGCCACTTGCGAACTGTGTTTTTGATCTCGTCTAACCATATCTTGCTCCTCCGCACTAAGTTTTCGTGAGTTCTCAGTTTCCAATATTTGCCGATATCTTGTCGGGTGAACATATTTCCCAATGGCTGCGAAGACGATCTTTGACATAAGAATACTGAAGTTCTTTATCTGAGTACCATTCCTCGTTACGAGAACATAGTCACATTGTGGGTTCAACAACGGTCTGATATGCATAATGTAGTCGTCGATAAAGCGAGTGCTCGTCTCGTCGAAAATTAGCGAATCAAACGCGTACTGCTGGGCAGTTTTGAATTCAGTTTGGTCAACGAAGTCCCCATTTTCCTTTGCTTTCTCCATCATTCCTATTGTTAAGTATTGATACGTCATCGGCCGAGATCCCTTCACTCTCGTAAACAGGTACACAGCCACAAAGCGAGTAGCGAATGCTAAGTCGGCGGCGGTGACATTCGTCATCGGATATCCCTTGCAGTTGATAGAGTTACCTTGTATTGTGGCAAATGATACGGGATCACTTTCTCCATTTCGTCCATTGTCGCCCACTGATTCGTTGAAGCGAGAACTTCGACAGAAAGGTTCTTCGACCACTCAGTTAATTTTCGTCGTGCTAAAGCCCTTTTCCCTCTATTGATGTACACCTCAGATACTGCTAAGTTCCCGAGCACTGTTGCCGACAATCCACCGGACTTGCGAAAATCGATTAGGTCTGTAATTGCTTGTAAGTATCCAAATTGCGCCGAGCTACCTAGACCCCATTCTTTCCCAATATGTTCGATAAACTTGCAAATGTGTTGAGCAGAGCCAATGCAGTAGTCTATGTGCTCCTCGGAAAGCTCCTCTTCATCGTCCTCACTGCAGTGTTTCAGAAACTTCATCACTCGTATCCCATTTTGTGCCGCCTGTGATTCTAACAACCCCCTCCGCAAACAGCACAAAGCCAATCAATGTACTTCTTTCCAATTCCACTGGATATTGAGTAATACGGCATCTTTGTTGTATCTGCACGCTTTTTCAGCCCATCCCCAAATTTTGAAGCTCCATGGCTGCTTTGCTGCTGCTCGATGCTCTGTTCGATCAGTCTCTCGCTTGGTTTCTCATCAAAGTACCATCTATGCTTAGTGTCCACATGTTTTCTGCAGCCCCTCTTGCTGAAAAAAGTTCGATTCTCACAACATTTCACTGGGCAAGTGTAAGTTTTATCTTTCGATTCTCTGAGAATTAATGTTCTTTTCTGCTGCCTTGCGCCATCAACCTTTGACCAGTCCATGTCCGTCTTTCTGTTGAGTTGTTTACGAGCAGACCTCGTTTTATGCAAAATGTAATAAATTCCTTCGCAAAAGCGCCCCTATTAAGCAACTTCAAGGCTACTGATTGGCCAAATTGAATTTGAAATTGGATAGAACGTAACTGAAATATTCACTTCTATTGTTAAATAAAGTATTTTGTAATTCCCTAACACAAAGGAAAGAGAAAGAACTTAGAGAACAATAAGACGGAATGCTACAGGAAGTGTACTTTCACAAATCTCAAGGGAACTCCGTGGCGACAGGGCATCTAGACTGATCATGTTGGATATTGCATGATGAATTCAGAAAACCATGTGATGAAAATGATCAACGTGATCCCAGAGGACCTTCTCAGCCAATCACAGTGACCAGAGAACATGGAGTTCCCTGTATTTCAGTTCCCTACGACGAGAAAAACTGAGTTCCACTTCTACTTAAAGGTCACTAGGGTCATATGAATTCATTGAGGTCAGAGTCCAAACTTTTGTTCCCTTTCCACTGAGAATTGGGGGAAGTGGAAAAGCATAGGGTGTGGGTCTGATCTATTATATTCAGAAGTATATATGCGTATATATAATCCCCTTGACTATATCTGTTAAATTTTTTATATAAAAGAGCAAGCAAGAGCAAGGCTCGCCGTCAGTGAACAGTATAATGAATTAGAGATATATATAAATATACATATACATATTCAGAGCGCGGTTAAGCAAAACAGGTCTAGTTAGAATAAAGATCAAGTAAAATGTCTTAAATTCGTAACCCAAGGGGCAGCTATGAGAAAAATAAAGCATGTTCGCAACCAAAGCAAAATCCATCGTTCACATAAAAAGGGGCAGCAAATTTTGTCTCATTCAACCGACAACATGCCTAACGTAAGGGTGGTTCGAAGGCCTAACCCTAAGGCTACCCGCTGGAACTTCAAGCTGGATAGCATGAGTGAATTGGACATTGCTCTAATTCAAGGAATTTACGAGCAATCAAAACATCCCGTTCGTTATATATGCTACGGGGCGGACCAGAAAGAAATTCATGGATACCTAGAGTTTGAAAAACGAACACAGGTATATCTAACACAAGTAGAACATATTTTTGGTGATGCCAGTCAGAGGGCAACTTTTGCAATGGCGAAGGGCTCCAAACAGCAAAACGTGAGGAATTGTGCTGCCAGAGGAACATTTCACGAGATCAAGGACGATACGACGAGAGTCTCATTGGAAGAGATGGCTGAGGAATTGAGAGCAAATGGCGAAGCTGAGACGGCAAGAAAATGTGGAGACGACTTCTGGTCGCAATATTCGACAATAAAGAACACGTCAGCCCGAATGAAGAACATTGAGGCCGAGGAGCTCATCAAGCAACAGATGATGGATATTGAGTTGAGGGACTGGCAAAAGTGGGTGGTGGCAATGTTGGAGTTTCAAGGAGACAGAAAAATTCTATTTATTTTTCAAATTCACATTCAAGATTCAAAGAAAAATTCACATTTTCATGCCGTCTCAGCTTCGCCATTTGCTCTCAATTCCTCAGCCATCTCTTCCAATGAGACTCTCGTCGTATCGTCCTTGATCTCATGAAATGTTCCTCTGGCAGCACAATTCCTCACGTTTTGCTGTTTGGAGCCCTTCGCCATTGCAAAAGTTGCCCTCTGACTGGCATCACCAAAAATATGTTTTACTTGTGTTAGATATACCTGTGTTCGTTTTTCAAACTCTAGGTATCCATGAATTTCTTTCTGGTCCGCCCCGTAGCATATATAACGAACGGGATGTTTTGATTGCTCGTAAATTCCTTGAATTAGAGCAATGTCCAATTCACTCATGCTATCCATGCTATCCAACTCATGCTATCCAACTTTGTTAACATCACAGACTCCCTTGGTCTAGATCCCTCATTTAAGGATGATGGGATTGATGTGAGTCTGGAAAATAAGGTAGACATAGCTACAGAAAAATACAAAAACCATCCAAGTATTGTTGCTATAAAAAGTAAAGTCCAGATTGAGAAAAAATTTGAATTTAGTAATGTTAACTTGTTAAACGTTAAGATTAAAATAGAAGCCTTAGACAATAGTAAGTCAAACAGTGGTAACATTCCAACAAAAATTATACAGGAGGCGAAGGAGGTGATTTGCCCATACTTGACTGATTGCATAAATGCAACTATGGACAACTGTTGCTTTCCAGACAAACTGAAGGAAGCAGACGTTTGTGCAATCCATAAAAAGGATGATACATGCCAAAAAGTCAATTACAGACCTATTAGCGTCCTATCAGCCATGTCCAAAATTTTTGAACGGATCATGAGTGAGCAAATAAATCAGTTTTTTGTGGGTATATTATCTTCATTGCTTTCTGGCTTTCGACAAGGTTATAGCACACAACATGCTCTGTTTCGAGTAGTGGAGACTTGGAAAAAGTGTCTAGATACGTCGGGTATAGCAGGAACAATCCTAATGGATTTGTCAAAAGCATACCATTGTATACCCCACGATCTACTAATTGCAAAGTTAGAGGCATATGGGTTCAAGAAAAATGCTCTCAAACTTGTTTATAGTTACCTGACAAACCGAACACAAAGGGTCAAAATAGGCTCCACGTATAGCTCACCACAGCATATCTCAATTGGGGTACCACAGGGGTCTGTTCTTGGGCCCTTACTTTTCAACATCTTTATAAACGACCTGTTTTATATGGAACTGGAATCGGAGATATGTAACTTTGCTGACGATACGACAATTTACGCGTGCGATACAGATGTGGAGGCAGTCATGATTAGATTAGAGAATGACCTACAGGGATTAATGCAATGGTTTAATAACAACGGCATGAGTGCTAATCCTTCAAAATTCCAAATAATGTTTTTGGGGCTAAAGGGAGCAAAGAAACTATGCCTTAACATGAACGGCCAACTGATTCCATCAAGCGAACATGTAAAACTTCTGGGTGTAAACATTGACAACTCACTGAAGTTTGAAACGCATGTGAAAGAGATATGTAAGAAGGTCAACCAAAAATTGTATGCATTTGGAAGGTTAAGACCATATTTAGGAGAACAAAAGTCAAAGTTACTTTTAAACTCCGTGGTAATGTCGAATTTTTCCTATTGCCCTCTGATCTGGTTATTTTGTAGCAAAGTTGCAAACAATGAAATCAATAGGACCCACAAACGCGCACTGAGAACTTTATATAGAGACTATGAAGCCACGTTTGAGGAACTTGTAGATATGGGTGATACAAAGACAACACATAAAAAGAATCTACAAAACCTCATGGTGGAGATCTACCAATCAATGAACCATCTCAATCCTGAGTACATGTGGGATTTTTTTGTCAAGAAAGATGTTCCCTACAACCTTCGGACTAAGGAACTATGCAAGCTCCCCTCGGTGAGTTCTCAACGCTACGGAATAAATTCCCTGTCCTTTAGAGGGAGTCTGTTATGGAATGCTCTTAGTGATGACCTAAAATTGACAACCTCTCTCGTGAAATTCAAACAAGAAATACGTTGCTGGGATGGCAACATCTGCACGTGCTACATTTGCACTTAATTTAAGGTTTTATATATTCTGTTATACTGTATATTTTGTAGATAGTTGGTATAAATTAGCTATTGTTAGCTACTAACAAACCAACTGTAAATAATTTTATGATTATGATTATGATTATGATTTGTTGTAGACGAGGTTGGCGGGCTTGGAAAAACCTGGCTCACAAAATGGTATCACGTCAATCTGCAAGCCGCAGTATACACCACAACAAAAAGGGGCGATGTAGCCTATGCATACAATGGCGAATCAACTGTAATATTTGATCTGAGCAGATCTCAGCTAGAAAAGCTCAACTATGACACGCTCGAATCTATCAAGAATGGCATGGTATTTTCGACCAAATATGAGTCGCGCTTGAAGCTGTACATGCCCCCTAGAATGATTGTCTTCATGAACAAAAGGCCAGAACTGCACAAGAACTTATCCGACGACCGACTGGAGATGCTCTGGTTTAAAAGTGATGATGGTAAGAGAGTAGTCTCGTATTCGTTCAAAGAACGATGCCACCGCCCAGAACCAGAAATCAAGTTTATTCCGCTGAACAATATGGAAGACCTGATGGGAACCAGGGTGAAGAAGAGATTTCGTCAAATTTTCAATAACGAGACTACACAAGAGCTAGGAGACAGTCAGCATGATGAGCCAGAAACAACCCAAAGAGCTAACTTGCATGACAGCCAGTGTTTGTGCGAAGACTGCGTGTTCGAGAACAATATTCCGCCAAACAAAGAAACTTCACAGGTGCAGCTCTCGGAAAACAGCTTTAGCCCCAGAACAATTAGTATGATTTGACAATCTTCGAAGCATGGAGTTACTCTGAAAAAACATCGATCGGTCCAAATTTAGATTTATTATTTCTGGTATTTCTCGTGCTTAGGAAAGAAAGCATATAAAAGTATTGAGACAAGGAATGGAAGGTATTGAATATTATTGTAACGAATGATAATAAGATCAATGGAATTACGATCTACCGCACTGTGATTTATTTGCTTCAAATCTTCTACAAATAGCCTCGCACTCTTACCTGAGAAAGTCTGATACATGAAGTAATAACTTAGCTCTACACCCGTGTGGAGGAATAAAGCGTAGCATCACTATCTTAATGTCTGTATCTGACTTTTTCAACAATCCTACAACAGGGAAAATCAGATGCTTGACGTAATTACAGGGGACAAAGGGATACTTTAAAACTATGGTGTAATTTTGAACGCTTTGTAAGAGGGTTCCAATGCATACTCACCTTTAAGTGGAGTATCTGATTTTTTCATGTATCTTAATTGTTCACACAGTCTTCATTGAGAAAATCAGATACACAATATCAGATACATGACGTAATTAAAGGGGACTAAGGTATATTTGTAAATCATGATGTGATCGCTAATACTCAGTCACAGGGATCTAATGCGTACTTACCCGCAGCAAAATATCTGATTTTCGTGTATCTCAATTTTTCACACAGTCTTGATTGAGAAAATCAGATACACAAAATTAGATACATGACGTAATTACAGGGGACCGAAGTATATTTGTAAAACTATGATGTAATCGTGAATACTCAGTCACAGGGATCTAAGGCATGCTTACCCGCAGCAAAATATCTGATTTCGTGTATCTTAATTTTTCACACAGTCTTGATTGAGAAAATCAGATACACAAAATCAGATACATGACGTAATTACAGGGGACCAAGGTATATTTGTATAACTATGATGTAATCGCTAATACTTAGTCACAGGGATCTAAGGCATACTTACCCGCAGCAAAATATCTGATTTCGTGTATCTTAATTTTTCACACAGTCTTGATTGAGAAAATCAGATACACAAAATCAGATACATGACGTAATTGCAGGGGACCGAGGTATATTTTTAAAACTATGATGTAATCGCTAATGCTTAGTCACAGGGACCGAAGGCATACTTACCCGCAGCAAAATATCTGATTTCGTGTATCTTAATTTTTCACACAGTCTTGATTGAGAAAATCAGATACACAAAATCAGATACATGACGTAATTACAGGGGACCGAAGTATATTTGTAAAACTATAATGTAATCGTGAATACTCAGTCACAGGGATCTAATGCATACTTACCTTAAGCAAAATATCTGATTTCGTGTATCTTAATTTTTCACACAGTCTTGATTGAGAATCAGATACACAAAATCAGATACATGACGTAATTACAGGGGACCAAGGTATATTTGTAAAACTATGATGTAATCGCTAATACTTAGTCACAGGGATCTAAGGCATACTTACCCGCAGCAAAATATCTGATTTTGTGTATCTCAATTTTTCACACAGTCTTGATTGAGAAAATCAGATGCACAAAATCAGATACATGACGTAATCTTAGGGGACGAAGGAATTTTTGTAAGACATATTCAGTAATACGTTCCAAAATGATGAGATGTACTTGGATCCCTGTAATTATTAGGTCAGATATCTGATTTTGTGTATCTGATTTTCTCTATAAAGACTGTGTGAAAAATTAAGATACACGAAACCAGATATTTTGCTGCGGGTAAGCATGCCTTAGATCCCTGTGACTAAGTATTAGCGATTACATCATAGTTTTACAAATATACCTTGGTCCCCTGTAATTACGCCATGTATCTGATTTTGTGTATCTGATTTTCTCAATCAAGACTGTGTGAAAAATTAAGATACACGAAATCAGATATTTTGCTGCGGGTAAGTATGCCTTAGATCCCTGTGACTAAGCATTAGCGATTACATCATAGTTTTAAAGATATACCTCGGTCCCCTGTAATTACGTCATGTATCTGATTTTGTGTATCTGATTTTCTCAATCAAGACTGTGTGAAAAATTAAGATACACGAAATCAGATATTTTGCTGCGGGTAAGTATGCCTTAGATCCCTGTGACTAAGTATTAGCGAATACATCATAGTTATACAAATATACTTCGGTCCCCTGTAATTACGTCATGTATCTGATTTTCTCAATCAAGACTGTGTGAAAAATTAAGATACACGAAATCAGATATTTTGCTGCGGGTAAGTATGCCTTAGATCCCTGTGACTAAGTATTAGCGATTACATCATAGTTTTAAAAATATACCTCGGTCCCCTGTAATTACGTCATGTATCTGATTTTGTGTATCTGATATTCTCAATCAAGACTGTGTGAAAAATTAAGATACACGAAATCAGATATTTTGCTGTGGGTAAGTATGCCTTAGATCCCTGTGACTAAGTATTAGAGATTACATCATAGTTTTACAAATATACCTTGGTCCCCTGTAATTACGTCATGCATCTGATTTTGTGTATCTGATTTTCTCAATCAAGACTGTGTGAAAAATTAAGATACATCAAGATTAGATACATAGCTCAGATAATCTCCGGTACCCTTGTGATTCTAACTACAGTTGAGAAAGCAAGCCCTTTGAGCCAGTTGACAACGTTGAAGTCAAAACCATTCGAAAGAAATTCAATAAATAGCATGAAAACAAAGTTTAAAAAGCGGCGCGGAAATGAAAATATTTATTTACTCATCATACATATTCAATGCCTTCCTATTTTGATGAAAGTCTCCAAGTTAAGTATTTTGTTGTTTTAACAAGTCGCAAGTCATATTTTCTTAATCAATTCGTCTTTTTAAAATAAATATCTTCTACTGTCTTGATAATATTTCTGCACGCTTTTTGAGAGAATCTGCTGTCCTCTTTTTGTTGAAGTTAAATCGTGGATCTCGCAGCATGGATGTCCATTTCCCAAATCCATAAATCTTTAGGCATTTTTTCAGACAAAGGTCTTCTTCAGGAGTGAAGGGCACTCTTTGGCCAACAATTGGCTTTGATTTCATCTTACTTGCTTTTCGTACTGGTGGTTGAAAACTCGTAATGCTCTCCTGTGAAGAACTTGTCGGTGTACCCGTGTCATCACATTCATTTCTTTGTTCCGATGAAGTTTCCCCTTCCAGTGATGTCACACCCTCGGAATCAGAATGGTCGTCACAGTCGAAAATAACTTTACGCACTTCTCTGTTTACTTCACTATTCTGCAACTTTTTCATTGCCGATTTTGCAGTGGATGCTATTTCACGAGAACTTCTTTTCTGATAATAAGTCCTCGCTACTTGCGAACTATGTTTCTGATCACGAGTGACAGCATCTTGCTCTTCCGAGGAAAGTTTGCGAGAACTTTCGGTCTCCACAATTTGGCGATATCTTGTTGGATGAACGTACTTTCCAATTGCTTTAAATACAAGCTCCGACATCAGGTTGCTAAAGTTTTTAAACTGTGTTCCACTTCTTGTTACGAGAACATAGTCGCATTGTGGGTTCAACAGTGGTCGTACATATTGAATGTATACGTCAAGTATTCGTGTGCTCGTTTCGTCAAAAATTAGAGAGTCAAAGCTGTACTGATTGGCAGTCTTGAACTCGGTTTGATCCACGAATCCATCACTCTCTTTTGACTTTTCAAACATCGACAACGACAAATACTGATAAGTCATCGGTCTTGACCCCTTCACCCTTGTAAACAAGTAGACAGCTACGAAACGAGTGGCGAAAGTAAGATCGGCAGCTGTAACTGAGGTTAATGGGTAGTCCTTACATCTCGTTAGTACGTCCTTGTAACGCGAAAGATGAAAGGTTATCACTTTCTCCATCTCCTCCATCGTCGCCCATTGATTCGTTGCTTGTAGAGCTTCAATGCAGACGTTTTTGGTCCATTCGGTGATTTTACGTCTTGCAAGTGCTCTCTTCCCCCTGTTGATATACACCTCCGACGTTGCTAAATTCCCGAGAACTGTGCTTGAGAGTCCAGCCGACTTCTGAAAATCAATCAAGTCTGTTATCGCTTGAAGGTATCCAAATTGGGCCGAACTGCCGAGACCCCATTCCTTTCCAATGTCCTCTATGAAATTACATACGAGTCCTGCCGAGCCAACACAATAGTCTACATGTTCCTCGGTCAACTGCTCGTCATCATCTTCGCTACAAAATTTCAAAAACTTCATTACCCGAGTTCCATTTTGTGCGGCTTGAGTTTCTGACATTCCCCCGCCACATACTGCACACAGCCACTCGATGTACTTTTTGCCAAGACCCTCCTTTATAGAAAAACATGGTCTTTTTGTGGTATCAGCACGCTTTCTTCAACTTGCACTGCACTTTAGTCCATCACGGTTGCTTTGTTGTCGTATGGAATGTTCGATTACCCTTTCGCTTGGCTTTATGTCAAAATAGTAATACCATCTGTGCTTTGTGTCAATGTGCTTTCTGCAACCCCTTTTGCTGAAAAACTGTCTATTCTCACAGAAATCAACTGGGCAAAGAAAGGTATTGTCTTTGCCTTCTCGCAATATTATCGTTCGTCGCTGTTGTCTTGCGCCTTCAACCTTTGACCAGTCCATGTTGACTAGCTCGCTTACAATAAAATTCATTTTACACCAAAAATAACAAGAGCATACCAGCAAGCACGCACTTTGATATTCCTAAACAACTTTTCTTCGCAAGCGAAAAATTAAAAAAGCATTTTCATGATGATCCCATTTACTCTCCCTTCAACGATTTCTAAACAAAGAAACACCAAGTTAAACGGTCACAGAGGAATTCAACGAGCACTGTCTCCACTGCATCTCTGGGGAACCCAGTGAAGACAGGGCCTCCAGACTCCTTGTCTAGATCATTCTCAAGGGGAATGACTGGATCATTCTCGAGGGAGCTATGAGAATTATGAGATGCTTAGGTCTTGGTTCATCATTGTGATCTTGGCAGACATTCTGTGAAGACAGCAATGAACAATGATCTCGTAGTTATGTCAGCCCTTGTTACCTATGGGATGAATTCCTTGTTCTCCTGGCATCTTTTAGGGTCATCAAGGACCTCTGAGTTCAATAGGGTCATGGTCCAACTTTTTGTTCCTTATCTGTTGAGAATTGGGGGCACCTCCTTCGACAAGCAAGGTACAATGGGTTTATATAACTCAGATTAATCAGCGTTTATAAATAACCAAAGTATATGTATATTTTCAACTTTCCCCCGAAAAAAATGCACTAACACGACTTAAATTCAGTGAACAATATAATGAGTTAGAGACATATACATATACATATACATATATATATATATATATATATATATATATATATATATATATATATATATATATATATATATATATATATATATATATATATATATATATATATATATATATATATGTATATATATATATATATTCTCATCAGCTCCTTCTCAATGCGAATTAACATAGATATAAAAACTCATAAAAAACACATTCTTTAAACGTTTCGGCGAAAGCCTTCATCAGTAATGACTGTTCAGATCGTATGAGACTGAGATGGCATTTTCGCAATAATGAGGACGATTATGTACCGGACAAGGACAGTAGTTTTAAAACAAAATCCACATGGCAGCCCCCTAAGGATGACCCTGTTCTTGAAAACTATCTTTCACTGCTGGAGAAGGAGGTAATGTCTGTCTCGCCGGAGGGTAAGAATTTTAGTAATCTTTCTTCATCTGAACAACTTTTTTTGAAGAAGCTCAAATCGGATAGGAACATAGTCATCAAGGAAGCGGACAAGGGTTCAGGGGTTGTAGTTTGGGATCGGGAGGATTACATAAGTGAGGCTAACCGACAATTAGACGATAGGCAGGTTTATGAAGAAATAGAGGTGGATCCCACGGTAAATTTGGGTAAGACCATCAAATCTAGGTTGAATGAGTTGCGGGAGGAGGACCCGGGATTAGAGGAAGTGACTGATTATTTACCAGTTAAAGATTCTAGGCTAGGTAGATTTTATTCGTTGCCTAAGATCCACAAGGGTCTTAGTAGTGTTAAGGGGAGACCGGTCATTTCCAACTGTGGTACTATAACAGAACATATTTCAGAGTATTTAGACCACCACCTTAACCCGTTGGTTAGCCAAAGTAGGTCATATGTTAAGGACACTAACCATTTTCTATCTAGGCTAAGTAAGTTAGGTAAGATACCAGAGGGGGCTTTGTTGTGCACAGTTGATGTTGTGGGACTCTATCCCAGCATTCCACACGGGGAGGGTTTAGAGGCCGTCAGGGAGGCGCTGGATAGAAGGGAAAACCCGGGCGTGGCTACTGATACCCTAGTGGGGTTGGCGTCCTTGGTCTTGGAGAATAATCATTTTGAATTTAATGAGAGGTTATATAGGCAGAAATTGGGCACGGCAATAGGCACGAAGTTCGCTCCGGCCTATGCCAATCTCTTCATGACCCGGTTGGAGGAGAGGTTGTTGGATGCTTCGCCTGACAAGCCCCTCGTCTGGATGAGATTCATCGATGATGTATTCTTTGTCTGAACGCATGGGGAAGAAAAGCTGAAGTCTTTCATCAATCATCTCAACAGTAGCCACGGAACCATTAAGTTTACTAGCGAACAATCACGGGATAAGATTAGCTGTTTAGATGTTCAGGTTAGCTTGGGGAAGGGGGGAGTCCTTTCGACAGACTTGTTTTCCAAGCCGACTAATACAAATCAGTACTTGCATAAGAAGTCTTGTCACCCTTGGCACACAAAGAAGGCGATCCCCTATGGTCAGGCTCTTAGGTTACGTAGGATATGTTCGGAAGATCGCCAGTTTCAGGATAGAGTAGGCGAGCTAGCTGGATGGCTTAAGGACAGGGGCTATGAAGAGTCTTTAGTTAACGAACAAATAGATAGGGTACGTAGGTTGGATAGGAAAACTCTTCTAGCAAATTCGGGAAATAGGACCAATGACCAAGGGAGGGGGGAAAGGGTTCCACTTGTTGCGACATACCATCTAGCGCTCAATAGTTTGGGGAAGGTTGCCAGGAAACTCTATCCTATGCTCACGAATTCGGAAGAGCATAGGGAGGTTTTTTTTTGAGCCACCTTTGATAGCATTTAGGAGATGTAAGAACCTTAAGGACATTCTTGTTAGGGCTAGGCTGAGTAATGAGGGAAATGGGGGGACTGATAAGAAGGGATGTTCTCGTTGTGGTAAATCTCGTTGTCAAGTGTGTAATGTCATGAGTAATAGTGAGCATTTTCATTCGAATATAGATAGCCGGGAATATAGGATAAACTATTCGTTTAATTGTGACTCGTCAAACGTTGTGTATTTGTTGGAATGTACCGTTTGTGGTGTACAATATGTTGGTAGCACCTGCACGCCTTTTAGGCTTAGGTTTAATAATTACAAGGCGTGCAGTCGTAAGTTTAATTCGGGGGCCTCAGTACCCCAGGTGGAATTATTCAGACATTTCTCTGAAGAAGGCCACCACGGGTTTCTGAAGGATATTAGTGTTAAGATAATTGATAGGCTAACGGGGGGAAATAGGATGCGGGAAAGCTTCTGGCAATATCGGCTGGATTGCTTTGCCCCTAAGGGTTTAAACACTAGGCAGGTTGACACATAGATTTGACTTTTTGTTTGCGTTTTGGTTGTTGCGTTGTTTTGATTTTAGTGCTCAGCTTTTCGTTAGGGACACACTCTATTTTTTAGGAAACTCTTTCTGCCTATCCGCTCTTGGATCTCTATATTGTTTGTTTTATTTTAGCACATGTTTTTCTCCGCTCCTGCGAGACAGACATAGACAGACTTCAGCAGTTCTTAATTCTGCGCTTTCTTTGATCTATCTCCTACCGCCTCTGTCAACATCCGCTATTTTAACACCTTAGGTGTATTCATTGTATCTTGTAAGATCCCGCTTTATTTTATTATTTTGTATTGTTTCTTAATTTCGAGATTGATATGTATGCTCTGTCTGATTAAAAGAACAGTCATTACCGATGAAGGCTTTCGCCGAAACGTTTAAAGAATGTGTTTTTTATGAGTTTTTATATATATATATATATACATAAAGTGTACGATGAAAGAAGAGGGTCGACAACATAAGAAAGCAGGCATCAATTCGGTCTTTTGCGCTTTTTATTTTTAATTTTAGTGCTGACTAGTTTCGCCAACTAGGGCATCTTCAGAGCAACTGATTAATTTTAAGTATCAACCTCTATTTATAGGGAACCGTTTGTCCATATAAGGTTAATTAATTCAGAAGGGTAAATTTGTCCTTATAAGGTTAAAATGTTCTTGTTGTATATTGTTGTTGCTGTTTGCCTCGTTTTCGTTGTTCTCATTCGAGTCATCGTTGCTTTAGGGGTCGGATGTCGTATCCTGTTGTCGTATTTCTATTCTTTGTCTTTTGACGTCAAATTGTTTTTCATTCATTCATAGAGTTGTTCTCCGTTTTTCATTCATCGTTGTTCGAGCTTCGCTTTCCAAATTTGTATCGGTGCTTCTTTGCCGGTGGCTGATTCCTTGAATCTTAAGCCACCTCGGGTGTACCTTTACCCTGTTCGTTCTGTTCGGTTCGGTTCTTTTCGTAAGCGTTGTTTGCAATTCGATGTTCTCGTTTGAAGTATTGCTATTAAGCAGTTTCTTGTCGTGTGACGTCGCTTGTGTGTCTTCGTGGTCTTTGCAGTTGTTGTTTTTGTTGTTGTTGCTGTTGTTGTTTAGAATCACATCAATTCATTGAGTTTAATTCTTTGTACGATGTTTTCCCTTGTGAAAAGGTCAGGTGTTGATGAGTTGCAATTGTTGTTGTTGTTGTTGTTGTTTGTGATGTTCTTATCGTTGTTTATAGTTAAAGCGCTTCCTACTTCTTGAAGTATCTTCTGTAGTCTGCGTCCAGACTCAATAATAATATAAAGTGTACGATGAAAGAAGAGGGTCGACAACATAAGAAAGCAGGCATTAATTCGGTCTTTTGCGCTTTTTATTTTTAATTTCAGTGCTGACTAGTTTCGCCCACTAGGGCATCTTCAGAGCAACTGATTAATTTTAAGTATCAACCTCTATTTATAGGGAACCGTTTGTCCATATAAGGTTAATTAATTCAGAAGGGTAAATTTGTCCTTATAAGGTTAAAATGTTCTTGTTGTATATTGTTGTTGCTGTTTGCCTCGTTTTCGTACAAAGAATTAAACTCAATGAATTGATGTGATTCTAAACAACAACAGCAACAACAACAAAAACAACAACTGCAAAGACCACGAAGACACACAAGCGACGTCACACGACAAGAAACTGCTTAATAGCAATACTTCAAACGAGAACATCGAATTGCGAACAACGCTTACGAAAAGAACCGAACCGAACAGAACGAACAGGGTAAAGGTACACCCGAGGTGGCTTAAGATTCAAGGAATCAGCCACCGGCAAAGAAGCACCGATACAAATTTGAAAAGCGAAGCTCGAACAACGATGAATGAAAAACGGAGAACAACTCTATGAATGAATGAAAAACAATTTGACGTCAAAAGACAAAGAATAGAAATACGACAAAGAATAGAAATACGACAACAGGATACGACATCCGACCCCAAAAGCAACGATGACTCGAATGAAAACAACGAAAACGAGGCAAACAGCAACAACAATATACAACAAGAACATTTAAACCTTATAAGGACAAATTTACCCTTCTGAATTAATTAACCTTATATGGACAAACGGTTCCCTATAAATAGAGGTTGATACTTAAAATTAATCAGTTGCTCTGAAGATGCCCTAGTGGGCGAAACTAGTCAGCACTGAAATAAAAATAAAAAGCGCAAAAGACCGAATTGATGCCTGCTTTCTTATGTTGTCGACCCTCTTCTTTCATCGTACACTTTATATTATTATTGAGTCTGGACGCAGACTACAGAAGATACTTCAAGAAGTAGGAAGCGCTTTAACTATAAACAACGATAAGAACATCACAAACAACAACAACAACAACAACAATTGCAACTCATCAACACCTGACCTTTTCACAAGGGAAAACATCGTACAAAGAATTAAACTCAATGAATTGATGTGATTCTAAACAACAACAGCAACAACAACAAAAACAACAACTGCAAAAACCACGAAGACACACAAGCGACGTCACACGACAAGAAACTGCTTAATAGCAATACTTCAAACGAGAACATCGAATTGCAAACAACGCTTACGAAAAGAACCGAACCGAACAGAACGAACAGGGTAAAGGTACACCCGAGGTGGCTTAAGATTCAAGGAATCAGCCACCGGCAAAGAAGCACCGATACAAATTTGAAAAGCGAAGCTCGAACAACGATGAATGAAAAACGGAGAACAACTCTATGAATGAATGAAAAACAATTTGACGTCAAAAGACAAAGAATAGAAATACGACAACAGGATACGACATCCGACCCCAAAAGCAACGATGACTCGAATGAAAACAACGAAAACGAGGCAAACAGCAACAACAATATACAACAAGAACATTTAAACCTTATAAGGACAAATTTACCCTTCTGAATTAATTAACCTTATATGGACAAACGGTTCCCTATAAATAGAGGTTGATACTTAAAATTAATCAGTTGCTCTGAAGATGCCCTAGTGGGCGAAACTAGTCAGCACTGAAATAAAAATAAAAAGCGCAAAAGACCGAATTGATGCCTGCTTTCTTATGTTGTCGACCCTCTTCTTTCATCGTACACTTTATATATATATACATATATATACATATATATACATATAACTAGTTGCAGAATAAAACGAGTTGTTCTTGTTAATGCTTTCTTCTGTGTTTTATCTATATTCTTACTTGCGCATTGTACTACGTTCGTTTTAACATATACTTTTCCTTGCGCATAAGAGATGGCAGAAAACAGAGAACAAGATGAAGGAATGGACGACCAAAAAGATGAAGCAGCGCTTCTATCGGGTGAAACATCCTTTAAGCTCGTGGCTATACGGCAAATAATCGAAGCAACCAACTTACTGTCGGATACTGAACTACCAGAAGACAACACCCTTAAAGGAGTTATTTTGAAAATGGCCCAAATCCTTAAAGAACTATTATTGGAGGAAGAAGGAAAAGCTACATGGAAACAGCATGAACCTGTTAATTATTCAAAAATATTACGCAAGATGAAGAAAAAACGAAAAATGGCCTATTACTACTACCTGAAGAACAAGAACATAGCCGAAATGTACAGTGAATGTTACGATAAAAATTACATAACGATTCCAAAACAACTAGTTCCAAAGCATCACCGAAATGAAACGATACAAGAATACAACCTACGATTGCAACATGCAAAAGAAAAGCTCTATCAAAAGACAGAAATACTAGAATTCAGGAAAAACAAATACAAAGAGAAGGTGCACCAAATGGACATTGAAATTGACGATCTAATCGAGAATAAATACAGAAATGACATGTCGAAGGTTGAACCGCTAAAAAATCAATGGAAGCAAGACCGTAAAAATGAAGAGATTAAATCTCAACAAATATGGCAGGGCAATGAAGCGCTGCTAAGATCTAAATTATCCACATTTAAAACAAATTCAAATTCTGTGAAACCAAGATGCAACAGAAAGGAAAGCAACGACACAAATAAGGCACCAAGTCCAGCAATACCGAAAGAAAAACCTTGCAAAGACCAGCCTGCTAGTTCCAAACAAATTGATACAATAAACAAAATAAGACAACGAGAATCCGAATACATGAAGGAAACAAGTGAAATGATCAAAGCTGAAGAAAATGGCGAAGAATTCGACACATCCACCATTTTAAAACTCGGAGCAGAAATAGATATACTGCAGAAAAAGTTGGAAGATAGCACATGCAAAGAAGCAAGCCTTGATGTTAAGAACGAATTTAACTCTGGAGCAGCTTCAAATAATAATGTAAAACATGAAGCTAAAAGAAATGGAGTAGGAACAAAATTCAAATCTAACATTCCTGTGCCTATTAAAAATATGATTAAAATTAGACGTAAACTGAATTTTGAAACGATTAAAATCTGACATCATATGAATTAACGTTTAATAACAGATATAAAATTAAGTTGCCGTTGTAAATGTATTACTTTAGCCTGACGATTCTGCTTGAACAGATGAAACTAGTTGCAGAATAAAACGAGTTGTTCTTGTTAATACTTTCTTCTGTGTTTTATCTATCTATCTATCTATCTATCTATCTATCTATCTATCTATCTATCTATCTATCTATCTATCTATATATATATATATATATATATATATATATATTTATATAGATGCTCAAAGAAAAACACTTCTGGTAAACGTTTCGACTTGCGTCTTCATCAGTATATATATATATATATATATAGATAGATAGATAGATAGATAGATAGATAGATAGATAGATAGATAGATAGATAGATAGATAGATATATATATATATAGATATATAAAGATGAACAAAAAGAAAGACGAGTCGGAATATATACATATAAATTTTATTTCAATCCCCAACTAGTTTCGACCGAGTGGTCATCATCAGGAGAATGAGTGATATTTTCTAATGCAACTGGTTTTACAATCTACGTTTACAAATATGACGCTAAATTAATTGTTTTGAAATTACGAATGATTAAGAAATGACAAGCCACAGGGGAATAATGTAATGACAAAAAAGCGAACGTAATTCTGTGGCTTATCCATTTGTTAAAGAACTATAATCTTATGTTTTCTGGGTGGTTTAGTTTGCTGTTTAGGCCATTTGGGGATAGAGTTTTAAGGCGTAGCATCCAGTTATCCTCATGTGATTCTAAAATAAAAGTCATTTCATCTGATACATTTTTTTCAATCTATTCTATGATGGTGAATTTTGCATCTGTAGAGAAGTCGTGGTTTGCTTGGCGAAAGTGTTGTTCGACGGGGAGCAGTTTATCGTAGTCTGTTGATTTGATTCTATGTCTATAGTTGTTGAGTCTAAAATTGAAGGGCCATTCGGACTTTCCGACATATTGTTTTGAGCACCGTGTGGATTCTAACAGATATATCACATCTTTGCTTTTACAGTTAGATTCGTGGTAGATTTTATATGTATTTTTAGTTACAAAACTAGTGAATGAGTTAGTAGATTTAAGGTGATTACAGTAAAGACTGTTTCTAACATTACATGGTTTACAAAATTTAATAGTTTTTATTGTGGGTGTCTTACGGATGACTTTGTTATTTAAAATGTTGTTGCTACCTATCATTTCTTTAAGGTTCTTTGGCCTACGATAGGCTAGCATACCGGGTTCCTTAAAAATGTCTTTTAAGTTTGGTTTTAGTTTTAAAATATCCTAGCGGTTTTGGATGATCTTAGCCATTGGAGGGAGAGTATTATTAAATGTTGTTACAAGAGTGATGCGATTGGTCCGCTCTTTGGTCGTTAGCTTCAAGGTATCTTCTCTTGGTATATCGACAGCTTTTTTTATCTGGTTGTCTACTAAGGTTTGGGAGTAACCACGTGCTATGAATTGTTGTTTTAATTTGTCACTGTGTTTATTAAGTTCCTTATTATCAGAGCAGATCCTTCGAAGTCTTAGTGCTTGGGAGTAGGGTAAGCTTTCTTTAAGATGTTTAGGGTGGGAAGATTTAAAATGTAGATAGTTATGGGTATCAGTTGGTTTTGTGTAGAGTGTTGTTTGTAGTTGTCTCTTTTCATCAATGTATATTAAGGTGTCTAAAAATGCGACTGATTGTGTTGATTTTTCATGGTCAAATTTGATAGAATCGTGTTTCGTGTTGAGGTTTGTCAGGAATTCGTCGAGTTGGGTTTCTAGGCCTGTGTATATAAGGAAGATGTCGTCTATGTATCTGGCGTAAAAGAGACAATCATTGTTAATTTCTGGATATATGTGGGTTTCTTCAAAATGTCCCATATAAATGGTGGCATGTGATGGGGCTGCTACAGTGCCCATGGCACAACCTTTTATTTGGAGAAAGTGTCTTCCATTAAAGTTAAAGTTGTTTAGTGTTAGTATGTGGTTCATTAGGGTTGTTATTACTTCTGTAGGGGGTTGTTTTGATACTCTGTTTTCAAGGCATTCTTTTAAGGCAGACATTCCATCGTTGTGCTTTATGTTTGAGTATAGAGATCGTACGTCCATTGTGACTAGAATTGCATTATGTGGTATATATATATATATATATATATATATATATATATATATATATATATATATATATATATATATATATATATATATATATATATATATATATATATTTATATATATATATATACTCAGAAAAAACACATTCTCTAAACGTTTCGGCGAAAACAGAAAAGGGCTGTGTTGTTTTCGCCAAAACGTTTAGAGAATGTGTTTTTTCTGAGTATTTATAACAATTTTATTACATATTGAGTTGGAGCTGATGAGAGTATATATATATACAACTTGCATCTTCATTAGTATAGCTTCCCAAATCCGAAAGAACGTACATATAACCAAAACTACAATAGATGTGTTATTCAATAACTTCAAACGAAACCTACCTATACAGCTTTTGCGGCCGAGGAAAGATAAAAGAAAGCACAGAACAAAGAATCGCCGGGGTCGGTGTCTGTGTCTGTCTCGCCGAAGCTTGAAAAGATAGCGTGTATAACAAAACAAACAATAATTCAGTTCAGTTCATTCATTTTAAAATTCATCTAATACATCACTACAGTTCAACATACCCACCTATCTTATTAACAATGATAAACTAAAATTAAATACAGCACACAAAATAGAAAGAAGAACAGGACAGGATGATATACTTAAAGCAAAATGTTGAGAGACTAAATAGGTGAGTATGGAGAGCTGCAGTGAGATTAGGGGAATTTCTTAAAGGAGGGGCTCCCTCAATAGGCAGGCTAATCGAGGAGGGAGCACCCCCTAACTAAAAAGATATTGAATCATTATGATGTTATTGAAAACAGGTGCAGAAAGACAAGATAAGGTAAGGTATACACAAAGAATAGTATGGGAATCACTGGGTGTAATTATGGCACAGAAAGTAGATCTTTACCTTAGTTTTGAAAGAAGCTTTTGAGTGAGAGTTTCCTAATTCAACCGGAATTTCATTCCAAAGCTTAGCTCCTCTATATCGAATGGAGTTTATCCCATATTGTAGGGTGTTTTTTCGCGCGAGAAACAAATCACCTTTACTAGCCTGTCTTGTATTATACTTATGCACGGATGAATTCAATAAGAAAAAGTCATCAAAGCAGCTTGGTGACATTCTGTTTACAGTTTCAAAGACAAAAGTGAGAAGTTTAAGCTGAAAGACATCAGATAGTCTGAGAAGTTCTAAAGACTTAAAGATTGAGGCAGAGTGAGAACGAGCAGGCTGAGAAGAGATTATTCGAACTAGTTTCTTCTGAAGTTTGTAGACTGGGTCTGTATAAGATGCAGAAGTATTACCCCACACAATAATACCATACTGGGCAAAAGACAAGAACAATGAATTATATAAGCAAAGCAACACAACTGGAGACAATAGGCTCTTAACCTTTGAGATAAAACCACAAGTTCTTGCAAGTTTCTTAGACAACTCCTTCAGATGGAACTTCCAACTAAGATTTTCATCTAAGAGTAGTCCTAAAAATTTAACAAACTTTGCTCTTTGAATGGTCTTCTTTCCAATTTTAATAATAGGATTTTCATCTACTCTATTGTTTATTGAATGGAAGATCATGAAGTTTGTTTTTTCTACATTAAGAGATAATTTATTGGCATCAAGCCACTTTTTGACAGATCTGAGTTCAGTGTTTACAATCTTTACTAACTTATTTAAATTTTCACTCTCATAATAGATGTTAGTGTCATCAGCAAACAGGAAGAATTTAAGCCTTTTAGATACATTAGGCAAGTCATTTATGTAAAGTAAGAAGAGAAGAGGACCTAATACTGACCCCTGTGGAACGCCACAAGAGATTTTGAGTAGGCCAGAGTTAGAACCATTTATGCTTACATACTGTTCACGCTCTGAAAGGTATGATTTAAACCAATCTAAGGCACAACCTCTAACACCATAGTGCTCCATCTTAGACAGTAGGATTTTATGATTGACAGTGTCAAAGGCTTTCTGAAGGTCAATAAATATACCACAACCAAATCTTTTATTATCTAAGCTGTGTCTTATTGTTTCAGTCAAGCTGACTAGAGCATGATCAATTGAATGATTTTCCTGGAAACCAAACTGAAGGTTATACAGAATCTTGCGAAATTCTAGGAATTTAAAAAGACGCTTATACATTACTCTTTCAAAAATCTTGCTAAAAATAGAAAGTAAGGATATTGGGCGGTAGTTAGAAGTCTGCTGGTAATCACCCTTTTTGAATATAGTTATGACTTTGGCAACTTTGAGCTTGTCAGGAAACACTCCTGACTGAAATGACTGATTAATGATATCAGCTAGGAAAGGAGATAAGGAGGGGCCAAGAATTTTGAGTAGTTTGATTGGTATGCTGTTAGGACCAACAGACTTTGCAGGATTCAAGGCTGCAATAAGGTCAGCTCAGTGCAAAAATCAAAACAACATAACAACCAAAATGAAAATAAAAATGAACTCTATGTATCTACCTGCATAGAGACATGGAGTTCATTTAGGTAGATACATAGAGTTCATGTTTGTTTTCATTTTGGTTGTTATGTTGTTTTGATTTTTGCACTGAGCTTTTCGTTAGGGACACACGCTGTTTTTTTAGGGTTTTCTGTTCTGCCAATCCGCTCTCGGATCTTTCTATTGTTTGTTTTGTTATACACGCTATCTTTTTCAGCTTCGGCGAGACAGACACAGACCGACTCCAGCGGTTCTTTGTTCTGCGCTTTCTTTTATGTTTCCTCGGCCGCAAAAGCTGTATGCTTCATTTACACCTTGTACTAGGTAGGTTTCGTTTGAAGTTATTGAATAACACATCTATTGTAGTTTTGGTTATATGTACGTTCTTTCGGCTTTGGGTAGCTATACTGATGAAGACGCAAGTCGAAACGTTTACCAGAAGTGTTTTTCTTTGAGCATCTACACTAATTTTAAAGCATCTTTTAGAATGAGCTTTTGAGAAAATATATATATATATATATCTATATATATCTATATCTATATATATCTATATATATCCGGAAAGATGTTCATTTCATGCGATGCCAGGTTTCAGGCCCTCAAGACGTCTGATATCGAAAACGATATACAATGCTTTACGAGCATTCGTTGTACCAGTGATCACAAAGAACTACTCGGTGGTTTGTTTAAGAGCCTTATGGGATACCCAAAAAAATGATGAGACGCTCGCAGAGCAAATGATTTCTGTGAAACGGAGACAACTGGAAATGCTCCTTGGGCGCAACAGCGACATAATGATTATTTGGTCTTGCATCACGGGCATCGAAGAAGGAAAAGCAAAGGAAAAGAACAAGGAAAGTTCAAGGTCGAAGGGGAAAAGGGAAGATGAAGAGGAAACGGAAGAAGAGACAAGTGAAGAAGAACAAGGCAATTTGGAGGAGTCAAGGTATGTCATTTACTGCTTAAATCATTTAACAATTTGATATGCGATAACACTTAACAGTTGGTTGATAATCACGTTCTTTTCGTCGTCACAGGCAGAAAATACCATTAGATTCTAACCATCACTTTACGTTGTAGGAAAAAAGGTGATGTTGGCAAGGGCTCACAGAGTGAACAGAGAAAAGAGACCGATGAAGCGATAAAAGTCCGACCGGGCATTAGTTTCTGGTTGGTGGTGGACGTCCCTGACAACGGCCTTCCTGAAATTCGCTCGCAACTAATGCAGCTAATTCTAACATCTGGGCTGGAGATGGACCAATGTAAGCCAATCTTGGCAAGGAAGAAAACCAGCATCGATGATGCTTATGCTGCAACTCTCAGCCAGGCAATTAAAGATCATAATCATTCCTACGCACTGGAGATCGCCGAGAGGGTACCTTGGATTTTACACAAAAGTTTGTTACTCTCGAGTACAGAATAAACGGGGGGGTGAGAATAATCGGGGGGTTGGAAATGGTTCGATATATCAATTATCGGGGGGTTGGAATAATAAGGGGGGGGGGGGTGCTTGGAGAAAAGAAAATAGCCCTTTTCTTATGTAAACAAGCATCTGTTATATACTTATGTGAACAGTGATGTTACTGATACATATACTTTTGAACTCTGGTTCTGTTGAATGCACTTCTTGAGACTTTTTCTTGCGTTTATACAGAATTATGTCTAATATCATTTCATTTTTCCAAAAATTAATAAAAGGGGGAATGTGATCGTTATGTGAAGTGGCAATCTGCCGAATTCTCTGCATTGTGGCAAGTCTCTAAAGTCGAGCTGTAAACCGGTCATGGACTTACTCTCGAGTACCCAATAATCGTCTCCCCCAGCTTATTAATTTTTGAAAAATTTTCCAACCCCTCCGCTCTTATCACGGAAAAATGCCCAACAGAGACCGGAGATGCCTTTCGTGAAGCATTGAGCAGAATAAGGTACGTAATCTATGAATTTTTGAGACTTTTTGATATGCTGTAAAATTCACTCCTAAGTAGAAGTAGTGAATACCAATGAATAACAATGAATAAGGGTGCATAAGAGTGAATAAGAGGGAATAAGAATTTTCCAAGTTAGTTTCTTGAAATCGAGGTTTTTTTATTCAGCCTGGTTCCCTCTTATTCATCCTTACTCAGCATTATTCATAATTATTCACTGATTCTTGCTACAGGAAAGTTTTAAGATCAAACTTGCAACGAATTAATGGCGCCATGCTTCCTGTTTAAGTTGTTGCTGTTGTTCTGGCAAAATACATCAATTTTATGATGACATCATAATGTATTTCAACCCTGGAAACTTTTCTCCAAGGTAGAAGTAGTGAATACCGATGAATAACAATGAATAAGGGTGCATAAGAGTGAATAAGAGGGAATAAGAAGTTTCCAAGTTAGTTTCTTGGAATCGAGGTTTTCTTATTCAGCCTAGTTCCCTCTTATTCATCCTTACTCAGCATTATTCATAATTATTCACTGATTCTTGCTACAGGAAAGTTTTAAGATCAAACTTGCTATGAATTAATGGCGCCATGTTTCCTGTTTATGTTGTTGCTGTTGTTCTGGCAAAATACATCAATCTTATGATGACATCATAATGTATTTAAACCCTGGAATCTTTTCTCCAAGGTAGAAGTAGTGAATACCAATGAATAACAATGAATAAGGGTGCATAAGAGTGAATAAGATTAAATAAGAATTTTCCAAGTTAGTTTCTTTGAATCGAGGTTTTCTTATTCAACCGTTTTTACTCTTATTCATCCTTACTCAACCTTACTCATACCCATTCACTGACTTTTGGTGTAGCAAAATTTAGCTAAATGCTAGCTGTAATTGATCCTGCCTTCTGATATTCAGGTACACAGACCTTCGATATGATCTTGTGGACAGACAAGAAAACCTAAGTGAAGCTTCCCAATCTACAACGAGTAGTACAATTCCATCAAAGCCATCAAGCCAGATCTGCAAGGCAGTGGACGTGGTGAAACGTGCCATGGACAAGCTAAACGTTAGCTTACATCGAGGGCACATCTACACAAAAGCACCGGAAGGCAAGTATGCCTTTGTAAAGAGCCTCACAGTGGATAGCTTTCTCCACACCCTCCTTCGCAACACCCATATTGCTGATATACTAGCACCACAAATGAAGATGGTTTCAACGATTCTTTCATTTAAAGGCTGCCAGATTGTCCCGCAGTTAGAAATCAACTACGACCTGATCGAAGTCAAGCCATTTGGCACATGCTTCAGTTTCGAAACTAAAGGCTTCATCCAAAATGCGATGGAAGAACGCGATATAGGTGAGCAGCCAATCAAACATAAAATCTTTCAAGGAGCAAGGAATTTCAGTTAACTGACAGATGAAATGAAGACTGAAACTTCAATTTTACAATTTAACACTTTCTGTCAAAATTTTAACTTTAACTTTCAGCATCTTTATCTTCTTGATCGCTTTTCTTTTGTTTTCAATTTTGTGTGTTTCATTGAGAGCAGTACATTGTTGCTGAACAAGTTTAAGCCGCATAAATATGATGATATTATCATTATTTTACAGGCAAAGTCACACCACGCGCATACGTGTCGTATACGTTCAAAGAAAACAGGACCCCTCTTCCAACCATATTTGTCAACAGTTTGCGAAATAGCTTCCAAGAAAAAGACACCCTCGAAAAATTCCTCAAAAAATGGTACCAACTATCAATGAAAGGAAAGTTCCCCCAAAAGATGAAGGATCTGTCCTGCGTCGGCGAGCCAGATTCTGGACAAACCAGTTGGTTCACACCTTTCCAAGGAATCATCTCGCAAGACAAGCTGGCTACCGTAACTCGTAAAAAGCATTTTTCAGCAAGCATGCTGAACGAAGATACAGAATGCCTCTTCGTAGATGAATGGCCACCGGATGCCCTGAGCGCTGATGATGCCAAACGTATCTTGCAAGGAAGGTACCTTGCAATACCCCAGAAACATAAGGAGCCAACCCATTTTATATTCAAATCACCAGCATACATAACGTGTAACGAGATCCCAAGTTTTTCAGATGTGGACTGCACAGCGATCGAAGCAAGGCTCGAAGTTTTTCAAACAAAATCACTCCCTACAAAGAATTCAAACGCAACAACATGGCTCAGAAAACACTGTATGGATTGTTTCCATTGGGCAACTGAGCGACTACGCGGAGTACCGATATTTGACGACGAAGCTTTTGGCGATTTGAATTGCAATGAGGCTGATGCTGGTGCTATCTACGGTGATTTCAACACTGAAAGAGCAGCCAGGCTGCTAGATCTCGATGCAGTTGATTCATTGCAGTTCTCCCAAGACATTACTAACACACTTGGCGAGGCCTCATGTGATTTTCAACCGGGCACAGTTCCGCGAGAAGTCGTAGATCAAGCAGTTATTGACTATGAGGACGAACAAAAAGATGAATGGGAAAGGCCGGAAACCGATTACTTCATCGCTTCGGGAGAAATAAATTGCTTCCGGTATTATCGGGTGGTAAACCTACTAACCATTTCCAAGGGAAAATGGGAGGCCCTGGAGCCAACGGAGGAGGACCTTCAGCGTTTTCGCAGGAGAAGACGGATAGGATGGGGAGAACCAGACAGCATGTATGACGCATGGTTGCTAATTGAAAAGACCCCCAGAGAACAATTCGACATTCGACATTATGTGCATTACCATTGGCTTTTGTTGCATGTGGAGGCCAGGCCTAAGTGATGCTCCTCGAAGTTCAACACGCAAATAGATACAAGAGGCTATCTTTTTTGCACATTGGTTTAAAGGTTCTTTGAATGTATTATCAATTTGTATTTGCATGTATTTGGCTTGATTTGAAAGTGCGAAAGGCTTAGATTTTATTGGCAGTAAAATTTACTGATCGAGGCGTGCAGCCGCATAGGCCCATCGAAGCCCAAGAAGCCCAAGAAGCCCAAGGAGCATGGCAGAAGAAACTGACAATATAAGAAATGAAAATATGGACATTGGTATCGAGATTATGAAGGCAATCATTGAAATAAGGGAAAAGAAGAAAAGACCATGCGAAGATACTATCATGGCACTCCTCGAAAAGAAAAGCATCGGAGCTCAACGTAAAGGCGTGACCAGTGCCCTCAAGCGACTGGAGGAGGCCAAGCTGATTGAAAATCGAGCTAAAAATGGAGAAGACTCGTACTTTGTTCTTGACTCCGGAAAAATTGATAACGGAACCAATTTGAGGTTAATTAGCTGCAATGGTGCCGGTGAATTTACGCCGTATACTGAATTCATTAAGCTGCAGAGGACTGTTGAATCCCTCAAAATTGCTATGGAAGAGAAATTTGAGTTAAAGAGTGAACCAACGGGTGTTGATACAGAAAAGGTTTTGAGAAAAGAAATTGCCCTTTTAAAGGATGAAAACGAAGCCTTGAGGAAAGAACTGAAGAAAAAAGAACTGATCCTGCAGAGTGTTAAACATGTAGATACTTCGAAGCCAAATTTGCCACGGTCGATTTGGAGCGATGACGATGAAGACCTTGTTTCCCCCAACATCCCAACATACTCAAAAGAAGTTAAATTTAGATACCCACAGCAAAAGCATACTGGTAAAGCAAAAAATGTGGCATCACTTACCTCACATGATGTTGGTTTTATCCACATGAATCGGTTTGGTGCGATCGGGAGTGAGGAATTGGACTTCCCTGCGTTGTCTGTGGGAGATGCGGTCGGGCCCAACGAGGCGCCATTCAGTATTTCAAAACAACCTGAGAATCGACCTGCTACTATCAGGGGAAAACAAACTGTGACAAGGAATTTGGAGCAAGGGAATATAAAGAGGAAAAATGATGCCACGACAAGGAATGATGCAGTCCCAAAGGAATTCACTGAAATCATTGGAGACTCGATAGTCAAAGATATTAAAGGGTTTAAAATGACAGAGGCAACTAATGGTGAAGAAAAGATAAAAGTTCAAAGCTACTCTGGAGCGACAGTTGATCATATGAATAGCCATGCTATTCCCACGATGAAACGAAACCCAAAAAAAATTATTTTGCACTGTGGCACGAACGATATCAGAAGTTCACAGTCTCCGGAGGAAATTGCAACTGAAATTCTGGATCTTGCAAGTGCTATGAAAACAAGCAAGAATACAATTTATGTCTCGAGCCTTGTGCAGCGAGGTGATCAATGGAATGGGAAGGTCACTGATGTCAACCGTCATCTTAAGGAGCTTTGCAAAGGAAACAACCTGCCATTCATCGATAACGACAATATTAAGCCTCTTTCTCATTTAAACAGAAGTAAACTGCATCTTAATCCAGAGGGGACACGTATTTTAGCAAATAACTTTTTGAAAGTTCTAGGACATTATTGACTGGAAAGTGATCCACGGCGGAATTCGGTAAATCCCACGGACCCGCTTCAAAACGATAACATTGATGCAAAAACTGCGCTGAAATCACTACGTTTAAAAAACTTAGGCCGACTGATAATCGGATATCTTAATATCAACTCAATTAGAAACAAATTAGATGCACTTTCAGAAATAAATTCTCAAAACATTGATATCCTTATGATTTCCGAAACTAAAATCGACTCTTCATTTCCAAAACAGCAGTTTGTTATTGATGGCTACTCTGTCCCTCTCCGCTTGGATAGAACCAAGGATGGTGGGGGCTTGCTAGTTTACATTCGAAATGGCATTGTCGCCCATCAACTTGACTCTTTCACATTTGCGGAAGGGATAGAATGTATCTCTTTAGAAGTCAATTTGAATAAAAAGAAATGGGTTCTGCTTAGTGTGTATCGTCCACCAACCCAGTCAGAAGAGATTTTCCTAGATAACTTAGGGAGGGCACTTGACAAATATAGTGGAGAATTTGAGAATTTCATTATTCTTGGTGATTTTAACATGACCGTAAATGAGGGGGAATTAAAGAACTTTCTAGATTTGTATAGTCTTAAGAGCATGGTTAGAGAACCAACTTGTTTCAAGTCGGAGAACCCTAAATGCATTGACCTTATTTTGACCAACCGTGACAGAAGTGTCCACAGTACAACAACGATCGAAACAGGGCTCTCTGATTTTCATAAAATGATTCTTACCGTTTTAAAAACAAAATATCAGAAGATAGGTCCATCAGTCATAAACTATAGAAGTTACAAAAATTTCAACGAATCAGACTTCAAACGAGATCTTTGTGAGGTTATGAGTAATTCCAACCCTACTGACTATGTTTCATTTCAAGATGTATTCAACGAAGTGTTAGATAAGCATGCCCCTACTAAAAAGAAATATGTACGTGCAAACCATGCCCCGTTCATGACGAGAGCTTTAGGCAAAGCAATTATGTTGCGTTCTAGACTTAGAAATAAACATAACAAATCTAGGACGGCTGAGAATTGGAACAACTATCGTAAACAACGTAACCGTTGCGTTAAGCTTTTCAGGCAAGCTAAAAAAGACTACTACGGTAAGTTAGATATCAATTTGGTCACCGATAATAGGAAATTCTGGAAAACAGTGAAGCCTGCTCTGTCTGACAAATGTCAGAGCAATAACAAGATAGTTTTAGTCGAAGATGATGAGATTATATCTGATGATATTGAAGTTGCAGAGATTTTCAATCGTTTCTTTGTAACGGTAACAGAGTCCCTTGGTATAAAAGAGAATAATGAGAATATTTCAGACACTGAGGGCATATTAGATCCTATCGAAAAGTCGGTACAAAGATACTCTAACCATCCCACCATACTAAAAATTAAGAGCCACTTTTTGAATGTAGAATCATTCACTTTCAACTCTGTTTCATTGGAGGAAATGGAAACTGAAATAAAAAGGCTTAATCCCAAGAAGGCCACAACTTTCAAGAATATACCGCCAAAGATTCTTAAGAATAATTCTGATATATGTTCCGAACCTTTACGGGAAATATTTAATAATTGCATTGGAAGCTCCACTTTTCCTGATGAGCTTAAGTGTGCAGACGTATCCTCACTTCATAAACAAAAAGAAAGTACAGTTAAGAAAAACTACAGGCCAATTAGTGTCCTGCCAACTGTTTCAAAAGTCTTCGAGAGGCTTCTAGTCAAACAAGTGGAAGAACACATAGAACCGTATTTGTCCATACTATTATGTGGATTTCGCAAAGGATATAACACTCAACAAGCCTTAGTGCGTTTTTTGGAAAAAACTAAACTTTGTATTGACGTAGGTGGGAAAGTTGGTGCTGTCATGATGGATCTTTCTAAGGCTTTTGACTGCCTGAGACATGATCTCCTTATAGCCAAATTGCATGCCTACGGCTTTAGTCACGATGCATTGTCTCTAATTTATAGTTACTTACATAACAGACAACAAAGGGTCAAGGTCAATGGGTCTTTTAGCTCATGGAAGCGACTGACTTTAGGAGTGCCTCAAGGATCTGTCCTTGGACCTCTTCTCTTCAATATATATATCAACGATTTGCTTCTTTCCTTAGATAATACTGATGTATGCAATTATGCCGACGACACAACTTTATTTGCTTGTGACATTGATACTGATAATGTTGTTGCTAGGTTAGAAATAGATTCCGCCCATGCAATCAAATGGTTCTCTGACAACTATATGAAGCTCAATGAAGACAAATGTCATCTATTAACGTTTGGAAATATGAGTAGTGATTCTGTTTCGGTTAAAATTGGCAGCTCTACTATTGCTAATAGTACTGAAGAAAAATTGCTAGGAGTTACCTTAGACAGCAAACTTACATTTGAGCAACATGTAAGTAATCTATGTCAAAAGGTCAGCAACAAGCTCTATGCTCTGTCACGCATTGCACACTATATGGACCAAGCTAAATTAAGGATGTTGATGACATCATTCATAAATAGCCAGTTTCAATACTGTCCTTTGGCATGGATGTTCCATAGTAGGAAACTAAATACTAAAATCAACAAACTGCACGAGCGAGCCCTTAGAATAACGTATAGAGATCAGGAGTCTAGTTTTGAAGATCTCTTAGGACATGATAACAGTGTATCTGTTCACCAGAAGAACTTACAAGTATTAATGATAGAAATGTTCAAAACAAAGCATGGCTTAAATCCTCCTTTTATGAAAGAAATATTTTGTCCACAAACCAACCAGTATAGCCTCAGAAATGATCGCGATTTTAACTTACCAAGAGTGAGATCAGTAATGTATGGCTCAGAAACTGTTCGATATAGGGGTCCACAGTTATGGTGTACACTTCCAGTTTCAATTAGACACTCAACTAACTTGATTGAATTTAAGACCAAAATCAAAGCTTGGAAAGGAAATGAGTGCCAATGCCAATGTAGGCTCTGCCGAAATTTCATACCACTTTTAGGTTTTATATAAGTTTTAGGTTTTAGGTTTGTTCAACATGATATTTTCTATCCATTCTGTTTTTGCTATCTGAATTAGTTGGCTTTTATTAGCTATACTTGTAAATATTTTTATGCATGTGTAGCTATTTTATACCTTTTTTTATGCCAACATTGTAAAATAAAGTGTTAATAATGATAATAATAAGGATTCAAGGATCACTTCCCTACTTGGGAGATGCAAATGGACAGGTTGTTTGGCAGTGACAGAGAGTCCAAGTTGGTGGACTCGGACGGTTCCGAAGTAAGTGTGGCAGAATCAGAATAGCCACAATCATCATCAACCCCTGTGGTCAGAAGAAGACCGAGGACAATGGTGGTGAGACGAACAAGGCGAATTCTCTCGTCAGAAGATGATGAAGGACTTTGACAACTACGAACAAAGGACAAGAGAGTCAATGCTATGTCTTAAAAATTGTGTTTTTACAATACTTTGTGTTTTATGCGTTTTTGTTTTAATTGTGTTTAATTGCGTTTTTTGATCATTGCACATTCCTCGGCTTACTTCTGTGCAACAATTCATGCGGGAAACTTTTATACAGAATTCAAAACACACATTTAGAACCTTTCCAGTTGCGAGAATCGTTTAATAATTACGAATAAGGTTGAGTTATGATGAATAAGACTGAAAAAGATTGAATAAGAAAACCTCCTTTTCAGAAAACCAATTTTGAAAAATTCTTATTCACTCTTATTCACTCTTATAAAATGGCGTCATTAAATTGCAACAAAGTAGATCTTCAAACTTTTCCTATATCATGAATCAGTGAATAATTATGAGTAATGCTGAGCAAAGGTGAATAAGAGTGAACATTAGCTCAATCTCAATATGTAATAAAAATAGATACAGAAACTCAGAAAGAACACATTCGTTTAAGCGTTTCGGCCAAAGCCTTCATCAGTAATGACTGTTCAAAATTAGACGGAGCATACATAAAGACATCGAAATTACAAAGAATACAAAACAATAGCCTAAGCGGGTCCTACCAGGGAGCGCAAAAGGCGCGGGAGGGGAAACGGCCATTCAATTGATTTCCGATGTATGATGCGGAATTTGAAAACGAGGCTCTGGTTAATGGCGACTTGCGCTGCGACTGCGAGAGTCACAGAGCGTTGGTTGGGAAGAATGAGAAAAGCGCTATATTTCCGCAGCTACTGCTTTTTTACAACGGAAAACAGCACGATCGTTTGTTGATCGAGGGTTCAAAGAATGGTAGCCTTGAATAAAGAAGTCGTTTGAGGTATTTGCAGCAAAGGAAAAGAAGAATTCGATGAAGATTATTGTTGCATGTTTAGTTTTGTTTATCAAAAAATGTGAGCTAGGCCTAGTTTATGACAGAATTTTTTGGGAGATACGGAATCTTACACTAAGATGGTTTCATTGCATAGCAGTTCAAGTCGACATGAGTAATACAGCACTTTTGATGAAACGTTTTCGATGAAGCAAAGGAGAGAGCAAGCCAAACAAGGAACAACTAAAACATTAATTTATTGATTCAAAAAGTTGAAGTTGACTGCTCTCAAGCTGTCAAGCCCATGCAATGATTGATTGCCCCCTAGTCCCGGCTCTTCAAAGAGGTCCTGCTTGAAAGCACTATGGTGCAGCAGTGTTATCCACAACTGGCATAGCCTTCACATTAGTGCCCCAGCACCACCTTGAGCATCATGGAAAGGGTTGCAGATTTGATTAGGTCTTCTGTAACTCCAATGTCATTTTCACATTGATATGAACTGATAAAATATTATGCCTTCTTGATATCAGGAGAAACTTCCAGTTGAACAATTCTTTGTTGATGAAAAATGCCGAGTGAAAGTTCTTTAGATATCACAGTCCCTCAGTCATAAAAAGACTTGATGTTTGTTTCAATTTGTACTGAAAAACTGACACCATTTTGGTAGGCAAAAGTGGTATCCATGCTACTGTATCCGAGGGGCAAATCACTTCTCAAAAGTGTACGTGATTTTTGTGATTTTGAATTCACATGATTTTCTTCTGTGATTTTTTTGTGATTTTAGTGCTTTCTAGTGATTTCTTGATGTGATTTTTCAGTACTTTTTCAATGATTTATGATTTTTGGTGCTTTCTGTATGTGATTTTTTTGTGATTTTGTGATTTTTGTATTTGATTCTTTTGTGATTTCAAGGAAGGTGTATGAAAAAAATCAGTGATTTGCCCCTTGACTGTATCCATCTTTTTGCAATAAATTTTGAGTAGTCCAAATTGGAGTACCAAAGCACTCCAAATTGGAAGGATAATTTCATAATTTACCACTGAAAGTTTCTGAATAAGTTTTTACTATTTGGGGCAAAAGTTTTGGCAAAGTCTCTGTGACTGCCAAAATGTGTTCCTTAACATTTGAATTTGTAAGAGCGTACGGGAAGAAAAAGTCTAGGGGGCTGCCTGACACAAAGCCAATTGTTTACCAACATTTTTCCCCTACTAAGAGCAAGCTTTTGCCTGACTTGGCTGATTTTTGAAAATTTCTCCAAGTTGGGAGGCTACTGCCCTCTGGCCCCTCATCTCATACGCTTATGGAATTTGCTCTTCTTCATTCATAAAACAGTATGTAAATTTTCATTGTTATAATCTGGTCTGTGATTGATAAAATGAAGACAGAAGAAATATGGTTTATTCATATTCTAGCAAACACTGTAAGAGTCAAATTCATTTGACAAGATTTTGTGAGACTACATTTCTATTCACATTTTGAATGTATCATAAAATTTGGAAACTTTGAAAATTGACATAGGGTTGCAAAAGGACTTTTTGAGCACACAATTTTATACATCAGAATATTGGTTCCATTGCCTTTGAGCAAGATACATTTTGCTTATTTCTATTTGCTGTCTTTCTTCTTTTTCAAAAGAAAGGACAGTGTTGTTGCATTGCCAAGTACCACACCTACTCTGCTTTTCATTGTGAGTGTTAAATTGATAATAAAAATTCACACAGTTCTGTATTACAGAACTGTGTTTTTTAAGATGAAGATTCATGAGCAGATACAGTAGAACAGATAACAAGAATTCATTCATCAAGGTCCCCACAGATGGTTGCGCTAAAGATAGCATCAAGGAATTTTGAACCAAGATCCTTTGAGGTATTGAAGAAATCAGCCAATCAAATCAGTGAAAGTTCAATGGAACCAAAGCATCATGGTAAAAAATTCCTGTCAGCCATTTTTAGCGTAATCATCTACTGGTGCATTGGAACTGATACACTTGAAAGATTTGATACACTACAACAATTTTTGAACTGATACTTGTTTTATATGAAAACAGCTTATATGAAAGAAACACCAATTTGAGTAGCCTCCTCTAAAAATTAAGAAACTCTTTTGGAAGCAATTAGAGGTCAATTCAACGTTAAGAAACTCATTTTGATTTTTGGCTATGGGATGCAAAGTATTTTAAACAAACAGCACATCACTGACCCAAGTTAAAAACTTATGAGGAACAAATTTTGCTATTGAATGATAAACAATTCACATGAAACTTCTTGGTTTAAGAATATACAATAAGTAGTCTACATGATATTGAGTTGAACATGGGGTTTGATGTCTTATAGCTCACAAGTGTGTCTAGTTGCAGAAGATTAAGCAGTTTCAAAAATCTAAACTCTTTGATCTTCCATTAAATCTTCCATCTTGCATAGGGAATTATGCAATTCATGTTACATGTTCAAAGGGTGTCCATGTGGAATTGATCTGTGCTAACAGCTCTTTTAAATTGTTCACAATGAATGCGGTCTCTTGCTGTTAGGTATCACATTAACCTACCATCTGCAAGAAATATGCAATCCTCAATTATCAAGTGAATCCTTCCCCTGAAACAAAATGAAGAGAATTATTTCAAACTGACTTTTACAACATTGATTACATGACCACAGGAAAGTGATTAATTGATCTACCTTTCGACATACTGCAACCAAGATACAAAAAGCACATTGTACTGTATATTGCAAGATATTGGAGTTCTGAGTGGGTGCAATCAGAGTCTTTTGAAATCAAAAGACCATGGTGCAATCAAGATTCAACCAAGAAAGTATCAAGATTCTTTACACTTGCTATAAAGATACAAGTAAAACAAGGGCTGTTAAAAAACTTGCATGCCCCCATGATGTGGTACACCCTTTAAGTTGGCAATAAAAAGGTTGAAAACATGCAATTGTAAAATTGTTATTGCTGTGTAACTCAACCTTCTCTATCTTTATCATTGCTTCAAATTGTTAAATTGGAATCAGAATGCAGAAAGTAGGAGTGATTTTTTCAAAAATTAAAGACCAACATTGCATTTCCTTTAATGTAACAAAATAAAATAAAATTTTTAGTATCATCAGACAGATTAGGGTTTTGCTTGAGTGACAGGAAATAACAAAATCAATGGGTAGCAGTGAACTTATTAGAAAACAGAAAGGCAGCTCACTGCTGTGACCTGTGGTTTTGGCCTAACATTTCAATAGCAAACCACAAGACCAAAAGTTGAACCACTCCAAACAAATCATCTTTAAACCAGAAAAAGTAACAAAATAAAGTGCAAAGACCAGCTTTATTAAACAGACACAAGCTTCATTGATCAAACCAAACATTCAAAAGGTAACGGTGTATTTTGCAGAAAACGGAAGGCCACCATTGCATTTCAATTGATAAACCTAATAAGGCCAAGCCAGTGAGATCGTCAACAAAGAAGACCCACAGGCAAAACTGCCCTAAGTAAATCTGCTTTAGACAGCAAACTGTAGCAAAAATACAACGAAAATTTTGGCTTCTACAGCAGATAAGTGTTTGGCGAATGAAATCAAGCAAGAAATTCAACGGGTAACCGGGAACCTTGCAGAAAATTGAAAGCCGCCGTCACATTGGCTTATCAGCGATTGGGCCTATACATTTCAATAGGAAAACGCTTAGGCCCGACGATGACACTCGACATAAATCTGCTTGAAACTGAAAAGTGTAACAAAATAAAACAAAATTTTCAACTCCATCAGTTAGACTGAGATTTCACTGAATCAAATCAAAAAAGAAATTCAACGGGTAACCGGGAACCTGGCAGAAAATTGAAAGCCGCCGTCACATTGGCTTATCAGCGATTGGGCCTATACATTTCAGTAGGAAAACGCTTAGGCCCGACGGTGACCACTCGCCATAAATCTGCTTCAAACTGAAAAGTGTAACAAAATAAAACAAAATTTTCAACTCCATCAGTTAGACTGAGATTTCACTGAATGAAATCAAGCAAAAAGTTCAACGGGTAACGCTGCATAAAAGAACAAGATAAAAGCCGCCGTTGTTGGAATGGACAGAGGCCAATGTTTATCATACACACCTCCCCAGTAAGAAATACCCTCGCAGCTATTACAATGGAGTTATTGCTGCAACAAAAGCTCAGAAACGAAGATAATATATCAACAAGGAAACAATTGTTGGAATTACATACCAAAGTCAGCCAAGATTGTGAAGAATGATGGTTTCTCCAAAGTTAGTCCTCAAAGCTCACATCTGCTCCATTCCTAGTTTCACCCACAAATTAGCGCGCCTCTTTTCGAATTTGCATCAAACATAGGAACAATGCGCATCACTGGCCGTTTCCCCTCCCGGGCCTTCGGCGCTCCCTGGGTCCTACCTATTACAATGCGTAATTATAATGTGTTAAAGCAGCCGGTGATTGCAAAGATGGCGGGTGAAAGATCAAAGAAAGCGCAGAGTAAAGAGCTGCTGAAGTCGGTGGCTGTGTCTGTCTCGCCGAAACTAGAAAAGATCGCATGTTACAACAAAACAAACAATAGAAAGATCCGAGAGAGGATTGGGAGAACAGAGAACCCTAAAAAAACAGCGTGTGTCCCTAACGAGAAGCTCAGCGCTAAAATTAAAACAGCACAACAACCAAAATGTCAACAAAAATTAAATCTATGTATCAACCTGCCTAGTGTTTAAACCCTTAGGGGCAAAGCAATCCAGCCGATATTGCCAGAAGCTTTCCCGCATTCTATTCCCCTCAGTTAGCCTATCGATCATCTTAACACTAATATCCTTCAGAAACCCGTGGTGGCCTTCTTCAGTAAAATGCCTGAAGAATTCCACCTAGGGTACTGAGGCCCCCGAATTAAATTTACGACTGCACGCCTTGTGATTGTTAAACCTAAGCCTAAAAGGCGTGCAGGTGCTACCAACATATTGTACGCCACAAACGGTACATTCCAACAAATACACAACATTTGACGAGTCACAATTAAACGAATAATTTATCCTATATTCCCGGCTATCTACATTAGAATGAAAATGCTCACTATTACTCATAACGTTACACACTTAACAACGAGATTTACCACAACGAGAACATCCCTTTTTATCAGTCCCCCCATTTCCCTCACTATTGAGCCTAGCCCTAACAAGTATATCCTTAAGGTTCTTACGTCTCCTAAATGCTATGCAGAGATGGGCAGTATCTTATCTTTTTATCTTGAAGATTGTAATTAGATACTTCCCGTACCCAGTAACTGTATCTTGTAATAAGATAATAATTTGGCTGAATAATAGTATCTTCTAATAAGATATTTTCAAAAAACAATTTGAATTACAGGATACTTTTATCAATCAATTTTCATGAATAAAGCTGTGAGACCTTTCAGCTTTTGAGGCATAACTATGCATCCAAAACGAAGAAAGCTGGAAGGCAGGCTATTTAAGAGACTACTGATCTTTAAGGCAAACACGGACTTGTATTGAAAACTTTGAAACCACCTTTGGTTCATTTTATGAAGACTTCATTGTGCTCTATCTCCTGATATTATTTATTGACTTGTCTCCCTAGACCAAAAGCGTCATGTTCTGTTGATCATTGCCTCCACCGCGCTCCTCTGCAGCATTCGTGGATGCTTTTGGACAAATTATAAAATGTTGCGAACTTGTAAGGAAAGTTCAGTCACTAGAGAACCAAAATGCAATATTTCTTATAAATGCAACAAATGCTCCATAGGAGTCGTGTCGCCTTAACAATGGGGTTTGAAGGAATTTTCACATGATTAAGGAGTAGAAATGACCGCATGCACTCAGTTAGGCATTACTGCAATATGTGTGCCACTTATAAAGGATAATGGTAGAAGACATTGGTCATGCACCCTTTGGCAAAGTATCTTGTAACTAGTATCTTGAAACATTATCTTAGATACTTTTTTCTTAAGTATCCAGTATCTTGTAATAACATACTCTTCATTTTAATAACAGTATCTTGTAATAAGATACTTAATTTTCCCAATAACAGTATCTTGTACTAAGATATTTCTTGGAGTATCTTGCCCATCTCTGATGCTATGAGCGGTGGCTCAGGAAATACCTCCCTATGCTTCTCCTAATTCGCGAGCATAGGATGGGGTCTCCTAGCAACCTTCCCCAAACTATTGAGCGCTGAATGGTATGTCGCAACAAGAGGAACCCTTTCCCCCCTCCCTTGGTCATTGGTCCTATTTCCCGAATTTGCTAGAAGAGTTGTCCTATCCAACCTACGTACCGTATCTATTTGTTCGTTAACTAAAGACTCTTCGTAGCCCCTGTCCTTAAGCCATCCAGCTAACTCGCCTACCCTCTCCTGAAATTGGCGATCTTCCGAACATATCCTACACAACCAAAGAGCCTGACCATAGGGGATCGCCTTCTTTGTGTGCCAAGGGTGACAAGGCTTCTTATGCAAGTACTGATGTGTATCAGTTGGCTTGCAGAACAAGTCTGTCGAAAGGACTTTTTTTTTTTTTTTTATATCCATATAAAAATTACAATACATGCTACATCTACGTTCTACTATACTTTCTAATTACTCTACAACAATACAACACTACAGGGACAAGACCACAAGGAGCAAAAGACAATGACTACCCTGTGGCCGTTAACATAAAGACATGCAAAAAAAACAATTAGTAAATTAAGATTAGATACTAACACATAATGGAATCTGTTCCACATTGGATGTCAGGCCAGCATAGACGCGTGATGGGAAACGTTATGCTGTTGGGTTAGGGTTGAGTTAACGATATCATAGGTCAGAAATAATAGCGATTTGGAAAAAGAATTTCGTTGACCCTTTTTGTGCTTAACATCAAATGTGAAACAGACTTACAAAAGAAATAGGGAAAAACGTAAATAGTGGCTGTGTGGTGTAAAACAAAAGTTTAAACTTATCCAAGCCGACCGGTTTTGTGGATGAAATTAAGAGTGAGTTCGAGCAAAAGTTTATTTACGTCATCAGGAAGCTCTTTATTACCATACAATAAGTATTGTACCAGAACGTTGTTTGGAAGGGTATTGATTTGGACAAATGGTCGTAACAATTCCGAAACTCCAGCGAGAAGATCTCGTCGTTGAATGTGAAATGAAGGGCAAAGCAACAAGAAGTGCTCCGTATCCTCAATGCCATCATTCGTTGGGCACATTGGGTTCACCGTATCGCTAAAGTTGTGGTTGAATTTGTGAAGATTTAATTTACTGAGACCGACCCTTAATTGAAAAAGATAGCCTAAGCCTATTGGGTCATGAATGCAGAAGATAGACTTTGCAGGGGGGCGAATTTTTGACAAAAGCTTTGCTTTAAACACAGCGACAGAAGGTGCAAGCCTGATTTCTAGGTCAAGTTTATTCCATTCACAAATGCAATTAGGATAGAAGCTTGATAGGAATTTCTCTGTCCTTGCCTTTATTCGCCCAATAACATCCCGGTTACGCAGTGAGTAATTTGACTGTTGAAGTGGTGGGATTGGTTCTTTCGTGTACAATGGGGTGAGGTTATTTATAATCTTATAGAACAGGGTAAGGCGTCTGCTCCACCTTCGGGAACTTAATGATTCCCAGCCAAGCTCTGCGTACAGTTTTTCCCGTGATGTTCCCCTCCATGTTCCTGATACAGCAAGAGCAGCCGAATATTGAACAGATTCTACTTTTTCCATTAAATTTGATAAGGCGATGTTTTGACTGAATTTGCATACTTTAGGTGGAATATGATAGATAACATCGCCGTAGTCCAGATGAGGTCGCACGTAGAGTTTGTATAATTCACTTAGGGTATGCCTCGGTAAATATTTGGAGAGATACTTTAGCAAACCGATGCCCTTTCTCGCTTTGGAGATAGCAGCTTTAATATGAGCTGAGAAAGAAAGTTTTGAGTCCAAGATAATTCCTAGATGTTTATGTTCATTCACTTTTTTTACAGGTATGTTGTTAAAGAGGATCACTGGATGATCTATTTCATTTCTTTTCTTTGAAAACAGTAGTTCAACTGCTTGCTTTTGTGGATCGGGATTGAAAGACATCCTCCAATCATTGGCCCACTGGGTTATCAGTTGTAGGTCATGGTTCATGTGTTCCGCAGCTTCGTTAGTTTCTCGGGCAATCGTAAACAAGGACGTATCATCAGCAAAAAGTTTAACATTACATTTCAAATCTGCAGTGAGATCATTTATATACACAAGAAAGAATAATGGTCCTAAAATCGAACCCTGGGGCACTCCTGCTAAAATATCTCCCCAATTAGAACATTGCCCGTTCAGAACAGTTCGCTGTTTTCGATCCCCTAGAAAGCTTTTAATCAGAGAAAGAAGTTGTCCCGAGACACCACATCGTTTCAGTTTATAAATGAGACCATCATGCCATACTCTATCAAAAGCTTTAGAAATATCTAGATACACGGAACGAACATCAAGAGCAGGATTACAGTCAAATGCCTCAAAAATTTTATGCGTTATGGAAATTAATTGGTTGACTGTTGAATCACCGGGACGAAAACCTGACTGATTGGGGTTGAGTAAATCACATGAAACAAGATGTGAGTATAAGGAGTCGTAAACGAGTTTTTCAAGCATCTTCCCAAAAATTGGTAGAAGAGAAATAGGACGGTAGTTGCTCTTTAAATTCTTTTCGTTTTTCTTATGGATCGGAACTACATTTGCGCGCTTCCATATTTCAGGAAATACACCGGATCTCAAACAGTTCGTGAATATTATCTTAAGAGGTGTAACTAATGAAGCATCGCTTAGTTTAATCATTCTTGTAGAAATACCGTCCCAGCCATGTGCTTTGTTAGGATTAAGTGATCTTATGATCTTCAGTATCTTTTCCTCTGAGATGGCAAAGTCCTCAATCTGGGTAGGAATTCCTGGGGTATCTTGTGGAATCTCACTACCAGTGTCGATGGTCGTGCATTGGAGTATGAAATGATCATTAAATAACTGTGCCTTTTCAGTAAAATCCGTTATGAATAACCCATTCTCTAAGAGGGGCGGTATTATAGGAATCTTCGCTTTATTCAGAACAGTATTTATTAAAGTCCAGTAGGTTTTATTAGATTTCCCTGGGTTTGCTAGAGTTTGCCCAGTCTTACGCAGGTAATTTCGTTTTGCATCTTCGATCATTTTTGCACCTTCAGATATCATGTTTTGCATTTCTTCTAGCTTGTCCTCTGGCCGACCATTCTTCACAAAGGTTTTGTAAGCATGATTCTTTTTCCTTAAGAATTTTTTGACAGCTTGCGTTATCCAGGGCAATTGGCGAGGCCGAATAGTTTTAGTTTGGTTGGGAATGAAGTTCGAGTATATGTTCAACAGCACTTCGTTGAGCAATTTGACCTGCTCATTGGGGCATTTAATTTTGTCGAGATGTTCATGCCATTTAAACATTTCGATACTTTTCATAATTGCAACAAAATCAGCTTTATCATAATACCAAATTTTGCGGGTATAAGATGGCAGTGCTATATTTGAGACAGATAGTTTTCCTCGAAAGGACTCCCCCCTCCCCCAAGCTAACCTAAACATCTAAAAAGCTAATCCTATCCCGTGATTGTTCGCTAGTAAACTTAATGGTTTCGTGGCTGGTGTTGAGATGATTGATGAAAGACTTCAGTCTTTCTTCCCCATGCGTCCAGATAAAGAATACATCATCGATGAATCTCATCCAGACGAGGGGCTTGTCAGGTGAAGCATCCAACAATCTCTCTTCCAACATGGTCATGAAGAGGTTGGCATAGGCCGGAGCGAACTTCGTGCCTATAGCCGTGCCCAATTTCTGCCTATATAACCTCTCATTAAATTCAAAATAATTATTCTCCAAGACCAAGGACGCCAACCCCACTAGGGTATCAGTAGCCACGCCCGGGTTTTCCCTTCTATCCAGCGCCCCCCATGATGGCCTCTAAACCCTCCCCATGTAGAATGCTGGGATAGAGTCCCACAGCATCAACTGTACACAACAAAGCCCCCTCTGGTATCTTACCTAACTTACTTAGCCTAGATAGAAAATGGTTGGTATCCTTAACATACGACCTACTTTAGCTAACCAACGGATTAAGATGGTGGTCTAGATATTCTGAAATATGCTCCGTTATAGTACCGCTATTGGAAATGACTGGTCGCCCCTTTACACTACTAAGACCCTTGTGGATCTTAGGCAACAAATAAAATCTACCTAACTTAGAATCCTTAACCTTTAAATAGTCAGTCACTTCCTCTAACCCCGGGTCCTCCTCCCTCAGCTCATTCAACCTAGAATTAATGGTCTTACCCAAATCTACCGAGGGGTCCACCTCTACTTCTTCATAAACCTGCCTATCGTCTAATTATCGGTTAGCCTCACTTATGTAAACCTCCCGATTAAATTCATTTATTCATTAAATTCAATATATATATATATGTGTGTGTGTGTGTGTTGAAACGAAAGAAGTACAATACGCAAGCAAAATATATATCGAAACTTAAAGAAGGCATTAACAAAAACAACTCTCGATTCTGTGGCGACTAGTTTCGTCTGTTCATGCAGACTCTTCAGGCTAAAATGATTAATCTATGATTGCAACAGATTTTATGTTATCGATTTAATTGTTATTCATATTATGTAACATTTCTAATTATATTCATGTGATGTAAGATTAAGTCTCCGTCTGGCTTTAGCTATGTTCTTGACAGGTATAGGGATTTTAGTGTGGTGGTTGGCTTTAATGTCCATTCTCTTAATTCTAGATGCTTTATTATCATCATTTCTACTACAGTTACATTCAATGTCAGCACCAGAACTAAGATCTACTTGAGTTGTGCAATAGTCTCTTTCAACAGTGATGGCTCCAAACACTTTTTCGAGTTTGTCTAATTTCTGGCCGATTCTTTCGAGTGCAGATTTATCAAAAAATTCATTGTTTTCCTCAGCATGCAACATTTTTTCGAATTCTTCTATGTATTTGTGTTCGAGTTCTCTAATGTTACTTATAGTGTCCTCAGCGTCAACGTCACATTTCTTTTTTTCACTGGGATGTTCTGCGACGTCCATCTTCTTCGACATTGCTTTAAAAACATTACGATTCTCTTTGTGCAACTTCCTTACCCCGGATTCAGGAGGAGTTT
This sequence comes from Aurelia sp. 4 Dawson et al 2005, assembly GCA_964019985.1. Lineage (NCBI taxonomy): Eukaryota > Metazoa > Cnidaria > Scyphozoa > Semaeostomeae > Ulmaridae > Aurelia > Aurelia sp. 4 Dawson et al 2005. The sequence goes on from OZ026509.1 coordinate 7,660,105, forward strand.
TGAATATGCGTATCTTGGACTTACTTTTTTCTTCATTGGCTTTCCATATTTGTTCAGATCCATACTATTCCTTTTCACGTTCTGTTTTCCATTTATTTCTAAGCGATTCCATCTTGAAAGGATCTTTGCCATGCATAAATTGAATTATATCATCGATTTTTTTGTCGATAGTCTTAATCTTCTCGTTGTAGGTATCTCTTTTTGATTGCGATAGTTCTGTTTCTTGCTTTAACCTTTGTTTGTTTGATCCTTTGTTTGATCCGATCTAAACTGCTTCAAAATGTCACAGGCTGTCTTCTGTGCTCCTGGCAGTCGTTCTCGATACTGGAGTAGAAGCAAGGTCAATAGCTGTGACTGAGTAGTATCCAAGATCTGTCTCCAACATTCACTGAAGTCTTCCGATGAAACAATGAAGAGAACATTAATCTTAGTTATATCAGATGAGAACATTAATTATATCAGATGAGAACATTAATTTTAAACCTAAATCTACATGGCAGCCCCCAAAGGATGACCCTGTTCTCGAAAACTATCTTTCGCTGCTGGAGAAGGAGGTAATGTCTGTCTCGCCGGAGGGTAGGAATTTTAGTAACCTTTCTTCTTCTGAACAACTTTCTTTAAAGCAACTTAAATCTGATGGGAGCATAGTTATCAAGGAAGCGGACAAGGGATCAGCGGTTGTAGTGTGGAATCGGGGGATTACATTAGTGAGGCTAACCGACAATAAGATGATAGGCAGGTTTATGAAGAGGTAGAGGTGGACCCCACGGTAGATTTGGGTAAGACCATTAATTCTAGGTTGAACGAGCTGAGGGAGGATGACCCGGGATTAGAGGAAGTGACTGATTATTTACAAGTTAAAGATTCTAGGCTAGGTAGATTTTATTTGCTGCCTAAGATCCACAAGGGTCTTAGAAGCGTTAAGGGGCGACCAGTCATTTCCAACTGTGGTACAATAACAGAACATATTTCAGAGTATTCAGACCACCACCTGAACCCGTTGGTTAGCCAAAGTAGGTCATATGTTAAGGACACTAACCATTTTCTATCTAGGCTAAGTAAGTTAGGAAATATACCAAAGGGGGCTTTGTTGTGTACAGTTGATGTTGTGGGACTCTATCCCAGCATTCCACACGGGGAGGGTTTAGAGGCCATCAGGGGGCGCTGGATAGAAGGAAAAACCCGGGCGTGGCTACTGATACCCTAGTGGGGTTGGCGTCCTTGGTCTTGGAGAATAATTATTTTGAATTTAATGATAGGTTTTATAGGCAGAAATTGGGCACGGCTATAGGCACGAAGTTTTAAGCAAAAAAGAAGCAGCAGAAGAAGCAGAAAACAAAGAGATTATCATACTCGGTGATACGAACTGTGATTTCAGCCTTCCTAGACCTAGCGATGCAAATCATAGCTCATATTTACAAGAAATCTATGACTTATTTGGTCTTAGGCAACTGATTGAAGAGCCAACAAGAGTCACCCTGCATTCATCTTCCCTAATTGACCACATAGCCACTTCAGAGTATAGAAATATTTCGGAGAGCGGTGTGGTTAAAACTAGCCTCAGTGATCACTTTTTGATTTGTTGTATCAGGAAGTTTCGTGGAGGGGTTAAACGTCAACATAAATATATCACATCAAGACAACTTAAAAATTTTGATAAAACTGCTCTTCTCTCTGATCTGTCTGAGGTCAACTGGGAAGATATAATTGCCAATGCTCGTGATTCTGATGATGCCGTCCGCTGGACAACCATCTTTTCGCTTATCCTTGATAAACATGCACCTAACCTGACCAGACGAGTTTCAGACAAGTATACACCTTGGCTCAACAGTGAATTTTTCCAACTTGCTAAGACGAGGGATAAATTGAAAATCCAGGCAGTAAAAAGTAAATCCACCCTCTTGATGGATTGTTATAAGCAAATTCGCAATCGCGTAAACAACTTAAATCTCCGGCTAAAAAGAGAATATTTCTCTAAGAAAATTTCTGAGTGTCATGGAGACCTAAAAAGATCCTGGAAGACTATTAACCAAGTCAAACAAAAGTAGCAAGACCACTTCTATCTCATCACTTAATGTTGAAGGTGAGTCGATTAAAGACAGTAAAAAGATTGCTTCATCAATGAATGAGTTTTCTGTACCATTGGAAATAAACTGAGTGACAAAATTCCAGAAAGGCCCAACCCACTTTTATCCAATGAGAATGAATTGGGTAACGCTGCGGGAAATTTCTCTTTCAAAGCTGTTTCAAAGAATGACGTAACGAAAGTTATGAAGAAAATGAAGACATCGCATGGCTCTGGTTGTGATGGCATCGCAAGCTTCTTTATAAAGATTGCTTTGCCTCTAATCTCTGGTTCATTATGTGATCTTTTTAATTTGTCTTTGTTCTCTGGAAAATTTCCTACAGATTGGAAAATAGCACGTGTTGCCCCAATTTACAAGAGCGGAGCGAGAGATGATTGTTCTAACTACAGACCGATTTCTGTGTTGCCTGTATTGTCTCGTGCATTCGAAAAAGTAGTATATAATCAACTGTATGACTACTTAGATAGTAATAGGCTCATATACAAGCATCAGTCTGGTTTTCGATCTTTACACTCAGTCGTCACCAGCCTTATGGCTGGCAAAAATGACTGGTATTTGAATATAGATAGGGGCAAGTACACTGGTTTGATTTTCATTGACCTAAAAAAGGCGTTTGATGCAGTAAATCATGATATCTTACTAAAGAAGCTAGAAAAATACGGAATAAGTGAACTAGAGCTTGACTGGTTTACTTCCTATTTGCAGGACAGAAAGCAGTTCTGCAAAGTAAATTCCACCTCTTCTACTATTCACGCTATAAGTTGTGGTGTCCCCCAAGGCTCCTGTCTTGGCCCACTTCTGTTCCTTGTTTACATAAATGATCTGCCATTCTGCCTAAACAAAGGACAGGTCACCATGTACGCTGATGATACTACGATTTCACAATCCTCGAGATGCCTTTCTAAACTGCAGGATGATCTAAACCAGGATCTTGTGAATCTACAGAACTGGCTACATGGCAATAAATTGTCCTTAAACGTTGTAAAAACACAGTCTTTGATTATTGGTTCCCGACCAAATATTCAAAAGATCGAAAAGCAGACTGAAGCTAAGCCTAGTTTTGAAATAGGTGATCAAAAGATCAATATTATAACCGATACTAAGTATCTGGGAGTTCAAATTGATGACAAACTCCAATGGGATCGCCACATTGAACAGGTCAAGGCTAAGGCACTGCGAGCTCTCGGTCTTATTAAGCATGCCAAGAAATTTCTTCCATCAGGTGATCTGCAGAAAATGTATAGAGGAATTGTTGAGCCACATTTCAGTTATTGCTGCTCGGTTTGGGGTTGTTGTAGTGAAACCAAACTTAATTCGCTCCAAAAGATCCAGAATAGAGCGGCAAGAATAACTACAAATAGTCCTTACGATGCTTCTGCTGTCCCTCTACTCCAAAATCTTGGCTGGCCATCAATTAAAGATCTTACCAGAAAAGAAACAGCGACGCTGACCTATAAGGCATTGAACTCACTTGCTCCTCAATATTTAGGGGAACTTTTCAGTAAATGCTCAGAGGGCAGTGATCGCATCCTTCGCTCTACCGAAACAAACTTGCAGATACCACTGCTAAAAACGAGCACAGGCCAAAAAGCATTTTCTTATCGTGGAGCAAAATTATGGAATGAGCTGAATAAGGAAACTAAATTGGCAACGTCCCTGGCTACCTTCAAAAAATCCATATGAGAGGTACATTTTACTTTCATCTTTAGTTTTATTATACTCTTTTGTATATTATATCATAATTATCTTTAATTTAGGCTTTTATGTTTATGCACTGGTCGATTTGTAAAACAGTTATGTAATACTGAAATTTGTAACCTGTTTAAATATTCAAAAATGAAATGAAAATGAAAAATGAAGTTCGCTCCGGCCTATGCCAATCTCTTCATGACCCGGTTGGAAGAGGGATTGTTGGATGCTTCACCTGACAAGCCCCTCGTCTGGATGAGATTCACCGATGATGTATTCTTTATCTGGACGCATGGGGAAGATAGGCTGAAGTCTTTCATCAATCATCTCAGCAGTAGCCACGAAACCATTAAGTTTACTAGCGAGCACTCACGGGATACTATTACTTTCTTAGATGTTCAGGTTAGCGTGGGGGAGGGAGGACTCCTTACGACAGACTTGTTCTGCAAGCCAACTGATACACATCAGTACTTGCATAAGAAGTCTTGTCACCCTTGGCACACAAAGAAGGCAATCCCCTATGGTCAGGCTCTTTGGTTGTGTAGGATATGTTCGGAAGATCGCCAATTTCAGGAGAGGGGAGGAGAGTTAGCTGGATGGCTTAAGGACAGGGGCTACGAAGAGTCTTTAGTTAACGAACAAATAGATAGGGTACGTAGGTTGGATAGGACAACTCTTCTAGCAAATTCGGGAAATAGGACCAATGACCAAGGGAGGAGGGAAAGGGTTCCTCTTGTTGCGACATACCATCCAGCGCTCAATAGTTTGGGGAAGGTTGCCAGGAGGCTCCATTATATGCTCACAAATTCGGAGGAGCATAGGGAGGTATTTCCTGAGCCACCGCTCATAGCATTTAGGAGATGTAAGAACCTTAAGGATATTCTTGTTAGGGCTAGGCTCAATAGTGAAGGAAATGGGGGGACTGATAAGAAGGGATGTTCTCGTTGTGGTAAATCTCGTTGTCAAGTCTGTAATGTCATGAGTAATAGTAAGCATTTTCATTCGAACACAGATAGCCGGGAATATAGGATAAGCTATTCATTTAATCGTGACTCGTCTAATGTTGTGTATTCGTTGGAATGTACTGTTTGTGGTGTACGATATGTCCTGCACGCCTTTTAGGCTTAGGTTTAACAATTACAAGGCGTGCAGTCGTAAATTTAATTCGGAGGCCTCAGTACCCTAGGTGGAATTCTTCAGGCATTTTACTGAAGAAGGCCACCACGGGTTTCTGAAGGAAATTAGTGCTAAGATAATCGATAGGCTAACTGGGGGAATAGGATGCGGGAAAGCTTCTGGCAATATCATCTGGATTGCTTTGCCCCTAAGGGTTTAAACACTAGGCAGGTTGATACATAGATTTAATTTTTGTTGACATTTTGGTTGTTGTGCTGTTTTAATTTTAGCGCTGAGCTTTTCGTTAGGGACACACGCTGTTTTTTAAGGAACTCTTTTCTGCCAATCCTCCCTTGGATCTTTCTATTATTTGTTCTGTTCTAACACATGTTTGTTTCAGCTGCGGCGAGACAGACACAGACGCCGACTTCAGCAGTTCTTTGTTCTACGCTTTCTTTTATCCACCTCTGGCCGCCCCTTTATATACCCGTAACTTTTATACCTTTATATTGTCAATTTCAATTAGTAGGATCCCGCTTAGACTGTGTACTTTCTATTGTTTAGATATTGTAGATTGATATGTAATGCTCTGTTTGGATTTGGATATTTTGCTCGTATATTTTACGTATATATCGCGGGTTCAATTCCGGGCAGGAAAATATTTTTAATTCTCCAATTGTGGTAGCACACTCATGAAAAATATTAATGACCGTGTCAGCCAATGCCGAATGAAAAAATATACGTATGCATGGCTCTGACGAAGGCTTTTCGCCGAAACACGAAAAAACAAAATATTTCTCCTGTCGACGGTGTAGGACCTTAGATCTGAATGACTTCGGATTTCTCCGTAATTTCATTGAGCTTGAATAGCTCAGTGGAATTATCGGAGAGTCTGTTGGCATGAAGGTCGCGGGTTCAATTCCGGGCAGGAAAATATTTTTAATTCTACAATTGTGGTAGCCCACTCATGAAAAATATTAATTATCATGTCAGCTAATGCCGAATGAATATATATATATATATATATATATATATATATATATATATATATATATATATATATATATATATATATATATATATATATATATATATATATATATATATATATATATATACTCATAAGCTCAATCTCAATGCGTAATAGAAATAGATATATGAACTCAGAAAAAACACATTCTTGTAAACGTTTCGGCCGAAGCCTTCATCAGTATGACTGTTCAAAATTAGCAGGAGCATACATATAGATTACGAATTCCAAAAACAATACAAGACAAACAATAGCCTAAGCGGGATCCTACTCATTACAAAGCGTATAAAAAATGTGTTAAATAGCCGGCAATACAAAGGTGGCGGGAGAAAGATCAAAGAAAGCGCAGAGTTAAGAACTGCTGAAGCCGGTGGCTGTGTCTGTCTCGCCGAAGCTGAAAGGATCGCATATTACAACAAAACAAACAATAGAAAGATCCGAGAGTGGATAGGCAGAACAGAAAAGCCTAAAAAACAGCGTGTGTCCCTAACGATATATATATATATGTATATATATGGAGTAAAACACAGAAATGACTCAGAACCTCAAGTGACTACAACTTTATAAAAACGCTACTAGTTTCATCCGTTCTTGCGGAATCGTCAGGCTACAGTGAATGTTATGTATTCATATCGCTAAATTTATACATGTTATACTTTGATTAATGTGACGTATTGATTGAATATAACGAAATCGAGGCTCTGTCAATTGTTCTGAGCTCGATTTAGTTGTAGAAGAGACAAATAGTAAACATGGGGGAGACGTTTTTTGCGCAGTTATAAACATGATTACTTACATTTAATTTTCTATACTGGGCTTGAATTATTTGGTTTCGATGGACCGCTGCTCTGTGTCTTAGTGTATCACCTGATTCTCCGATGTAGTTTTCTTTGCATGCGTTGCATGTCAAGACGTAAAGGAAATCTCTTACTCCGCAATTCATTTTTGTTTTGATATTAAAAATTGCCTTGTTATCTTTGGAACCTATTTCTACCTGGCTGCCAACTAGGATTTCTTTGCAGGTTTGACAGCGGGGATCCATACATTGAGATACTTTGGGTTCGTTGGGAGTGGTGTAGTCTGTTGCGAACTTAGCTCTGGTTAGAATTCGTTTTAGATTTTCTGGCTGTCGCCTGCTAGGTATTAATTTGATTTCTTTCATTGCCTTATCCATTTTGGGGCTTGCATTTAAAATTGATATAGATTCTCGTATTACTGAGAGCATATCAGGGTTTCTAGGATTATATGTTGATACAAATGTCAGCAGATTGTCTGTTGTGTCTTTTGGTGTATTAGAACGTAATGTTTCTTGTGAAATATTTTTGGCTTTAATTATATCTTGATTTATTAGGGTTAGTGGATAGCCAAGATGAATAAGAGTACTTGTAAGTTGTTCTGATCTCTTGTTTAGTGTAGATCTTTCGTCAATAATTGTGCATAATCGTCTTGCAAGATTATATGGGATGTTTTTAAGTGTATGTTTGGGATGGGATGATTTAAATGGTACATAGTTTTGGGTATCTGTTGGTTTGTAATATATGTCTGTGATAACTTTGTCATTTAAGATTAGGAGCTGTACATCCAGAAAATTCATCTTGTTAGGGCTTGATTCCATGGTGAATTTGATGCTTGGATGTAAACCATTTAAAATTTTGTGAAGTTGATCCTCATGACAGAGTGTAGTGTCCCAATAGATGAAACAGTCATCCAAGTATCGTAGCCATTCATTTTCAAATTTTTTTTTCGGTGTTCCTCCCCAAATCTGGCCTCAAATTTTTGATATAATTTGACTTCTAGGAAGGCTACCACCAAAGTTGCATAGACAGGGGCCCATTTTGTGCCCATAGCTGTTCCTTGGATTTGTAAATATTTCCGGTCATCAAAATTGAATCCATTTTTCTCAAGGATTATCTTAAGGCTTTGTAGAATGAATTTGTCATCAATGTTTCTTGCTTTCGAGGACGGATATTTTTCTAACCAATATTTTATGGCTTCTTGGCCTAGATCTCAAATTAATACCTAGCAGGCGACAACCAGAAAATCTAAAACGAATTCTAACCAGAGCTAAGTTCGCAACAGACTACACCACTCCCAACGAACCCAAAGTATCTCAATGTATGGATCCCCGCTGTCAAACCTGCAAAGAAATCCTAGTTGGCAGCCAGGTAGAAATAGGTTCCAAAGATAACAAGGCAATTTTTAATATCAAAACAAAAATGAATTGCGGAGTAAGAGATTTCCTTTACGTCTTGACATGCAACGCATGCAAAGAAAACTACATCGGAGAATCAGGTGATACACTAAGACACAGAGCAGCGGTCCATCGAAACCAAATAATTCAAGCCCAGTATAGAAAATTAAATGTAAGTAATCATATTTATAACTGCGCAAATAACGTCTCCCCCATGTTTACTATTTGTCCCTTCTACAAGCTCCAAAACCAGGAGGAAACATTTCGAAAAGAAAAGGAGGAATATTTCATACAAAAATTCAAGCCTTTCCTAAATCGAGCTCAGAACAATTGACAGAGCCTCGATTTCGTTATATTCAATCAATACGTCACATTAATCAAAGTATAGCATGTATAAATTTAGCGATATGAATACATAACATTCACTGTAGCATGACGATTCCGCAAGAACGGATGAAACTAGTAGCGTTTTTATAAAGTTGTAGTCACTTGAGGTTCTGAGTCATTTCTGTGTTTTACTCTATATCTAACGGTGCACAGACCTTTTCTCGTTTTAACATATATATATATGTATATATATATATATATATATATATATATATATATATATATTGGCAACAAAGAAACAATAAATTGGATACTAATAGTGCGGATGAAAAACGAACGAGAAATAAACAAAAAAGAGATATTCTTAGCACACTAAGGCCTTTCAAGTTAATGCTATCATTAACACTCTCTCTCACACTCTGATGATAGCATTAACTTGAAAAGCCTTAGTGTGCTAAAAAACATCTCTTTTTTGTTTATTTCTCGTTCGTCTTTCATCCGCACTATATGTATATATATATATATATATGTGTGTATATACTGCAACAAGAAACTCCTACAACAAAGACTGCAACTCAGAACTGATGCCTCAGAAAGACACTCGCACTGTGAAAGACGCCAACAACGAAAAGAAACGAGAAGAAACGAAAGAAAAGGGTACAGGTAAACCCGAGGTGGCTTTAGATTCACGGAATCAGCCACTGGCTACGATGGACTGAAACCAGTTGGGACGGCTGATCTCGCTTGACGAACATCAATCTGACATCATACGAATCAACAACAACAACAACAAGAAACAATCTGACGTGAAATAAGAAAGAACAACAATAACACCAACAACAACATCAATTAAAACAAAGGCAACAAAGAACAATAGCAACAACAATAGCAAGAAACAACACAACAACATCTAAGAAACAATCTGACGTGAAACGACAAAGAACAACAAGAACACCAGCAACAACATCAATTATAACAAAGACAACGAAGAACAATAGCAACAACAATAGCAAGAAACAACACAACAACATCTAAGAAACAATCTGACGTGAAACGACAAAGAACAACAACAACACCAGCAACAACATCAATTAAAACAAAGACAACAAAAAGCAATAGCAACAACAATAGCAAGAAACAACACAAAAACATCTAAGAAACAATCTGACGTGAAACGACAAAGAACAACAAGAACACCAGCAACAACATCCATTAAAACAAAGACAATGAAGAACAATAGCAACAACAATAGCAAGAAACAACACAACAACATCTAAGAAACAATCTGATGTGAAACGACAAAGAACACCAACAACAACATCAATCTAGAAGCTCGACCTCGGATGGATGAAGCTCAAACGTGTTACTAAGAACCGGAAGGACCTTATTTGGACATTAATCTTTTTGATTAAATTCTTTGACTATAAATATAGGTTGACTTGTCAAATTTATTCAGTTGCTCTGAAGATGCCCTAGTGGGCGAAACTAGTTAGCACTGGTAAAGGAAAAGCGCAAAAGACCACACAGATGCCTGTTTCTTTGAGTAGTTGGGCCCTCTTCAAATCGTACACTATATATATATGTGTGTATATATATATATATATGTGTGTATATATATATATATATATATACATATATATATATATATATAATAATCTCAGGCAACTCTGTGCTGCTATATATATATATATATATATATATATATATATATATATATATATATATATATATATATATATATATATATATATATATATATATATATATATATATATATATATATATATATATATATATATATATATATATATATATATATATATAACCTCAGGCAACTCTGTGCTGCACTGATGAGCCCACAAAGGGCGAAACAGTACTGTCTGCAGATTGAGTATATATATAATATATATGTATGTGTGTGTATAAAATTCTCAGGAAAAATCGAGAAAATTAAAATTCACCACAGCTGGGACTCGAACCACGGATCTCCTGCTTTCCGAGCAAGCGTCTTAACCATTAGACTACCGTGGCACACCTTAATTCTCTTGATTTTTAGCACCTTATAGGTTGCTTTTGGCTTTCGCCTTTTTCAAGCAGCGCATTTTATAAAGAAGCTAGCTGCTGAATCTTTATGTGTGTATACATATATATATACATAGTCTTTAAGTATCAATGTCGCAAAAAAGCAGTAGTAACAAACAGAAAAATATTTGAGGTCGAAAGACAAAAAGAAGGCGTTATAAGTACGGAACGCATTTCATCCTTTCAGTGAGGAATCTTCAGCCTAAAGATAATTAAAACAAGTTACGATCTTATATACAACGAATTTACATTTGACGTCTAATCACTCAGTAAATACACAAGTTACGTCTGATTACGTCACGTCAAGTCAAGTTACGTTTAGATTATATAAATATATATATATGTATATATATATATATATATATATATATATATATAATCTAAAAATCTACATGACAAAATTACTAAATACACTACTTAAACTAGTTTACAATACTACGATGACGATACCAAGAGGAGCAAAATATAATAACAACCCGAGGCCTTAAAAAAAGAGAAATTAAAAAGACAAACATTTAAACGAAAACCAGACAGAACTATTAAGAAAGATATAGATAACAAAAAATAAACAAAACAAAAAGGTGTTGCAAAGAAAGAGTGCTTGGTGGTTGCGTGGTTCGTAGCAGATGTTGGAAAGAGCTTAATCTAAACGAACGGTTTCCTTGATGAATTGTAATGCTAGCTCGGCTATATTCCTGTTAACATCATTAGGGAGGTTTTCATCACCATACAATAAGAGCTGCGTTAGAACCTCATTTGAAAGATTAGCATATACAAATGGTCGTAACAGTGGAAGAACTTCAGCAAGAAGGTTTTGTCGTTGAACTGCAAAAGATGGGCAAAGCAACAAAAAGTGCTCCGTATCCTCAACACCATCGTTCGTAGGGCACATTGGGTTTACAGTGTCCTTAAAATTATGCCTGAATTTGTGAAAATTCAATTTGCTGAGACCCACTCTAAGCTGAGTAAGGTGTGATAATCCCATTGGGTCGTGAATCCCGAAAACAGATTTTGCAGGGGGGGGCGGATAATTGACAAAAGTTTTTTCTTAAAAACAGTGATAGACGGTGCAAGTCTAATCTCTGGGTCAAGTTCATTCCATTCAGTAAGGCAACTAGGATAGAAACTAGACTTGAATTTTTCTGTTCTTGCCGTTATTCGCCCTATGACATCCGGATTGCGAAGAGTGTAATTTGACTGCTGAAGACGGGGGATTGGTTCTGTCATATTCGAAGGTGTTAGATTATTTACAATTTTGTAGAGCAGAGTGAGGCGTCTGCTCCACCTTCGCAAATTCAGTGATTTCCAGCCAAGCTCTACGTACAGATTCGATCGCGAAGTTCCCCTCCATGTCCCTGTTATAGCCAGGGCAGCAGAATACTGGACGGACTCTAGCTTTTCCATAGAACTTATTAAAATTTCGTTGTGACTAAATTCGCATAATTTTGCTGGGGTGTGGTAGATGACATCTCCGTAGTCTAGATGGGGACGAACATGCAACTTATAAAGTTCATTAAGTGTATGTCTGGGCAAATACCTGGAGAGAAATTTCAGCATACCAATACCCTTTCTTGCTTTAGAGATAGCTGCTTGATCTGAGCGTAAAAAGACAACTTGGAATCAAGAACAATCCCGAAAATGTTTGTGTTCAATTACTTTCTTCACAAATGTGTCATTAAAGAGAACGACAGGTTGATCAATTTCCTTTTTCTTCCTTGAAAATATTAGTTCAACAGCTTGTTTCTGTGGATCAGGATTAAAAGACATCCTCCAGCTATGAGCCCATAGACCTTTTAGCTATTCCGAAAAAGAATCTCAATCGAACAATATTTTGCTACTTTTTGTAGAATTATTGAATTTGCACCATTGTGATAGAACCTCTAATGACACTCGATCGAATCTCGTGTATAAAAGTGTATAAGAATAACGCTCGATCCAGGCTCTCTTGCTGAATAGCTAAAAGGTCTATTGATTTATCAATTTTAAGTCATGATTCATGTCATTTGCTACGGCATTGGAATCTTCAACTACTGTGAACAACGAAGTATCATCAGAAAAAAGCTTAACATTGCACCTTAAATCTTCAGTAAGGTCGTCTATGTACACGAGGAAAAATAGAGGTCCTAAAATAGAGCCCTGGGGTACTCCAGCTGAAATATCTCCCCAGGAGGAACACTGCCCATTCAAAACCGTTCGCTGTTTTCGATCCTTAAGAAAACTCTTGACCACAAAAAGAAGTTGTCCTGAAATACCACAACGCTCTAGCTTATACATGAGGCTATCATGCCACACTCTGTCAAATGCTTTGGAAATATCTAAATACACCGATCGAACATCACAAGGAGGATTGCAGTCGAAGGCTTTAAAGATGGTGTGCGTTATCGAAAGTAACTGATTGATTGTCGAATCGCCATGTCGAAAACCTGATTGACATGGATTAAGAAGGTCGCACGAGACGAGATGTGAGTATAAAGAGTCATATTTGAGTTTTTCGAGTATTTTCCCAAAAACAGGAAGGAGAGAAACGGGACGGTAGTTTCCCTTCAAATTTTTCTCATTTTTCTTATGCACTGCCACCACATTTGCATATTTCCATATTTCGGGAAAGATTCATCGCCTCAAGCAGTTTTCAAATATTATCTATAGCGGGATAACCAGTGCATTATCGCTAAGTTTGATCATTCTCACAGATATTCCATCCCAGCCATGTGCTTTATTGGGGTTAAGTGATCCAATGATATTCAGAATTTTCTCCTCAGAGATTATAAAATCATTCAATTGAGTAATAGTTGCTGGGATATGTTGTGGAAGTTGGATTCCAGTATCAATCGTTGTACATTGCTGTATGAAGTAATCGTTGAATATTTGTGCCTTTTCAGCAAAATTCGTAATGAAGATTCCATTTTCTAGAAAAGGCGGGTATTATTGGGATCTTTGCCTTGTTTAGAACGGTGTTAATCAGGGACCGATATTTTTTGCTGCCAATTTCAGGATTTGCTAGAGCTCTCCCTGCCTTACAAAAGTAGCCCCTTTTAGCTTCTTCGATCAATCTCGAACCTTCAGATATCATATTTTGTATTCCTTGGAGCTTGTCGTCAGGCTGACCACTCATCATAAAGTTTCTGTAAGCACGATTCTTCTTCCTAAGAAAGTTCTTAACGGTTTGTGCTGCTCAGGGTTCTTGCTGAGGTCTGATCGTTTTCACCTTGTTAGGTATGAAATTAGAATAAATTTTCAGCAGGACCTCATTGACTAGTTTGACCTGCTCGTTAGGACATATCAAAGATTGAAGATGCTCATGCCAACAAAACATTTCTATACTTTTCCTAATAGCCACAAAGTCTGCTTTGTCATATTGCCATATCTTTCGGCTGTAAGGAGGTAATGCTATGTTCGAGACAGATAGCTTTCCATGAACAATTTGATGGTGACATTGCTCATGTAGAGACGGGTGAACACCTGATTCGATAACGAGGTTAGGCTGGTCAGTGAGAATCAAGTCTATACAAGATTTGGAATCGCCCATCAAATGCGTTGGTTCTGAGATCAATTGATGAAGGCTAAGGTCCGATAACAAGGGTCAAATAGTTTTCCCTCGTTATTTTCAATGTCATTTTCCCACCACTGGGTTGAGCGACAATTGAAATCACCGGTGATAACGACGCAATGTGGATTTTCAGCATGCAGTTTCGATAGCAACTGCTCAAAGTTCATTGTGAAATCATCAAACTCCATCTGGTCTTGGCTTGGACTTCTATAAATTATGACAAAAAAATACTTTTTTCCTATTTATTTGAATCTCAGAAACAACGCATTCAGGGAGAGTCACCAAGTCAAAACGATCTTTTGAAGGAAGAGATTCTTTAACATAATAAACACAACACCACCCCTTTTGACATCTTGCGGATGATTATTCTTAATGAACCTATATCCATCTAGAGCCAGTTTGTCTTAATTAACGGTACTGTCAATGTGTGTTTCATCTATGCCAATCAAGTCATAGCTGAAAACTGAGTTGTGAAATTCAAGTAGTGAAATTCGTAAGAAGTCATGCGCAATGATACTATTTAGATTCCAGCTACAGAAACTAAGTGCATCTGGGCCTGGGTTTGTTTCTACACCACCGCTAATCAAAATTTCCCTGAAAACCCAATGTGAATGAAGTGTGTAGCCTACCATGCAAACAATATAAAAGTAAGCATAACCGAAAATATATTTCTTAACAGCAAAACGTTTATAACGAATAAGGCCCTTGACCGCTAGGGGGATTCGCTTGGAGAGTTCAACAGTCATGTAAATTACTAACAAAGGATTGAAAGTAGTCTAACGGTTTTGATCATTGGGGAAATATTCTTCATGGCTAAGCGTTAACACCCTATTGCTGCTTGCCACTGGTTTATTTCAACCGGCATCATCGCAACGAAACCCTCTTGCTGCTGGCCCTAAGGGACAACAAACCAGTACGCAACCACCATTATCGGGACATTGAAAAACGTGCACTAAACAAACAGATTTACAACTATAAACGAACCATAACGAAACAACAAAGTCAAAGCAAATGAAAAAGTGTACGATAACAAACACAAGCATTCAAGCTCTTTGTCAGCAGCTATTGCCCAATGACTTGGGAAAAATGATTATTAGAAAAAAGCCCGACTTCCAATGCCAGGCACTAAGGTTTCAAATTTGAGACTATTGAATAGTTTTGCATGAACGCGCAATTTTATCGCAATTCCCTCCTGAAATCCACTTGGAGATGGACTCTGTGAGAATGTTACAGAGAAGACCAACGGAATAGGAGGTTACTTTGTTGGAAAACAATAACTTGAACTAATATTCAGGAGCATTCGAGTATTGATTTGGGACCCGCGAGAATATTTACTTGTCAATTTACTTCCTTAAGAGGGCCTTTTGGGAGGGTATAGACATGCACCAATACCTTGAGACCAAGTCATATAAAATCGCAACAGCAAAATTGTTTGTTCGGGATCGAAACAAAGCATGGCTTTGATCATTGCTAAAAAGGACATTTTTGTCGATAATTTGTGTTCCAGAACAGATATGATAAACAAACATTTAAACAATTATGGTGGGTGGGGCCAATGCGCAGCCCAGACCAGAAGTGAGGTCCCTGGGAACTGTCGTAGAGTACCTACCACCGTAGGGGCAGAGGGCCAATGCGGGGGCTACAAAAAGGGCTATTGGAAGTATTTTGAAGAAAGGAGAATTTCCACTCCTAGTTGCAGATTCACCACGACAGGCCCCCTTCCTTCCATATATTCATAAAAATTATCAAGATTCATAGGGAAATAACGGGTGGATGGAAGACCGTATTGTAAGAAGGGCAGAAACAAAGCATTGTGCAAGCAGATTAAAACATCTAATGGAAGTAAGTTCTTAATTTTGAAAAACATTCCACATGTTCTAGCTAATTTTTTAGAGAGTTCACTGAGATGGTATTTCCAGGTTAGGTGCTCATCCAGAAGGAGACCTAAGAATTCAACGAACTTTACCCTTTTTGATATGTTTCTTCCCTATTTTGATATCAGATCCAGAAGGAACATTGAAAGATGAAGAATGAAAGATGATATAGTTTGTCTTATCAATATTTAATGATAGTTTATTAGCATCAAGCCATTTCTTTACCAACCTCAGCTCTTTGTTGACAACTTTAGTCAAATAAGACAAATCTTTGGATTCACAGTAGATGTTTGTATCATCAGCAAAGAGGTAAGAAGTAAGTTTCTTAGAAGCATTTCGTAGATCATTGATATAGATCAGGAAGAGTAATGGGCCCAGCACGGAACCTTGTGGTACACAACAGGTAACTGAATGTAAGCTGGAGTTACTTCCATTGATAGAAGCATATTGCTTTCTATGAGAGAGAGGTGATCTGAACCACTCAAGGGCACAACCACGAATACCATAATGTTCCAATTTTGAAAGCAAAATTCTATGATTAACTGTATCAAAAGCCCTTTGTAAATCAATGAAAATACCACAATCAAATCTTTTATTATCAAGTGTATTTCTTATAGCTTCTGTTAGACTCACAAGAGCATGATTAATTGAGTAGTTTTCTTGAAATCCAAATTGTAATAAATAAAGAACCTTATGTATTTCAAGGAATCTATAAAGTCGTTTGTGCATGAGCTTCTCAAATATCTTGCTGAAGATGGGTAAAAGGGAAATTGGCCTATAGCTTGATGGAAGCTCGGGATCTCCTTTTTTTAAAAATAGAAATAACCTGGCAATTTTAAGTTTATCAGGGAAAACACCAGTTTGGAAATATTGATTCACAAGGAAAGCTAAAAGTGGTGAAACAGAGTATCCAATTATCTTAAGTAACTTTATTGGAATACCATTAGGACCTACAGATTTGGAAGGATTCAAAATATTGATTATAAATCGTTAACTTCTATTGCAGTAACTGGAGTTCAGAAAAGTAAAGTACACATTCTGTCAGATTGGGAAGTCGATCAAGAGGAGATTTTGGTGTTAATGGGGTTGTCCTTGTTATACCATCAGCAAAATTAACATAAAAATCATTAAAAATATCTGACATTTTAGAGGGGTCTGATGTTACAATTCCATCAAGCACATCATCGTGTAGAATACATAAAACCGCATCCCCATGATGCCAAAGGCATTTTCACTGACCCTTCTTGCCCTGGAGAGCCTGTAGTTAAATATTCGCAGCTCCTCTGTCAAATTTTACTTGGAGAAGGGCTTCATAATGTGGAACCTCAAAGGAAAAGCATCATCACAGACAAAGAAGTACTCAAATTTTTCATCACTTGTATCTTCAAAAATAGGGTCACAGTTTTGTGGCAAAGCATTTGGTTGTGGGAAATGAAGGGTGCCATTTTCAATGGCCTTCCATAAAGAGGTTTTTCAAAACACACCTCCATCACTAGCACTGCCTTGAGCATCAACGTCAAAAAACAAGAATTCATAATTTGCGCCAACAAAATCCATCAAAACAAGACCGTAGTAGCCCTTGTAATTGTAATACAGAGAACCACTGTTTTGGGGGCAAAAAAGTCTGATGTATTTTCCATCACCAGCCCCCATGCAGTTGGGGAATTGCCATTTCTCAGCAAAGTCTTGGGCAACTTGAAGCCATTCTGCTTCAGTATTTGGGCATTTCAGAACTTCAGGCTTCAACACATTGCAGATGATTTTACAAACAAATGGTATCATTTGGCTGAGGGTGCTCCTGCTGATTCGAAATTGATATCCAAGGCTTGTAAAAGATTCCCCAGTTGCTAGAAAACGTAGTGTCACAGAAAGGTATTCTTGAGATGTGATAGGCTGTTTATTTGATGTTGATTGCTTAGTTAATAGCGGTCTTGTTTTTTCTAAGAGCTCCTGTCAAAGAACAATATATTCAAGGATAAACTACCATATGTTTTTCATAAAAACTCAGTTGCAAGAATAGCAATTAACAGCCAAAAAGCCAAATAAAGCTCTTTTGCCAAATGGTGTTTCAAGTGTCATACAGGATCCATAACTGTGAAGTGATTGAGACTGTAGCACAAGAAGGTGTTGTGGTGCAGTGGTGTAATCCTCTGACTTTGAAGTTAGATTGGTCAGGCGGAGTAGGGTTGATACCCAGTGGGGCCCCATCACCCGAGCATCTTAAAAAAAAGTTGCAGACTCAATTAGGTTCGCTCTTTTCTGCAATCCCAGCACTTGGCACTAAGACATACCACTTCACTTTCACAATAGCTCAATATCTACCTGCTGCTGCATATTTCTGACACGAGATTTATATCACAAGTGAAATCTAATCGTCTAATACAAACAATTTTGGCAATTTTCCCTCACTTGTTGTATGCATTGTTGTTAGGTGCAGTAATTGATTCAATCTACCTTTTCCCTACCTAAATATTAGCCCTAGAACAAATCATCGAAAAGTCCATAGAATTTAACAATCCTGTCCATTTTACGTTCATTGATTTTACGAAAGCCTTTGACAGTGTCAAACTTTCCAGCTTATGGATGCTACTAGATAAAACATCAATCAACAAAAAATACATCAACCTTCTGAAACAATCCTATGAGAACTCAAAGGCATATATCAAAACAGATATCGGAACGTCACGCTGCGTTAACATTCTGAAAGGAGTTAAACAAGGTGATGTGCTTTCTGCTATTCTATTCTGCATCGTCATCGCAGCACTCGTGCTTCAAGTTGAAAATGAATGTACATCTGGCTTCTCGATTGGTGGTCACACTCTTTCCAATCTGAGTTATGCAAATGACATCGCCGTTATAAGTAACTCGTGTTGCGAACTACAAATTTACCTCCATCTCCTAGCTAAATATGCAGCGGAAGTCGGCTTGAAAATTAATGTTTCCAAAACCAAGTGCATGACAACCGATAAGATCAACACAAACCTCCATCTTACCATTGATAACAATGAAATCTCTCAAGTAACTGAATTTATCTACCTGGGACATAAACTCTCCTCGAAAAATGACGGACTTGTCGCCGTCCAACATCGCAGTGGCCTAGGATGGGCCGCCTTTAACAAGAATAAAGCAGTACTAACATCGAAAAGAGTATCATATCATCTAAAATCGAAGATCTTCAACACCTACGTGATACCGGTTGTACTCTATGGATTAGAGTGTGTTAACTGGACCTCGAAATCCTTACAAAAACTTGTCGTTTTCCAAAATCATATGATGAGATTCATGACAAACAAAAGACTGTCTGATCATACGCGAATCGAAGACCTTCTGCGCACAACAAAGCTCACTCCCATCACATCCACGATTAAATCTAAGGTCTTGAAGCTCCACGGTCACACCAAACGCTCTACGCAAGGCGTAAGCAGAATCTGCCTAGAAAAAATGATAGAAGGAAGGAGAAGCAGAGGAAGGCAACCAAAACGTTGGCGTGACAACATAAGCCATTGGACAGGACGAAACCTGATGTCGCTGAACACTGCTGTCAAAGACCGAAATCTATGGAGACAGTTAGCACATGTTGATGCGCAATCTGCCGAAGGCGGAGAAGGCGAATTGTGATGACCTATTCCCTTTAGACATACTTTTACTCGCAGGAGATATTGAATTGAATCCTGGTCCACAAACTGAAAACTCCGTACGATTTTTTCATTGGAACTTAAACGGCATCTGCGCAAGGAATGGTGTAAAAATTCCACTTATTGAGGCCTATAATTCTCTCTACAAATATGATGTAATCACTGTATCGCAATCTATGCTGGATAGTAAAGTGCGAGATGAGGAAATCTCCATAGAAGGTTTTAGTAAAGAGGTATTTCGCAATGATCATCCAAGCGATTCCAAGTCGGGGGTATCTGCATGTATTTTCGAGAGGGTCTGCCAGTTCGACGTAGGAAGGATCTTGAACTATTACAGGAAATAATCGTAGCTGATATAAAATAGGGCGAAAGAAAATATTCATAGTAACTGTTTACCGCAGCCCTAGCCAAAACAGTGAATAATTTGAAGTGTTCATGGATAAACTGCAGATGACGTTGACTCATCTTAGAGAGGAGAAGCCAACTGCATTGATTATAACAGGGGATTTTAACTGTAGGTCGTCTCAGTGGTGGGAGGGAGATAATGAATACCCAGAAGGAACTGCTTTGGATTACTTTATAGAAAAAATAACTTATACCAATCAATAAAAGAGCCCACAAACATACGTGGTGAAAGCATGTCTTATATCGATCTTATTATAACTGACCAGCCAAATCTTTTTGTTGAATCTGGAGTTCACCCTTCCTTGGATGATCATTGTCAACATCAGCTTATTTATGGCAAATTGAATTTGTCTATCCCTGCCCCACCACCCTATAAGAGGATCATGTGGGATTATGCAAAAGCGGACACCCAGACAATTAGGAACAAAATTAATGGGATCGATTGGGAATCGCGGTTGATGGGTTTGGTCCAAATGAGATGAGCGAAGTCTTCACTGCAACGATTTATTCCATATTGTATTCTAACATACCAAACAAAGTTGTTAAGGGTAACGACAAGAATGCCCCATGGGTGACAGCGGAGGTAAAAACAGCAATAAGGCGAAAACATAGGGTTTACAAAAAGTTTCTACAGCGTGGTAGAAAGCAAGAGGACTGGATCAAAGTTAAGGACGTTCGGAAAGAAACATCAAAAATAATTCTTGATGCCAAAGAAAAGTATTACCTAAAGCTAGGTAGGAAATTGTCCGGTCCCAGCAATGGTATCAAAACATATTGGACTAACTTGAACAAATTAATGAACAAGAAGAGCATTGCGGGAATTCCTCCAATTCTAGAAAATGGAATCATTGTTACCAATGTAGATATCAAGGAAAACATCTTGAACGATTTCTTTGTGCAACAATGTTCCGAAATATCAACCGGCACCACAACTACCAACTTTTTGCCTCCGTGCAATTCATCGTTAACGGATGTTGCCATTAAAAGGGATGAAGTTTTACGACTAATTCGGGCACTTGATTCCAAAAAAGCTGGTGGCTGTGACAACATATCTGTTCACATGATTAAGATATGCGATGCCTCAATAGTTGAGCCCCTGTGTTTAATTTTCGAAAAATCTTTGGAGACGGGAATGTATCCTTCTGTCTGGAAGAAGGCTAATATAATTCCGGTCCACAAAAAAGACAGCAGGCAGAATGTTTGATGAAATTTATAAACATCTTTGTGAGAATGGACTTCTAGCTCAACAACAATCAGGCTTTCGGCCAGCAGACTCCACTATTAATCAATTGTTATCTATAACTCACAACATCTACAAAGCATTTGAAGCTAGAGCCGTCTTTCTTGATCTTTCCAAAGCGTTTGACAGGGTTTGGCACGAGGGCTTTTTGTACAAATTAAATTGCAATGGTATAAATGGCAACGTCCTTGCTTTGATCCAGAACTACTTAGCAAATCGTAAACAGCGAGTTGTCTTGAACGGTAAAAGCTCGAAATGGGCACCGATATGTGCTGGAGTGTCACAGGGCTCTGTCTTGGGTCCACTGTTTTTCTTGTCTACATTAATGATCTAGTTGAGAATGTTAACTGTGATGTCAAAATGTTTGCGGATGATACCTCTCTCTGCTTGGTTGTTGAAGATGAAAGAAGATCTGCTAATGAGCTCAATGCAGATCTTGATAGGGTGCAATCATGGGCATGGCAATGGAAAATGCAGCTTAATGTAAATAAGACTGAAGAGGCTGTTTTCTCTTGTAAAAAAAGAAAACCGTTCCATCCTCACCTTCTCCTAGGCAATGATAAAGTTGAGAGAAAATCTGAGCACAAGCATCTTGGAATGCAGCTTGACTCTGAACTGAATTTTCTTAGTCATATTAAAGAGGCTATTGGCAAGGCTAGCAGGGGCATAGGAATGATAAGATTTCTGTCTAAGTATGTAGCTAGGGATGTGCTAGACCAAATATACAAATTGTACGTGAGACCACACTTAGACTATGGAGACATCATTTATCACAAATATGACCCAGAAATGCGCTTAACATTTACGCAAAGGCTTGAACAGACCCAATTCTCTGCAGCCTTAGCTGTTGCTGGTGCTTGGAGAGGTACAAATAGGCAAAGATTGTATGAAGAATTAGGATGGGAAAGTCTGTATCACAGAAGATGGTACAGAAGGCTACGCCATTTCTTTAACTTAGTGAGATCACAATCATCATGTTACCTATTGATGAAATCCCTCCCGAACGTCATCTCAACTACGGTCTTAGCCACTCCCGTGATTATGAGGTACACGTTGCTAGAACCAATCGCTTTTCTAATACTTACTTTCATAGCCCTGTTCGAGTGCAATTTGCTTGGGGAAGTGATCGAAAATTCAATATCCCCTTCTCAGTTTAAGAACAAATTATTAAAAATCATAAGACCGGAGGGAAATTCTGTCTACAATATTTCTGATATTGAAGGTGTGAGATTACTCATAAAGTTGCGTTTAAAGTCTATTGTGCTGAATGAACATAAATTTAGACACAACTTTGATAGTCTTACTCCATTCTGTGCTTGTGGTAATGACATGGAGGACAATGAGCACTTTCTCCTGCGCTGCCCCCAGTTTGATGTGATGCGGCAAGATCTCTTTGGGCGGCTCTCAGAAATCCCTGGTTTAAGTATTGATCTAGATGATAAACGAATGTGTGACTTGCTTCTGTTCGGAGACTCAAAGAATAGTGTCATCATCAATCGAATAATCCTTGAAGCAACAATTTCTTTCATCAAAAATACGAAAAGGTTTTCAGATTGACCTTAAGCACAAAAACGCAGCAACATTTTCGTTTATTTGTAGTAATTGTAACGGGTGCCTTGTAAAGAAGTACTCCCATTTCCACCGTGGATAGCAGAAATGCTTATTACAGTGCGCCCTTTCGGCAGAGTGGTGCCTGCTGGTTGATTGGGGTCGGTCTCTTGAGCGCGTTGCATGCGGCGTGAGCGGGGGATCGGCTTTGGTTGCCTAGCGCGAGCTGCTTTGTCGAAAGGGCGTGTTTCCATGACATGTCTGAGTGCTTCATTGACAATCTGCAGTAAGGTGGGGGAGGTCTTCTTTCCGAGACACCAGTTCGAGTTGCTTTCTTTCTTTTATTAAATTATTTGTACATATATTTTGAAATTATTGTAAGTGGCTGTCGTAGTTGGAACTCGCTGACATCATGTTCTTTCCAGCTATGGCAGCCATTGAATATTTGCGTTGTAGTTGTAGTCTTAATATTTTATGTGATAAAAAAAACAAATAGTTCTCGTGGGTTGAAAGAAGCACAGAAAGAACTGATATTTCCCTGATATGTCTACCAAATTTCTTATGAAAAGTAAGTAAGTAGGGTAAGTTCTCACATGCAATGGAAGATTAAAGCTTAAATCTAATCATCTAATCCACAATATGCAATAAAAAATACATTGAAAACATACGGTATATACATATTTTTTGATAAGCAACTAAGAATTGGTGTCAGTACTGAAAGTTTCTTGAAATTATCAAATTTAGATAGAGTACTCAGTGTTTCTGACAAGTTTCGTAAAGGTTTGTCACCATGTGAACAGTATCCTATTTCACTGGATATACTACTCCTACCACGGCACCTAAGATATAGAGAGTGCGAAAGAGGATTCGCTGTTTGCGTAGCAGGAGTAGCCTATCCTTACGAGCCGTCGCTGAGGGAGGTGGGTGGGTCGATTTTTGACTTCCTTCAGGCTGGTTATTAGTGTAAGAAGGCAGAAAAGGTGTGCCTTTAGCTATATAAAGGGATTTTACCTCTTGGGACCATTTGTACAATAGAATTTCTTTTGGGTCCCCTGGAATCTGGAGTTTCATACCAGTGAGAATATTGCTGTTACTGCGATGCGTAGCAGAATTTCAAAGCTTTCAAATAACCCCTCGTCTAATGTTTTAATTAACTAAACTTCTGAAGCGTAGGATCAAGTTGGCTTTCCGCATATCACAGTGAGGATCGTGACTTCCGTACTCTATTGCAAACATAACTCGAAAACATGGTTTACCAGAGCTATAATAAGTTCCCATAGACAATGTAGAGATGAGGTAAACACCTTAAATGCTGCTCTAAAAAGGCAATATTTCTCTGACGAAAACTTACAGCCGAAGGGTAATATGGAGGAATCTTGGGGTAGTATCAATCAGTTACTCATTAAACGGTCGAAGTTAACAAAAATAGATAGTTTAAAAGACTCTTGCCACGTTGGGGTCGATAAACAAGGAATTTCAAACGAAATGTCGAGGAGAAAATTACCCGCTGATATTGATATTGCCTCTAAACAGTTTCTGCTTGGAGAAAGATGTCCAAAAACAATGGCTAAGATCAAAATAAAGAAAAGTTTTGGCAATGACAACGTATCTTAAAACTTTCTGATTATTGCATTCCCGGTAGTTTCTAGTACTGTAGCTAAAACATTAAAGTCGAAGGTCTTATGTGTGGTCAGTTCTATTATACGGGTGCGAAACATGGAATATGAGTAAAAACATGGAAGAAAGATTGTCATCTGTGGAGATGTGGTTTTACATGCGAATGCTAAAAGTATCATGAATGGATAAACTAAGTAATCAAACAAGTAATCAAACAAAGGGCAGAAAAACACAACTTTGGTTACAACAATTACAAAGCGACAAATAGCATTTTTTGGTCATGTATGTAGAAAAGAGAAACCAGAATATTTGGTCAGCACAGGGAAGTTTGATGGGATGAAAGATTGAAGGTTATGGTGCTAGAATGAAAAGAAGAATGGAACAATCATACAAAGTACAAAGGACAGAGATTTTTGGACTACCATGATCGTCAACGTCGGTGGACATGACACTTAGATATATAGACAGGTAGATAGGTAGGTAGATAGATAGGCAGGTAGATAGATAGATAGATAGATAGATAGTTAGATAGATAGTTAGATAGATAGATAGATAGATAGCTAAAATATCTAACAATTACTGAAATCGGCACCTTCCTCCATACTTGTAAAATTGTCCAAAATTGAGTTACTCCAACAAGGGCAGATTTTGTTTTGAACCAATCAGAACGTTTGTTTACATCTGGTCGATTAACAAATCACACTACGCAATCTAACGTCACGTGACGCACAGTGATTTCACGCAAAATTGGAAGCTGTGGGGATAAATACCAAAATACTCTCTCCCCAAAACGTGTGGCGTGCAAGTGGATTTTAGACAAATCATAAATATTTTTCGATTTTCTGAGAGAATACCAGCTCTTCTAAACTTCTATCACTTAAATTTGTGATATTCAACTTTGATCGAGAGAAATTTGAGTTTGAAAGACACCCTAAAATTACGATAATGACTAGCGCTCTAGGTCCAGCAGAAAGATATTTCCTTGACCGACTATTCAGTCTGTTGCAAAAAGGCAAAGAATATTGACTCGTAGACGACTCCATACATATCTGCATGAAATTTTTAGTGCTGAGCGATGATCAAAAGGGGCAGTATCTCTCACGACACTGAGAGGGTTATCTGAAGCACTACAGTCATAAGAAGGGCCAAACTCCTGAGGTAAACTCAACAAGAATCCCCTGCCAATAATGTCACAAACAAAATGTTAAGACACAAGGTACTCAAAAATTCTTCAGTTTCAATGATGATCCAAAACTGGATAAGTCCAAAATTCGATAGGCTGCATGTGAACAAGCGAATTTAGCAAGAATGAATTGATTATTTCCACAAGTTTGAACAGCAAAGTCTTTAACGTGCTACAGTGGCGATGAAATGTCTACTCCACTCACATTCTGATCTGTAACAGTCAAAAACTGGTTATGTCTGAAAAATAGCATTTTTGCACAAACAAGTCGATTTCTTGTCCTTGGGTAATTCTTTTTTGGTTGATTGAGAGAAAGTCGGGAAATAGACAACAGCATGGATTTTGATGATGGGGTTAGGTCAAGTGAAGAGAAAGAGAATAAATGAGTTGCACATTTCACTGGACCTGACCCCTTCATCAAAATCCATGCGGTTGTCTATTTCCCAACTTTCTCTCAATCAACCAAAAAAGAATTATCTAAGGACAAGAAATCGACTTGTTAGTGCACAGAAGTCCTATTTTGCTGACATCACCAGTTACGAGCCATAACAGATCAAAATTTGAGTGGAGTAGACATTTCATCGCCATCGCACTGTGGCGCGTTAAAGATTTTGCTGTTCAAACTAGTGGAAATAGTCAATGCATTCTTGCTAAGTTCGTTTGTTCACATGCAACCTATCGAATTTTGGATTTATCCAGTTTTGGATCATCATTGAAACTGAAGAATTTGTGAGTACCTTGTGACTTAACATTTTGTTTGTGACATTATCGGTAGGGGTTTCTTGTTGAGTTTACTTCAGGAGTTTGGCCCTTCATATGATTGTATTGCTTCAGGTAACCCTCTCAGTGTCGTAAGAGATAGTGCCCCTTTTTATCATTGTTCAGCCCCAAAAATTTCATGCAGATATGTATGGAGTCGTCTACAATCAATATTCTTTGCCTTTTTGCAACAGACTGAAGAGTCGGTCAAGGAAATATCTTTCTGTTGGACCTAGAGCGCTAGTCATTACCGTAATTCTAAGGTGTTTTTCAAACTCAAATTTCTCTCGATCAAAGTTGAATATCACAAATTTAAGTGATAGAAGTTTAGAAGAGCTTGTATTCTCTCAGAAAATCGAAAAATATTTATGATTGGTCTAAAATCCATTTGCAAGCCACACGTTTTGGGGAGAGGGCATATTGGTATTTATCCCCACAGCTTCCAATTCTGCGTGGAATCCTTGTGCGTCACGTGACGTTAGATTGCGTAGTGTGATTTGTCAATCGGCCAGATGTAAACAAACGTTCTGATTGGTTCAAAACAAAATCTGCCCTTGTTAGTTACTCCTGTTTTCAAAGGAGGAAAAACTCAGAAAAATCGAACTGTAGGCCCAATTCTGTACTACCTGTCATTTTTTGGCTACTTGAGAAACGTATGTTTGACCACTTATACCAGCAAGTGAAGGAGAATGGATTTCCATTGCCACGTTAGCCTGGTTTCAAGGCTCTATATTTATAACTTGCTTGCTAAAAGTACACACATTATTGGTTTTATTGGCATGGATAAGGGACTCTCGCCTGGCATGAACTTCATTGATTCCAAAAAAGCGTCTGATACGGTTGACCATGAAATCCTTCGGCACCAAAACCAGAGCGCAGTGGTGTAAAAACAAGGTTGAGAGCTATCATGGCTAAGTTCTAACATGTTGCTAGAAAACAGCATAGTCGATTATTGTAGACTGTCAAGATGGGAGTTTCACAAGGCTCTTGTCTCGGTCTACTCTTATCTTTAGTCTACATAAATGACCCCCCCCCCCCGCCGCATTAAAAGGAACTCAAAAATGGCTATGTATGTTGATGATACAAATCTGATCAATTTTTCAAAGGCACTATTCAGTAGAACAAGGCTATCGATGAGGAACTACGGCAACTTGATACATGGCTAAAGGGGGACAAAATATCCTTTAACGTAACTTAAACTCACTCAATGTTGATTATCACCAAAGAAAGGCCGAAGAATCTAGAAAAAATTTTAATCAAACTTTCAAATCATCGGTTCAGGAGACATGAGTCGAAAATGCAAGTAAAACATAGTACCTAGGTGCTCAAATCGATGAAAATTTGATGCAGAACAAATAATCGCAACAGACACTGCGAAGGCTTCTCGAGCTATTGGCCTTTTTAAAATACTCGTAAACATATCTTCCTGCTGCAGTTGTGAAAACTCTTTGCATTACCTTCGTTGAGCCTCATTTTCAAGAATTCTGCTCTGTCTGGGGTTGGTGCCATTCCACAGATATCTTACAATTACAAAGATGTCATTAAGCAAAGCAGCCTGTGCAGCGATCAATAGACAGTTCAATGCTTTAAGTAATATAAAGCTTAGGTTAGCAAACGATAAAAGATAAAAAAACGGACGGTTTTGACAACCAACGATCTCGCTTCCAACTAGCTTCGCTCTCTTTTTTATAAAAATAGTTGTTTGGGCCGCACACATCCTACTATATACAAATACTGACTTACGGCTGCCTTTAAGAAGTTTACTAACGGACAAAAAATGTTTTTTGTTAAGGGATGCAAAAGCTGGAATAGCCTTTCAACTGAGTTAAACAGGCATCTTTGGTTAATGCCTTCAAGAGGCATATCTAGCCAACACCGAAATTGTAAAGTTGTGCAACGAAAGAGAGCAACAGTTGTTTAGTCTGCCATGATTATGAATAACAACAACAACAACAACAACAACAACAACAACAACAACAACAAAACTAAATATTTACAGCAACAATATAATAACGTCACATCTTCCCTTCTTACTAAAATAAGCAAAAAAACACAAAGAGTTCTTTGACTCAGTTACAGCAACGAAACAAACAGGCAATAAAAATAAACTTAAAATGATAGTTCTTGTTTATCATTGATTAATAGTAGTCCGGGCGATTGATTATGCGTCCGCTCCTGGTTTTCATGGATTGTACTTGCTTTCTTTCTTTGGGCTTTTCACTGACTCCTTCCTGTATTTCGGGCTCTAGAAGTTGTTCTGATATGGGTAGCAAAGTTCTCATGCAACGGCCAAACATTCTTTGTGCTGGTGATGAGTCCATTCCTTCTGATGGTGTACTTCTCCACTCTAGAAGTGCATGGTAGAAGTCAGTCTTTGCATCCTTTGCTTTTTTCATCAGTACCTTGGTGGTCTCAACGGCATTTTCAGCTTTTCCATTGCTTCGAGGGTATTCAGGTGAGCTAGGGGCTCTTTCAAATTCATAGGATTTTGCGAATTCATCAAATTCGCGTGAGGAGAATGGCATGTTATCACTGATCAACTTTTCAGGGATTCCATGTGTTGAGAAGTGTTTTCTTAACTTCAGAATGACTTCTCCAGCTGTCTTGTGGTAAAGCCTGTCGACTTCAAAATAATTCGAGTAGCAGTCCACTGTGCACAAGTAATCTTTGCCATCAGCTGTAAAGATATCAGCGGCAATGAGCTGCCAAAGGCGTGCAGGGATTTCACGGCTTATCAGTGGTTCTTTCTGTTGGTTATTTTGAAAAGTGCTGCAGGTGTCACAGTTTGCAATGTAATCTGTCAAATCCTTGTTCATACCAGGCCAGAACACAACTTCACGTGCTCGTCGAAGACAGCTTTGGATCCCAGTGTGAGCCACGTGTAGCTTTTCTCTAACTTTTTTGCGAAGGTGCTCTGGTATGACTGCTCTAGGCCCTTTGAATACGATTCCATCTTGGGTTGCTAATTCATCTCTGATGTGAAAACATGGGTACACTCTTGCATGTAGGCCATCTTTCTTTGCAGGCCAACCTTCATGACACCGTTGAGTGTTTCATCTTCGGATGTGGCTTGCTGAATTTCCTTCAGTTGAGACTCTGATATAGCTAAATGGCTAGCCATGTGGACAATTTCAGTGTCTTTTTCGGTTTCTGAGCGATCATCATTTTGAGATCGAATGTAGGCCCTTGAAAGCGTGTCGGCAAGGTCCATTTCTTTGCCAGGCTTGTAGCAAATTTAGACATCATAGCTTTGAAGTCGCAAGAGTAGGCATTGTAACCTCTTTGGTGTGGAGGCAAGTGGCTTGTGGCTATGGAGACTAACGGTTGATGATCAGTCCAAAGGGTGATTTCACGACCATAGACATATTGGTGATTTTGTTCCATTCCAAAAACCTGGGCCAGGAGTTCCTTCTCAATTTGACTATATTTTCGTTCAGCTGATGTGAGTGCTCTACTGGTGTATGTGAAAGGTCGGCCATCTTGTAGTAGAACAAACCCAAGACTTTTGGAAGATGCATCCCCTTGTCCTTCAACTTGCATATTTGAGTCGAAGAATTTGAGCACAGGTGCTTTTGTGACTGCATTTTTTATGCTTTGAAATGCTTCATCATGTTCGCTGTTCCAATTCCATACAGCATACTTGTGTGTTAGTCTCCTTAAGGACTCACATATATCAGAGAGGCTGCTCAGGAAGTTTCCAAGGTATCTAACCATGCCAATTAGTCGCTGCACTCGAGAGACATCGTTTGGTTTCTCCATCTCTAGAATGGCTTTGATTTTTGCATGGTCTGCTTTGACTCCATCTGGAGTTAGAAGGTGTCCTATGAGGAGACTTCATCACATTTGAATTGAAGTTTACCAACATTGAGTTTGATGCAGCGCTCTTGGCATCTCTTGAGAAGAGCGATCATGTTTTCATCATGATTTTTAATGGATTCTGAGTATGTTTTTCCTTTCCCTGTCACTAGTGCATCATCAGCAAAGCAACGGCGTAAACTCCAGTGAGACCCTCCAGTGCTTGATCAAAGCGACTGGCTGGCTTGATGCCAAAATGGCATACTGAGGAATTTCCATCTTACCCAAGGTGTGTGAAATGTTGTGAGGTCTGTTGACTCATCATCCAATTCAATTTGCAGGTAGCCTTCCTTGAGGTTGACTTTGCTGAAGACTTTCACACCATCCAAGTCTGGTAAGATATCCTCAATGATGGGGAGGGGATAATGGCTCCTTTTCAAGGCTTGATTTAGGTGCTGGGGGTCAATACACACCCGCAATTTGTCATTGGGTTTCTCTGCGACAACAAGATTGGAAACCCAGTCAGTAGGCTTTGTCACTTTTGTGATAACCCCAAGAGCTTCAAGTCTGTCAAGCTGATCTTTTAGTTTACTCTTCAGTGCAAGTGGGACACGCCGGGGCGGCATAACAACTGGTTTGACTGTTTCATCAATATCTAAATGAAGTTTTCCTGGCATGTGACCAAGACCTTCAAACACATCTGCATGATTATTCATGATGTGGTCTCTTGTAAGGCCAGTTGTATGATGTGTAGCTTTGCCCAGATTTGCTTGTGGAGATGAAGAAGGTCTCTGTGCAGTTGCTTGGGAAGGAAAAGCGCTGCTGCAACTAAAGCAATCATTGTTAAAAGGCTCATCAATGTTATCATACTCTACAGTGAGCAAATGCATTTGCTGGGCAGCCTGTGAGCCTAAAAGTGGTATGTCGTCACCCTTGATTACAACAAAAGGGATTTCATAGCACAGATCGTTTTTTGGGATTTTTGATCTGCAGTGTGCAGGTACCAACTACAGGCAGGCTAGCTTTTCTGTAGAGGCTAAGGGGCTGGTTAGATAGTTGGATTTTTGTTCCAGGAGGGACAAACTTTTCTGGTAGCACATTGCTAGATGTACCAGAATCAATATGCATTGTGATTTTCTGGTCAGACAATGTGATGTGAGCAAAATCTTAGACTTGTACTGAGATTTTGAAACTGTATGAATATGCAGATGGCCATTTGCATCATAATCAACAGAGAGAAGATCATCATATCTATTAGAAACAGCATTCACATGAGGCTTAGTAGTGTTATCTCTCTTACCAGCGTGTTTACGTTGGAGGCACATGGCAGCAAAGTGGTTTCTTTTACCGCAGTGTTCACAAATCTTGCCAAATGCAGTACTCTTTTTTCCATCCGTGTTCACCACCACAATACTTACAATCATAAATAATGTTTCTCTTGGTTCCAAGATTAGTTTGATTTCTCTTCCACTTTCCTACAGCATGAACTTCATTGTTTAAGTCTTCCTTTTAACTATGCTATGAACAGAACTTTGTTTAACGACGCTTCGGACAGACACCCGTTACCAAGTTTGATAAACAAAACCTTTGACATGAATAATCATACAAATGATGATTTTTCTCTTTTTTTTGACCAAAGCTCGTAGCTACTGGATAGCAATCTTAATAGCATTCCTGAGAGTGCCTGAGTGAAAAATTACTTCAGGCCACTGGAAAACATGCATGGCCACCAGCAAAACATAGCGGAACCAATAGCCTATGGTGCCTTATGAACTCTTTGTTCTATCCGAAATGTTTTCATATGTTCCTTAAAAAATTTCAGATTAGGCAAAGCATACTAAGAATGGCACAAAAATTCCAAATTTGGGATTATGAAATCGATTTGGCATGAAAGTGAAATTAAAATGTTCTGGTAAGGTATGCAAAAACATTCTACTAATTATCAGCAATACAGTTGGACAAAATAGACTCACAATAGTAATTCTGTGAGTACCCAACTTGAACGGCCATATCTTCGGCTGCGAGCATGACAGCTCCCTCATTAAAAAATATATGGCTGGGTTGGAGGGTTACTTCGATAATCACACGGAGAAATGTAAATGATCTCTTTGTTCCTAATCCATCCTGGAATATCTGAACAATGTATAGGAATATGTGATGTGCAGTGGCATGTAAGAATATCAATAATAGTAATAATTCTTTTAATTGAGGTTGGCTTCTTGTCTCGCTAACATGCTAGTTAGTGCCAACTAGAATTGATAGGTTGAACCTGAAGAAAATCAAAAATCGAAAGGAGAAGGTGAAAGACCACGTATGGAATAGATTGTGAAAGCAGCCTCCAACCCAGCCATAAAAGGAACATCAGCCGTAGGCCGAGTATTAAGGTCCTTAGGTAGACCCCCGATTATGGCTGTGCGGAGAAAGCAAACACACTAACTTAAATGGAAAAAATAAGGCTGTCCAGTTTGTGCAGATGGTACCTACACATGACATGACGATGGTTTATCCAGACACCAATTAGAAACATCTATGATTATAAATCCTCTTATGGTAAGAAACGCTGATTGTTGTAATCCAGTGATTACCATTCAGAAGTAGGAGCTGATTAGCCTTTCTTATTGTTATGAATTCAGACTTAAGAACAATCTTACTGTTACCAAACTTTCTTCTATAATTTCTTAGCCAATGATTAGCTACAAGGATAGACTTTGAAATAGTTTATTATAACATTAAATTGTGAATTATCTTTCCAAGTACAATAGCAACAAGGATCATAATGATAAAACTTGATAAAGATTTCATCATATTCATAGAAATAATCCAGCAATAAAACGAGGGGTATTTCACTACCCAAAATGGCGTACGAGATTTCCGGAATTTCCTAAGTCCCAAAAATTTTTACTAGGATTTCCGGATTTCCAGACAGATTTGTCAGGGATTTCCGGATTTCGAGGGATTTCCTAAGGATTTCCAAAGTTTTCAAAGGCGTTAAAAAACCAATAAATCATCGTAAATGTTTCAAAAACTACGCTGATGTCGGTTCTTCAGTGGCGTAACGGACTAAAGTTACCTTTAGTTCAAAAACTAAGGGCCCCCGACCTCCCTAGCGATAACGTTCCTTTGCTATTTCACAATACGTTTCTTGTTATTTTACGTAAAGCTGGTTCTCTGGCTATGACAAAAAGGGTAAGGGGCCCCAGTCTGCTTGATATCTCATTCTATTAATGGGAAGTATGTTGATTAGCTATCAATTGTAATCTATACTGAAGTAATAATCCACATGTGTATGGAAGTTTTAAAGTTACTGCTTTTTTGTGAAAATAGATGTGTCAGATTTATTGTAGATTTGCACTTTTCCGTCAATAGAGGCTCTGACTAAAGGAGTCGCCAAGTAAGGCAATGAGGGCATTGGTGCAGTTTGTCAAATATCTTTCAAAACAAGGTGAACGTGGCAGGGTATTTTTGCGAGAAAGGCTGGAACTTTATTAAAGAGGCCTTCTATGCCAAAGTTAAGCCTTCTGGCCATCTGTTGCCGTTCTTAAAAATATTCCCAGAGATTCAAGAATTTCTTAAGGATTTCGGGATTTTTTTTCGGATTTCCGAGCAAAGTGTACGGGATTTCCGAAGTGAAATGCCCCTCGCAATAAAACATATCAAGCAGATACCGCTTGCCAACTGAAAGCATTTCCCTTGTCTTCAACTGATGACTTGATATGTAAAGTTGAGACTTATTCCATTTTCTAGATTGGCCAAAGACTTGTATGTTTAAGCCTTCCAACTAATCAAGTTTCAGAAAATAACTAAAAGTGGAGATTTTGAAAATTAGTAATTGAGAGGCATTTCAAATGTATACAACATTGTCTGCAATTCTGCAAGTACCCATTTTTTAAGGATAGAGATTGACAGCAAATCTATGAAGCAAAGAACTTGAGCCATTCAGGCAAAGGATCATCTCAAAACCAAAGTTCCTGCTTTCTTTCTTCTTTTTAAGGTATAAAGATGGACCTCTCACAAAACCACAAAGGCTGTTAAAATAGCCAAAGCCTCCGTGAAGATTGAAATAAATGAGAACAGATCGCGAGGTTGGCATAAAATTTGGCAACTGTACTGTCAATGATTCACAGGAAGAGAATCTCACATCTAAATCTTCGGTATGTAAATATTGTTTTCCTTTTCTTTTGAGAAAATTTATATCACACCTCTGGAGGGACCATCATGGCAACAAGGTTACATTGACGTTTTACTGCTACATCTTTGCCATCTTAACCCGGGGGTATCTTTAGATTAAATTTTTAACAAACTATGTGCGTTGTAACAAATGTCCACTGAAGACCTGATAAAGGCAATTTTTTAAACAAGCCAGCTTTAACAATACATCGGGAAAACAGAAAAAATGTGCAATTGCTAGTGACTGAAAGTTCAAAAATATTAATAATTTGAGCCCCAGTTCTATGCACAAAATTTTCCTGCCAACAAGTGTAAAAAACCATTTGAGAAATACCAATATATTCTTACTTCCTATGGTACAGTACATGCAGTTAATTATGGCACTGAACTAATACAGAATAGGGGCAGCGTATCTGGCAATCTCCTCCACTGGACAAAGAGATTCAAATTCTGTGCAACAATTTAAGAATATGAGCTAAAATTTCTTATAAATCCCAATTAATTTGGTGGCATCATGAGCCCCTGAACTTTGAGAAAATAAATTCTCTTCAAACAAGAAATTTCAAGATGGTCACGTTCAATAGCTTTGCAAAAAGAAATATTCCTAGCTCAAATTCTCTCATAAAATATTTCATTACACATTTCAGAAAGCATACATTGCAAGTTTCCCAACACAATCACTTGGTTCCAAAAATTCCCTGGGGAGGTGTCCTGGCACTGGTGTATTTTTATTTGAATTTTTGATAATAAACCTGATAAAATGAATGTGCTTAAGTGGCACAGAGGATTTTTGGAGAGCCATTTGACATCGGGGATTTGATCCCACGCAGGAGCAGATTTAAATTCTCCAACTGTTGTACCTTGCTTGTGCTAATATAAAACTGATAAGATCAATATAGTCTTAAATCCCAATTCTTTCAATTTGTAATGAATCCCACGTCTGGGAAAACAAAGTAATATTGAAAATGAACTATAAATCAACATGGTTTACAAGCTTGAGAAAACTCATTCATGTATATTTCTTTAAAATCAAAATTAAATTATAACAATTCTGATCCACATTTCTAAACCTTCTGAATTTTCCCATTTTGAAATCAGTTTTTCCATATAATTAAGTCCTGAATTTCTGGGGAATTGAATATCAATCAGCCTGTATTCAGAGCTTCAAGTACTAATAATGCACATCTTAAGGCATACATTTCAAAACGTGTTTCATTCTTTAAAAGGAGGACTGCCCTTCAGCACCAACCCAGGGGTCCTCCATTCATAATAATTCTTGTTCACATTTCTTATATCAAATTCCTTTCTTTATCCAGTAATCATTAACTCTTAACTTCCTTGGTATTTAAAATTGAACATAATTAAACCTGGCTCCCATTCAATCAAGTATTAACAATGTCATCATAGTATATTTTTAGTATTTTATGATCATTCTCATTCATAATTTTGAATCTCAAATGGACTGTCTTCATTCACTGATTACCAATTTCCAAAATTTTGGCATTGAGAGCTTAAAACATGAAATAACCTGGCTCACACTCATTCAAGTAATAACAGTTTCCTCATAATATAAATATGTATTTCATAATTCATAATAATTCTCATTCAAACATTGGTTGGAAAGCGCAGCTTTATTATAAATCGTAACATTAGGGCCACGACGAACATCATTTTGAGAGTCATTTCAGAAAAGACAAACCGTAGTTAAATCGACATTTCCAGTTGGTTAAGAAGACATTTCCAGTTGGTTAAGACAAATCCATTTGCAAAAATTAATTAATTAAGACATGTTCAGGACGTTTCGAGACGAGCTTGTCTCGTCTTCAGCTAAATCAAACTTACACGTGTGAGGTTTTATAGTGATAATTATTCTAGAGAAAATGCATAATAAATTATCAATCATACGATATCTAAATAAGGAAAGTCCATTTTTGGTCACAGGCCATCCTTATAACCGATGTTGCACATGAATTCGGTAAGTATTTAGAAACGTTGCCTAACAAGTCCGCAGTGTCCTCGCAAGCTTGTAAGTTTGTTTATGAACACTTTCCGCCGCTCGTGAAATCCTTGCTCGTCATGGTAAGCTTAAAGGTCGTGTAAAGTCATGTAACTACCTTCAGTTGGAAGGAGGTATGCAAGGTGGAACATACATCTTATCTCTTAACCAAGAGTTATTCAACCGGATGTGTCGTTAAATTTTGTTATCATCGTAGATTGACATGGACATCTTTATGAGAGACATTCTTATCGTTATTACTTATCTTACTTATCATCGTACACAAAAAAATCCAAAAACAAGTTTTGTATTTTTTGTCAGGGAGGGGCAGACTGTAACAGGAATTTCGTCATCCTATTACATGAAGTGTAACCTCGCTATGAAACATAACTAAATGAATGAACTATGATATTTCCTTTCCTGTCATGCGCAGAACGTACCTATTGTTTTGTAGTTATGTACGATTTCCGCTAACTATAAATGTAAATGTAGGTTAGTTTTTAGGAGTTCTTGATCATATAGCAGAAAAGACACACGTGACATTTCTCTTGACACGAACTGTAGAAGATTCTAGCATCGAAACGTTTTTTATAAACAGTTGTGTTTTTTTAATTAATTTTTGCTAATGGATTTGTCTTAACCAACTGGAAATATCGTCTTAACCAACTGGAAATGTCGTCTTAACCAACTGGAAATGTCGTCTTAACCAACTGGAAATGTCGATTTAACTACAGTTTATCCTTTCTGAAATAATTCTCATTCATATTTCTGAAATTCAAATAACTTATTGCTGACTCTCAAATTTCTGGGCATTCAAACTTAAACATTAATTAACCTGGCTCACTTTTAATCAAGTAATAATAATTTCATCGTGATATATATTTCAAATTTCATGATAACTCTCATTCATATTTCTGAAAATCAAATAACTTTCTTCATTCACTGATTGCTAACTCACAAATTTCTGGGCTTTCGAAACTAAGCGTTAATTAACCTGGCTCACTTTCAATCAAGTAATCATAATTTCTTCATGATGTATATTCCAAATTTCATGATAATTCTCATATTTCTGAAATTCAAATAACTTTCTTCATTCGCTGATTGCTATCTCCCAAATTTCTGAGCATTTGAATTAAACGTTAATTAACCTGGCTCACTTTCAATCAAGTAATCATAATTTTGTCATGACATATAGTTGAAATTTCATGATAATTCTCATTCATATTTTTGAAATTCAAATAACTTTCTTCATTCACTGATTGCTAACTCCCAAATTTCTAGGCATTTAAGATAAAACGTTAATTAACCTGGCTCACTTTCAATCGAGTAATCATAACTTGATCATGATGTATATTTCAAATTTCATGACAATTCTCATTCATACTTCTGAAATTCAAATAACTTTATTCATTCACTGATTACATATTCTCACTTTCTGGGAATTTAAAACTGAACATAAATTAACTTGGCTCTCAAAGTATATCAAGTATCAAATTTCATCATGATATGTACGTCATGTTTTATAATGATTCTCATTTATATTTCTGGACCTCAAATAACTTTCTTCATTCAAATCAATAAATATTCATCTGAAGTTCTACGGCATTTTGACTCGAGCCCGTAGTTTACAAACAACTATCTAAAATGTCCAAGCTGGATAATACCTCCTATTATAATCCTAACAATTATAATCCTAAATCTTAAACTGTAAGTGGTTTGCTTTTCACTATAAATCAAACCAGAATAAAACTGACAAATTTAACACAACTTTTACCTCCTTTCATAACATCGTGGAAGGCGATATTAAAACTCATCGTGGCCTAAAAGCAGGCCGGCTTCGTTTAGGCCAAAACTTCTTGAAAAGAACATAAAACAAAAACCGTCAACTAAAGTTTTGATAGTAATTAGAGGATGTAACAGGATAACAGACAATCAGAAGCTGAAAAAAGCTGCAAAAACCATGCTTACATCTTTGCACGTGTTATGCTGCTTTCGCGCCAGATCAGCTCGAAGTAGTTAGGCCCAGGCCGTCCATGCGATGTGCCCCTAGGAAATGCAAACGCCCTCTTGCAAATACATTGAAAACGGTTTTTGCTGCACTTGTTTTCAATTGCATCACCTGCGAACAGCTATTAAGCCATTAAAGTTTATTGGGATGTCAGTGACGGCGGTATGAGCATCGGATTTTGAAGCTTCCTTCAGGCTGGTTGTTGGTGTAAGAAGGAAGAAAAAGATGTGCCTTTAGCTATGTAAACGGATTTTATCTCTTGGGACCATTTGTACAATAGAATTTCTTTTGGGTCCCCTGGGATCCGGAGTTTCATACCAGTGAGAATATGCCAAAACTATGTTTAGATGCTTAGACATGACTGCAGTACCTTCCAAGTAATATGATACAAGAAACATTTGAAGATATAGTAAAAACCTTTGAAGAGTTTCCTTGGTTAAAATAAATAGTTTCTTAAGTTATACTTAGCCAGTACTTGAGTTTCTTAATTTTTTGGTGATATGAGAGTTGAGTTTCTCATAAGCAGTTTCTTATAAAAAGTTCTGTATCTACTGTATACAATATCAAATGCTCATACCAATAGTACATGTGGGCAATAATAAGTACACTTGAGTTAAGAAAGGACAATCAAAAAAGTCAAAAGACGACCTTGCGTCTGTCATCTTTACAAAATCCCTCGGCAGAAGGATTGATAATCTAATTAGTGCTTTTTTCTCTGGTCTCTATTAGACGAGGGGGGATTTTAATAGTACCTTATCCTCACCGGAAGTGCTGCTATACCTTTCAGATAACTTAGATATGCGAGTGCGAGAAGGTCGCGGTTTGAAAGGTGGAGCAGCAACGAGCCCCCTTTTTTTTTTTTTTTTTACTTAAACTCAACAGAAACGCAGCATGGATAAAGGGGGTAGGACTGAAATTGTTTGAAGTTCCCCTCCTTTTAAAAAAAAAAAAAAAAAAAGGGGGCGAGTGAAGGTGCAACGAGAGAACGGCGCTGAGGGAGGAGGGCGGGTCGATTTTGATCTTTCCCGCCAATAAGTTGATTGGAAAACGTGCAAATGAGACTCTGCCGCCCTTAAACAGGGTACATTCCCATGGGACAGAGTAGCCCGAAGCCCGGGACTCCCAGGAAGCGCTTGTGTATCGGAAATAGCGTTATCTTCCGCTTTTCGCTAGACACTTCCGGTGAGAATAGTACCTTATCCTCACCGGAAGTGCTGCTATACCTTTCAGATAACTTAGATATGCGAGTGCTTCGAAGGCCGCTATTAGAAAGAAACTCGCAAGGAGGTATGAAGATAATAATAGTCAAAATAGACTTACAGCAGAAAAATCTTCAACATATATAGTTATCTCTGAAACTCTCTCCATTACTCAAGAAACGCAACAACCACAAACAATAAACAACAGCAAATCAACACAGGTGAAAAACCTAAGCCAAGTCTGAGTTACTGAAATAAAGGTTTGAATCCTTCCAAAGTATTTTTCGATCGGAAGAGAGTTCCAAAATGGTCTTCGGAGGTGGATGAAGATGGATGCGCATAATTTGAGAGGATTGAGCTTGGGCTGTCAGTTGCAAAGACTTTGTCACATTGGGTGTAGTATTTAGCCATGTTAGTACTTTTCCAACCCACGTGATTTGCGATCTTAGAATATGGTACGCCAAGAAGGGCAAGTGTCATAGAACATCCACTTCTAAAGCTATGCATCGTCTCACCATCAGAGATGTCGAGAGCTTCCAGATACTTTTTCAGATTCTTTTCGACAGCAGTGCCCACATACGGGGTCGTTGAAACTCTACCTTGACGGTCAGTAGTTCTGAACAGGTATCCGCCCTCAAGGTTGATAGACATTCTATGGCATAAGGAAAGATAGAGGCGCAGGTTAGTGACAGGACATACGGGTGAATCCTCGATTTTCTGTATCGCAAAGACGTTACTTCCATTTCCTCGCAGAGTTTTCCCAAACACTTGATTGAAGATAAAACCGTCATTGTTAGACGAGGCGAGGATGTCCATGGACTTCACCCTTCCAAGGTCTGATCCCCGGTCTCCTGAAAAGAAGTCGACTGAGAAAAATGCCAAATCTCTTGCATAGATGTAGACAGATATTGGCTTGGCTTCCGGTGATTTTATCAAACGGTGGAGATGACTGCAAAGAGGTTGCAATTTGTCCAGAAACATTGGTACAGCTTGTACGGGGAAAGATCTTGCGATAGCTTGTTCTTCCAAAACCATTGTGTGGTATTGCTTTACCGAGGAATGAGCGGCTGGGTTGCCAAGGTGGAGCTCGTCGTTCCAAGATGGTCCTCTTCCATTCTCTTTGAAGATGGAACGAAGCTTTCCTATGTTGCTGTTTATCGTTCCAGCCGTTAATCTGACATGGCAGTGGCAGCTTCCCCTTGATGACTTCCCAGAAATGCAGCAGTCTTCTAAATGTACTTTTGTTTTGCCAAATTGGTCCCTCCATATAAAAAAAAAAAAATTGACAACATCACTGGGGGATGCCGTAGCCAAGGACTTCTTGCACGGTAGAGACCACAGATATGACTCTAGCTGATTTTGAAGGCTGCATTTCTGTTTCTGGTATGGCTTCTTTTTATGACGAGCTGTCAGGGCTTGAAGACGTTCGTTCACTTTTCCAAAGTCTATCTGTACAATTTCTGGAGCTTGTTGAATGCTAAGAGGCTGCTTCTGAGAACCACATCGTTGGCAAAAAGAACAATCATAGTCATTTGGGTAACCACGACTTCTACAGCCGATGGCTGCTTTCCAAATTCTCGGGATCTCAGGAGCTAGCTGTTGACAGAGAAAATAAGTTTGTATGCATAGAGGTCCCACGCTAATGGCCTTGTGTGCCATCCAAGCTTTGTCGTCGGGGGAAAAAAGAGAACGCCATCCTGTCCCTTACTGCCTAACAAGGCTCTATCTACCGATAAGGAATTTAAACTTGGCCACCAGTATTTTCTTGGGGAGACATCTGCGACGATGATGGTGATTTGCTTAGTGCGGGGTTGGAGATATTTTAGAAGGGCTCCCATAAGAACGAATGGAGGAAAAATGTAGCAGTTGGCGTCTGATGGTATGTCCTGTGTGAAAATATTGACGCCTCGAGTTCCCTTGCATGGGTAGGCTGAGAAAAAAGGGAGGTCGTTACCAAACCTGTCCTTTCTAACGTTGGAAGGGGTGGCCATTAAATCAAACGAGTGGGGGCCATAGGCTCTCTCAACAACTTGCCATGCTTTTTCTGAGAGACAGCAGTCGAGGTCAGAGTGAAATCTTGATGGGGCATCAGCAGCAAGAAGCTTTGAAGGGGTGTACTGAAGACGCAGTTGGATGTTGAGATTGAGGCAGAGGCAAAAGAGCTTCTTAATTTCGTTTGACAAAGGGATGTTCTTACCCCCTTCATTATTCCAAAAGCTGAGGAGATTCATGTTGTCGATAAAGGCATCCACTCTCGAGTTGACAATATTATCGGAAAAGGTTGCCAAAGTTTTGTACAGGGCTAGGGCTTCTCTTATGGCGATAGGAAGGGCTTTCTCGTCGTCTGACCAATAATCATGTGTAGTTGTTGTGGAGCTTCCAGAGGACAAAATGCCTCCCCATCCAGAATTTGAGGCGTCTGAGCTGATGCTTACCGAGTAGTGCTTCTCAAGGGACCACCGTAGAGGTTCTTGAAGGGAGTCGATAAAACGCCAGTGCTCGATTTCTTCTCTCAGATCTTTGGTCAGCTCAACAGGTCTTGATGATCTTAAACCTTTACTTATGTTGGCGTTAATTTCTCTGGTATATAATTTAGCTGCTGGCACTGCTAGGGCAAAGGAAATGACTTTCCCAGCGAACTTCTGCAATGTCCTCACACACACCTTCTTTTCTGCAAGGATGGATTCTCGGAATGTTTTAAATTTCTCTTTCTTTTCATTGGGTAGGGAAAAAGCTTGTTCTATGGAATCGCTGACAAGGCCAAGAAAGATGAGCTTCTGAGAAGGGAT
Organism: Aurelia sp. 4 Dawson et al 2005; assembly: GCA_964019985.1. Classification (NCBI taxonomy): domain Eukaryota; kingdom Metazoa; phylum Cnidaria; class Scyphozoa; order Semaeostomeae; family Ulmaridae; genus Aurelia; species Aurelia sp. 4 Dawson et al 2005. The sequence continues at coordinate 7,702,389 of OZ026509.1, forward strand.
GAGAACTGACTTGGTCAAGCCGATGAAATAGCCACAATGAATCAAGACGAGAGCACAAATGAATAAGCTTGCGTCGGCTAGTTCTATGTTCTTCCATTTGTTCATGATGGAAGAGGGGAGCTGGAGTTGGCCAACATGTCTGTCGTCGATGTATTGGGATAGGGGTACTCCGTTCGACCTGATGAAACTTGAGGCTCCGAGACCAACTGTCTGGTACACGTAAGCGCTGGCACTCCATCCAAAAGGTAGCGTATTGTAGGTGAAAAACCATCCCTTCCAATACAGGCCAAAAAACTTTTTGCTGTCATTAGTGAGCTTTATGTGATCATACCCTGATTTGTCGTCTAATTTTGTCTGATAGTGGCCAGAGCCAACATATCTGGGTAGATCTGTAATGGGATCTAATCTTACTGGAGGGCAGTTGATCCATAGATTTAAGAATCTCTCATCGTGGCACATGCGTGGCTTTGATGGTTCTATGGTAATGGGAGGACGAGGTGCGGGGGCTCGCAGTGTCCTTCTCTCCCCCAGATTGATAAAGATCCGTTCCTAACCCTGTCCAGAATGGTTTGACAAATAAAGTCTTCAAATTTGTCACATGTTTTACTGTTGGGGAGGGTGGTCCGTGGGGGTTGCTCTGACTCATAGGATTTTCCTTGAAACATGCCTTTAAAAAGGCCTAAAGAAATCAAACACCGAAACTCCTTGTGAGATGTACTTAAGAACCTCTTCACGCTTGTGAAAATCTTTCAAAATGAGGTTCCATGTGTTAAGGTGGTTGTGTAGTTCACCAGCAATGAAAGTTTCTGGATTTCGAAAGATTAGATCTCTGGCTGAGGCTTTTACAACTCCACATTTTACATCAAAAATAACAGACAGCGGCTTCTGGGTGGCTGGGCTGGAGGGCTGTCCAAGAAAATTACACCACTTGATGTTTGCACACAAACTGGCGATATCATGGTCTTTGTAAAGTTTTTCCAGTTGAAGGTTAAAATCGTGCAAGACGAATGGCTGGAATATAAAAAGGAATACGAGGAATGAAGCAACAGTAAGAGAAAAAAAAAAGAAAAAAAGAAAAAGAAAGGCAGCCCTCCCACCCAGTCACCCAGAACACAACTCCACGAGTCGAGTATAAGGTCTTTAGTTAAACCCCTGAGTGACCAGATAGAAGAGAGAAGAGAAGAGCTAAAGCTATGTGCCCTATCCTATTTTGCAATGTATTCATTAACCGCAGCGACCGCACAGCTAGCTGAAACAAAGAAGAAAGGTAATTAGAAAAAGCGGTTGGGAAGTAGACCTGCTTGCAAAAGAAAACCTCGCCATCAGCAACAACAACAGCAGCGAACAACAGGAACTAATGTAGTAAGTCTAGCTGGGAATAATTTTATAGCGGACCGTGGCAGCGATGTAGTAAGTCGAGATGGACTTCAGGCTTGCGCATCGTACAACCCAGAAATGGCTTAGGGCGTTGCCGGGATAAAAAGATATTCTCAGGTCGCTAATAGCCAGGAGGGGGGGGTTGAATAATAGGGGGTTAGAAAAAAAATCTCAAAAAATTAAAAGCCGGGGGAGGCTGGAAAAAAAAATTGATTTTTGTAACTTTCGTTTGCAATGGAAACTATAACTAAAAAGATTTCGCACGAAAGTCTAAATCTTAGCTGGGTTATACAAATTTGCTATGTAGCTTTAGTCTTGCTTGCAACTTGTAGCCAGAATTAATAAGCGGGGTGGGGGTTGAAATAAGAATGTCCTTGGTGGAAAAATTTACTAAAAATTAATAAATGGGGAGGGGGTACGCCTATTAGATACCAGAGAGTAGGTAGGCTGGGCGGGTTATAGAATCCTCATGAGGAAAAAATGCGAAATCAAAATACATCGGCGTGCATCCACGTTCGTTCTAGAATGTAAATAAAAATCCTCCCTTTTTAATGGAAGAGGGCTGTATCACTGCTGCGAAAAGCATGCGGGAGTAATTTTGGAACAAAGATCTATAAAATAGTTGATATTTGCAGGAGAAAGGGTTACTGACGGCAATTCGTACGAGATTATAGTATGACCAACTACTTGGAAGCCAGTAAAATATTGTTTGACGTGAATCTCGGAATCGGGCAACCTTTTAAAACGAAACATAGTTTTGGAATTACGAAACTAGACGAAGGTTGGATATGGCGGAATGGCGGAGGAATGCAGAAAAGACAGAGAGACGTTATTCGAAGTAGGATAGTAGCAAATAAAATAGAGCGAACGCAGCAAATAAAGCTACAAATCTAAAATACCAAAACACTATTACTGTTCTTTCTTCTGCTCAAAACACAAGTAAGTCACAATAGGGTTCAAATAGTCTCAAAAGTTTTTCTGGTTTCTTTGATGATATGGACTGAATCTTCGGGGGCAGCGGTTCGCAAGGTGGTCGGGAGCTGAGCAGATATAACAATACCTCATGGTAGCTCTATTCCTGGCGGAGGCACGGGGGGCATTGGGAAACTGGCGTGTGTTGAACGGGTTGACGCTGAAGAGGCTAGGGATTGTAGATCTTTTATCCTCCGGGTAATTCTTGTCAATTTTTGCAACCGAGTCGACAATTTTTTCGTAGTCTTTGTCACCCACCAATGATAAAATATAGCTCTTGAACTGATCGTCAGGTTTGTTGATACGAGCTACTAACATCGAGAAAACATTAGCGTAGTAGTCACTCCTTTCGTCTTTATTTTCCCTGGCAATATTCTTCAGCTGCTCAACTTTGTCCAAGGCTTTCTATTTGTCAAAATCTGCAAACGTGCGGGATGCATAACGGATGATGTCTCTTCTCATTGAGGAGACAGACGGTTTGTTTCTCTGTTCTAAGGCTTTTATTCTGTCCACAAGGGATTTCACATCGTCTGCAGCGGCGGCCTGGGAATAAGAAATAAAGGGAAACTCTATCAGTGCAACAATTGTGCAAAATATAAAGAAAACATCACGTGATCTCTCCGAAACGACACTTTTGGGAAAAGTTGAGGAAAAAAGTCCAAAGTACAAACATCTGCAATACACAACTCATTGGGGAGACAAAGCAAGGGGGTGAGGGAGGGCATTCTGAGGAAAAAATAATCTGAGGTGTACATCTCTCTAAAACGGAAAGGCAGAAGCCATAACATACCACTTAGGGAACAGAAAGCATGGAAATATTAAAGGATACCGGGGTGATAACTCAGGAATCTGAAGGGGCGACTCATAAGAACGGTAATTAAGGTACGCACTTGGGATCAAGGGGAGCACTGGGAAAAACCCGGAGGGAAATCGTCGATAGGGGTGGATCGGAATATCTGGGAGTATATCGGGTGAAAAGACTGGTGCGGCTAAAGCAAAAGCACCCTCATGGGAACATTAGACACGCAGCGAGGTAAGAGTACAATGGGGAAATAGGGAACAAATTCAAGCGGAAAAAATTTTGCAATACAAAACTATCAGCGAAATAAAAACACGAGGTAACGGGGGAGGGGGTTCTGGAGAAAGATCTGGGGTACGCAGCTCTCTAGAACGGGGAGGCGAGGGGAAAACCATGTCATAGCACTTAGGAAAAAAGGACAGGGCGGGAATATTCAAGATTGACAGAGGGGTAAACTCAGGGGGAACAAGGGAGAAAATTTAGCACAGGGAAAAGGGGAGGGGAAAAAGGGAACTGAAGGGAGACTCATAAGCACAACAACTGAGGTACGCACTTGGGGTGAAGGGGCAAAATGAATAAACCAAGGGGGCAATTTTCGAGAGGAAATTTGGGGGGGACCGGAATATCTGGGAAAGATTAGGGAAAGAATACGGGGGCGGCGAAAACACAAAAAGGGGGTCCTCGTGGAAAAATGAGACACGCAGTAGATGAGAAGGTACAATGGGGGTGTAAGGAACAGAGGCCAACGCAAAACATTTGCGATAAATAACTCACCAGGGAAAAGGAGCATGGGGAAACAAAGGAAGACTTTGGGGGAGAACAGTAATGGGTTTCTAAAGGCAACCATATGCTAAACATAGGGAGAGGCAAGATACCCACTCAGAATGAAGGTAAAAATACAGGGAACAAGGGGAATCATCGAGAAAAAATATCTGAGAATAGGGACGCGTGGGAACAGAAACTTAGGGGAGGAAAAGACGGGAAAAGAACAGACTCGCTAGTAAAAACTAAGAAACACCGTCTTGGGACGGGGAAAATGCGGGAAAAACAAGACAGGAGCTCAGTCACATGGGCAAAACAGGAGAAGCAAGGGGAAATCTTTACAGGCAACGGTAAACTGCATAACATAAAAAGAAAAAGAGCTCTAAGCAAGGGCTGGTGAGAAAAAAAAGAGGCATAGCGATAAACAAACGAATTTTCAAAACGAAAACGAAACGATTAAAACGAGACAAGAAAAAAGGAAGCCACGAAGGAAAAACTTACAGCATTCTCTACACGTGGCTCAGCTTGAGGCGGCGGAGGGCCCTGATTCGCTTGATTTACTTGCTCGTTAGGCTGTATAACGACTTCATTGGCTTCTCCCCTTTCGATGTTCTGCTCAGCGGGTCTATCACCTACAGCTCTAGGCACCTGAGCCATGTTTCCAGGTAGTCAGCGCCGTTCTTTTAGTTAGAATCGATTTTGATCTTTCCCAGGCCAATAAGTTGATTGGAAAACGTGCAAATGAGACTCTGCCGCCCTTAAACAGGGTACATTCCCATGGGACAGAGTAGCCCGAAGCCCGGGACTCCCAGGAAGCGCTTGTGTATCGGAAATAGCGTTATCTTCCGCTTTTCGCTAGACACTTCCGGTGAGAATAGTAGGGGAGTTGGAAAGAATCTCAAAAATTAATAACCGGGGGTTGGAAAAAGTCTGACTTGTTTAAAATTTCGTTATTGCAATGGAATCTTTTACAATAAATAGTTTTCTTTTAAAGTTTAGTTTTTACATGTCCTCTAGCATATGAAAAATGTTACCATCATCATCATGAGCAATTTCTACAAAAATTTTCTTGTCTTCTTTTGAATTGGTATGGACATTCTCTTGCCTGGTCTTCCTGAGGATTCTTTTTTTCAAACTGTGCCTTCCTTCAAAAAAGCCTGCCTTGATCTAACTAAGTTGTGGTTTAAACATTAATTTTGGACATTAAATGGCTTCATAGATATTGCTCGTGCTTTCTTGAATTCTCAATCTTAAAAATACGATGCAATGACTTCACAGGTTTTGCTCGAAAGTCTCGATCTTAGCGGTGTTCATGGAATTTTGCTGTGTAGCTTTCGTCTTGCTTGGAGCTTGTTGCTAGAATTAATAAGCGAGGGGTTGGAATAAGAATGTCCTGGATGGAAAGTTTTCAAAACATTTAATTGCGGGGGGTGTGTGGGGAAGTCTATTAGAGACCAGAGAGTAGCTACAAAAGAATTCCCTATCTAAGGGGTCAGTCATATATCGATTTTGTCCTCGCTTAGCGTCATTTCGACGTTAATGGAAGGGGGGGGCAACAGCCTTCAGCAACAACGACGCTAAGGACAAAAATTATGTACATCGATTTTCTTGAAGATATATTTCTGCAATATTGTGCGGGCTGCGATAATTTATGTTTTATTTTCGTTCCTGAACCAATTTTCATGCGATCTGCTCGGTCGGGGAATGTTCGATAAAGCTTCGTTGGAATACCACAAGAGTCTAGACCCGGTACTTCCCGCGCCTTTTTCGTAAGGTCTACTACAGCCCTTTGTCAGTTTTGAATGGACCGACGCTAAGGGTGGGGGGTGGTGGTCTGAAAGTTAGCGTCGAAATGACGCTAAGCGGGGACAAAATCGATATATGACTGATCCCTAATCTGGGAATTAATATATATTCTTGGTTCGCAGCCACCCCCAGTAATAAAAATACTTTATCTGGAATTGCAACTCATTTTTTCTGGAAAAATACATCTCAGCTAAGGAACTATGAGCCGGGGTTGAGTAAAACACTTACCTCAAAGTCTGAGCAGTTCATACGAAGGTATCTTCTGAAAGAGTTTATGTCATTGACTCTTAATTCTGCCAACAGTTGGTTGTATGCTCCAATCGATTCTCTTTTAGAGAGCCAGTCCCTAACCCATATTGCACGTCTCTTCCTCTTTTTACGCCTAATAAGCCTGGCTGCAGCGGCAAGAAGCAACAAGGATGACACACCAGTTAATCCCACTGTAGCGTGCAGATTGACTTCAGCTATCTTTCTTTACTACTGCATCCTAACGCATTGGACCCCTGTTTTAGTTTTTTACTAGCAAAACAAGGTGACTAATAAAAGTTGTGAGGCACTCGATCCGATTCCGTTTACACAAAAGATTTTGTTTCCTCCGATTTTTGAAGCAAAAACGGGCCGACAGATCGCAGAGTGTAAACCCGGCTTCAGTCCAACACTCTCAAAAAGTTGAAAGGGCGAAGGCGCACCTATTTCGCTCATATCATGAATGATTCCCTTGGAGCTACTTCGGACACTGCCTGACGCCATTTATAACAGAACTTTAGTTTCGTGCCACAGCTATCTAGCAACTACTGCCAGAAGTGACGTCAGAATTCAAGCTTGGTGTTGTCGGGCGTCCATGAATCAGCAGGGGTCATGGGGCATGCAGTCATATTCCTTTCATGAGTGAGAACCGTACCAACAATACGACGAATTTAGGGTCCTTTCCATGCTCTTATAACCCTTAATAGCGAATTGTGAGAGCTATAATCCTCTCTGAAGCCAGACAGTAGACTTGATAGAACAGGCTTAAAGATCCTTCCATTTGTCCAAGAAATGCTCTCTCGAAAATTTATTCTCTCAAACTTTGGACACCAATGGCAAGACACTAACAGGCCTGCAATTACCTTTTGTAGTAGTTACCCCTCATTTTAAAACCAGGCAACGCATCAGCATCCGTCAATTTCTTTGAAAAGTTAGATTCATAGGTGGCAGGTTTGATGCAGTCGGCAGGGTATGGGCAATCTAAACTTTCTCTTGGCGCATCCAGGACACATAATAGATACAACGTTAGAAAAGTAATATAAACATTTCCGCTAGCCTCCTTTCCCCGCAAAACGGAACCAAACGCAGGGACAATTTTGGGCACTGAAAAAACCTCCTATTACGACTCTTCCACCAGCCGTCTTGGTGAATATTTGCCACCTCACTATTTGCAAGGTTATCTAGACAGATCCAAGACCACGCATGTACCTGCTAAATGAAAGATCTTAACTTTTTCCGAACAAAATGGTTAACATGGCCTCTGATTTCAATTCAGTTCTCAAATTGCATTCTTGTAGAAACTCCAAAGTCGTGCTGCAAAACTCGTTACCAACAGTGCATTTTATCCGCCCACTCTACCAGTTATTCGTGCGCTTCAATGGCCTACTTTTAGGGAACTCATTGATTTTGAATCACAGAAAATGGTTTTCAGATCCCTTAAAGGAGACGCACCTTCCTACACGAATGACATGTTCACGAGAGTCAACAATGCCACTGCTCGTTCTCTCAGGAATGCTGAAGTCAACCTCCGGTTGCCATTGTTACAGTCAGCAGGGGGGGGGGGCAGAAATGCCTCTCGTACCGAGGCACTAAGCTTTGGAACAGTATTGGTACCGAGGCTAAGAATTCTTCAACCTAGAGAGCCTTCAAGAGAGAGGTGCAAAAATGAGCACTAAAATCTTTTTGCTTCTTTAGTTTTCGTTTGTTTTGCGACAAATCGTAATATCAATTTAGTTCGAGGGTTTACTGTTTGGAATCAATTAAGCCTTGAAATAAAACTGCTCCTTCGCTAGCTGCTTTTAAGACAAAATTAAAATCTTTCTTGAAAGATCAAAGAGGTTGATGATCGAAATCAACGTCAGCCACATATTTTGACTCCAGAGTCACCTTTCTTTTTATATTTTTTCTTCTTCTTATATATGGGATTTTAATGCCGATAATTATTCATGTAATTAAGTAACTTAGGGTTTTAAAGCAGGGCACATTGTAAAACAGTAGATATCCATAGTTACTGAATGTATTTACCCTGTGGAAATAAATGAAAATGAAATGAAAAATAAAATGAAACTTCGATATTTAATGGTTTTATTGTAAATTATCAATATTGTTAAGTTTTTAGCATGGTCCCCTGTAAATCAGTTATTCTAACTGAGGGGCTGCCATGGGTAAATAATATGAAATCAATTAAATCAAATCAATCAATCAACTGTACGTATGAAGTACTGCACGTTACTGCCTTTAAGGCAAAAATGAGATACCTCAGTAGACTTGACCCAAGTTTCCCTGACGGTCTCTGCAAAAAAATTCAAAATGACATAGGAAATGAATACCATGGATACGTCAATATATCTAAATACGAACCTGCGTAAATTGGCAGCCATTGCAAGCTATGAAGAGGCAGACTCTCACACATTGCATCTGCTAGGCCAGTTTGGAATCTCCTATACAAAAGGGTCATGTGACTTACATCAATATACGCACTATCTTGTCCAGCACCACTCATACTTTGCAGATTGCTGATTACAATGAGCGGATGCCCCTTGATAGATTCTTTTGGTCCAAGTATTTCCTTAGCAGAGCTACCATTATCCAAATATGTTGCATCTTGGTTTACAGACTCAAACTTGACATTGCTCTTCTTGATCGTATAAGTAGGAGTACCAAAAGAGGAAGAAGCTGTCTTTCTCCGCTGCACCGTGATTGTCTCATGTTCCAAGCCTTCCAGCCCTTGACAGTACCCTTGTTCGATGTTCCATAAAAGACAGTTTTCATCGGTCTTGGATTGACACAAAGAGCAATGGGGAGCTACTTTTCGTTGTATATCAGATTTAATGTGTACTTCTCTAAAAAAAATCATAACAAGACCATAAGTTCGCACATTACGCTGATAACAAGAACAATCCTGGCGCTCCCTAGTCCCTGCCTCTTGATTCAAAGTAATGTCAGAAAATAGCTCTTTTACGCATCAAAGAGATTGATCAAGTTGAACATTTACAGAACTCTTCCTAACTGACTACATCAATTTGTCAAAAGAAAATTTGCAGCGACTTGGTGAAGGGGAGCGATGAAAAACGTGTCTTTTTTAACAAAAGGACTCAAAGAAAGTAATACAAGTATGATTTTACAACAACCAGACGAAAGATCCACCAAAAAATCTTGTTGTATCTAGCTTGCTTTCTAAAGGACTGGCTATCATAAGAATTTTATAAGGAATGACCTAAGATACATGGTGCCCCAAAAATTATTAGACTCTTGATTGGTTCTCGAAAAATAACAACATACTGAACCAGCTCTATAGTACGACCACCGTCCTCTAAAATCGTAAACTATTTTGGACACTAGCGGGTGTCCCAAGAGAAGCATGAGCGCTTGAGCAGTTACTGTGAGGGAGCCTTTGATTCAAATATTTACAGTTACAGTTTCAGTCATAGATGAGCTCTCAACTTAGATTTTGCGACCTTGCATGTCCAAATGTGGTTTGTATTCTCAAAAGAATTCACCTAAACGGGCAAAATTCTTGAGGCAGGCTGAGACATATGGTTATTGAATTATGGTACTACTATCTATGCAGCATTTGAAGAAAATTTATAGTCAGCTCAACCATCTAAACTTCTCTTCTTCAAAGTTTCACTATCAATTAAACAATAGCATCGATGAGAGGAAATGTTAAGAACAGATGCATTCACACTATAACAGTTCGCAACACTACTTTCTAGGACAGAAGGGCAAAATGAACAGGGACTGTGTCAAATACTATTCTAATATTGAAGGATCTTTCTCATCTAAATGTCGTTACTATTGTGATTGCTCAGTAATACTTGCTTTTGAATTAGTGAGAGTAAATTTTACTTCCATAACTAAACAAACTTCCAAAAATGATGTGTTGTTGAACAGCCCAAAACCTTTTACCGAATTACGCAAATATAGTAACTGCACAATTCTATAACCATCTGTCTCAGTCTGCTTCAGAGATTTGGCCTGTTTAGGCGAGTTAATCTGCGAATAAAACCTAATCCAAGGTCAAAAAATGGCTATTTGTAAACACCGGCATTGGAATACTGGCATCGGTATTGGAATTGGCATTGGCATTGGAATTGGCATCGATATTGCACATGTACAACGAAGCATGCAAAACTGATCAGGGGGGTTATGTGACTGCGCTTTACGCTATCTATTTGCATTGTACTGCCAATTGCATTTTATCGAAGTAATCTATCAAGCTCGATCAGCCCAAATATTTATCTTTTCTGAAGGTATCAGCCTTCTGCATTCGTGAACCAAGTCAACAAATCAAGCCCTGGCTAAGGAAAAATGAAGTGAGGGGCAAATCACTTCCCAAGATAGCGTAGTACGTGGCTTTTGTGATTTTAGAATCACATGATTTTATGCGAGTTTTTTGGCAATTTCACGGGGATTTTTATTTAATTATCTCTAGCGATTTTTTTGTGTGACTTTTCAGTAATTCTTTAATGATTTGTAATTTTTGTGCTTTTTGCATGCAATCTTTTGTGATTTTGTGATGTTGGAATGTGATTTTTTTGTGATTTCAAGGAAAATGTACGAAAAAAATTAAATGATTTGCCCCTCGAACTGAAGTGGACTCGTGATGTGAGCCAAAAAAAAGCCTGACGTGAGAGACATGCTTGAAGTACACAACTTAGAAGCCCACGATCTTTCTACAACTTTCCAGAATAAATACTCAAAATAAATACTCCATATTATTTAAATACTCAAACTTTGTCCCTTTACGTTTACACGATGTGCCTTATGTGAAACAATGTGTAAATACAGACAAATAACTTTATAGATTCCCTCGACTGAAATAACAAATTTCTTAAATAATTTTGGCCGAGGACATTCAATTCCCGTAGGTCTCGTGCACCTTCTGGCCAAAGTCTTATTTTTCTCAAGAAAAGGCCATTGAAAGTCTGTAAAAATCCCTTTTTTGAAGAAATGCTCCTCAATTTAATAGCAGTTATATGTCCCCTGCCAAAATTATTTAAAGAAACCTGTTATTTCAGTCATGACTTGATTTGTTTACATTGTGTACGAATGCAGAAGGCTCATACCTTCAGGAAAGAGAAATATTTAGGCTGAGCTTGATAGATTACTTTGAACAAATGCAATTGGCAGAACAATGCAATTAAATAGCGTAAAGCACAGTCACATAACCCCCCTGATCAGTTTTGCATGCCTCGTTGTACATGTGCAATATCGATGCCAGTTCCAATGCCAATGCCAATTCCAATGCCGATGCCAGTATTCCAATGCCGGTGTTTACAAATGGCCTCAAAAAATCTAAGTTAAAGGCAATCTGTCTCATTCATAATTGGCTGGGATTGTAAAAGGGGATTAAATATATAAAATTTATGTGCAACATAAATACAGTTAATTCTTCCATAGTCACAAGAGAGAACTGTTCACAGTTCTCTCTCGTGACTATGATTCTTCGAATGGGCTAATTTGTGGTTGTTTAACACTATACGGAGTAAAGTCAGCGCCTTCTAATTTTCTTACCCATAAGGATTAAATATATCTCTTCGGCGGATAGCACTGAACCCCCAAATGATAGGATAAAAGATTCATTAACAACTTTGGAATCCCCTCTTGGGTAAATGTGCTAATGTTGGGCTCAGTGGCCTGACCATGTAGCCACAGCAGTTTGAATTCCAGCAAACAATGGTGCAGACCCATATAAGGGAAATTATAGAAACAGCCGTGCCCAATCGCTGAACCAAGCTGAGTAAGCTACCCAATCACAAGGTGTAAAGTGCCGAAACAATACATTACAACACGAGCATGCCCCTAAGAGTAAATCACATGGAAGATCTGCCCAGTTGAATCTTGCAAAGCTAGCAAATATTGACAGAAAGGGGAAACAACTGAGGATCAGTTAAAGCAAGTACACTCCTCGGTGCAGTGAGGGCAAGAGCAAGAGCAAGGAACGAACAAACTAATACTACACACAGCCAACAAGACATTTAGAGATGAACTGCCTGATCAAGTACCAGAGGCTGTATTTGATGCAACAATGATTGCAGCAGCGACAGGTTTGCCAGTCGTCTGTGTCTTGAAAACTGCGATGAAACGGCACGCCCAAGGTGGCTTTCCACACCCACAGACGTCAACAACACCAGCAAGCAGAGATACGATTGCTATACCAGTGCTCAGTGAATAAATTGAAGTTTCTCAACACAAAAACAATCAAAGGAGTCGTTCTCGGCTGGCAATATGTTACCCTCTTGTACCCCGACTGGGCGTAGATACACTGACTTCTTACAAAGTTACCTTTCAGCTGAAATTAGATTATAGAACATTGATTGGACAAAATGGCATTATCCAAGAAAAATGATGAAAAAACCACGCTCATCACTTCCTGTATGGTTGCACTGAAAGACGACACTAAGACAACTGGAAGTCTGGCCTGACATACATAACATGGCAGCAAGTTAAGTATCTCTATAAGATGACATATTTTCCTTTACATTTTCAAGTTCTCGCAATATTGTGATATTTCTTCCGCAAATTCCAAGCGAGGTTCGAAAGATTGACCAACGTTTTTTCCAAACTAAAACTGACGAGAAGCCGGAAAAGAAAACTGGTTTCCAAAGGAGAATGACTTCTGTATATACTTGTATACATAAAGCAAGAAAGATGCAGAAGCCACGGTTTCAGTTACTACTTCCTGACAAAGGACAAGACATGTAATGTCAAAAAGGCAATTTTGGCTAGCTTCTTCGTAATGAATAACATGACATGCTAAACGCACGTTCTCCCCCTGTATTTGTTGTTCCTTTCAGGCGTGATAATCCGTTTGCAATCGCCACCAGTACAGCATATGACATCTGGAATGAGCAAATGTGATGTGAGGATGCTAATTTCATGACAACATGTCAGGACTGTACCTATGACCGAGCAACACAACGCTGATGAGTATATCTGCCGCATTTGACAAGGTACTTTGTAATTCTAGCCTGCATATAGGCATGAACAACTGTTTTTCCTGAGTTCGCGAAGGTGACGGATCTTCTCAACTTATATATGGTATGAATTATTGCCCCTAAGGGCTATGTATAGATACATTTGGTACAGATATCTAGATGCTATCTTTATTTGCTGTCAGTGCTTTTAACTTCCAAGCGTGTACGCACCATGGCATCGTTTAAAATATGCCAATTCTCGCCTGGCTTCCCGAATATGTCACGTTATCCTTGTTACAACGCAAATCTCATCTCTTAATGCTGTTTTAAATGACATTAGTGCACTGAAGACAATTTGCAGGAAATTATGTTGTTCTACGCTTGTGCTGTATAAGATGTGATGACGAAAGTACCACAGAATCGTCTAGAAAAGATTTTTGAAGTAGCAAACATAATAGACTGCTTCTCTCCTGGATTAGGAATAACATGAAATACATGGGAACTTAATCTGCCCGCTAGTGTAAGTCCCACTCGGAGATTCCGTTGAGTAGCCTTTTAATTGAAAGAAGTGAATAAGCATAAGACAATAACCACTGTAACCTTTGCACAACAGACATGGTCAGTTCTTGAGCATTGTGATTTCAGCGTTTAGTCTCGCGATGTGCATGGATACCATGGTGAATCTTGTTTCGATTTTAATAGCATCTCATATTTGCAAGTACCCTTGGTGTCGTGCTGGTGTTCCAACGGACAAATTTAACATTCTCAGGAAATTTCATTTCATTTCATTTCATTTTTATTTATTTAGGCACGGTAGCCCCGTCAGTCCATGAGAACTGCTTTTCAGGGGGCCGTGGCACAAACGTTACCAGTTTACGATTTGATTCTTCTCTTAAAGGTGGCAAGAGATGGTGCCTGTTTAACATCAAGTTCAAGGCTATTCCAAAACTTAGGTCCACGAAAAGATATAGCCCTCTGCCCATTGTTAGTTTTTCGTAAAGGTATCGAAAGATCAGTTTCGGTGTTTCTGAGTTCCCTGACATTTCAAGTCGACCTTTTTCAAACAAGCTGGAAAGGTACTCCGGGACGAGACCGTTTAGCGATTTGTACACTGTAGTTACGGTTTCGCCTCTAATGATGTCGCTTACAGTAGGCCATTTTAAACTTTGTATCAAACCTATAGAAGGGGTATCAAAATTGCTTTTCGTAACGATTCTAGCAGCTCGATTTTGCAACTTTTGTAAGGTTTGCAGCTTGGTCACCCCGCAGCACCCCCATACCGAACAACAGAACCGAAAATGGGGCTCGACGATACCCGAATACGTTTTACTCAATGTGTTTTGAGGTAAAAATTTCCTGGAGTATTTCAGAAACCCAATTGCACGAGAAAATTTGGTACGGGCATTGCTAATGTGCTCTTCCCAATTTAAGTTCTTATCGATTATCACACCCAGGTATTTTACTCGGTCTACATTTTCAACTTGAGAGCCACCAATAAAAAATTTTGGATGATCAACAATTTTGTCAGTAATTTTCTTAATTTTGGGCTTGGAGCCTACAACCATAGTCTGAGATTTTAGGACATTCAAAGAGAGTTTATTACCTTGCATCCATAGCTTCAAATCATTCAGTTCACTATTTAGAGTTTGTTCTATGTCTACTAAACTCGAGGAGGAATAAGAAATACTCGTATCGTCTGCGTACATCGTCACTTTACCTTTCTTTAGGGCGAACGGAAGATCATTGATATAAATCAAAAACAAAGGAGGGCCAAGACAAGAACCCTGGGGCACACCACAATGAATATCTTTAGTTTTGGAGCATATCCCGTTAATTTTGCAAAATTGCTTTCTGTTGCTAAGATAAGACGTAAGCCAAGAATGTTCTAGATTTTCAACACCATATTTCCTCAATTTAGCTAGTAAAATGTCATGATCCACAGTATCAAATGCTTTTTTGAGATCAATGAAGATATTTGCAGTGTATCTGCCATCGTCCATGTTCACATACCAGTCATCTGTGTTGTTAAGAAGACACGTGACAACAGAATGAAGAGCTCTGAAGCCGGATTGGTTTGAAAACAGATGTTTGTTTCTGTCCAAATAATCGTATAATTGGTTATGAATAAGTTTTCAAAGACCCTAGCTAAAACAGGCAGAACCGATATTGGTTGGTAATTAGATCGGTCATCAGGTTGGCCACTTTTAAAAATGGGTGCTACTATGGCAATTTTCCAGCTATCTGGAAAGCAACCAATAGCAATTGAAAGGTTGAAAATATCACAAAGAGATTCTGAAATAACCGGAAGTGCAATTTTTAGAAAACAGCTAGCAATACCATCATTCCCACATCCCTTTGATGTTTTCAATTTGCTAAAACCTTTTCCTAATTGAAAGGTGTCAATAACGTGGAAATTAAACATAGTTTTTTGTGGATTAACCTCGTAATCTTTCTCAAGAAGAGGGTTTTTCGCTCTGGGAATTTTTCCACTAAGTGTCTCTCCTATGGTACAGAAGAAATTATTCATAGATTCTGCTATGCCAGCACTGGAAGAGATGTGTTTCCCTTCGATACTTATGCACGAAATGTTGGTTGTTTTGGATTTCTTGTTTAAAACGTTATTGATAGTCTTCCATGCGTTTTTGAGGTCTCCTTCGCAGGAAGCAATTTTGTGAGTGAAATACTCGCGCTTAAGCTGCTCATTTAGTTTGTTAACTTGGTTACGTACATGTTTATAGGACTTAATCAATAGTTCGGACTTTGTACGAATGGCTCGTCTTTTTATATTATCCCTAACCTTGCACATAAGTTTGAAGTCGTTAGTCAACCAAGGACAGAATTTGTCAGAGACACGCCGGTTACGTGTCGGGGCGTTTTTTTCAAGAATAAGGGAGAAAGTTTTTGTCCAGTTGTTAACTACAATATTTATATCGTCTGTATTCCGTACGATGCCTCTCCAGTCAACCCCTAAAAGGTCGTTTATAAACTCATTTTGATCAAAATTTTTCATTTGTCTGGTAGAAATGTTCTTGTGTTGTTTTTTGCAAGAACCACGAAATTTTCTAACACAAAAGATTAAATAATGATCACTGAGCCAAGATTTATGTATCCCCGAAGATACTATATTACTTTTGTTTGTCGTAGCTATGTGATCTATAAGAGTAGTATCATCCAACGTTGCATGATCAATGCCACCATCAAATCATCTATGGGATGCTCTCCATCAAAAATCCTGCCCCACCCCCTTATAAACGCAGGCTATGGTATTATGATAAAGCGAACATTGCGGCAATCAGGAAAAGTATTGAAATGTTTCACTGGCGCGAGGCCTTAGAGAATATCACTTGCCCAAGCCATCAAGTCGAAATCCTGAATGAAGTCTTGCTGAATATATTCTCCAATTTCATCCCAAACGAATTTGTCACTGTAAAGCCCAAAGACGTGCCATGGATAACTCGCTCTATAAAGAGCATGATCCAGAAAAAGAATCGTGCTTACAAGACTTTTATGAAAAACGGTCAGCCAGATGACAAAGTGGAAGGTATCCAGGATTTGATAAACCGTACATCAAAAACTATCGAGGATGCTAAGCATAAATATTTTATGAAAATAGGAGAAACTCTCTCAATTTCTGACACTGGTAATAAGAGATATTGGTCCTTAATTAACAAGATATTAAACAAAACGAAAGTGCCACTAATTCCCCCCTTGTTAGAAAATGATGTCTTCGTTTTAGACTTTGAAGCCAAGGCCAAAATATTCAATGATTATTTCATCCTTCAATGTAGTACTTTAGATACAGGAAGTGAAATTCCTGATGAAGTTATCTCGGATGTACCACCACTTGTTAACATTGCCATTTCAGATGAAAAGTTGCTCAAAATTATTCGATCACTAAATCCAAAAAAAGCGCACGGGTGGGATGGCATCTCGGTACGAATGATAAAAATATGTGACAGTTCTCTTTTAGTACCTTTGAAAATGATATTCCATTCTTGTATGATACATGGTTCCTTTCCTGAGGCTTGGAAAAGAGCTAACGTTGTTCCAATTCATAAGAAAAACAGCAAAAACCTTAAACAAAATTACAGACCTATTTCACTGCTTCCAATATTTGGAAAGATCTTTGAAAAACTCATTTTTGACAGTCTCTACCAACACCTGAATGTCAACGGCTTACTCAATCCTAACCAGTCAGGCTTTCGGCCCGGTGACTCAACCATTAACCAGCTACTCTCCATAGTTCATACAATCTCCGCTGCTTTCGACTGTAACCCTACACTCGATGTTCGCTCTGTCTTCCTTGATATTTCAAAAGCCTTTGATCGTGTGTGGCACAAAGGCTTAATATACAAGCTACGTCGGTGTGGAGTCTCTGGCAACCTGCTATCCCTTATTCAAAGTTTCCTAGCGAATAGAAAACAGCGGACACTCCTCAATGGCAAAACATCAGAATGGGGAAATATAACAGCCGGCGTCCCTCAAGGATCTATCTTACGACCTATATTCTTTCTGGTCTATATAAATGATCTGGCAGATAACATTAAGTGTAAAGTGAAGCTATTTGCTGACGATACATCACTCTTCACCGTTGTTTGCGATACTGAGCAAGCTGCTTTGGATATGAATCACGATTTAAGGATCATACAAGAGTGGGCGTACAAGTGGAGAATGTCTTTTAATCCTGACCCCATGAAGCAAGCTGTTGAGGTCATATTCTCCAGGAAACGCACCACAGTAAATCATCCCCCTGTCTCTTTCAATGACACGCAAGTTGTACGAGTTAACGAGCATAAACATCTTGGCATCATATTGGACTCTAAACTGACATTCTCTAGTCATATTCAATCAATTATTTCTAAAACCAGACAAGGTGTTGGGATGTTACGCTTTATGTCCAGATACCTGCCTCGGAAAACACTTAATGAACTGTATAAGTTATATGTTCGCCCACATCTTGATTATGGTGATGTTATATACCATATTCCATCTAAAAAGTGTGACTTCACTAACAGCCATACACTGAATAACTTCATGGAAAAACTAGAGTCTGTGCAATACTCTGCTGCTCGAGCAATAACAGGTGCATGGAAAGGTACTTCTCGAAAGAAACTTCTCGAAGAGCTTGGTTGGGAGACCTTAGATCTTCGGCGATGGAGCAGACGTCTTGTCCTTTTCTATAAAATTGTCAATAATATTACACCTGCCTATACTAGAGACCCTATTCCTCTTCTTCATGAACTTCCTTATTCTTTTCGAACGAGACCAGCGACTGGGCAAATATATGCAAGAACTGACAAATATGAGTCAACGTTCTATCCTAATTGTCTGGCAGAATGGGAGAATATTGATTCAGAAACACGAAACGCACCCTCATTAGGTATCTTCAAGGAAAAATTAAATAAGATTATCCGTCCCACTCCAAAACAAGTCTTTGGTATTCATGACCCTAAAGGACTAGCCGCTCTCACACAGCTTCGAGTTGGGTTAAGTGCACTTAATTTTCACAAGTTCAGGCACAATTTCAATGACACATTAAACCCGATGTGTCCTATAAACGATGGCGTTGAGGACACGGAACATTTCTTGCTGCATTGCCACTCTCACCATCTGCAGAGAAATAGTCTCCTCAGCCGCGTACAGGCAATTTTGCTGTCATACGGTTTGTTGAACCTTTCCAATGAGGAATTGGTTTCGATAATCTTGTATGGTGATGAAAGGTTACCTATTGAATCAAATAAAGCGATCATTAAAGCAACACTAGAGTTCATCGAATCATCAAAAAGATTCTCGTAAATCATTTCAATGAAATTTCCTCTCCTCCTCCCACCTTTGTATCATTTTATTTCTTTTCGTAGTTTGTAGTTTATGCTGTAATGTACTGTTCGTTCATTATTCTTGTAAATGTTTTATGTTAATTGTTAATGCCACAGGGTTGCAATGTATTCTCATTCTCCTTGTGGCATCGTCTTGGAACTATGTTCTGTCATTGTAAAATTTTAGACTGATGTAGAAAAAAAAAAAAAAGAGTAGTAGTGGTCAGTGTCTCACGAGTAGGGCTTTCAATTAATTGATGGAAGCCGAACAAATTATATAATTCTAGCAGACGTATGCATTTGGAGATTGCATTTCATTTATCCTATTTCAGAATCCTTTGAAAAGGCTAGAATATTTTATTTGGTTCACCTGGCTCCTTGTCACGACCCCAGGACGGAATAAATATTGTCTACTGTTATTAAATATGGCAAAAAGCTCAGGCAATGCCCAGTCCATTTTGTTCTTCTTTGCAGGTCTTCATAACCTCTTCTTGTCTTGGGCATTGCGCATGCGCAATTGTGGGAGTCAATTGTCCTCAATAGGCCAATTTGCCGTCGACTACGAAAAGTTGAAAGCACGTTTTCTCGTGCATGCCACAAAAATCTACTTTATATGGCCTATTTATACCACACAATGACATACAGGTTTATCCATTAGATGGACCATGCTCATCTATCTAATTGGATTTGCCAGGCACATCCCAGAATGGTACGGACATACCAGTATGGGACCCACCCTTCTTAGGCACATCCCAAACAGGGACCCGCCTTTGATGTATCATTTCACTCTTGGGCACATCCTCGGACGGACCACTGGCCAAATATCTGTCCAGGACCCGCCCTCTAAATTTTACTGACACTGCAGAATGATTTGGCTCTCTGTTCTGCAGTGCTGGTTACCCCTTGGGACAATTGCCCTCCCTCGTTTCGTCTCCAATGCCCCATTTCAAGCTTTAATAGTTAGACTTAATCTAGGTAGTATTGTATCTAAATTAGATTTAGATTAAATTAGCTTAATTAGATGACAAATGGGAAACAATATCTCTCTTCACTTCGCTCATTTCTGATGAAGTTCAACCAGAACTAGATGATGAGACCCCCCGAGGCCAACCTAGGCCTAATAAGGCCATACGGCTAAGGGTCTGAGCACATGAGATAGAATTAAATAAAATTTATGTGCAACATAAATACAGTTAATTCTTCGAATGGGCTAATTTGTGGTTGTTTAACACTATACGGAGTAAAGTCAGCGCCTTCTAATTTTCTCATGTTTTTAAGGTACATATACCTGTAAATGGGAATTGTAGCCTGCATGCAAAATCTACTGATTTCTTTGCATATAGGTATCTCTTCCAGCAGAAGAGCCCCTGCTGAAGGAGAATTCCCTTGAAGGAGGACACGCAGGGCAGGGATTTGAGAAGAATTTTCAATCAACTAACAATCTCGAACATTAAATAAAGCGTAGGGATGGTTTGACGAGCCTTTTCAAGAAATGCTGAAAATGATTGTTATCAATTAAGGTTATCTTTCATAGACCTTTGGAAAACGGTTACAAGAATTAAAGGCAGTGTGTCCCCTATTGTTCTGGCCTTAGTTGCTGCTTTATTTACCTCATGCAAAAACCTGAATGTAATTTGTTGTCTCCATTAATTGCCAGATTGGTTAATCTTTCAACTGCTACATTATGTGTCCCGGATACATGGAAGATTGCAATGGTCAGTCCTATCTCTTCAGTACCGCACTAGATCCGGTCGTGTGGTGATTCCCACACAAAAGCTAGGGGTTATCCCCACACCAAAGAAACGTTTGCGTAAACAACGTACGTCACAAAAAACATAAAACAATGTGCGTTCAAAAACCTTTGTACATACAAAGTCGAGCCTTTGTAGTTGTTCAATAGACTTTGTTCATGGTCAGAATAGCATGAACCGTTTGTTTTTCGATTCGCGAATGAAAAAACAACTCGTCGACGCTTTTTTCAAGTTAACTTCGAAGCGTTCGGGCCGAAGCCCAACATTTATTTGGAAACTTTAACATTTCATTCGTTCAGAAGAACAAGCTTATCACTGTAACTAGTTGTTCAATAGACTTTGTTCATGGTCAGAATAGCATGAACCGTTTGTTTTTCGATTCGCGAATGAAAAAACAACTCGTCGACGCTTTTTTCAAGTTAACTTCGAAGCGTTCGGGCCGAAGCCCAACATTTATTTGGAAACTTTAACATTTCATTCGTTCAGAAGAACAAGCTTATCACTGTAACTCGTGCCGAAGCACAAAGATTCGAGATAACAAGCTTTATCGCTGTATTTCGTGCCGAAGCACAGCATACAGATCAAATCCTTACTGGTTGCTGAAGCACGCGGAAATCATCCAATTTCACGGTAGTCAGCTAATCAAATAGCCCCTTTCCAACCACGTGATACAAAATTGGCCGTTCGAAGTCAATTCTTGAATACCCCCACAAATGTTGAAATGGCTACTAAGTTAAAATAATTACATGGAATTTTCATTGATAAATCAGTAGAAGGGATGCCCCTCTGCAGTTTGTAGCGTGCTTGGAAAAATCTCTCATTTGGAGCCCAAATTACAGTCATTTTCCGGTCGAAGAATATTGACATTCGTTCAAACATCGATAAAAGTCGCTGCAAATGAGATATAAGGATAAAATCTCAGCGATTATGGATATTGCCCTAAGCAATAACCCTAGCCTGCGTGCAGACTCTACAGTCAGTGCGGAGGAGCCAAAAGGAGAAGGAGGCTCCCTGTAGAGTCTGCGCAACGGCGACCAATTTTGTGTTTTGAGCTCTCAGATTTTTGTGGAACCGTAGGGGATTGCCTGCACGATTTAAATATTGTTCTTACTCATGTTCAGCCTATTTTGCGTGCGACAAACATTATACCAAAATTCTTTTCAAGCAGAACGCGCTGAACACAAGCAAGAACAAAAGTTAAATCGTGAAACCAGTCCCAAACGGTTCCACGAAATCTGAGAACTCAAAAGACAAAATTGGTCGCCGTTGCGCAGACTCTACAGGGAGCTTTCTTCTCCTTTTCGCTCCTCCGCACTGACTGTAGAGTCTGCACGCAGGCTAATAACCCAAGCACTGTCCCTTCAATTACATCTCAAAATCGCAGGTGATTTTCAGCAATTTCTGCCAGAAATGTGACCTGAGCCTAAGCTTCTTGCCGATTAAAACTCATTCGTTGACCCTAAAAGGGCTTAGTTTGTATCCTTGAGCTAAATAATTCACTTACCAACGACTCAAATGATCTATTTGACTTCATTTTCCATTTAAATGTCTCCAAATTTCGTTTACAAAATCCAGTATTTAGCAAGTTCTTGCAAATTTGTCGCGTTCTATATTTCTCTGCAAGCGCCAGTAGTCTCCTCAAAAACGTCGCATCGATAGGCTTTGTGCTACAGATAATGCGATTCGATACATTCATACACTCGTAAATAGATATGGCATGCCTGATTTTGCTCAATTCATTCAAATGGAAACAAAAAGGATCAAATATTTCTTGGGGCTGCTTGGTTGTTTGGTTCACAAAATGAATAGATCTAACACAAAACAACAAAGCAACAAAAAGTTTGTGCAAGAAATGTGTCAAATCTATTCATGAGTCAATGCAATTAAACAAAAGGAAAACAGCGGTAAACTTTCAACAAACGCAACAAAACATTTAGTTTTGTTGTTTTGTGTAAGATCTACTCTTTGGTGAACCAAACAGCCAAGAAATGTTTTATCATTTTTGTTTCCATTTGAATGAATAGACCCTTTCACGGTAGATCGAACGGGGGATTCGAATGGAGTTTTCGAGACCATGCGGCGTGAAATTTTGGATTTTAGAATTTTTTGGTTATCGTCACATATTGCAAGATCTCTCTACATCAACGAATTGGATCCTGATGAAAACTTAACTGGACATACCTGAGTGACCAAGGAACATATCTTTTGCTTTCGTTCTTTCTAAAGTTTCTCAGAAGTGATGAAGAAACTTCGCAAACACCGAAGACTCTTTGCTCCTTGCACGAAACCGCCGCCACGGCCCTGCGACCGCCCTAAACCCTTTCAGCAATAAATTCTGTGCCGAGGCAGCCATCAACTTGATTTCCAAAATGAAGAGTCTTTATACTTTATGATGAACTTCTGAAATTTCCACCCCTCGATCTTTCGTCATTTTTGCGAAATTCCCCCTTGATTTCACTCTTGCTGTGTTTCCAAGTAGGCTCGCCGTCACAAGCCGATGACAGAAAAGTTAGCTTGTTGTAAAAAGGATCGGGTCGGGGAAACCCTTTCACCTGGGGCGGGGGAACTAAACAGGGGTGAATATTTTACTAGACGAAAGATTTTAAGTCCTTAGGAGTTCTTGCGAGTTTCTGAAAGGTTTCATAAAGATCTTTACCTGTTCACTACCTGCACGCTCGCGAACATTTCAAAAGTATCTTTTTGAAGCCTTTCTAATAGACATTACGAAAGTATCTTCTGAGTAAAATGATACATGACCAACAAGGGCAGATTTTGTTTTGAACCAATCAGAACGTTTGTTTACATCTGGCCGATTTACCAATCACACTACGCAATCTAACGTCACGTGACGCACTGTGATGTCACGCAAAATTGGAAGCTGTGGGGATAAATACCAAAATACCCTCTCCTCAAAACGTGTGGCGTGCAAGTGGATTTTAGACCAATCATAAATATTTTTCGATTTTCTGAGAGAATACAAGCTCTTCTAAACTTCTGTCACTTAAATTTTTGATATTCAACTTTGATCGAGAGAAATTTGGCTTTGAAAATCACCTTAAAATTACGAAAATGACTAGCGCTCTAGGTCCAGCAGAAAGATATTTCCTTGACCGACTATTCAGGCTGATGCAAAAAGGCAAAGAATATTGGTTCGTAGACGACTCCATAAATATCTGTATGAAATTTTTGGTGCTGAACAATCATCAAAAGGGGCAGTATCTCGTACGACACTGCGAGGGTTATCTGAAGCACTACAGTCATACGAAGAGCCAAATTCCTGAAGTAAACTCAACAAGAAACCCCTACCAATAATGTCACAAACACGCACAAACAAAATGTCGAGTCACAAGATACTCACAAATTCTTCAGTTTCTATGATGATCCAAAACTTGATAAGTCCAAGATTCGATAGGCTGCATGCGAACAAACGAACTTAGCAAGAATGAATTGATTATTTCCACAAGTTTGAGCAGCAAAATCTTGAACGCGCCACAGCGGCGATGAAGTGTCCACTCCACTCACATTCTCATCTGTTATGGCTCAAAACTGGTTATGTCTGAAAAATAGGACTTTTCTGCACAAACAAGTCGATTTCTTGTCCTTAGATAATTCTTTTTCAGTTGATTGAAGGAAAGTTGGGAAATAGACAACAGCATAGATTTTGATGAAGGGGTCAGGTCAACTGAAATGTGCAACTCATTTATTCTCTTTCCCTTCACTTGACCTGAACCCATCATCAAAATCCATGCTATTGTCTATTTCCTGACTTTCTCTCAATCAACCAAAAAAGAATTATCTAAGGACAAGAGATTGACTTATTTGTGCAAAAAATGCTATTTTTCAGACACAATAACCAGTTTTAAGCTGTTACAGATTAGAATGTGAGTGGAGTAGACATCTCATCGCCACTGTAGCACGTTAAAGACTTTGCTGTTCAAACTTGTGGAAATAATCAATTCATTCTTGCTAAATTCGTTTGTGCACATGCAGCCTATCAAATTTTGGACTTATCCAGTTTTGGATCATCATAGAAACTGAATAATTTGTGAGTACTTTGTGACTTAACATTTTGTTTGTGACATTATTGGTAGGGGTTTCTTGTTGAGTTTACTTCAGGAATTTGGCTCTTCGTATGACTGTAGTGCTTCAGATAACCCTCTCAGTGTCGTGAGAGATACTGTCCCTTTTGATCATTGTTCAGCACTAAAAATTTCATGCAGATATGTATGGAGTCGTCTACGAACCAATATTCTTTGCCTTTTTGCAGCAGCCTGAATAGTCGGTCAAGGAAATATCTTTCTGCTGGACCTAGAGCGCTAGTCATTTTCGTAATTTTAAGGTGATTCTCAAAGCCAAATTTCTCTCGATCAAAGTTGAATATCACAAATTTAAGTGATAGAAGTTTAGAAGAGCTTGTATTCTCTCAGAAAATCGAAAAATATTTATGATTGGTCTAAAATCCACTTGCACGCCACACGTTTTGAGGAGAGGGTATTTTGGTATTTATCCCCACAGCTTCCAATTTTGCGTGACATCACAGTGCGTCACGTGACGTTAGATTGCGTAGTGTGATTGGTTAATCGGCCAGATGTAAACAAACGTTCTGATTGGTTCAAAACAAAATCTGCCCTTGTTTACATGAACACATAAAAACAAAGTAAAACTATGTTAATGATTTCCTCTAACAACATTTTTTTCATCATTTAATTTCACATACTCCATTTTAGTACTAAAATTTTCTTAGTTGGTTTCTTATTTTTTGAATGCAGGATTATCGATGTGGTCGCTAACACTGCGGCAGATATGTTTCTTAAAATTTGTAACAACATATTGGAATAAACGGTGTTCTGTTGTGTTGAAAACACACATGGTTAGTGACTATTGCTCAAGGATGAAGGTTCAACGATCTATTTGCTATCATGTCAATGCCTTTAACTTTAAAAGTTTCTTAGTACTTCACAGTCATAGTACTAGAGTTTCTTAAAATTTTGGTCATCGTAGTACTAGTTTCTTAAAAACAAGTTTCTTATAAAAATGTGTCTATGGTGTTTAATAACTGCCAAGAAACACATCAGGAGCAGTTTTAGACATCATATTGATAATCATGCATTCAAAACAAAAGAAACCTTTTAAGAAACATTTAGTATCAAAATGAACAAATTTTCATCCTGAAATGAGAAATTTTTAGTGCTACAGTGGCCTGATACATGTTTCTTATAGAACACATATGGTGCTTCTAAATTTTTAGCGATCTGAGAGTTGAGGTTCACGTATATTTTTATAAGAAACTACCTTATAAGAATCTCAACTCTCGGATCGCCACAAAATTAAAAAACCCCAGTACTGGGAAACCTACGAAGCCAATCATTTTGCTTGTTCTCATGGTTAGGACCCGGTGACCTCGTGTCTTTCCTCGCCATGAACGTCACAGTTAATGTAATTGTAGTTTTGTAGTCTTAAATATATCATTGTTGCTTTTAAGAAACTTTTAGTACTATGGCCTGATCCAAGTTTCTTAGAAAATAAAGAACTTGTAGGAATAGTTCTGCTATATTCAAAACATAAATAATAAGTTAATGTTGCTCAATGATAAAGGTTCAACGATAGATATACCCTAAAAGCTCTTTTAAGCCCCCAGGGGCTTATCTAATTTTAGACACTCCAAAAGAGACTTAATAGAGAGGGAGCTTATTGGAGACGAGGGGCAAATCACTGCTTAAAATCTCGTACGCTCTCAAAAATAATCACATTTTAATCACAAATTAATCACGTTAATCACACAAAAATCAAATTAATCACCAAAATCACCAGTCATATTAATCACAAATTTTGAATGTTTAACCAAGTTTATGTGTTTTACTTTTATAAGAAGTGAAAAGACTAGATTGTTCCTTTCACCATTTTCCGAATTAATGTGAACACACTATTAGATATGCAAAAAACAAGTGCCAAAGCATGAACAGCACAAAAGTGCAAGATTCTGGATCCCCTGCGATGGAGCAAAAAGGAAAGCCTCGTTCTTGTGTTACAAACAACTTTGCCAAATCAAATTGGCATGATAGTCTGACTTGATTTATGGTCAAGAGTTTACTGTCTTATTTCATTATTTGGTTTATCAATCTTGCTCTGTCTTGCCTTATTCATGCAATTTTTATAGTACAGGAGCTCATTTGAGAACATTTTGAAATGCGTGATTTATTCTAGAATAATCACAAATTAATCACTTAAATCACCATAAAATCAAATTAATCACAAAATAATCACTTGTGATTATTAATCTCGTACGCCATTTTTAGGAGTGATTTGCCCCTCGATTGGAGAGTGGGGCTTATTGTCAAACCAATCGGCGATTGCTTTATGGCTTTTCAGTTCTTTTTGCACCATATTTTCGTATACGACTTGCATTTTCACAAATCAAGTACAAAAATTCGACAAGTTTTATTCCAAACCACATCAAAATTAACATGCAAACGTTTTGAACCAAATGAATGTACAAAATATTTGATTACCACTGGAGTTTGATGTAAGCGGCGGGGGGGTTGGGGTTAACAGAAAGGGCTCATTAAAAATTTTGGCTCAGAGGAGAGGGCCTTATTATGGGGGGAATTGAGGGGGCTATACCGAGCTTTTACGGTATTCGCTATACATTTCTTGCATTTAGCTTTTAAGAGTTTCTCAATCCTCCTCCGACATATTACTAAACTAACATTTGGCTATCTTAGAAGTAGTTTCTTGAAAACTAATTTCTTAAAAACATGTATGAGGGAACATTTAGATAACAAATCTTAATTAGGTACATTAAGTGCAAAAAATTTCGGCGTGACAAACTTTCGGACAAAGACTTGTCCGAAAATTTATTTGTACGAAATTTAGGGTTGTCCGAAAATTTGTCACGCCGAAAATTTTTGCACAGACTGCGCATGCGCAATGTGAATTGACGAAGAAATGGAAATCAAGTGATCTCTGCATCCCAATTCCCATCATGAAACGAAACGAAAGGTTGCAATGCTAAAACACGAGTTTGAGTAGATCTGCAAAATAGTAGTGTTTCTAAGCTAATATCAGTCCAAGCAAATAACATCATTATCGTTCTCATCGTCTATCAAAGAGTCACCCTCGACACTTTCTTCTTCTCCTCTTTCCGCGTCACTGAACTCTTCAAGACCAACAATGCCTTCGAAAAATGACTCATCATGATTTTCTTTTATCATTGAATCTAATCTTTGTAGAATGTCTTGTTTTGTTGCTGATATCTTGCAGGTAACTGTCAAAGCTATTTCCAGACCACCCTTTGGAATAGGAGAAGGTCGATATTTCTCGTCAGCAACTTCCCCACAAACTTCACCTCCATATTTCAAAAATAATAAATAGGTCTTGATATCTCACGAGGGACGTGACCAACTGTTTGCGGCATTACCTTGTCGTGGAACCTTATTTTCCAGGCAACAGCATATGGATCGGATTCCAAAGCCTCTTTGTTTTCCTCTTTCATTGCAAACACTTTCTGCCCTTTAAAAGGTTTCTTCCAAGTTGTCTTCCCATATACATGCCACCCTCTACTTGCAATTTTGTGCACAATGATACTCTCCATGATGAATATGATTAAAACAAAATACATTGAATCTCCAAGGAAGAAATATTTGTTTTCATGTCAGTCTTATCATTTCGGGGCTTGGTACTTCAAGATTTAAACTTATCATTTCGAAAGTTCAGCTGCAACCCTACCATACAGGTGAAACTAAGTTTTGGTCGAGCTGTCAATAGGTGGATGGCAAACTGGTGCTATGATTTCTTAAACCAGCAATCTGGAAAACAGCATATCATAGATAAAAAAACGTGGCAAGTGACCCCCCACCCCGATATCTTTCTCCAGGGAAACCCTTGCATTGTCATTTTCAGGATCTACGTTTTTTGTTTTTACACACAACACCTGTTGTGATTGATTGAAGTAAAGATGTCCTTGCTGAACTATTTTCAAAGAAAGCCCAATGCCGCTGAAAATTCGTTATCGAAAACAACTGCCGAAGCATGCGATCCTGGTTTAACTGACCGAGAACGCGAAGAAGTTATAAAACAGCTCAAGCCCAACAGCGAACAAAAAGGAAGGAAGCGTAAAAAGTACTGCACTTGGTCACCTCAGCAGCGAGCAGAGATAGGCCAATATGCCGCTGCAAATGGTAACAAGGCAGCAATTGTGAAGTTTTCCTCACAGTTTCCCAGCATTAAAAGGCAAACTGTAAGTGATTTCAAGAAAGCATATTTAGAATACAAGAAGAAGAATAACGGAAGTGAAGTTACAGCAATTGAAAAGAAAAAAGCTGGCCGTCCAACGTTGCTACCTGATGATCTGATGAAGAAAACTATTGAGACAGTTTCAGCTTTGCGTCTGAGGGGCGCCCCGGTGTCAACTTCTGTGATCAATGCCGTAGCAAAAGGTATAGTTCTCGCAAATGATCGTTCACTGCTTTGTGAGAATGGGGGCTACATCTCATTAAATGCAGACTGGGCACGTCAAATTCTCTACAGAATGGATGCCAGTGGTCGTAAAATGTCTCGTAGGATGGCAACAACTGCAAGAATTCCTGTTGCTCCAGGGATATTGAAGGAAACAAACCTCGACTTCCAGCGGAGAAAAAAGATTTTGCAAGAGAGATACCAGGTACCGGATGACTTGATACTAAATTTTGACCAGACACCCTTGCCATATGTTTGTGTTTCAAATCATACTCTCCATGAAAAAGGCGCTTCCAGTGTACCTTTAGTTGGAAAGGGCAAGAAAAAGCAGATCACTGGAACTTTCACTGTCACTAAGTCCGGAATTTTCTTGCCGATGCAATTAATCTACGAAGGCAAAACCGACCGATGCCTGCCAAAAGATGTTACTTTTCCAGACGGATTTGATCTCACATACACTCAAAACCATTGGAGCAACGAAGAAAAAGCTTTGCAACATTTGACCAAAGTTGTCTTTCCTTATATTGAAAAGAAAAAGCTGAACTGAATTTGCCTGCTGAGCAAAAGGCGTTATTAATTTTTGACGTCTTTAAGGGTCAGAAGACAAAAAGGTACCAAGATCACCTTGAAAGTAATGGGTGCGCATGGGTTTACGTTCCGGCGAACCTGACAGGTCAGTTCCAGCCCTTAGACGTCACAGTGAATGCCCCTGCTAAAGAGTTTTTGAAGAAAAAATTCGAAGAGTGGTACGCAAAAGAAATATCATCCCAGTTGGAAAGAGGAAGGGATGTTTATGAAGTTGAAGTTCCCCTTAAGCTGTCGGTGATGAAGCCAACACACGCTAGGTGGCTCCTTGGCTTGTATGATCATATGCGCAATACAGGTGATATCATACGTAAGGGATTTAAGATGGCCGGAATTGATGACGCTATTGACTTGGACATTGAACCAGAAGACGCTTTGGAAGATTTAAATGTCTAAACAATATAAGCACATATACGTGTAAACAAGTGACCAAAATATGAACGTAAACAAGAAAATTAGTGATTTTTTCTTTCCTCTTCTATTTTGAAATAATTCTATTCTATTCCATTCTATTTTATTCAATAACCTGACGTGGTTTTCCTTCAAGATTCAAAAGACCGGTCAATATTTTGTCTGAAAATTAATTTGTCCGAAATTCCAAAAATATGTCCGAAAATATTTTCGCCGAAGTTTATTGTCCGAAATTTTATCCGCTGAAAATTTTTGCACTTAATGTAGTCCTTAGCATAATTTTACTATATTTTCACTTGTTTCCAGTATCATATTACTAGGAAAGTAATTGTGCCAATGTCTAAACGTTGCAAAAGGCCGCAAAAACATGGTTTTAAATGTTCACGAGCTCACAACTAGTGAACACGAAGATTGTCATGAAACTCGTAAGATAATTTTAAGAAACGCTGAGCACTCAAATCCTGAAAGAAACCTTCAGTGCTGGCTCAAATTCTCTTATAAAAAAAGTTCGCCACGTTGCCCCTGCTACACAATTTTTTTCTTTTCTTTTGTTGCCACAGCATCAGCATATTATCACAATTTGTACGAAACTTGATGAAAGGGACAAAACCCACTGCAAATAAACAGATGATGATTTGGAGACCGAGTTTGAATTTGGCAGGGGGAAGTTGTCAACTGATTCATCAAGTTACATATTCACCCCTGTTTGGTTTCCCATACCCTGGACCCTCAACATCTAAATGAAAGGAAAGGGTAGGTTTCCCCCGTCCCAGGTGAAAGGGTTTCCCCTACGCGACCCTTTTTACAACAAGCTAACTTTTATGTCATCGGCTTGTGACGGTGCGGCGAGCCTACTTGGAAACAAAGCAAGAGTGAAATCAAGGGGAAATTTCGCAAAAATGACGAAAGATCGAAGAGTGGAAATTTCAGAGGTTCATCATAAATGTATAAAGACTCTTCATTTTGGAAATTAAGTGGATGGCTGCCTCGGCACAGAATTTATTGCTGAAAGAGTTTAGGGTGGTCGCTGGGCCTGGGCGGCGGTTTTTTGCAAGGAGCAAAGAGTCTTCGGTGTTTCCGAAGTTTCTTCATCATTTCTGAGAATGTATTGAAAGAACGAAAACAAAAGATATGTTTCTTGGTTACTCAGGTAGGTCCAGTTAAGTTTTCATCAGGTTCCAATACGTCAATGCAGAGAAATCTTGCAATATGTGACGCTAACCAAAAATTCTAAAATCAAAAAATTTCACTCCGCATGGTCTCGAAAACTCCATTCGAATCCCCCGTTCGATCTACCGTGAAAGGGTCTATTGAGCAAAGTCAGGCATGCCATATCTATTTACGAGTGTATGAACTGTATCGAATCGCATTATCTGTAGCACAAAAGCCTATCGATGCGACGTTTTAAAGGAGACTACTGGCGCTTGCAGAGAAATATGGAACGCGACAAATTTGCAAGAATTTGCTAAAGACTGGATGTTTTAAGGTTACTGTAACCCTTCAGACAAAAAATTCTCGATTTTTCGTTTTCGACATAATCTGGACTACTTGCTACACTAGCATTTAACCCAAAGCACGATCCCTAGGAAGAGCAGCACTTACCACGGTTACATTCCATATTATTCTTTGTAGATATGATATAGTACATTGTTCTTTTTTTTATTTTTCTTTTTTACTATTGTTATTTTACAAACTATTATCTTGTTGTTGTATTAGCTGATAGGGATTTGTGGGTAAATATGATAAATGAAATGAAATGAAGTGAAATGATGGTATTAGCTTTTGAGTACCATTCAAACCAGCTCACTTCCAGAAATAACCACAATATTTGGAAATATGAGCATTTTAAAAGAAGCAGTCCTGTTTCTTGAAAATTGCGGGAAAAGACATTAGGGGATTAAAGTAACCTTGCTTGACCTTGCAGCTGCATCCATAACATCCCGCGATGTTATTTGATGGCATAGCTCTTTACAAGACCGCGCATAAGCTTTATTGCCTGACCTTTGCGGGTTTTTGTGTAAACTTTCATGCATAATCGCTTCTCCCGCCTTTTTTGTTTCATTTTGATAAAAGCCTGATTTCTCGAAACAGGATTCTAGGGTACTGGTGGGTACTAAAAAATCTTTGTGTACCCAACGGGCCAACCAAATCGCTTGAAACTTGGCCAACAGGGTCACAAGGCATGTAACTACGAAACAGTGTCAGCGATTTTCAATAGATCCACTAGTCTGATTTTTACAAAGGCTTGAAGCTTAAAAAAGATATCTCAGACATTAACACAAATTTAAAATGTCATTATTTCTAGACAGTACATTTCATCACAAATTCGTGACACGGTTTTGCAGTTCAGGACCTTTAGTCATTGGTAAATAAATGGTTATGGTCCTACAGCGCTCGCTGGGGTACACAAAGTTTTTTTCGCAAGAGTGGTCCATTTTGTCTAAGATCTGAAATGAATCATTTGTGCTCTTACTAATACAATTGCATATATTTCTATGATACTCTGCATTTAATTATGCATCGAATGATATATAATCTTGTTTGGTATATCTTGACAAACGGCCGTGGCGAACAGAGTTTCTTAATCACTGCCTGAAGGGTTACAGTAACCTTAAACGAAATTTGGAGACATTTAAATGGAAAATGAAGTCAAATAGATCATTGAGTCGTTGGTAAGTGAATTATTTAGCTCAAGGATACAAACTAAGCCCTTTTGGGGTCAACGAATGAGTTTTAATCGGCAAGAAGCTTAGGCCTAGATCACATTTCTGGCAGAAATTGCTGAAAATCACCTGCGATTTTGAGATGTAATTGAAGGGACAGAACATATCAACTCGACTCTGCATTCTGAAGGTGAAATAGCTATCCAAGCTAGCAATGCAGACACACCTAGTGATAACGATTCCACTCCACCCATATGTGACAGTGAAACTGATGATGAAATAAACAGGCTTTTTCATACCGATGCAGCGTTACAAACCGCAAAATCGTTGGATAATAGGTTCAGCGAAACTGCAGGACTGTTCCGAACTGCAGACCCTGAGTTGGTAACTTTGTCTCATTGTCCACATCGACTCCAACCAACGGAACCCCAACCATCGGACCCCCAAGATACGTCTCTTGGGAGTTTGGTAAAAACATCTTTGGTTCTAAACCCTAGCCCAGACAGTATTCCGCGAATAGAAACGCATCCCGTATGCGAACCTTCCTTTTCTGCAACTACAAACGATACAAGGAAGATCGTTGAGGCCACTCCCCTTCCGCAGAATGGTCACCCTACGGCTCCGCCGACTGGACCACCTACAAAAAGGGTAACTACACTTGGGCACAGGAAAGGTATGACTATCGCATCTTTAAATGTAAATAGCCTGCTCTTGCATATTGATGAAATACGAATGCTTGTAAACGAACTAGGGATTCATATCTTGGCCTTAAATGAGAATAAGCTTGACAAAAGTATTGATGATAGTTTGGTAGGCGTTGATGGGTATACTGTAAAGAGATGCGATCGTGACCGTAAAGAGTTTACTGTGCGAGAAGACCTTCCTAAGTCAAATCTAGAGCTTGTATGCATTGAGATTAAACCTGTTCGTGCTGCTCCTTTCTTTGTTATGGCTTGGTACAGGCCACCTAACGCAAGTGATGGTTTTGATCATATAGAAGAATGTCTACAATTTCTTGATAGGTAAGATAAGGAAACTATTCTTCTAGGCGACACAAACCGTGATTTTCTCCCTAAATATTCCAGACAGGGGGATACCAACCCAAATGACCTGCCAGCTCATTCTCAACGTCTGCTAGAATTATATAATTTGTTTGGCTTCCATCAATTAATTGAAAGCCCTACTCGTGAGACACTGACCACTACTACTCTTATAGATCACATAGCTACGACAAACAAAAGTAATATAGTATCTTCGGGGATACATAAATCTTGCCTCAGTGATCATTATTTAATCTTTTGTGTTAGAAAATTTCGTGGTTCTTGCAAAAAACAACACAAGAACATTTCTACCAGGCAAATGAAAAATTTTGATCAAAATGAGTTTATAAATGACCTTTTAGGGGTTGACTGGAGAGGCATCGTACGGAATACAGACGATATAAATGTTGTAGTTAACAACTGGACAAAAACTTTCTCACTTATTCTTGAAAACACGCCCCGACTCGTAACAGGCGTGCCTCTGACAAATTCTGTCCTTGGTTGACTAACGACTTCAAACTTATGTGCAAGGCAAGGGATAATTTAAAAAAACGAGCAATTCGTACAAAGTCCGAACTATTGATTAAGTCCTATAAACATGTACGTAACCAAGTTAACAAACTAAATGAGCAGCTTAAGCGCGAGTATTTCACTCACAAAATTGCTTCCTGCGAAGGAGACCTCAAAAACACATGGAAGACCATCAATAACGTTTTAAACAAGAAATCCAAAACCACCAACATTTCGTCCATAAGTATCGAAGGGAAACACATCTGTTCCAGTGCTGGCATAGCAGAATCTATGAATGATTTCTTCTGTACCATAGGAGTGACACTTAGTGGAAAAATTCCCAGAGCGAAAAACCCTCTTCTTGAGAATGATTACGAGGTTAATCTACAAAAAACTATGTTTAATTTCCACGTTATTGACACCTTTCAATTGGGAAAAGCTTTTGGCAAATTGAAAACTTCAAAGGGATGTGGGAATGATGGTATTGCTAGCTGTTTTCTAAAACTTGCACTTCCGGTTATTTCAGCATCCCTTTGTGATATTTTCAACCTTTCAATTGCTACTGGTTGCTTTCCAGATAGCTGGAAAATCGCCAGAGTAGCACCCATTTCTAAAAGTGGCCAATCTGATGACCGATCTAATTACCGACCAATATCGGTTCTGCCTGTTTTAGCTAGGGTCTTTGAAAAACTTATTCATAACCAATTATACGATTATTTGGACAGAAACAAACATCTGTTTTCAAACCAATCCGGCTTCAGAGCTCTTCATTCTGTTGTCACGTGTCTTCTTAACAACACAGATGACTGGTATGTGAACATGGACGATGGCAGATACACTGCAAATATCTTCATTGATCTCAAAAAAGCATTTGATACTGTGGATCATGACATTTTACTAGCTAAATTGAGGAAATATGGTGTTGAAAATCTAGAACATTCTTGGCTTACGTCTTATCTTAGCAACAGAAAGCAATTTTGCAAAATTAACGGGATATGCTCCAAAACTAAAGATATTCATTGCGGTGTGCCCCAGGGTTCTTGTCTTGGCCCTCCTTCGTTTTTGATTTATATCAATGATCTTCCGTTCGCCCTAAAGAAAGGCAAAGTGACGATGTACGCAGACCATACGAGTATTTCTTATTCCTCCTCGAGTTTAGTAGACATAGAACAAACTCTAAATAGTGAACTGAATGATTTGAAGCTATGGATGCAAGGTAATAAACTCTCTTTGAATGTCCTAAAAACTCAGACTATGGTTGTAGGCTCCCAGCCCAAAATTAAGAAAATTACTGTTGATCATCCACAGTTTTTTATTGGTAGCTCTCAAATTGAAAACGTTGACCGAGCAAAATACCTGGGTGTGATAATCGATAAGAACTTAAATTGGGAAGAGCACATTAGCAATGTCCATACCAAAGTTTCTCGTGCAATTGGGTTTCTGAAATACTCCAGGAAATTTTTACCTCAAGACAAAACACATTGAGTAAAATGTATTCAGGTATCGTCGAGCCCCATTTTCGGTTCTGTTGTTCGGTATGGCGGTGCTGCGGGGTGACCAAGCTGCAAACCTTACAAAAGTTGCAAAATCGAGCGGCTAGAATCGTTACGAAAAGCAATTTTGATACTCCTTATATAGGCTTGATACAAAGTTTAAATTGGCCTACTGTAAGCGACATCATTAGAGGCGAAACCGCAACTACAGTGTACAAATCTCTAAACGGTCTTGTCCCGGAGTAACTTTCCAGCTTGTTTGAAAAAAGGTCGACTCGAAATGTCAGGGAACTCAGAAACACCGAAACTGATCTTTCGATACCTTTACGAAAAACTAACAATGGGCAGAGAGCTATATCTTTTCGTGGACCTAAGCTTTGGAATAGCCTTGAACTTGATGTTAAACAGGCACCATCTCTTGCCACCTTTAAGAGAAGAATCAAATCGTAAACTGGTAATATTTGTGCCACGGCCCCCTGAAAAGCAGTTCTCATGGACCGACGGGGCTACCGTGCCTAAATAAATAAAAATGAATGAAAAATGAATGAATGAATGAACAGTGCTTGGGTTATTGTTTAGGGCAATATCCATAATCGCTGAGATTTTTATCCTTATATCTCATTTGCAGCGACTTTTATCGATGTTTGAACGAATGTCAATATTCTTCGACCGGAAAATGACTGTAATTTGGGCTCCAAATGAGATATTTTTCCAAGCACGCTACAAACTGTAGAGGGGCATCCCTTCTACTGATCTATCAAAGAAAATTCTATGTAATTATTGTAACTTAGTAGCCATTTCAGCATTTTTGGGGGTATTCAAGAATTGACTTCGAACGGCCAATTTTGTATCACGTGGTTGGAAAGGGGCTATTTGATTGGCTGACTACCGTGAAATTTGATGATTTCCGCGTGCTTCAGCAACCAGTAAGGATTTGATCTGTATGCTCCGAAGCACAAGGACTTACTTATCAACTGTATTATCGTCCCCAAGGACAAAGTTATTCATTGATTTGGAAAAGAACACACTGCAGCTACATTCATTCGCTGTCTTGAATCTCAGAGACTGGACTTACTACTTGCTGTTATTTGTATATATCATTTTATGGACAAAATTCAGATGGAGCTATTGGGATTTACTTATCGTTTTGGAACGTTAAGGTGAATCGTTACATTTGAAGAACAATTCTTAGCTCTTGTTACGCCGCTGGCAGAGCTCTTATCGCCGTCGAATTGAAAGAAAGACATTACGAGCTTCATACTTCATACTTCAAAGAATTTAAATTGTAAAGAATCAAGTTGGTTTAATTAATAGAGAAAATTCAGAAGATTAACCCTTTTTTGTGGATCAGCCCTTTTGAGGATTAAAGCATTTCGCGCGAACGCTATCGGAATATGGTTTACTCTCCTTCTCAGGGGCAATGTTTGCCATGATACTTGTAGAGGGTAAATCAGATTCCCGAATTCACACTATCCATAAAATGAGTCAAAAGAAGACATACAAAATTAGAGACCAATTTCACTGCTGGCTCTGTTGTCAAAAGTTCTTGAAAAGGCAATATACAAGCAACTACTAAAGTGCGTTGAAGGAAACAAAATGCTACGTCCCTACAAATATGAGTAATTCAGAGAGGGGATGGCTTTCCAGAGAGCGAGAAATGTAAGATTTATCACATTTAAGGGCACTGTTTAGCCATTTCTCAGGGTTTCCTCCTTTTCCAAGGAAGGGTATCCCCGTTCTTCAACATGAGCTGGGTTGTCACATAAGTTTGAGAGCTTTTTCTGTCCTTGATATGTTACACAAATTTCTTTTGTAAGAAACTAAGAATTTGGGCCAGTACTGAAAGTTTCTTAGAATTATCAAAATTTGAGTGCTCGGAGGGGCTCGGAGTTTCTTACGAGTTCCTCAAAGGCTCTATAACAACCTTACTGTTCAGTTTCACACCCTACCCTATCTAAAATGTTTCTTATGACTAAGATTCTTGCAACTTTTCTGCTCAGAATGTTTCTTCTATCTCTATTTGTTTTGTGAAAAATCCTGTAAAATATGTTCAAACAGAATAGGGTTATCTAAAGGTATCATTATAAATGATTGTCACCGACATCAATTCAAACTTAGGCGGGAAAGTTTCTTAAATCTAACATATCTTTGTCTCAGTTTCTTATCGTCTCTGCAACGATGTGAAAGGCTCCCAAACCATCACACCAGGACCTACAGTTATGCGCAACGCAAGCATTGCCTGATGCGAAAGCCCCTCCACAACACCTAAACATTGCGTCATGGCTGTTTCCTTCACAGCAATATTTTATCAACACAAAAATCATGAGATGCCCAAGTCCACTTTGTCTGCCAATTCATCTGACAATCGTTTTGGGGCCAAATCCGCTTTGTCTTCCGTGTTATTTGGCATTTGAAGCATTCTTGCCGCATTCTAGAGCTACCTGCAACACAGAAGATGACGTGACGAATGCATATGCACTTTTTTGTCAGGGTCTTGGGGAAAAGAGTGTTTCCGGAGAACCCCCATCTTCGTTTTATATCCCCTCCAATCCTGCTTTGCTGCGACTGGTAACTGAGACAGGCCTGTGGAATCGAGGATCATTTCATCCCCAAAATGCCATACGCATTTGGCCTAAATCCTTTGTTTTCCTTAAAAATACAGCAAAAGACTGCACATATACCTTCTGTGTTTCTTATATTTTTAATGCCGGACAAATAGAGTTCATTTACTTCCCTCAACTGGGCACTCAAATATTTCAAATAATTAGTAACATCTCACGCAACAGGTAGATGGCATACTTTGCACTCACAATATATTGTTCTATTACCGTGCAACACAGGGCCATAGAGCGCTGCCGTGATAGGAGGGGGGAGGTTAATCGTTCTTACAACATTACCGAACGCTATATCTAACTAATGCGTCTGATGTAGCGCCTTGAAAAGAAAGGAAATGGACATTACATAATTTGATCTTATTGCAACAAATACCAAACAAAACTTGCACCAAGTCAGTATTACACCAAAACATTGTACAAAACAATTGTAAACTCAAAAGACAAGGTATGGACTTGGTAACTGTTCCTATTACTGTACAGTCCAGGCCGTAGGACGCTGTTGTGATGGGGGGACAATCGTTCTCCCAGGGGGCCGCTGGGGATGTGCCATTTTTCGGAGTATCGTCCTCGCTTATCCTTCCTTGAACAGGGTATCAAAAGAAAGCAATTTTTCTGGAGCCCGGTTGAATGATGTGATACCAATGACAACAGGCAGCAAATTCCACTCCTAAGAATCACTCGGTGGCGCCGCGCGGCAAGACTAGTTTCATTTAGCTTTTTACATCAAATTTGTTTACATTTATGTGTTAACTTATTGCTTATGTTTTTATAATTAATGTCTCAATTTGTCAATTTTCCTTTGACCCACAACGAAAAACCATGTAAATGGAATTGTGTTTGATATCATATATCATATCATATCTAATGCATGGAACTGAAACTTAGTGACCATGAAATTCATGCATCAATCATTGAGTGTCTATGACCCTGACTTAGTTGGATAAAGCCAATTAGCACAAGCTTCTGGAAGATAAAATAGAGATCTTTATCGATCTTATTTTCATTCATCCAAGGGGATAGATTGCCTTTTAACTATACTCGAATATTAAAAAATGGGTATGACACTGGAATAGTTTCTTTAAACTTTTGTGTAACTCAGTGAATTTTCAGCGGATTTGCAAGATTCTGGTGTGGAAAATCAATTTATGCTGGGAACAGGGTTATTCTAAAACGGAGCCTGTTCACCATATCATTGCTTTTCAATAT
Source organism: Aurelia sp. 4 Dawson et al 2005 (assembly GCA_964019985.1). NCBI lineage: Eukaryota > Metazoa > Cnidaria > Scyphozoa > Semaeostomeae > Ulmaridae > Aurelia > Aurelia sp. 4 Dawson et al 2005. The sequence goes on from OZ026509.1 coordinate 7,741,815, forward strand.
CTGCTCAAACACTGAAAACCTCTTTGGGACGCCCAGTACATGCTATGCCAAATTTCCAAAAATGGTAGAAATAGAATTGTTTAATAAACATTCGCAACCTCAAGGAGACTAAATCCGGCAATGTAGCTGAAACAAAATCTGTGGATCAAGATCATCATAAATATACTCACGTTAATTGCCCCCATTTCACCCCTTAGACCCTAGCTCAAATAATAATGCTACTTTGTGATTTCTTTATGCAAATACAACGGGCTATTCAAATCAACTTGAAGAAACGTGAAAACGAGAGCCTATTACTAAGGCTGCAGTTCCTAGGCTCCTCTAGCTCCCTTCACTCTGTCATGATTTGAAGAGCATGAGAAGGCGTTACCTTTCCACGCTAAGGTCCAAAAGGTATAGCAGAGCTCACGTATCAATTTTGAAAAAATTCAGATGATTCAAACAACAAGAATTGAGGCACATTCTATATGCACATCTCCGGACTCTAATGGTCTCCTCGTCAGCAAACTTACTCTATCATTTCACAGACATCTTCAGCTTGTGTGATACTTCCTTTCCGGTCAATGGTGACTTGGATGGCTCTTACTTCATTAGATGATGCAAACACGATATTGCCTCCATATACTGCAACTTGATTTATTTGGAAACCTGCATCAATCTCAATCACACACTCAAAATCAGCAGCATAGTACTCCCCATGGACTTGCCCAACATTGATCTGTTTGTAGGCATAGAGGAATACTTTTGCTTCAGTTGACAAGACAAGGTTCCCATTTGTATCACAGCAAGCAATGTCAGTCACTGAATATTTCACAGGAACATCAAGTGCCAAAAACTTCCCACAAAAGTTTTCAAGGTTCAGAGCATCACTTGAGTACCTATAATAAATGGAGCAGAAAATTGGGAAATTCACATCGTTGACAACAAAGGAAGTATCTAGCAAACTTAAACTAACCCTGATTTCAGTGCAGTAGATTTTTCAAACGTGCGAGAAGTTATGAAAAAAGTAGCGGATGCGCCAAAATAAACTATGTACTTTTGGCAGACCAAGAAAAATCGCATACTGGGCCGATTTTTAAGATTTATGAGTCAGTCTTTTCTAAGATTCTCAACTAGATGCTAGAATTTTTTGTACGTCTTTTAGTCTTCTCGTTATGGAAATGTGGGTTATGGAGTTGAAAGCGAGTTTCTTAAAACTTTCGATTTCGAAAACACTGAAAATGAACATAATAGCGTTGATAAAATTTTTTTAAAGACTCAACATGAATGAACTAGGGCATTTTCAGCGTTTCCCAAATCACAAATTGTTTTTAAGCAACTCACCTACATAGCTCGATAAGCACGAGAATAAAAACTATACAAAGAATATTAGCATCTAATTGAAGATATAAATATTAACTCAAAAATCTTCGCAGTCGGCCCAGTATACGAGTGATCGTAGTCTGTGGAAACGTCAATCTACCTGCTCAAAATATCGCACCCCAGTGCAGGAAGGATGCAGAGACAAGACGACTTACTTAGAGGACTGTATCTTCGACAAAAACCATTCTTCACAAATCGTACGGCGGCTCACGGCCGAGCTGGCTCAAAAGTCAACGAAGTAAACAACACCACGCAACTTATAATCGTGCCAAAAACACATACGCAAGAGGGCACATGCACCCTAAAATGAACCAATCAATGTTTTACATGTACCAATTTATCATTACAGTTCTGACATGTATTCCAGTAAATTTTTCAAAAACAGAAAACTCCTCCACATAGTCTGTCAAAACGTAACAAAACTTTGGCACATGATTTGTTTAGCTGGGAAACATTGGCTGGTAGAATCAATACATAAGTCCCTCTAACGTTTGGTTGCCGTTGTCATTTTCTTTTATAGCTGCAGTTTAGGGACGTAGCTCAGCTTCAATCTTCAGTCCATATGCAAAAAACGACAACCTCGGGATAAATTCTTGTGCATCCAATCACAGCGCAGCATTTCACAAAAAAATAGCAATTGCACTTTCAAGCCAACCACAGCTTTCTAACAGACAGTTATATGCAAACCACCTAGATGTATTGCGGTTGAATGATTTACCCGACCCCCAGGGAGGGGGATAAATAACATGTTGAGGGTGCGGGTATGTGCCGCCCATATGGGTGGGTGGGTTTTTGAGCCAAAATTCTCTAAACACGGGTCCCATTTTCGGCAGATTTTCCTCAAACATGGGTGGGTTATACATAAATTGGCGAAAAATAGCTAAAAATGACCCGACCAATATTTGGAGAAATTGGTTGCGAGCAAACGGAGTTTACGTAGCATTTGGAGTTTATTGAGTAATTAATTTTTTTTTTCTTTTTGTTTTGTCTTTTCTGTTTTAACAGGGCACATTGTAAAGCAGTTTTTTTTCCATATGAACTGAATGTTTTTACCCCGTATAAATAATTTAAAATGAAATGAATGAAATGAAATGAAGGGAATTTGTTATTGGTGGCGCTGAGAATAGCTCATAGAGCATTGTCTCCTTCATTGGAGAATGAACAAAAACATTGTGCACTTATTTTTTGGATAACAACCTAGGGCAAAAGCTAGGTCCAGGGCTGGTAGGTTTTTCTTAAATTTTAGGATATTTCTGCTAAGCATAGCAAATCTCTTTCTTTGTCTAAATCCCCTTAAGACTCTGATCTATATTCTGATCAGTTTGATTGAATATAATAAAAATGTTGCTTCATCAATGAATGATTTTTTTCTGTACCATTGGAAATAAACTGAGTGCAAAATTTCCTGAATAAACTAACTCACTTTCATCCAATGAGCATGAATTGGGCAGCGCTGTAGGAAATTTATCTTTCAAAGCTGTTTCAGAGAATGATGTAACGAAAGTTATGAAGAAAATGAAAACATCGCATGGCTCTGGTTGTGATGGCATCGCAAGCTTTTTCATTAAGAGTGGATTCCCTCTAATCCATGATTCATTATGTGATCCTTTTAATATGTCTATGTTATCTAGAAAACTTCCTACAGAATGGCAAACGGCACGTGTTGCTCCAATTTACAGAGCAGAGTGAGAGAAGACTGCTCTAACCGTCGATCGATTTCTGTGTTGCCTATATTGTCTTGTGCTTTCGAATAAGTTGCATATAATCTACTGTATGACTACTTAGCCAGTAATAGGCTCATACACAAGCATCAGTCTGGTTTTCGATCGTTAAACACAGTCGTCATCAGCTTTATGGCTGGCACAAATGACTGGAATGTGAATATATGATTATATTTACGTTCCATCCAAAAAGCCAACCGATGGGCAGAAAGAAATCAGGGCATCTGTTAACATTGTAACTAGTAGGCCATTGGCCCAGTAGGCCCCCTTTCTGGCTCAGTAGTGGAGTGAAAATCCCCATTATTGGCCCAGTAGTTTGAGCCTTTTTCATTCACTTTCTTTTATCGTTTTACTCCTTTATTGTCAAGGATAAAACAGTTCTGCCAGTGAAATTGAGAGAAATAGACGCATAGCCTTAGATGGATCCCTGATGGTCCTTTCTGTTATTACTTTCTTTACCTATTAGATTAAACTGTTACAATTTATTGACTACAGGAGTCATCCTTGAGCCTTGTATTTTCCAGCATGATGGGCAGAAGATGTTGTGGGGCAGTGGACCAATCCTCTGACTAAGCAGCCAGAAAAGACCCGGTGGACAGAGTCCGAGCCTCACTACCTGATTTTTGGGGAGATGAACCTCAGTAAGTCCAGTGAATTTGAAGTGACGTCGTTTTTGAGTCTTTGGCACATGCGTAGAAGAGTTTTATGAAGCGCGGGAATTTCAAAATTAAAAGTTCGGAAATGACCGTTGGAGTAATGGCGGCAAGAAATCAGAGAGCTCCTGCCCTGGTATAGCACGCAAATAGATAAAGGAATGGTATAAAGGCTGCCTATGTATTGCTTTGGTTATCACGATGCATTAGTAAGCTTTGTTCTCATACGAACAGAACGAAAAGATACAGTAGTGTGAAAGCGACGAAAATAAATTAGGCCATCCACTGATCAACCCTGAGAACCTTGGCTGATAGGGCTTCTGTGGCTGAGTTTACAGTAAGAATTTTGCAGCTAATTTCTGTACCATAAATTCTAGACTGTTTGAAAGAAGATATTTATCAAAAGTTTCATGGTTTCATGAAATTCGAGACCATGCGAATGTTGCTTTTGCTATCTGTTCTGTTCGAATAGTGCTTCCGCTGGGTTGGGCGGAGCTTAGTGAATTACAATAGGCGTTCTTTCCTCTTGGAAATCCCATTGAATAAAAATATTCAAGAATTTTAGGCATGCAAAGAAAACAAAATACAATATAGCCTCGCCAATTGAACTGCGAAATGGGATTGTTTACAAGAACATTTTATCCTGTGATTTTACTGCAATGGACTGATTACTATGAGGCAAGGCTGTCGCTCCTTCAAACAAGCAATCCCAAATCTGTCGGTTACTGCGCAGGGAGAAAACTTAAAATCAGGTCGTCAGTCTATACAATACTACGTTCTGCGCATGCTTCAAAGACTCAAGTTTTCATTGCCCAGGACTTACACGATTTTTTATTGTTTTGAACAATGCAGGCTGAGGTTCATCTCCCGAACATCTGAGGGTCATGACAAAGGGTCGCTGATTCGATTAGATCTTCTCTTCTTCTGCATTCAAAGCGCTTGATGCAAAAACTGCAACTTCGCCTGCAACTTCGCCGGCAAAACTGGCAACTCTAAAACCTCAGTGTTTGGGCATTTCACTCGAAGGTTGCCGTCCTCAGAAAAGTCCGTAAGTAATACGGAAAAGTTACTAGGAAAGCTGCTTGTTTCAGAAAATTTCCCGTAATGAACCAAAATTTGTTTCTCCATGCTAATGACAAAATCATACGGGAACTTTAAATACCACATAGTGTGGCGGCAATTCGAGGGTGGACAGGGGACGATACTTCTCAGATGGCCCAGTCTTACAATAGACCCTTTCACGGTAGATCGAACGGGGGATTCGAACGGAGTTTTCGAGACCACGCGGCGTGAAATTTTGGATTTGAGAATTTTTTGGTTATCGTCACATACTGCAAGATTTCTCTGCATTAACATATTAGAACCTGATGAAAACTTAACTAGACCTACCTGAGTGACCAAGGAGCATATCTTTTGTTTTCGTTCTTTCTAAACATTCTCAGAAATGATGAAGAAACTTCGCAAACACCGACGACTCTTTGCTCCTTGCACAAAAGCACCGCTCAGGCCCAGCGACCACCCTAAACCCTTTCAGCGATAAATTCTGTGCCGAGGCAGCCATCAACTTGATTTCCAAAATGAAGACTCTCTATACATTTATGATGAACCTCTGAAATTTCCACTCTTCGATCTCCTATCATTTTTGCGAAATTTCCGCTTGATTTCACTCTTGCTGTGTTTCCAAGTAGGCTCACCGTCACAAGCCGATGACAGAAAAGTTAGCTTGTTCTAAAAAGAATCGGGTCGGGGAAGCCCTTTCACCTGGGACGGGGGAAACCTACCCTTTCCTTTCATTTGAATATTGAGGGTCTTGTATCCAGGGTAGGGGAATTTGGGTGAATATGTAGCTTGATGAATCAGCTGACAACTTCCCGCCAAATTCAATCTCGGTCTCCAAATCATCATCTGTTTATTTGCATTGCAGTGGGTTTGTCCCTTTCATCAAGTTTCATACAAATTGTGATAATATGCTGATGTTGTGGCAAGAAAAGAAAACAACAAATTTGTGTAACAGGGGCAACATGGTGAACTTTTTTATAAGAGAATTTGAGCCAGCACTGAAGGTTTCTTTCAGGATTTGAGTGCTCAGTATTTCTTACAATTATCTTACGAGTATCATGACAATCTTCATGTTCACTAGTTGTGAGCTCGTGAACATTTAAAACCCCCTCTCTTTAAAGTCTCCTCTGGAGTTTCTAAAATTAGATAGGCATATGGGGCTTAAAAGAGCTTTTAGAGTATATCTATTGTTTTCGTTGAACCTTTATCTTTGAGCAACATTAACTTATTGTTTATGTTTTGAACATAGCAGAACACTTATATTCCTACACGTTTTTTATTTTATAAGAAGCTTGGATCAGGCCATAGTACTAACAGTTTCTTATTTCACATTCTCCATTTTAGTACTAAAAGTTTTTTAATTGGTTTCTTATTTTTTGAATGCAGAATTATCGATGTGGTCGCTAATATTGCGGCAGATATGTTTCTTAACATTTAAAACATCATGTTGGAATAAACAGTGTTTTGTTATGTTGAAAACACAAATGGTTAGTGACTATTGCTCAAGGATGAAAGTTCAATGATCTAGTTGCTATAAGATCAATACCTTTAACTTTTAAAGGTTTCTTAGTACTTCTCAGACATAGTACCAGAGTTTCTTAAAATTTTGGTCATCTTAGTACTAGTTTCTTATAAGCCAGTTTTTTATAAGAAATGTGTATATAGTGTTTAATAACTGCCAAGAAACATATCTGGAGCAGTGTTAGAGATCATATTGATAATCATGCATTCAAAACATAAGAAACCTATTAAGAAACCTTTAGTATCAAAGTGGACAAATTTTTATCCTGAACTGAGAAATTTTTAGTACTACAGTGGCCTGATACATCTTTCTTATAGAAAACATATGCTGGTGCTTCTTAGGGCCTGTTCATATGGAGACGAGCCAGCCCGCTTACCGGGCTGGATCTTTTTGCCGAGATCTCACCTCATCCCTAATTCCAATACAAAACTTGATTTCTGTTCATATGAGCTGGCGGGCTGGCCCGCTAAGCGAGATCTCACTTGTGCGGTAAGCGGGCTGGCTCGCCTCCATATGAACAGGCCCTTGTGTACTGGCGAGATCTCGGTAGGCGGGATGAAAATTTTCTCATATGAACACTCCATCCCGGCTACCGAGATGAAAATGTCGCTATTGCTCATGCGCTGCTTATCTAAACAATGGGCACGTGTCTCATTTTTGACACGTGTCCCATTTCTGTCTCGGCAAGCGGGCTGGAATTTCTCCATATGAACACAAGATGAAAGCTGTCTCGCCTACCAGGCCAGCCCGGTAAGCGGGCTGGCTCGCCAGTTGAGGTTCACGTATATTTTTATAAGAAATTACATTATAAGAATCTCAACTCTCGGATCACCACAAAATTAAGAAACTCCAGTACTGGGAAAATAAACCTACGAAACCAATCATCTGTTTGTCCTCATCGTTAGGACCCAGTGACCTTGTGTCTTTCTTCGCCATGAACGTCACAATTAAATGTAATTGTAGCTTTGTAGTCTTAAATATATTATAGTTGCTTTTAACTGATGAAAAAAATGTTGTTAGAGGAAATTCTTAGCACAGTTTTAGTTTGTTTTTATTTGTTTCATGTATCATTTTACTCCGAAGGTACTTTTGTAAAGTCTAGACATTGGAAAGGCTTCAAAAAGATACTTTTGAAATGTTCGCGAGGGTACAGGTAGTGAACAGGTAAAGATATTCATGAAACCTTTCAGAAACTCGCAAGAAATCCAAAGTACTCAAAATCGTTCTTCAAGATAAACATTCACCCCTGTTTGGTTCCCCCGTCCCAGGTGAAAGGGTTGCCCCAATCCTTTTTACAAAAAGCTAACTTTTCTATCATCGGCTTGTGACGGTGAGCCTACTTAGAAACACGGCAAGATTGATATCAAGGGGCAATTTTACAAAAATGGCGCGAGATCGATGGGTGGAAATTTCAGGGGCTCATTATGAATGTTTAAGGACTCTTCATTTTGGAAATCAAGATGATGGCTGCCTCGGTACAGAATTTATCGCTGAAAGGGTTTAGGGTGGTCGCTGGGCCTGAGCGGCGCTTTTGTGCAAGAAGCAAAGAGTCGTCTTTTCATTTTTCATTTCATTTCATTTTATCATTGTTTAAAACACACGAGATCCTTTCAGCAAATTAATATCCTATTAACAATATTTCTATAAAATAATATGAGAAAAGAAAAAAAAATTGGAATATTGCTGCTCTACCAAGGGGTCGTGTTTGGGTCCTGTGAAAGGTTCAAAAGATAATCTCTAAGACCTGTTCTAAAACGAGCGATTGAGTCTCTTTCTCGAATGTTGTCAGGGATATCATTCCAGTTTTTGACACTAGAGAAGTAGAAACTCCGCTTTGCATATTCTAACCTAACTTTAGGAATTTGCAGATCTCCATGGTTTCTGGTTCTATACTCTGAAATCATGGATCTTTCAGTGAACTTATGGCGAAGATTTTCGGGACAGAGGTCATGCAAGATTTTATATGTCATGACTCCTTGGTCAAAGGAGATCAATGACTTTACAGAGAGCCATTTGCAAGTCCATCCGTCCTTATACTTGGCATTCGCTATTAGCTTCTTTGCCCTTGTCTGTAATCGTTGCAATTGGGATAGTTTGGTGTTGGAAAGAGTACTCCAAACAATGTTGCCATAGCGAAGATGGCTTTCAAAGAGAGCTTTGTAAACTTGATCAAGTTTCCTTTGCGGAAGGATGTTTTTCAGCTTTCTTAAGGAGCTCAAGCCCCCTTTCAGCTTGTTTTTGATAGCTTTGTACTGCTCTTTCCAATTAAGGCTTTCGTCGATGTTGATCCCTAGGTATTTTGTCTTGTCAACCCTTTTGATAACTTCATTATTGAGGACAAGATCTGGCAAATCATTACCTATCTTATTTAGTTGTCGCCTGTGGCCTATAACCATGTATTCACTTTTGCTGGCATTCAAACTAAGATTATTAATCCTCATCCAATTCGATACATTTTCCAGCTCGTTTTTCAAATCTGTTAGAAGTTCATTCAGGTTTTCTGATGCGATATTCACACATGTATCATCAGCATACATATTTGGGATCGTGCTTTTTAGACAATTCTCAAAAGCATTAATGTATAGTATGAAGAGTAAGGGTCCCAAACACGAGCCCTGCGGAATACCACACTCAATGCTGCTTTTGCTGGAAGTGGATCCGTCAAAATAACAGAACTGCTCCCTATTGGTCAGATAAGAAGTGAACCAGCTATGGGAAGCACCGTCAGCACCATACTCTCGCAACTTCGACAATAGGATTTTATGGTCAACGGTATTGAATGCTTTCTTGAGATCAAGGAATATACTTGAGTATATTTTCCCCTCGTCAGAGTTCTTGAACCACGGGTCTATAACATTCAATAGACATGTCAGTGTACTGTGTAGTTTTTGGAACGCAAACTGATTTAAACAAAGCTTTTTTTGTTCCTTTAGAAACTCCATTAGTTGGTCCTGTACAATCTTTTCTAAAATTCTTGACACAACTGATAACAATGAAATAGGCCGGTAGTTGTTTACATCTGTTTTCGTGCCCGCCTTATGAATAGGTGTTACTCTGGCTAATTTCCAGATCCGGGGGAAAATACCCCGTTCTAAAGATGCATTGTATATCAGTGTCAGTGGTTTCGAAACTAAGTTTATGGCATCTTTCAGTATTTTGACGGGGATTCTGTCAGCACCAGGAGACTTCGAGTTATCCAGAGCTTTTATAGCACGTTCTACATACCCTACATTTACTGGCTGTAGCTTAAATTTGGTTCCTCCGGATTTATCTCCAAGGTACTTAAGAGGGTCATCAGAAGGCTGAGTTTCTATTTTCTCCGCTAAATTAGGTACAACCGTCGTAAAATGTTTGTTGAAAGCTTCTGAAATTTGTGAAGCTGATTTTAGTTATGTGCCCTCAAAAATGATGTTTTGAGTTGCAGTGTGATTTGAGTTCTTATGTAAAACCTTATTTATTGTTTTCCACATAGCTTTCGGATTGTTTTGGGTTTCATCAATAAGGTTATAGTAGTATTTCTGTACCCTGGCACGTAGTTCAGAAGTGACTTTATTCCGTAACTTCTTATAGTCTGACCAATAGGAAGCATCTTTCTCGGACCTCTTTTTTGCTAGATCACGTTCCTTCATCAGGTTTTTTATTTCTACAGTAATCCAAGGAGAGTGATGGCTTGTTATTTTTCTGCGCTTTAATGGTGCATGCACCTCCAGAAGAGATGAGATAACACTATTAAAGACCGAAGCCATGAGATCAGGGTCGCCATTAGTTCGGGCAAGCATCTCGTTCCAGTCAATGGCTGACAATTCGTCCAGGAATAGCTGCTTATCATAGTTTCTAAGGCTACGTGTTTCGACTATTTTCACTTGCTTATCTAAAAGTCGCTTTGCATTTAGTTTCCTAACTGCAAAGATAAGGTAATGATCGACCATTCCTAATTTTAGCACGCTCGCTCTCAAAATGTAATTTGGGCGATTGGTGGCAAAGTGATCAATAAGAGTCTTTGAAGTGTGTGAAGCACCATCTTTCTCTAGCGCAGCTACCCTACTGCTCAAATTGGAACTCAGAATAAATTGATTTTATGCTTTTGGTGCACCCATCCTTGTGATTTTTTAAGATCACAGTTAGTGTCACCACTTAAGATAATCTAACCTTCTGTATCTACAGCAGAGAGTAAGTTCCTTAATGCCTCAAAACTCTCCTTGTCATTGCCGGGGGTTGGGGGTCTGTACCAACAAATAACTATAAAATTTCTGGCATGCAAGGGAGTGATCTCTACGGCTACGATTTCTAATAGTGGATCATCAATATCATATCTACGATTATGGCTAATGCTCGAGTTTACATAGATAGCTACACCACCGCCGTTGACATCTCGGTCTTTACGGTGGATTTCAAAGCCTTCCAGCTCTACCTCTGGGTCTGTAATATCTTTACTTAACCTCGTTTCATTCAAACCAAGAATGTGAAATTTGTGCTCGTTTATCACAAGCTCAATTTCACAATGGTACTTACGTAATGATACAACATTAAGTGATGCAATTCGTAAACCTCTGTTCGACTGCATTCTTAAATTACATTGCGATTCGCTTAGATTTTTCATTGAACCCGTGTACCCCTACCAATACTCTACATATTTCTTGACATTCCGTGAAAATCTTTTTGCTCCTCCTTGGTTGATATGTAAACCATCATCACAGATATTACCATATAAAATGTTATCATTATCAATAAAGTCTATACCCTGCAGCATGAGTTCTTCTTTTAAAATCTTATTTGTTTGAAATACTTTAACGTTCATACCGTTTCCAGCAGCATTGCCCTTCCTTCTGAAAATAGAGGAGTATGCGAGTTGGGCTTTGGAATTCTTTTGTTTAATTTTCTTGAAGGTTTTGACGACCTTTTCAGCAACTTCTTCTGGGGTCGAATCACGCAGATTATTGGTGCCCGCATGCATAATTATTACATCTGCATCACAATCTCGGTGTTTGCGAAGTTTCTTCATCATTTCTGAGAATGTTTAGAAAGAACGAAAACAAAAGATATGCTCCTTGGTCACTCAGGTAGGTCCAGTTAAGTTTTCATCAGGTTCCAATATGTTAATGCAGAGAAATCTTGCAATATGTGACGATGACCAAGAAATTCTAAAATCCAAAGTTTCACGCCGTGAAAACTCCATTCGAATCCCTCGTTCGATCTACCGTGAAAGGGTCTATTCCACAGAATCCTTCGAGAAACCCGCGCAGTTAGGCAACAGGCAATGCAACTTTCATTTAAAGCATTTTAAGCTGATCTGAGTAGCAAAAACAAAAATCTTCTGCCCTAGCGGACAAGGGATCAGCGGCTGTAGTTTGGAATCGGGGGATTACATAAGACAGGCTAACCATTAAGTTAAGGATTCTAAGTAAAATAGATTCTACTTGTTGCCTAAGATCCACAAGGGTCTCAGTAGCGTAAAGGGGAGACCAGTCATTTCAAATAGCGGTGCTATAATGGAGCATATTTCAGAATATCTAGACCATCATCTTAACCCGTTGGTTAGCCAGAGTAGGTCATATGTTAAAGATACCAATCATTTTTTGTCTAGGCTAAGTAAGTTAGGTAGGATACCAGAGGGGCTTTGTTATGCACAGTTGATGTTGTGGGGCTCTATCCCAGCATTCCACACGGGCAGGGTTTAGAGGCTATCAGGGAGGTGCTGGATAGAAGGGAGAACCCGGGCGTGGCTACTGATACCCTAGTGGGGTTGGCGTCCTTGGTCTTGGAGAAGAATTATTTTGAATTTAACAATAGGTTTTATAGGCAGAAATTGGGCTCGGCTATCGGCACGAAGTTCGCTCCGGCCTATGCCAATCTCTTCATGACCCAGTGGAAGAGAGGTTGTTGGAAGCTTCACCTTTGTTTGTTTGTTTGTTTGTTTGTTTGTTTGTTTGTGAACTTATTTTATTTCGATTTTGCTCCTAGCTATACATACATATATTACATATATACCTATACAACTAATCTAAATCGAAACTAATCTACTCTATTACAAATGAAAGGAAATAAAGGAAATAAATACTTACAATGCCAAATTAACTAAAAAAAGAAACTAGGATGTGAATGGACAGAATTTACAGGGTGTGATTAAATTTGCAAACGCTGCATTTGCAGGAAGGACCATACCATTGTTTTATCATACGTTTGAACCTGTTCAGATTATCAGCTGATTTTAGTTCATTTGGCAAACAGTTCCAGATCTGAGGTCCAATGGCTTTAAGACTCTTGGAGCCGAAAGTCACTTGATTTGGTCGAAAATGGTTTAAACATAACATATAACAACAAAAGATGTGGCACTTGTTCTCTGATCTTTGAATGTAATGAAATAAATGTTAGAAACTCAGAAAAACCATTCACTGTTAAATCCAGAATGGATTGTACAGCTATGGATGTTGTATATTTGATATGATGTACAGGCTGTGATAAAGGATATATTGGTGAAACATCAAACCTACGAGCAAGAGTTAGAGTCCATAAATAACAAACATTGGATCCCGGCTACGTCACTTATATGTAAACTAGGCTTGCCGCGCGGCGCCTGAGGCGCCGCGCTGGCCCACCGTCGTACCGAATAATTTCTTAAGGAGGAATTTGCTGCGCTGGTTGGCATTTGCAGCTGTTAACCACTTTATGTGGGCAAACTATTGTCATAATGGTTTCGTTAAGGTTCGATCCACGAAGTGGCCATTCATATATATGCTTGACAATTGTTCAATTTCCACTCTTGAGGTTCATCACTGCTCTTTTCACCACTCCCTAGTTGTATCCTTACTCTTTCTCATATACCCACTCTTTAAACCTACCTTACCTGAGAGTTCCAGGGGGAGGGGCGGATTCCACTCTCCTCTATTTTTCGCTGTAAAAGCATGAGCGATAGGACACCCAGTGTGTAGCAGTTTGAAATTTATAACAGAAGCGAGCCACCTTAACTTATTGTTTATTTGTGTTTTGAACTCATTTGTACTTGTTATACAGCCACCTTTCACTGTCTCATAGTTTTGAAGTTTTTCGGTAGTGAGCCACCTTAAGTGCAGAGCCACGTTAACCGTAAAGACTTTAACTAAGTGAAAGGTGGCTGTATACCAAGTAAAAATAAGTTTAAGCACAAAAAAAGACCACAAGTTAAGGCGGCTCGCTTCTGTTATAAATCTCAAACTGCTAAGTAAAAGACCGATTAAGTAAAAGCGAGGCTGCACAGACGTAACTTGTATATTTACTTACTGATTTGACGTCAAATGGAAATTTGTTGTATTTAAGATCGTAACTTGCTTTAATTTTCTTTAGGCTGAAGGTTCCTAACTGAAAGGATGAAACGCGTTCCGTACTTATAAAGCCTTCTTTTTATCTTTCTCAAATATTTTTCCGCTTATTACTGCTGCTGTTTGTGACATTAATACTTCAAGAGTATATATATAATGATGATGATGAAAATAATAATAATAATAATAATAATAATAATAATAATAATAATAATAATAATAGAAGAGAAGAAAAGAAAAACGAGACTGCTAAAATTCCAAACGTTTCGATCTAAAATCTTCCTCTATCTAAAATCTTCCTCCATACCTAAAATCTGATAATATTAATACTACTACTACTACTAATAATAATAATAATAATAATAATAATAATAATAATAATAATAATAATAATAATAATAATAATAATAATAATAATAATAATAATAATAATAATAATAATAATAAATATAATAATAATAATAATAATAATTAAAGAATTGAGGTATTGTGTTATTGTTCAATAGTTCAATAAACTAGTTCGACTAGTCCCGAGGGAACTCGTTGATGCGTAGAAAAATTGTTTACGAGAAGTTGTTTGTCGTCTTCTGAGTTGAGTGTTTTGAAAAAACAATCGTATTGTTTTCTGTCTCGCTGGTTAGGCCAAGCTTAGAAAACATAACAATTTTGGCGCAGTCGACAGGATATTCTGCTCGAAGATGTCCGATGATGATAGCCCTGAACAGGCTGGACAAGCTTCTTGGCCAAGAAGAGGGCCGTATGTCGGAATTCCTGGGGAATTCGATGAAAGAGAAGACTTTGATAGCTATGTTGCTCGTGTGAAACTGTTTTGGAAAGTAAACAAAGTCGCCGAAGAGGAGAAAACCGATCAATTCTTGCTTTTCGTTGGACGTGATGCTTTTGAGAAGTTTACAACGCTATGTTCACCAGAAGAACCAGAAGGAAAGCCGTTAGAAGAACTCCTACATCTTTTACGAAATTATTACAAGCCAAAACCTTCGCTTATGGCCGAGCGTTATAAGTTTTATAACAGAAAACAAATGCCAAATGAGTCAATAGCTGAATATGAAGCAGAACTGAGGAGATTAGCAAAAACATGCGAATTTACAGCCTCTACAGATCCAGCTTTGACACCACTACTACAGTCATTGAGGGATCAATTTGTTTTTGGTTTGAATAACGAGGCGTGGCAACGTCGATTATTGCAAGAAGCTGAAGTTTTGACCTTTACGAGAGCTGTCGAAATAACAAAAGCTGCCGAAGCTGCACAGAAGGACGCTCATCAGTTCAACACTTTTTCAGCGAGAGGATCTAGTGATGTTCATGCAGTAAAGCCAAGAAATAAAGAAACGAAAGCTCGAAAGGAAGAAGTTTCTAAAGGAAAACAAAACTTTTCGAGTGCAGTGAAATCAGTGAAATGCTATAATTGTGGTAAAGAGGGACATTACGCAAGAGACTGCAAGGCCCCCCGAAAAGCCCCTCGTGCCCCTCACAAGAATTCAGCACAAAACGAAGTCAAGCACATTTCTGAAGAAATATTAGATTATGAAGCATTGTCTGTTGATTCAAAGGAAACAAATCATGTTGCAGAAGAACTGAAACCATGTCCGAAAGTTGAAGCTATTATTAACAGACACCAGGTCACTTTGGAAGTGGACAATGGCTCTGTCGTTACGCTTATCAATGAGGCTACATGGCGCAACTTACTCGATGCCCCTACATTGAGACCTGCATCATTGGAATTAAAGAGTTATTCTCATGGAAAGGTTCCATTACTGAGAGAATTCGATACAAGCGTTGAAATTAACGGACAACGGACAGAATTTTGTGCAAGATTAGTGAAAGGAAAAGCTAGGAATCTCTTGGGAAGAGATTTATTGTGTCGAGTTTGCCTTGACTGGCAGTCAATTTTTGCTGTTTATATTCCAAAGGAAAGGAAATTGAAAGCTGTTTTGGATGAATTTGATGAAGTTTTTGTGGAAGAAACAGGTTTATGTAAGGGTGTTAAAGCAAGAATCAACATGGAAAGTGATGCAACCCCAACATTTCGCAAAGCACGTCCACTGCCATATGCTATGAAGAAGAAGGTTGAGAACGAGCTTAATCGTTTGGAGCAGAAAGGAATTATTACACCAGTGCAATACTCAGAATGGGCAGCTCCAGTTGTTCCAGTTTTGAAGCGTGATGGATCAGTACGATTGTGTGGTGACTTTTCAGTATCGATTAATCCTAAGATGGAAGTTAATCAGTATCCTCTGCCTCAACCAAATGACATGTTTACAAATTTGAATGGTAGTGTGTTGTTTAGCAAGCTTGATTTCTCTGAAGCATATTTGCAAATAGAGCTGGATGAAGAATCTCAGAAATTAGTTGCTATTAATACACACAAAGGATTGTTCCAGTATTCTAGATTACCATTTGGAATCAGCTCCGCTCCTGCGATTTTTCAGCAAGTTATGGATCAAATATTCCAAGGATTGAATGGAGTACAGTGTTATTTAGATGACATTATTGTCACCGGGAAAACAGAAGAGGAGCACATGCAAAATTTACAAGCTGTTCTTCAACGAATCAAGGAATATGGTTTAAGATTATGTAAGGAGAAATGCAGTTTTCTGCAGGAGTCAGTTGAATATCTTGGTCATGTTATTTCAAGTCAAGGTATACATCCATCCCCAAAGAAGATAGAAGCTATACAGAAAATTGCCGAACCTACTAATGTCAGTGAGCTGAAGACTTTCTTAGGAATGGTTGCTTATTTTGCAAAATTTTTGCCTCAGTTATCTGATCGTGCAGCTCCTTTGCATGAATTGCTGAAGAAAGGTGTTCCATGGAACTGGAATTCGGAGAAGTCCGCTGCTTTTAATGGTTTAAAAGATGATCTTATGTCTATGTCAGTATTGATGCATTTCGATCCTAGTTTGCCTTTAGGACTTGCCTGTGATGCAAGTGGTTCTGGAATTGGTGCTGTGTTATTTCACATTTTACCGAGTGGAGAGGAACGTCCTATAGCCTATGCATCAAAGTCGTTAACCCCTGCAGAGAAGAATTACTCGCAAATAGAGAGGGAAGGTTTGAGCATAGTGTTTGGCGTGAAGAAATTTCATCAGTTTTTATGGGGACATACATTCCAGTTAGTGACGGATCACAAGCCACTTGTTACTATCTTTGGATCAAAGAAGGGTATTCCAACAATAATTGCAAGTCGATTACAAAGGTGGTCAATCATATTGTCTGCATATACGTATGAGATTGTTTACAAGTCTACTGCAAAACATGGAAACGCTGATGGTTTGTCTCGATTGCCTTGTGGTTTTGACCCACAGTTTGAATCTGGACATGCTTTGGTGGATATTGTAGAATATGAGGTGTTTGGAACTTTGCCTGTCTCTGTTGAGGTGGTAAAGGACGCTTCAAAGAGGGATGCTGTACTGTCGAGTGTTATTGATGATGTTTGCAAGGGAAAGAAATTGAACAAAAGTGCGAATTTTAAAGATGGTGAAGTAACTGCTTTTAGTAGACGTGAAGCTGAACTGACCGTATGTGATGGAGTTTTGATTTGGGGATCTCGTGTTGTTGTACCTAAAGAGCTGAGAGAAAGATTGCTGAAGGAATTGCATGTTGTTCATTCAGGTATTGTTCGTATGAAGTCGTTGGCAAGGGAACATTTTTGGTGGCCTGGTATGGATGCAGAGATTGAGAATATTGCTCGTAGTTGTTGTGAATGTCAAGAAGGTGGGAATGATCTTCAAAAGGTGCCCCTCCATCCTTGGCAGTTTCCGGATAGGCCTTGGGAAAGGTTACATATTGATTTGGCAGGTCCATATTTTGGTTTTATGTGGTTAGTTGTTGAAGATGCTTACTCTAAATGGCCTGAAGTGATTAAATTGAGAACTGAAACATCTGCAACTGTAGCAGCAGCTCTAATGAAGATATTTGCTGTTCAAGGATTACCTGAGCAACTAGTTTCAGATAATGGATCACAATTCACTTCAGAGGAATTCAAAGAATTTTGCAAGCTTAGGGGAATCAATAATTGCTACGTTACACCATATCACCCTCAAGCAAATGGTCAGGCTGAGAGATTCATTCAAACTTTCAAGAAGTGTATGAACAAGATGGCAAAGAATAGCAAGAATATTGATTATAATGTGAATAATTTCTTGCTTACATATCGAGTTACAGCACATGCAACAACTGATGTAGCTCCAAGTCAATTGTTGATGGGAAGGAAATTGCGCACTCGTTTAGATTTGATTCATCCAAGAGTGAAAGAGAATGTCAATGATTACCAAAATCGTACTACTATCCAAGAGAGATTTCATCTGTCACAGAAGAAGCAGAAAGCTTATCACGATCGTACGGCAAAGATGCGAGAATTTGAAGTAGGAGATCATGTATGGGCACGTAATTACCGTAGAAGAGGGCCAAAATTTGTTCGTGCCAAGATTCATCACAAGATAAGTCCGCTGTCGTATCGAGTGTTTGTTCGTGACGGCTTAACTTGGCGACGACATTCTCAACAACTGAAATCTCGAGTTAGAGCAAGAGATCAGCCATCAGACCTTGATAAAGATGACTTACCGTTTCCTTCATTCAGTCGATCAAATGACGATGCAACCAATGTTCCAGAGATCAATGCGGAGGAGCAAAATGTACCAGTTAAACGTCGCTCAGTTCGTGCGAGAAGACAGCCGGAAAGACTGAATTATGACATTTTGGGTGGACGAAATTAAGAGGGGAGATGAGGTATTGTGTTATTGTTCAATAGTTCAATAAACTAGTTCGACTAGTCCCGAGGGAACTCGTTGATGCGTAGAAAAGTTGTTTACGAGAAGTTGTTTGTCGTCTTCTGAATTGAGTGTTTTGAAAAACAGTCGTATTGTTTTCTGTCTCGCTGGTTAGGCCAAGCTTAGAAAACATAACAAGAATAATAATAATAACAAGGATAAAGAAAAGAATACTTGTATAATAATAGACTTTGCAATTTCCTATGACACTAGAATAGAACTAAAAGAAAAGGAGAAGATTGACAAATATCGAGACCTTGCAATTGAACTAAAAAGATTGTGGAGGACGAAAGTAACAATTGTACCGATCGTTTTTGGATCACTGGGAGCAATTCCAAAGAAGATAGAGAAGAGACTGAAAGATATTGGAATAGATACGAACTTAGCGGATATGCAGAAAACTGCAATCCTGAACTCTGCACGAATTCTTCGAATGGATCTGGAAACTTAAGGAGGCTTGTTGCCACTTAGTACCAAGAACGATATGACCATACAAATATTTCTGTGTGTAAAGTATGAAATAATAATAATAATAATAATAATAATAATAATAATAATAATAATAATAATAATAATAATAATAATAATAATAATAATAATAATAATAATAATAATAATAATAATAATAATAATAATAATAATAATAATAATAATATAAGTGCTATAAGTCCTATCATCCCACATATGCCCGCAAATACAATGATGGCAGCCTTGACAGGGGTAAACCAGTCCCGCAGGCCAACTTTTTTGCTCATTTTTTCGGCGAGGGTCATCAGGGTGCATTTTCGGTTAGTGTAAAAATCATAGATGGGGCTCACGATGTGTTTTCGGTTAGACGAAAGGAGTTGTTTTGGCAATATAAATTGGGGACTTTCATATCAAATGGTTTAAATGAAAGGGCAGCGGATGTTGAGCTGGATATGTTTGCTTGCGGTATTGCTTAACTTTTATCGATTTATCGGAGAGATTTTTTGATCTGGGACATCAAGTAGGTGGTATACACGCGGTGGCAGGATGGAACCCACGGTCAAGCCATCCGGGATTTAGTAATTTACGAAAAGCAGATCCTGGAAGGTATTTTGGAGTCCCTATATGGCCATCAGGGATTTAGCAATTTACGAAAAGCAGATCCTTTAAGGTATTTTGGAGTCTCCATCTCGCCATCAGGGATTTAGCAATTTTACAAAAAGCAGGTCCTTGGAGGGTGTACATTGTTAGGAGTCCCCGTAGAGTCCAGTGTCCTAGTTTCTAACAGCATGGATTCTAGTCCCTTGTCGATTTTAGAACCGCTTAGGCTAGATTAAAAACAATTGCATGTAAACATTTTTACCTACAAATACTTGGCTGTTTTTATTGTAAAGCACTGATGAAGATTTGATAATCGAAACGTCTGGTTTTTAGCAGTTGTGTTTTTATTAATAATAATAATAATAATAATAATAATAATAATAATAATAATAATAATAATAATAATAATAATAATAATAATAATACACGATAAAGAAAAAAATGAATGCAAAATCATTGACGTTTCATGCCCGTTTGATGGAAGAGTGATTGAAAGAGAAGAGGAGAAGAGGGAAAAGTACGAAGATCTTAGAAGGGAAGTGGCAAAACTATGGAATGTCAGGAAAGTGGTGATAATACCAATCATCACCGGAGCTCTTGGTACGCTGAGCAAAAACTTTAAGAGATATGTTGAGCAGCTTGAAATGGGACAGATGACATCTTTATTACAAAAGACTTGTGTACTTGGCACGGCGAAGATACCTATAAGAAGGACTCTGGACACCTAAGATTGAGGGATTCAATCCGCTGCCCAGAAAAAGTCGCCAAACAACAAAAAGGCGTGAAGAAAGGACAATAATAATAACAAATAATAATAATAATAATAATAATAACAATAATAATAATATGAAAACAAAACCACCTTTCAACAAAAACAGAAAATGAAATATAGAAAATAAAACTGTTTTTAAAACTGACGTTTCGATTTAAAATCTTCTTCTGAGTCTCAGAAGAAGATTTTAAATCGAAACGTCAGTTTTAAAAACAGTTTTATTTTCTATGATAATAGTAGTGATAATAATAATAATAATAATAATAATAATAATAATAATAATAATAATAATAATAATAATAATAATAATAATAATAATAATAATAATAATAATAATAATAATATAAGTGCTATAAGTCCTATCATCCCACATATGCCCGCAAATACAATGATGGCAGCCTTGACAGGGGTAAACCAGTCCCGCAGGCCAACTTTTTTGCTCATTTTTTCGGCGAGGGTCATCAGGGTGCATTTTCGGTTAGTGTAAAAATCATAGATGGGGCTCACGATGTGTTTTCGGTTAGACGAAAGGAGTTGTTTTGGCAATATAAATTGGGGACTTTCATATCAAATGGTTTAAATGAAAGGGCAGCGGATGTTGAGCTGGATATGTTTGCTTGCGGTATTGCTTAACTTTTATCGATTTATCGGAGAGATTTTTTGATCTGGGACATCAAGTAGGTGGTATACACGCGGTGGCAGGATGGAACCCACGGTCAAGCCATCCGGGATTTAGTAATTTACGAAAAGCAGATCCTGGAAGGTATTTTGGAGTCCCTATATGGCCATCAGGGATTTAGCAATTTACGAAAAGCAGATCCTTTAAGGTATTTTGGAGTCTCCATCTCGCCATCAGGGATTTAGCAATTTTACAAAAAGCAGGTCCTTGGAGGGTGTACATTGTTAGGAGTCCCCGTAGAGTCCAGTGTCCTAGTTTCTAACAGCATGGATTCTAGTCCCTTGTCGATTTTAGAACCGCTTAGGCTAGATTAAAAACAATTGCATGTAAACA
This sequence comes from Aurelia sp. 4 Dawson et al 2005, assembly GCA_964019985.1. Lineage (NCBI taxonomy): Eukaryota > Metazoa > Cnidaria > Scyphozoa > Semaeostomeae > Ulmaridae > Aurelia > Aurelia sp. 4 Dawson et al 2005. The sequence continues at coordinate 7,763,069 of OZ026509.1, forward strand.
TTTTTACCTACAAATACTTGGCTGTTTTTATTGTAAAGCACTGATGAAGATTTGATAATCGAAACGTCTGGTTTTTAGCAGTTGTGTTTTTATTAATAATAATAATAATAATAATAATAATAATAATAATAATAATAATAATAATAATAATAATAATAATAATAATAATAATAATAATAATAATAATACACGATAAAGAAAAAAATGAATGCAAAATCATTGACGTTTCATGCCCGTTTGATGGAAGAGTGATTGAAAGAGAAGAGGAGAAGAGGGAAAAGTACGAAGATCTTAGAAGGGAAGTGGCAAAACTATGGAATGTCAGGAAAGTGGTGATAATACCAATCATCACCGGAGCTCTTGGTACGCTGAGCAAAAACTTTAAGAGATATGTTGAGCAGCTTGAAATGGGACAGATGACATCTTTATTACAAAAGACTTGTGTACTTGGCACGGCGAAGATACCTATAAGAAGGACTCTGGACACCTAAGATTGAGGGATTCAATCCGCTGCCCAGAAAAAGTCGCCAAACAACAAAAAGGCGTGAAGAAAGGACAATAATAATAACAAATAATAATAATAATAATAATAATAATAATAATAACAATAATAATAATATGAAAACAAAACCACCTTTCAACAAAAACAGAAAATGAAATATAGAAAATAAAACTGTTTTTAAAACTGACGTTTCGATTTAAAATCTTCTTCTGAGTCTCAGAAGAAGATTTTAAATCGAAACGTCAGTTTTAAAAACAGTTTTATTTTCTATGATAATAGTAGTGATAATAATAATAATAATAATAATAATAATAATAATAATAATAATAATAATAATAATAATAATAATAATAATCAATTTATCTAAGTTGGCGCTACAAAGCTATATACAATAAAAGGTTAGGCCTAAAACTACACACAAGCTAATCCGAGCCAACTATTAAAACCGATACAAATACATAGTTAAAAGATAAAAATAAGTAATCAAGTACAGCATAAAAATTTTCTGAAAGAGGCAAAACGTAGTTCTAGCTAAGGGGAGACCCGATCTGTGGCAAGAGAGTGGTTGTCAAAATATCGTATCATATAAATCCAAGCTGTGGTATAAACGTCCTACATTGTCTGCATGTGCATTCAGCAGCATTCCAACTTTTGATCTTGCTCTTAAATTCAATAACAGCCTGAGCATTCTTCATATGCTGTGGGAGGGACAGCCAAAGTCGCTGACCTCTATATTTGAAAGTTTCGGTGCCATAAGTTACTGTTTTTGCCCTTGGTAGCATAAATTCATTATAATGTCTATGGTTATATGTAATATTGCGCTCACGAAAAATTTCCTTCATAAAAGGGGGGCTTAAGTTCTCCTTTAGTTTTAAACATTTCAGTCATCAAGATCTGCAAATTCTTTGTATGAATTGTGACAGATGTATCGCTTTCTAACAAGGTGCTGAAACTAGATTCATAATCCTTGTACGCAATTCTCAGGGCCCTTTCATGTATCTTATTAATTTTATTGTTCAGATGCCTGCTGTGAAACATCCAGGCCAACGGACAGTATTGGAATTGACTAATTACGAAACATCTCATCAAGATTCTGAGTTTATCAGAGTCCAAGTATTTGGAAACGCGAGCGAGAGCGAAAAGTTTATTTCCAGCCTTCTGACATAACTTAGTGATGTGCGTCTCAAAATTTAGTTGTTTGTCAATTACAACGCCTAATAACTTTTCCTCCTCCGTGTTCTCTATAACAGAATTGCCTACTTTGACTGTAACTTGTTGATTAGAATTTCTACCAAGCACCATTAAATGACACTTGTCTGTATTCAGTTTCATAGAGCTATCAGCAAACCATTGGATGATTGTATTTGAATCATTCTCCAACCTTGCAATACTAACACTATCGAGATTCTTATCGCATGTGTATATGGTCGTATCATCTGCGTAATTACTGATATCGGTATCCTGGATGGAGAGCAACAAAATCATTTATGTAAATATTAAAGAACAAAGAACCTAGAACCGATTTTTGTGGAACTCCAAGGGAAAGGTTTTTGTAGGTACTAAACGATCCGTTCATCTTAACTCTCTGCTGCCTGTTTTCCAAAAAACTGTGGACGAGACACAGTGCTTCATGACTAAATCCATAAGCACCTGGTTTTGCTAAAAGAAGGTCATGTTTTATGCAGTCGAACGCTTTGGAAAGGTCCATCAGGACTGCTCCAATATTCTCCCCATTATCTAGGCTGCCTTTCCACTTTTTGAGCATTCGAATTAAAGCGTGTTGAGTATTGTACCCTTTACGAAAACCACAAAGCAGCGCCGATAAATAATATATATGAGCAGTAATCTGGCCATCCATAATTCTCTCAAAGACTTTAGAAACAGTTGGCAGAACGCTGACAGGTCTGTAATTTTTCTTTCTGGTTTTCTCATCCATTTTATGAAGAGATGTGATATCTGCGAGCTTCAACGAATCGGGAAGCAAACCATTTTCAATACAGTTATTGAAAACGAGTTGCAGCGATTCGGAGGAAATGTCAGAATTGCTTCTAAGGACTTTGCAGGTATATTTTTGAAAGTCGTTGCCTTTTTAGGATTGAGTCTCCTAATTTCATTGTCCATCAGTTCCAACGACACCTTTTGGAATTTGAAGGGGGCAGCGTTTTGAACAAAATTACGAATTTTTCTTATGCTTGGATGATTGAGCATACGGCTCAAATCTTTCAAATCTTTAGAAAGGTGGGTGTAAAATTGTATCACATTTTTCTTTGAATTCATGTGCTTTAAAGGAACTTTGGGTAATTTGCCGTAAATCTACCGTGGCAATTTTTTGATACATTGATAATTTTCAAAATGGCGGCATTTTGACTTATTTTGCAGAAATTCATCGAAAAGTTTGAAGAAATTAAAATCATCGTAAATCTTAAATTAATCGAGAGAAATTGATACAATCTTCAAGCTAACCATAGTTTATGAAGGTCTACAACATGGTTGCAAGCAGCAAAGACCTGATTCGTTTCGACCGCTGTGCAAAGTGCTTTCTGCGCCTGCTCAAGCTGCCAAGAACAGAAAGGTGGGAGGGGGTGAACTTTTTGGGGACTGCACGCAGTTGTGGCGGAATCTATTGTGATCCAGGCCTCTTGAGACGCGGTTTGGGATCAGGCGCATGCGGAAAGTGTTGAGAAGGTAAACAAGCATGGCTGAAAAAATCACCGACCTTGGAAAGCTTCGATAAAGATAGATTATTTGACTTTATTTTCCTTGGGATGGAGGCGATATTTATCAAGAAAAATTCAAAATGATGAAAGGATTTTTTTGGAAAAACGGCTCGCTGCCGCAAGCTGAGCGTTGGTGGATATAATCTGCGGAATATGAGCATCATTTTGAAACAGGTCAGTATTCTTGCAAAATTGGCCTTGTGTTACTTTTTTTGCCATACAGTTGGGTCAGTTTTGAAGGACAAATAAATCACTTGTTCGTTTACATGTAAACAGGCAGCTTATAGGGGGGTCTACAAAATGAATATTCCACGGAAATTTTTATATCAGCCTCGTCAGGGCCTATAATTTCATGAAACGTCCTCCGATCATCTATCCTGGTACATCATGTCCAATAAAATTTTTATTTTCTTGTAACGGGTCATTTTCTGAGGAAAAAGGCAAAAATTTAGTACCCCTAAGCAACTGAAAATTGCAAAAAATCTAGTCGCTGCCGCTAAACGAAACTATCACCACTGTGTTGGTGACATGTTCAGCTTCAAATTTCTCAAACCGGTTTTGGTCGAAAAATTGGCTAAAATTGATTATTTTTGCGTTTCAGTTTGTAAACATGACTTGAAGAAACTGCGACATTCATGCCTAGGCCATTCTATTGTCTTAGCATTTTTGCTGTTGTTTGTCCCTTGATGGCCTTTTGTTTTTATGTTCTGCCTTTTCACTTACAATTTCCGGATGTTTTGCTGCCCTGCTGTGTTGTTTCATCATATTTCGGAAGGATTATTTGTCTCTTCAATGCATTAAAATAATATTCAATTGACATTTTATAACTTGTTTTATTGCTTTGAGTTCATATTTGGAAACAAAACCAAAATGCAAGAACTTATTTTTGAATGACTGACCTACGAACTGCCTCAAGTTTGATGGCTGCGTACCAAGAAAGCATGTTCAGTTTTTTCACATATTTTATCAATGATTCTACAACATTGTGCTTATTGTTGCTGTATATATGTCCATTGTCATTTTTCTAAGTCTCTAATTTCTCCTTTATTATTTTCAGATACTGCAACATCAAATCACATATTTGTTTGAATATGTTTGGTCCTGATAGAGCACCTGCAAGCTGCAAATTTTTGGCTGGATGACTACTACTGTGTAACCTTACAAATTCTTAACCTTACAAGCTTTCCAACACATTCCCACAGAAGAATGGGCACTGTCTGAATAGGATGGATTCTAGGAAACCTTGAGTGATACATGCATTTAGACTTGCATAAATATTGCTAAGTATTTAAAACAATTTAAGGAATCTCAGATTGATTTCAGTGCTGGCACTACAAGGGGACTGGATGGCTTTTCTCCCTCAATCCCTAAAGTTGGCCAAAATTTTCAAAGACAACTGGCATAGATTTAATTAGGTATACCTTTAGATTCAACAATCAATTTAAAATCCCCCTCCCCACGTATTTCAGATTTTTCAGTGCTGGTGCTACCACTGATTCATTTGTTTCCTGCGCCAAATTTTTGTAATGATTCTGAATAATTTGATAAAATTGAATGCACTGTAGAGTCTTGAGGCATTTTTTCTGTGACTACATTCTGATTATTGTTGATCTCCTTGTTTGAATTCCTCGGTTTACTATGAAATAGTGAGATCCTATACATCTGAAATATTCTACCATTTGTTGAAAAGATCCAGAATAGACAATAGCATTAAAGATGCAGGGGAGGAACTTTTTACCAAGATACATTGTATTCCAAGTTTACTGGCTCCCAAAAGCAATATTCTTTAGTGGTACAGACAGGCACCATTTGGTACCTCTGAAAAAAATTGGTGCAGAGTCTACCCCCAACAGGATCTCATTGCTTTTAGGAGCCAATCATCTGTGTGACAGTGTACTTTGATACAAACCAGTTACAATATATTTTAAGTCTAAATCAGTCGCTGAGGTGGGGTGCCACTGTCCCCATTCAAGAAGAGGACTTGGCTTTCTGCTTGGTGCCCAAACTTTGGCAAAAAGTGCACCCCGAATTGTGATGGTAACCCACTTTTCGAATCTTCTTTGGACCAAAATGAAGGGGAAATATCAAATGAAACCATTTAACAGAAAATCCTAATTTATTTTACTAGCTCTGGTCAAAAATATAGGCGTTCAATTCTTGGCTCTTGAAGTTTGGCTGGCCTGCATCCACCACTCGCCTAGATGTTTCTGGTTGAATTTGAAAGGGGCCTTGGATGGAAACTTAAAACTGATTGACAACAATTCTTGCTGGAATTTGTGAAATAAGGGACAAATAATCACTTTAAAATCAGATTTTCATTGCAATCATTCGCTGCTTATCACATCAGCTGATTTAATGCCATCTTTCCACTGTCGTGATTATCACGTAATCACTTCGCCTCGTATCCATGACGCTTCTGCGCGCGCATAAAAAACGAATCTGCCCCTTGCTGTTGCAAGCAGAAATCTGTTGCTCTTCTGGTTAAAGATTTAGAAATTTGATGACGTCACAGCCTCAAAATTAATAAATGCCACCATTTTGAAAGTAGTCAAGGTATCAAGAAATTGCCACGGCAAATTTATTGCGAATTACCTGAAGTTCCTTTCAAGAACTATGATGCAAAGAAAAATGTAATAGAATTTTACACCCACCTTTTAAAAGATTTGAGCTCTATGCTGGATGATTGGAATATTTAAGCCGAGCCTTTTCTATAGGATCCGATGCACCCTCTGTGCTAGAGATAATTTCAATGTTCTCTATAATACCAAGGGAATCAGTGAAAGTTACGAAATAATTATTCAGAGTCTCTGCAACTTCTTCGTCATTCGAAATAATCTTTTCATCTTCAATAAGGGTAATTTTTGAATTTGACTGCCCTTTATCCGAGATGATAGGCTTAACTGTTTCCAGAATTTTTTATTGTCAGTAATGTCAGAAACATTCAACCTTTTGTAGAAGTTTCTTTTTTCAGTTCTAAATAATTTTACGCATAAGTTGCGTTGTTCGCGAAACGCTTCCCAATTTTCGACTGTGGGGCTTTTATCATATCTATTTTTCAGTCGAGGACGCAGAATAGTGGCTTTTCGAAGAGCTCGATTCATGAAAGGCCCATCATTTGCCCTTGCATATTTCTTTTTCATTGGGCCATGTTTCTCAAGTACTTTTTCAAAACAGTTTTGAAAATTGTTGTAATCTAAATCTTCCACTTGGATACTTTGCAACTCTTCCCTGAGATCTTGTTTGAAAGCTTGTTCTGTAAAATTCTTATAATATCTATAATTCACAATTGTTGGCCCAGTTTTTTGGTAGGTCGTTTCAAAACAGTTACCACCATTTTATGGAAGTCAGAAAGCCCTGTCTCTATCGTGGTGGTATGTTGGCAACTCCTGTACCGGTTGGTTAATATGAGGTCAATACACGTTGGATTTTCAGGCTTGAAACAAGTTGGTTCCTTGACTAAATTTTTGAGGGAATAGGCGTTCATAAAACAATGGATCTTCTTATCTGTCTCTAATGAATTGAAATCACCAAGGAACAAAAAATTGTCATAGTTTGCACTATAGTGATCAACTGCTTTGCCAAGATTCTCGAAAAAATGATCTTGTGATTGGGACGGCGGTCGATAAATACTGAAAAGAGCCCATTTTTTACCCCTCAAATTAATTTCAAAACAGATGCTCTCAATATCATCTTCAAACTTAAAAGATTTTAGTTGACTGGATGGAATATCGTTTCTGACATAAGCCAGTAGTCCTCCACCACCATCATTTCTATCTAGTCGCAATGGATCAAAGAATGAAGAATTCAATGAAAAATTGTTCTTTTGGAAAAGAGGCATCAAGTTTTGTTTCTGCAACCATTAAAATGTCAATATTCCTTGAAACTATTTCTTTCAGTGGATCGAGTTTATTTCTTATTGAATTTATATTTAAATAACCAACAATCATGCGACCAAGGTTTTCTAGCCTTAGATTTCGTAGTTCAGATTTAGCGTCACTCTCATCTGCCTGGTCGCCATTCACTGGAGATTCTAGGGTACTCTCCTCCACAGCATCCTAGACACAAAAGATGGAACCGGAAGGATTGGATTGCTCGAACTGTGAAAAAAGCATCGTTGCTCTTATTTGAGTCAGAACGATCCCCTGAATAATCCTGTGGGGAGCATATGCCATTTTAGTATGATATTTGCTCGGAATCAGATGACTCGTTAATTTGTTGCCTACCTAAATTGCAACTAAAAGTACTTTGTCATAAATAACCTAACTTGTATAAAAACTATTTGCTAAAATTCTCGTTCCTTCTGGATTTAAGTGTAACAAATTGCGATTGAGATGCTCTGAAGTTATGTTAGAATTGTCAATAAATTGCAAGTATTCTTCTTGGGATCTTCGAGTTAGAAAACGATTTACTTCACATACCTTTGCGTTCCAGCGATCACCGCGTGCTACCAGACCACTGACAAATACAGTATTACCTTCGGTCAGCTTATGAGTAGAGCTTATGAGTATATATATCTACTCATAAGGTCTTTCGTTAAATAGTATTAAGAAATAAATAGAGACTCAGAAAATACAACTTCGTTTAAACATTTCGACTTGCGTCTTCATCAGTAATGCTTCTCGAATCCAAAAGAGCGTACATGTAAACCAAAATGAAATAGATTTACAAAGCAATAGCTTCAGACGAAGCCTACTAAGTACAAGATGTAAACGAAGCGTAAACCTATTTGCGGCGGAGGAAAGATCAAAGAAAGCGCAGAAATAGGAGCCACTGATGTCGGCGGCCCTGTCTATCTCGCAGGAGTTAGAAATAACGTGTGCTGAAACAAAACAACAGATAAAAAGATCCTAGAGCGGATGGGAAGAAAGAAATCCCTAAAAAAACAGCGTGTGTCCCTAACGAAAAGCTTAGCGCTAAAAATCAAAACAACGCAAAAACCAAAACGTAACCAAAAATGAAATCTATGTATCAACCTGCCTAGTGATTAAACCCTTAGGGGCAAAGCTATCCAGCAGATATTACCAGAAGCTCTCCCGCATCCTATTTCCCCCCGTTAGCCTATCAATTATCTTAACACTAATATCCTTCAGAAACCCCTGGTGGCCTTCTTCAGTAAAATGCCTAAAGAATTCCACCTGGGGTACTGAGGCCCCAGAATTAAACTTACGACTGCACACCTTGTAATTATTAAACCTAAGCCTAAAAGGCGTACAGGTGCTACCAACCTATTTTACACCACAAACAGTACATTCCAAGAAATACACAACATTTGACGAGTCACAATTAAACGAATAGTTTATCCTATATTCCCGGCTATCTATGTTCGAATGAAAATGCTCACTATTACTCATGACATTACACACTTGACAACGAGATTTACCACAACGAGAACATCCCTTCTTATCAGTCCCCCCATTTCCCTCATTATTCAGCATAGCCCTAGCAAGAATATCCTTAAGGTTCTTACATCTCCTAAATGCTTTTAAAGGGGCTTATTCTATTCAATGAAACGAAACAAAACGAAATCGAGCGAAACCTAGCGAAACCAAGACAATGTAACAATTAAAGCTTTATAGGTCGATTGAAATTGCAAATTCATTATTTCTTATCGTGCGGATGGATGTAAACAATTAATAATGATCACTTTAGTTGTAAAAAACCAGCTATTTGGCTACGATACGATGCATTCCCTTAGGAACGAAACGCCGCCGTTTCGTTCGCCACGGAACGAAACCAATTGTTTTCAAATCACGGGACAAAAGATTACTAAACATTCCCGCATCCTATTTCCCCCCGTTAGCCTATCAATTACCTTAACACTAATATCCTTCAGAAACCTGGAGTTCTAAACATAGCACTCAGTGACCATTACATGATCTATTGCGTTCGTAAGTACCGAGGGGCTTTAAAAGGGCAACACAAGAAGATAACAACTCGTCAAATGAAACATTTTGATGAGACCAGTTTCCTTGCCGAAATTTCTTCCATTGATTGGAATTTAGTTCTCCAAAGCAGCACGGATCTCGATTCAGCAGTGGAGATTTGGACCAAACTATTGTCGTTGATAATTGAAAAGCACGCACCTATGCGATAACGTAGAGTCTCTGAAAAATACTGTCCTTGGATCACTTCTGACCTCAAGGCCCTGGCAAGATCTAGGGACAAACTAATAATAATAATAATAATAATAATAATAATAATAATAATAATAATAATAATAATAATAATAATAATAATAATAATAACCAATCTATTTAAAGTTGGATAAGGTGTAGCTTGCACTAAAAGTACAAACTAATAAATGCCAACTAAATTAAACTAATTTACAGCAACATTATTTACAAATATTACAATTGCAACCCTCCCCAGTCCAATTTTTTATGTTTTCGCCAAAAACAGAGACTGTATTGCTGTTTTTAATCACATCAGGTGAACTGTTCCAAAGTATGCTACCCCTGAACGCTATCGAATTTGTACCGAACGACGCAGTAGAGGCCTTGGGAAGAGTGAGAATATCTTTGATTCTCAGATTGTAATTAATTTCTTTCCTTGTGAATAAATCCCATAAGAAAGGAGGGTTTTCATGATTGAGTGATTTATATACTTCAATCATGAGTTTCTGCAAGTTCTGAACGTGAACAGTTTTTTCCTCATTTCTAATGAGCAGTTCATCGAATGAAGCATCAAAGTCTTTCAATAAGATAAGAAGTGCTCGTTTACGAACCCTGTTAATTTCTTTATTGGCAGTTCTTCCACAAAACATCCAAATGAGGGGGCAGTACCTGAAGTTTGACATGACAAATGAATTATAAAGCAATTTACATTTGGGTGGGTCAATGACCTTAGCAGCCCTTGATAAGGCACTAACATTTCTGTTAGCTTTTAGACAGAGAGATTTCACATGGTCATCAAACTTCAGCTTGGAGTCAATAATGACGCCCAGTAATTTGACTTGCTGAACGGTTGTAATTACCATCTCATCTATCTCCATGCAAAGTTTGTAGTCATGCCCCAAGCCCATAAACATAAACTGAAATTTTGATGGATTTGCAACCATCATGTTTGATTCGAACCAGACGAGTGTCTTTTGCATGTCGTTTTCTAGCCTTGATATCACTCTTTCTAGCTTGAAATCAGATGCATATAAGGTATTATCATCAGCAAAGTTGCATAGATGAGAGTCCTCTATGAAAAAAGTAAGATCGTTGATGTAGATGTTAAATAGTAAAGGACCTAGGACTGAACCTTGTGGTACACCTGATGTGATCTCAAGCCAAGAGCTGTAGGTAGAGTTAATTCTGACACGCTGTTTCCGAAAAGTTAGGTAGTCGAAAATAAGTCGTAGACTCCAATCCCAAAACCATATACCTCAAGCTTTGCTATCAGGAGGTCGTGAGGCAGACAATCAAATGCTTTGGAGAGGTCCATAAGAACCATTCCAACTATTCCTTTCTTATCAAGGCTTTTTCGGCACTGTTCAACAAGCCTCAAAAGTGCGTGTTGTGAGCTGTGGTTCTCTCGAAATGCACAAAGTAAATTGGAGAAATTAGGAACCATAAAGGGTACAATTTGTTGTGACAACACCCTTTCATAGAGCTTGGACAGAGAAGAGAGCACACTTATTGGTCGGAAATTGCCCCTGATGAAAGTTTCACACATCTTAAAAATTGGAGAGACATCTGCAAGCTTAAGAATATTCGGGAACATGTTAGCACTGATAGCATTATTGATATGATATGTAATCTCCTTATAGCAAGCACTTGAGGCTCGTTTAAGTTTATCGGTGGGTATAACACCACTTGTCTTTTTAGAGGAATCCATCTTGCTGGTCTCACTGAAAACAAGAGTGGGGCCAACAGATGAGAATTCGAATCGTCCATTGTTCTGAGCCATCGCTTTGATCTTAAGAACGCTAGGATGGCTGGCATATTTTTGTATAGCATCAAGAACAGGGTCCCCAGTAAGTTGTACCGGGGGAGCAGGGAATTTCGGAATATTCAGCGTGTTAGTTATGTTAGCAAAATATTCATTAAAATATTGGCTAATTTCTTTATCATCTCTTCTAATTTTTTCATTCTCGATCAATACGATTTTTTCATTAACCATACTATTTGAAAACAAAGGTTTAAGTTTCTTCCAAAACGATTTGTTATCCTTAATAGAGTTCATATCAAGATTCCCAAAGTATTCACGTTTTGCACGCTTGTTCAGTTTTACAACTAAATTTCGCGGCAGGCGGTATCTCTGGAAGTCAGCCTCATTTCTGCTTTTTACCGATCTATTTTTCAGTCTGGTTCTCCGCATAATTGCCTTCCTCGATGTCTTAGACATATGTGGCTTATTATTGCCTCGAATGACGACTGTTTTGAAGGGCGCATATTTATCCAATGTTTTGTCGAATAATTCTGTGAATGATTCTATGCTGTCAGGGCTTTCTTTAGCAAGATTAAATGACAATTCTGTGAGAAACTGGTCGTCAGAATATTTGCTGTAATCTCTATATCTTATGGTCTTTGGAGGCAATTTAGTGAATCGGGACTTAAGTATGGTATAGATCAGGTGATGGAAATAGCTAAAACCTGTCTCAAATGTTTGAGTATCTTTGAAACTGTATTTTCTGTTGGTTAACATGAGATCAATGCATCTCCGCTGTGAAGATTTAAAACAAGTAGGTGTTCTAATCATACTAAACAAACCATTACTATCAATAAAAGACGAAAGCGTATTGTTAGTAGTATCCATGTTGAAATCTCCAAAAAGAAGTAGGTTTTGCACCGATTTAGCACAAAAGTCAACAGCCTTTGGATTTCGTCAAGGAAGTAAGCCTCGTTTTGGCAAGGAGGTTTATAAATGGGTAAAAGCAACCACTTAGAGTTGTTAATGTTCAACTCGATAGGGACAGCCTGAATATTACTAGGGACCGTTATGGCTTTGACTTGCTTCGAAGTAATCTTTTCATTTATCAAGACTAACAGTCCACCAGAATTTGCAGTGCTGTCCAGCCGAATAGATGCTTTGAACCCTGGTAGTGAAAATTGGTTTTTTGGGAAAGTGTCAACTTTTTGCTATCAATGGAAAGTGATTCATGTCGAAAAATCTTTGAATTAACCATCGCTGCAAATCGGAACTTCATTTCATTTTATAATATTTATACAGGGTAAAACATTCAGCTAACTGGTTTACAATGTACCCTGTTAAAAAATACTTACAAAAGAAAAGAATCTAAATTTACACATAAATCAAAAATAAAACTACAATCAATAAGATCTATACAGCTATTAGCAAAGTGTGTAAAAAATTATAGATATGATCATGATATGGTAGAGTGTGATGTGAGAGAGAAATTAGCTAGATGCAAGGTTTGCCATGCTTTTTTTGAAAGTTTTCAAAGTCGGAGACAATTTTGATTATAGGCTGAGACAGTTCCACATTGTCGCGCCTTTATATGAAAAGCATTTTTGGCCATTTGCAGATTTTCGCAAGGGAATTTCTAGATCAGATCTGGTATTGCGTAATTCTCTCTTACTTCTATCCGAGAGTCTTGAGAACATTTCTGTAAGGTAAGTGGGAGCCAGATCATTGATAGATTTGTATACCATACTCAATGTCTCCATTCGAATAATTTCACTAACAGTGAGCCATCCAAGTTTCTTGATGATAGGCTTTGCAGAAGCATCATATCTACTGTTAGTAACTATTCTTACAGCCCGATTTTGAAGTTTTTGTAGTTCGTTTATTGCTGTGGTGCCACAGCTTCCCCATACAGGGCAGCAATATCTAAAATATGGTTCTACAAGACTTTTATACATACTTTGGATTGTGAGAAGAGGGAGATACTTTTTAGAGTATTTCAACATCCCTATTCTTCTGGAAATTTTTTTCTTAATAGTAGAAATTTGTTCTTTCCAGTTCAAGTGTTGATCAACCATTACCCCTAGATATTTTGCCTGCTTTATGATAGAAACAGTTTCTACCCCTACATTAAAGAGAGGCTTTACTCCCTCTACCTTTTCCATGTCGTTTAAACGCTTCCTACCACCTATCACAAGACTTTGTGTCTTGGTCACATTTAGGGACAATTTGTTTGCATTAAGCCAAGATTTAAGATATCCGAGGTCCTCGTTTACGCATTCATTTATCAAGGGAATGGACTTTGAAGAGAACGAAAGGCTTGTATCATCCGCGTACATGTTGACATGTGAGTGTCTCAATGAGAAATAAAGATCATTTACGTATATTATGAAAAGTAGAGGTCCTAGGCAAGAACCCTGAGGAACTCCAGTCGTTATTGATTCAAGATCAGAAAGCTGCCCATTTACCTTACAGCACTGCTTTCTATTAGTTAAATACGAGCGGAACCAGCGTATTTCTTTGTTTTTAACCCCATAATGCTCCAGTTTCTGTATAAGGATGTCATGGTTCACCGTATCGAAAGCCTTCTTTAAATCAATAAAAGTAACGGCTGTATATTCACTGTTCTCTAAATTGAGGTACCAATCATTGGTACATTTTAAGAGACAGGTCAGTACGGAATGTAGTAACCTGAAACTAGATTGTTGTGAGAATAGAAGTTTATTCACATTTAGGAAGCCGTAAAATTGATCATAAACCAGTTTTTCAAAAAGGCGAGAGATGACCGGTATAACAGATATAGGGCGATAGTTCGAATTCTCATCTTCTGAGCCATCCTTGTAGATAGGTGCGACCCTAGCTATCTTCCATTCGTCTGGAAAAATGCCAAGAGACATAGAAATGTTAAAGAGCCGACTCAGAGACCCGGCCAAAACAGACATCCCGACTGTAAGAAAAAAGCTTGAGATACAATCAAGGCCAGAGCCGAGGGGCAAATCACTGCTTAAAATCACGTACGCTCTCGAAAATAATCACACTTTAATCACAAATTAATCACACTAATCACAAAAAAATCACATTAATCACAAAAAAATCACATTAATCACAAAAAAATCACATTAATCACAAAATAATCACCAGTCATATTAATCACAAAAGTTTGAATCTTTGACCACGTTTATTCGCCTATGTTGTTGAAAATATGAAAGAATTAGAGCATACACGCTTTCACGCTCTTCCAAATTTTATGTGAACACCGGTCAAATCTGCAAACACGCGCTCGAGAACATGAAGAGAACACTAAAGAGCCCTGCGATGGAGCAAAATGACAGCCTCGTTCTTATGCCGGGGTCACAAACACTGATCAGTGGCCATCACTCACAAAGGAAAGGAACAAAGGAACAACCATGCCATGCCGAAAACCATATCTCACCGTTGCCGATTGATTGCTGACCTGTGATTCCCAAAAATGACATCATTTTCGACTTCGTCAAGTCCGAGCCATTTGCTACTTGGTGGAGAAGACACAGACATCGAAGAAGGAGAAGAACAAGAAAGTAAGTAATGATGATGTTTTTTTCAATGTCTAAGCAAAGCCGAGCAAAGCTACCCATGTTGATGGCTAGGCCAGCCCGTTGTTGAGAGCATGCAGACATGGTTCAGGTCAGGGTTGGTTGGTGCACTTTTTAAAATTAATGAGGACAAAGACAGCGGCATCTAATTAATTGCCAATACTGCAAGTTATAGATTGTTGATTACATGGAACTGTTCAATTGCATATGCAGAAAGAATGTCAGGCAGCTCGAGAGGCAGCTGACTTGATATATTTGAAAACAAACCAGTGTGGAATTTGACTGGAATTTGAGCTAAAAGTTTTAAAGTCAAATTTCCTCTTGATGCAACCAGGGGGCATGTCCAACTCCAGGTATAGATTTGACTCATGCATACCTTTGCCTCTTATAAACTTATCATAATAACTATCTTGGATATTTAGGTGAAGATGAAATGGACAAACCAGATTGCAAGTCTTGTCTAAAGCTGCAGAAAGAGCTAGATGTTTTCAAGGTACTGTAATGTTCTTTTATTCTAACTGTGTTGTGGAGTTGTTTGGCAATTAGAATTATTTAGTCATCAAAATCAAAGATTATCAAAGAAAGAAATTATTTAGTCAAAGAAATTATTTATAAATTATTTAATCAAAGAAATTATTTAGTCAGCTTCGTACCAAATAATCAATTAAACCTAGAGACATATAAACCTAATTGGATTTCAAAATTTTTGGGTTTTTGTATTATTTGGTACAAAGCTACCTTGGAGTATACCTTTCTTTTCTTTGCTAAAGTATGATAATTGTAAGTGCCATCCAAAGTGGGGACCAGATGACCTTGTGTCTATCCCTGCTTTGAATGGCACAGTAGAATGTAACAAATTTTTGTGTTTTAATCTTTCTGATATTGATAGAAAAAAAAAAAAAAAAATCAAAGAACAAAATAAAAAGAATGCACAATTTTCTTTTATAAGAAACTTGGATAAGCTCATGTCAGTGGTGGCGCCATGGGGGGGGACTGGGGGGAACTTGTCCCCCCAAATCCCAAAAGTCGGCAATTGAGAAAGAAAAATGGCATAAAATTAGTTGGGTATACCTTTAGGTTGAAAAATTACATCAAAATCCCCCCCCCCCATTTCTCGCAGATTTTTCAGAGCTGGCGCCGCCACTGGCTCATGTTACTAAGCGTTTCTTAATTTCACTTAAAAATTTCAGCTATTTAGTTTCTTAATCTGTTTCTTATTGTTTTGGATTCATGAAGTCTCTGGTACTGCCACGTATTGGTTGGCATGCTGCAGAATTTTTTTTCTCACACAGAACCAAACTTGTGTACCAATTGTGACAATTTCAGAAGAGATGTGGAACACATTACCTCCAAAAGCAAGCTACATAAAAAATATGTTGAAATATTGTGGATATGAAACTCCAGAGGCAGTTTCCAAGCTTGCTGAAGATGGTGAATTGGAAAAAGTTTTCGAATTCATGAAATCAATAAGCAGTATTGTAGAAGACAAGAAGGAAGTCTTTGGCATATTTCATCAAGACCCACAAAAGCTTACTATGTTGCCTGGACTTAAGGTTATTATAAGTTACAAGAAATTGCCATTTATGTACCTGCAGTAGAGGCCTTGCTCACATTAATATGACACAAATTATTGACATTGTGATAAGAATTCTCAAGCCATATGAAAGATTGGACATTTTCTAAACAAGCCTTCCAAGGCATAATGTGTTCAAGGCCTTTACAGGTTACAGAGCCATACTCACTTCTTAATAAATAACCATTTGTGGTGAACTGAAGACTTGGTAAAATACATTATTAGAAACTTGAAAATTTAGTAAAATGTGATACATTCCAATTGAAGTATAAATATACTCATTCTAAGATATTGTTCTTCTGAGAATTTCTGTACAGTTTGTTTATGGCCTTCATTATTTTCAGGCAGCTCTTAATATGTTCATTGCAAATGTGAAAAAGATGCAAGATGTGAATCTCATCAAAACCAAATCATCAGATGATTGTAGCAGAAAGGAAAAGCAGGCACAAGTTCCAAAAAGGATGGCAAATCCAGGTGTGTCATCCCATCTTCAGAAGAAAGCCAAGTTGATTCCTGGAGACCTCAAACAGAAAATGTCAAAATGGCTCAACAAGCAGCCTAAATCTATTTGCTCGAATACCAGTTTCCTTTTCTCGTTTAAGGTAGGTGCAGTGTAGTCTTCTTGTTTATAAGAGTATGTAACATGTATGTTAAGCCAAGTTCTTGAACAAAAATACACTTAAGTTTTCTATTTTGATCACAAGCTGATAATCATTTGTAAAATCTACTAAACATGTTTTCCTTGCAGACCAAAGTCCAGATCTGTTCCCTTGAAGATTTATAACCTTTTTTGCCATGTTCTACTTTCTCCCACCCACAGTCAGGGAACTGTGAATATTTACCCCTGGTCAATGTTTCAGAAACTCTAATGGAAAACTTCATTGTTTTTCTATGGTGCCGCTTTTTGTAGAGCACTTTACAAGTCCACTACCCCTCAGATCAGTTGTTTCGTTGTCGGGTTTTTTCTTTGCTCCCCAAGGAGCATATATTGACTTGTGCAGCCGGTTCATAGCCATTTTTATCTTTAAACATTTTACCAACTAGCTGTTCCTTATTCCTTAAATCAGAAGTTTGTGAGCACATCAAGGTAATCAGTAGTTCCAAGGAGTTGTTGTTACCAGTGTTTGAGTGGATTTTTCCTTATATTTTTATTTCAGGAAGAAAATGGAATGGCAATGTTCAACTCTGGTAAATGCAAGAGAGACATTAACGGATCCCACATAAAAACCAGAAAACGCACGTCAAAACCAGAAGCGAGAAACGATGAAATCGATCAGGCAGCGAGTACTCGCTTTCCCTTGATTTAGAAGCGGCTTCCAAGGCATTGACCAATCACAGACCGTGATTATCCATTTTAGCATAGCGTGTTATATTTCGATGTTAATCCATGATGACAAGGCGCTAATCCGCGAGACCTTTTGATGCGCCGATGCTCCTTCGTAATCTCAAGGAGCCACCGCAATGCTAACTGAACGATTATCAACGCCGTAAATCCGAGAAACCCGAGAAACCACTCTTCCACAAACCAAAATATGTGTTCTCTTTACTTAAGCGCTGTAAATAAAGTTTATTCTTACCTTGTAATGAACGCTTAGTTCTTGTACTTGTATGTAACCAATTGTGTGTTAGATTCAACCCATTTATCGCGACCAGATGCAGCCAGACTCTGATTCAATGTTCTTGCATGTGAGTTATGGCGCCATGAGATCTTCCCGCAAAAATCAAACTTTTCCCGCGTAAGTTCTTTGACTGCCTCTTTGTAAGAAACAAAGGTTCGAACAGTTTCCCTCCGTAAAATTCTGAGCTGTAGTTGCCCAACACAACTTCAAGCAATTGCTGTCGTTGGCAATCGACAAAAGGACTTGCAGAGTACACTGTACACTTTCTACACCACGGTTGGACTAACTAACGACGTGTCCTTCATCTTGCTTTCTCTGGAGCATGCTTCACATCACTGTTTCAGTATCAATAACAAAAGGATTATCAAATCAACATGCTGTGCCCTCAAACGGCTGCCTGCTGAGCCTTGTCTCCTTCGCAGCCGCACCATAGCCGTGCATGTCTTTTGTTGTTTATACTTCTCACTTGAGACTGAACTTTAAGTTTTGCACCAACGCAAGGATTTTACCCACGTTTGTCAGAATTGAGAGTTAACAGAAGCAGAGTTAAAGACATAGTATTGAAGGGATATTTCTCTCAAGTTCTGCTCCAAACTTAAAACAGAATCTTTGTTTTTCCTACATGCATTAGCTCTAAATACACGTAAGTTTTATAAGAAGCAGCTAATAAAAATTTAAGATGCTAAGAAACTTTTGCAATTTGCAGTTTTAGTTTTCTCTCCCAGGTCATTCACAAATGTTTTGTCACTGTACAGTAAAAGCAACTGTTTGGACCTTGTTTTGAGTGTGAATCGTGTTGAAACGTCCCTCTTAGAACTTCAGAAACTGCCTAAGACGATATAAAGTAAGAGTCCTTGGTTATCAGAATCGCTCATATAACGCATGCAAATTCACAGGGTGAAACTTGTACCAAGGGTTTCAAGGTAAGTCAAACGGAGCTCTATCACTCCTACTACCCCCAGAAGTAGCGACAGGAAAAGAGATACATAGGTGTACAAGACGTAGCTTCGCAGCTTAGTTCCTGGTATTTTCTCAAGCATTTCTCTCATTAGTTTGCGACTAGAATGAATTAATTACAGATACAAATATATCTCGATGAGCTCACTTACAAGAGTCGTCTTGCAATTTTATAGATCCACTGCTAACCATGATCCTTTTATAGCGCCAAAATCGACTCTTGTATTATCTGAAAGTCCTTTTTGGCCTTTATTATTCCCTTTTGTTTTGCTTTTCATTCGGCGCACAAAGGATCATGGTTAGCAGTGGGTCTTTAAGTGCTATTCGCATGTTACAATGCCAGTGTGCAGATGCTTTATCTGTCGTCTTTTGCTTTGCGTTTATATGTTACCTACGAGAGAGTGCATGCTTCCTTACAAACAGAAAATATGAATTAGAGAGGCGGAAATAAAAAAGGCGTCTTGCCAGGGCAGTGGTCATGAAACCGATTTTTAAAAAAGGCATAAACGTATACCGATGCTACAAGAATTCTCAGTCGATGCAGCTCAGTTTGGTCAAGGGTTTGTAAATTTTGCCTTTGATGCAAACGAAATGATGGCGACTACGTTACAAACATGTTTGTCTGAACGCAATCGCTAAGTTGCAAAGACTTGGTACCGTAAAAAGATCCATGCATGCTCTTTTGGCCCAATGCTCTAAAACCAGTGTTTACTAATACCCCAAATTCAATTCGCATCTCAAGATTCGACCTGAAAGCATGTATACCATCAATTCTTTGTATTACCAAGGAGAGCATAATCGAATTTAGTGTAAATCAATGACGGTGGATCATTTGAATAGCATGGATCAGAACTTGTTTCGTATGTGCTATTGTCTCTTCAGTACGAAAACGCTTTAAATTTCATGGACGAATAAGGTAAAAGTTTTCCAGCCAATACAAACCCTGTTAACTGATAGGTAGATCACAGTTTAGACAGAGAACCACACAATTCTCCCCTCCCCCCCCCCTCATAATGGCAGAAGGTCACTCCGTTGAAAGAGAGGGCAAACATCGGCGTGCGTAGGGAGTGATGAAATTTTGGGGGGCTACCTGATAAAATTTCAATAGTTTACGAATCATTTGGGATGAAGCCTCCCCCCAACCCCAATGTCTCTCACGCCTATGAGGGTCAAAAGCGTTGCTTACCGGCTTGAAAGTGGTCGACTGGTCATATTTTTTCCTGATGACCTGCATTTTTGCTTGGACTTCGGCGTCTTCTTCCTGACTTGAGGCTGGTGGCTCTCCACAAGGCTGAAGTTTGTTGAGGTACCAGTCAACAGCGCCCCCTTCCACCAACTCCTCCTCACTTATCTCCTCCCAATTGCTTCGCTTTGCTTGCTCTTGCTGGAGAAACTCCTTCCACCATTCCCTTTCCTCACTGTTAAAACGCTCGTCGCAATTTTTGACACCCTTTTCGATCTGATCCATGGTGTTCTGGTGCATGGAGGTTCCTCGTAGTAGTGGCGGTGCTCCGGTTGGATATGACTTCATCAGTATGAATGGCTTCCCATCGGTGTTACCTATCCAGCTACCCTTCGACGACCAATTCCTGTACAGCATGCCTACGTCCCCGTTAGGGGTTGCTTCAAATTTAAAAGCATGAGGTCGACTATGCTGCTCTATTGCAACGATGTGTGGGGTCAACCAGTCTTTGATGGCATGAAGATAATGCAACTGCTCAACCTTATGAGGGAGCTCATATGCTACATTAACTTGCTCCATTAGTGCTGGCAAAGTAGGAGCATTTTTTTTGTTCAGCCTGAAAGCAATGTGACTGAAGAGCTAAAAAGAAATAGACATGTGCGGCGTTAATCTGAATTTGAGAAAACACTGTAAATTACACAATCCAAAAAGATGGGAATGTTCAAAGTTTCCATTTTTGTAAAAGCACATGATATTGTGCACCAATAACATGAAGTGAAGATCCTAATGTACATGTTTACATCTGAAAATGGTCATTGTGTTTACTTCTTGATCTAAGGCAAGTTGTCTGAACTTGCTCTTTGGAAACAGGCCTATATCTAAAAAGGGTTTTCTGCAAGAAAAGAATGATATGATACCAATAAGTAACCATCGCATGGTGACAAATTACAACACTTTACAAAACGTGTTACTACGTTAATTTACTGCAAAGATCTAAAAGCATAACATTAGGTACACATATATTTTTAATAAGAAACTAAGAATTTGGGCCAGTACTGAAAGTTTCTTAACATTATCAGATGTTGAGTCCTCAGAGATTCTTACGAGGTCCCTCGTCTTTTTTCAAAAAAATGCTATTCGAAGCCTTTTCGCTGTTTAGACATCATGATACAGGAAAGAAAACATGTGTAAAATAAGTAAAAAGACGTCAAAGATTTCCTTTGTTGAAAATAAACAGTTTCTTACGCTATTATTTCCCTGTACTGGAATCTCTTAATTTTTGGCGATCTAAGAGTCCAGCTTCTTACAAGCAGTTTCTTTTAAAAAATACGCGCAGGGAAACCATTTTGCATAGTTGTGGATAGCTACATGTCACCGTGTCAAATAATGCAGAACGAAAAAAATATACATATTTCAATATATATCATTATACACATAAAGTGGTTTAGGACAGCACTACGAAGATTTTTAGTCTGTCTGTCAAACGCACTTGTCAAATGTTTTTATGAAAAGATAGCATATTCTTTCTTTATTTAGGCTTGATAAAGACTTATCTATCTGCTTTAACGGTAGGACTGATACCTGATCAATATCCTCATGAGTATGACCAACCATCAGAAATGATAATCGAATCTGAAGGGATAAAGTTTGGTAAATACCTTGACAACTCAATGGCAAATTGCTCTTAAAAGCATAACATCTAAGCGCTTCACTGTAATCCAGACGAGAAATTTATGCCGAAAAATAAAAGTGGAAAAATAATAAATAGTCTGACCTCATCAAAACGAGGAGATGTGGAACCATACAACGAAACACAGATTTCTTACTTGCATAGCCTGTTTCCAGCCTTTACTTTGCGGTATCAATGAAAAGTAAAGATTAAAATTCGTAAACCTCTTCAATGACTACACTAATAGTCTCGATTTTTTCTTTCAACGGTAGCTATTTAAAATAGCTATTTATCCATCTAAAAATGTGACTATTATTTGCAAGAAATGGGAGAAAGGTGCTCATTTTGTCAAATGGCGTATGAAGTTTTTATGACGAATAGAAGGAAATCGTCGAAGACTTGTCATTTATAGTAAAAAAAACCCGACTAGCTGTGACTCTTAGAAAAAAAATACTAAGATCAAATTCGATATCTTTAGAAACAACTCGACCAAATGAGCTGCGCAAGTTCGTACAGAAAAAGTTTTGCGACATTTGTAAGATTAGGCCTTGGACTGTTCTGTTTTCACAACAGTTCAGCTATAGACAGCTGTGTCTATTAGCGTTCCATATAGATTCTATCCTACAGAAAACCTTTTCCCATTTCAATGGTTAGGAAATATTTTTAAGGGTAACTTTGCTGGAAATTCTTGCAGCGGACACACCCTGATGACTCAATAATGAAGTGCCTCCCCTCTCAGGAATCCAACAAGTACCAATACGAAGGAGATACCAGAAGACTGAAGCGCATACCAGACACCTTTTAAAATCAAAGATTACCTTTTTGAATACACGTGTCTTGACCAACAGAGCACAAAGAGCAAGTATATACACATTTTTATTTTCTCGCCAGCAGTTGTCCATCTGGAGGTACATTATCCCAGGCAGTTTTGAATCCTTGAAAAAGTTAAAATCATTATGGCATGCTAATTCACGACTTTGAATTCAAAGAATCATGCTGACATTTAAAGGCTCCTTCTCAACCAAAATGCCTCGCGCAGGCAATCTCTTGATTGGCCAACAAAGAGATGGCACGTAGAAGGTATGCAGGTTGAATACGAGCATTTCATTCTTTTCAAAGCATTTTCATTGTCAATTCCAAATTCCGTAAGAGAATAGGAGTTGAGCCGTATTAGAATAACAACGTTCTTTATCCAAATAAAGTTGCAGAATTTAGAAATTCGCATACCTTTGAAAACTCAACCAATGATCTGAGTAAAATGTTCATGGTAAGGTTAGAGTCATGTGACCATTCTTGGCAGTCAATGTACTGAATAGATTCTTTACGAGCATGAGACAGCACTCCCGTAATGTGTGTCTTGTAAAAGTGAATTTTGTGACCCTAGAAAATCAAAACTTCTATCTAAGAAACTGACCCAGGATATTAGAAGTCATTGCAGAGTGGTGGTGTCTATGTAAAGCTTAGATCTAAAATCAATATCTGACTGTTCACCAGTTTGCATTGGGTTGGCCAGGAATGAAATGAGGGGGCAGATACCCCCATTTTCAAAATTGTAATTGTAAAAAATGTGATGAAATTGTTGGGTATACCTTTATAGCCCCAGTCTGAAAAGTTTGGACATTAACCCCGCCACTACTCTTTATCTGGCCCCAGCACTGCCATTTCGCACAATTGACGTTTGTAGCAGCATGGTGTTGGTATGTACCCGCCCACTTCTCTTCTGTCTAAGTATAAGTAAATCCTGAAAATGAAAAGCGGATCAAAGAGGCTATCCCTCTGTAAAATGTTAAGGAGTTCTTCAAGGCCAAGAAGAAGGACGTCGCCTCTTGACAAGCTTTTTTATCATACACTTAAAACTTCACTTTACGCTGTGATTTGCAACCGTTTGAAGCTTTTCATTCCTACTGTGTGTCAGCCCTGATCATCAACTGAATCTAGTAAGACGTAAACTACTTACTTTAGAATCCGTAATATAATGTGGAATATTCGTTTTCGACTGGTCCATACCATCAAGTATCAAACTGATGTACTTTTCTGGAAAACATTTAGCTTTGTCTCTATGATGATAATAAACTCTTCTTTCAGCTCTACGAAGGAATTCGATTGACTGCATCACCTGGTCGACAAAAAAGGGAAAAAGAAACATTGCAGCAACCCCCCCCCCACTAACTCCATAACTTCTGGTATCCTCCAGCCTGCTAAGCCATGCTAGGAGCCCAGAAGGACCTGGTTTTCTAGCCTTTTTTTCCTTACAGAAACTTATCAACAAACAAAACAAAACATACAAACAATTCAAATACATGATGGTTATGATTGCTTTGTGCTACATGATAGCAAAAAGTGGCCGATTTGGTCTATTTTAATTATTCTAGAAATATTGCGAAGAAAAAGATGTAAGCCACACCTCTGAAGGTTGTTGTGGTTGTCCTTCAAGAACTTGATTTCTTCTCTTGTTGATTGAGATTTGCACTCCTTTTTAAGCTCCTTAATCAACGTGCAGATCCCGCATTTGGTGAATTTATTCCGCTGTTAAACAAATGGGAGAATAAAAGAAGAATTTTCGGTAGGTGAATGAAAATGTGAAACAGATCAGTTACTTATAGAAAGCTAGACAATAATGGATATGTAATTGATGGATACTCATGCGATATTCTTTATTTTGTAACATTCACCTTTATGGTCTTTCATGCAAGCTCAGAGCTCTTCCTGCAATTTCCCTTTCAAAATTCTCACTAGGTGAGTGTCTTTCTTGTTAAGGAAAAATCTAACTCTCATGCAGGTAGCAGCATCAAATGAAATAACTTATGAAATGACCCAACAAATGCAAACTAACCAAATCTATTACAAACAATAAAGCAATCAACCGACGTGAGTGACTCAACGTTGCCCTATTGTTAAATGGGTAGGCTTCATTGCAGTCAATTTTGCCATCTTTTGCAGACGTCGCAATTGGAGCAAAGATATATTTAGTGAAAATTATGCAGTTCTAGAACACATTAAAGTAAACAAAAATAGGGAATCGACTTCCATCAGCTGTAATATGACGACACAATGAGCATATCATCCTAGGATTATACATTGAAATCTGACTGGATGATTTTTTTATGATGCCCTTGTGATAGTATAATTTCATCAGAAAAAGAAACTGTTTTGGTATAGAAAATCGTTTGCAGGCACTGTCATTCCTTCTGAAACCCTGTTCAACTAATTCGGATCGCATTCCTTGTTGCTTCCCAGTGATCAATGCCACCTCCATTTCATGAATATTGGGAAATTCTAGATTTGCTTGGTTTAACTAAATCCCTTTTTCATCAGTTTGCAACGTTGATGAATAGTACAGCAGAGAACTGTAGATATATGTCACCCCATGGCGGTAGTAATCAACTTCGCATTGAGGCTCTTTTGTTCTTACAACAACAGTAAACAATGGATCTTATTTATAATTGTGATGTTGCACCATCGTTTTCAAAATCATATAATTGGGCAGGAGCCCCTTTGCCCCTCACTTCATGCGGGCCGGTGTCACCCGGCGTTAATATTAAAGGTAAATATCTACTATCTATTCGATCTTACCGGAGAAATGGAGACATGACCAAAATGTTGAGACCAGATATTCAAAAAGCAAGAAATCTTGATCAAATCTGTTTCTTCGGAAAATCCAAGTGTTTTCATATGAGTGACGAAGGATTCAAAAATATCTGATTTCGTGTAGCAGGATGGAAGGTAAACTTTTTTCTCGTCCGGAGCATCGTCACCACTTTCGAAAACAAATTTTTCAAACCAAGTTACAGCTCTGGCCACTTTTTCAGATTCGAATTTTGATCCATATTTTGCACTTTTGCCATCAACTCGACCGTACAAAACGTAATCTTGCTTCAACGAGTAGTATCTGAAATGATATAACAAATATTGCAAAAAAGTTTCATTGCGATACACAGTTTTTTACAATTTAAGTATTTGAGCTAGCAAAGTTTCCCAAGGTTTTGTGTACTTCAAATTTCTTACGAATTTCGTGGCGGTGTCATAACGATTATGATGATAACATAATGGGGGTTCTTAGATTTTTAACGGCCCAAAAGTTGGTTTTCTTGCAGGTGTATTCTTACTTTCAAAAACAGGTGCAGGAGCTTGTGCGTAAGACGCCAGTTAAGAAGTTGGTGAAATAGAATTTATCCTTATTTTACAACTGGGTACAAAAATTCTTGTTTAACCCTCATTCAAAAGCTTGTTGAATAACAGGGAGCTAGTGTAAAGCTCCCAGTTCTATATCATTAACCCATCTGCATTGCAGAATCTTTTTGGGGAAGGGGGAATGAACAACGCGTTGTTTCTTTACATCCTTCAGATAGAACCTAGGTATATGAGTTCAAATGATTCATTTCGAATGATAAATCAAAGGTAGTTTACAAGGGCAGAACAAAGATGTAGCGACACATAGCATCAAAGAATGAGACACCTCATCTTTGTCCCTGTTGTTTCATCGATCAAGAACAGCAAATACACACAATAGGTTATATTTAGATTGATCTTGTCCCCCCGCATTTAGTTCATTCTCCAAACATTGATTGAAAACTTTTTCGAAGTACTTTACCTCCAGTTGGAAATCCCGTAAATGAACTGCCAGGCAGCTTGACAGATCCTCTGCGAACTTAAAAAATAGGATGACTGGCTAACAGATGGCATGGTGTGAAAAAAGTGCAAGATCCATTCTCGTTGCTTTTCAAGTGATAGAGCCTGAAATTGCTGTCTCGCCTCAAACATCGTCTTGAAATTTAAATTGGCTAAGCATGCATTTTGGCAGCAAACCTTGCTTGAATTGATCCTTCTCTGATGATTCTGCATAAAAGTAATGGCATCTGGCAATTTCTCTTTTCGTTCTCCTTCACTCAAAGTATTTTTATATCCCTAAATTGGAAACAATATATTCATTTATTTCGGCTAAAGCACTAGATTTTTCTATCTGACAACGTTTTTGAATGCTCATATGTAATTCAATTTCTGGTGAATAGTATCATTCGTAGCCTGTCTGGAGCACAGGCTATATCATTCGGTGAAATTTACAAGACTGAACCCCTGTCTAAGTTACTGATCATATGCATCCTTGACAGAGTTTTCTGTCACATGTTTGTTACATAAAACTCGTAACCAAAGAAGAACACATGAATCACACTCCACTTTTGTGCGATCGTTAATAAACCACATTTTCCAGCTACAGCGGCGGGGCCTGAAAGTTAGTGGGGGCGGGTTAAAACTAAAAAATTTTTAGACTTTGGGAAAAGGTGTACCCAGCCATTTTCATTGCATTTTTCAATTACAATCTTTGCCACATTTTGAAAGTGCGGGGGGCAATTGCCCCCTTATACCCTTCCCTAGCCAAGCCACTGTCCATCTACATTTTGAGAGAACAGAATGAGCAAAAGGAGCCTTAAAACAGCTCCTGTGGAATATTTCCTAAAGGATTCTATTCATACCTACCACGTTGATATATATTACACTTGGTTCCACGATAAATATTTACGAAAATCCTTACCTTGTTTGTTATCTCCCCAAGAACTTTGCTTCCTCTGTCTTTATCTGGCGTTTCAAGCCTCTTTGCCTACAGTTAAGAAAATAAGTTTCTGATCTGCCAGGGGAGGAGGCACTTCATTATTTGGTCATACAGGTGTGTAGAATTTCTGTTATGATCCAATCCCACAATTTTGGCGGGATTTGAGACCCAATCCCAGAAAATGTGATTTCCGACGAGCACTAAAAACAATCGGAGAATTAGCAATTATCCCAAATTCTAGGTGGACATTCCCAAGATATTTTGCAAAAATTAGGCCCTTGATTCCAGAAATTTTCTTGAAGGAGCAAACCCCATTCCCAGAATTTTCACGCCAAAAACCACCCAAAACTGGTGCACATCCCCATGTGATCGGATATTGAAGTGCTCCCCCCCCCCCGAAACTGATCTGATCTTTGCAAAAAAAGTGCTAGCAAAAATCGAAATCACGTTTAAAGCAACTTTATATCCTGATTGTCAATATTTGGTGATATCAAGCCGTACTACGTAGGCCATCCAGGTATTAAAAGGCCGTGAAAATTCCCTTTCAGGGGTATTTAAATATGGGCATCACTCTTTGTCCAAGAGATACGTTTAGACTGACTTATTTGTCATACGTTAACGCGTACTCACTTTAGGTTTTCTCTCATAGCTCCATTGGTAGCTTTCACCCTCTCTTTCAAATCCATCAACATGTTCAGAGCAGCTTTGAGAGTCTTCTGTTGTCTCTGGTACATTTTCCACCCCCCTCTGTATTATCTCAAACGAAATCATTCAAGAAAAAGCAAGATGGAAATAAATAAAAATCTAAAAGTTTCAGTCTATATATTTTATGGTGTGTTTAATTTCTGTTTACGAGACTGAAAGATGCTTACGAGAAAGCAGCAAGGCTTGTTCTGAAATTTTCCCGCACTTTTTGTGAATCATAATATGCGAGTTCACTTTACGACAATCTGTCAATCACACACATAAAGGCAACAGTGGTCACCAACTGCTGCACGAGGAAGTGGTTAGGGAAATGAAATCGCTCGTTACGTCATGCACCTGGATAGGCCAAGCGAGTGCAACACCATGCACTCGCATGGGATGAGCAAGCACTCGGATAGGCGTACCTAGCAACGCGCTTTGATGGATAATGCAACGTCATGCACCTAGATACAAGATCTGAACACATGGATACATGTTTCATCGCGCATGTAAGAAGCGGGTGTCACATATCAGCAAGCTAGCGTGAGCTGCTAATGATCTTGATTTGCTGTCGAGAACCTAGCAGCCCGGTAGGGGGATACTTGATTGTTGGATTATACAGTAAAGTCCCGCCTTTAAAGAAACCCATTTGACAAAAACAGCCTGATTGGATTCTTATGTAAACAAAAACTTCTCCCAAAAGGGTTGTGTCTCATGGTATAAGAAACACTTGTATATTTGTGCGACGGGGATGTGCCGTTTTTCAGGGTATCATTTTCGCCTACTTTCTCTAGATCAGGGTATCAAAAGAAGGCAGTTTTTCTGGAGCCGGTTGTCAAAACATATAAAAAGGGGAAATTTTGTTAAATCAGGTCGTTATTCAGTAAAATTTTCGTGTTTTGGAGTATGCGTTTGACTGACTATTTCTAGAACCAGGTATCATTTGAAGGAAAAAATTCTGGAGCAGGGTGAAAAATTTTTCTTCGTGGGCACACCCCCCCCGTAAAAATTTAGGTCAAGTACCCCCCCCCCCGGGCCCATACCCAACCATTTTATATAGAAACTTTGAAACATGCTATAGAGCTGGCATTTTGCGTGGCCTCCTTGCTTGTTTACTAATTTTGATATAACCTCTTTTAAAAGTGAAACAGTAGAGATGGCCCACCTCAATATCTTTCACCCCATCCCAACCATTAATAATAACGACAGTGACTGGTCCCTAAATCGCACATGGACGGCAATGGTCACCAACTGCTGCACGAGGAAGTGGTGAGGAAATGTGTGAAGTTAAACCTTTCGCTACGTCACGCACCTGAATACGACAAGCGAGTGCAAGACGATGCACTCACACAGGAGAGATAACCACTCGGATAGGTGTACTTAGCGACGCGCTACGACAGATCAGGTTAAGTCATGCACTTAGTTACAAGATCAGAACACTCGGATATATGTGTCATCCCACATCTAAGTAGAGGGTATCACATTTTAGTCACCGTTTACCAGGTAACATGCATCCCTGAGGCCTGTTCTGGTTGATTGGAAGATACTTTGGGGAAACGAGGCAAGATAGCCTGGACGATATAAAATTGAGTGAATCACAGGCCACTTTTTCTTCTCTTCAAAATTGTGATGTAACGGAGCAAAGTGGTTGGGGCTTGGGGGTAACTCCAATAGGCAGATAACGGAAGTGTCCCATTTTGACTCGTGAGATCACAGCATCACACACTAGAATTTATAAATTTTCCAAAAACCATACCCTAAGATTGTGACAAAAATTCAATATTCTAATCAATTATATGAAATTAGATCACATGTGTGTCTAAAAGGTAGAAACTGAGAAACTAAAACCAACTTTATATGTACACACAAACGTGGTTTATGCAGCATAAACCTAGTTTATGTCAGTTTTGTGCAAATGTTCAGTATCCAGTGCTGCAAAATCAGAATTCATGCAACGGCATGACAAAGCTATGTATACATTTAAAGGAAGATTTGTAACGTGTTCAGTCTATCCCCAGCCGATAGCTGGCGTAATCACAACGCAGAGACTGTCGTCAGCAAGTGTCACAACTTACCGTAATATACATGGAATATGCAAGTACACACAGATAAAGACATGAAGGCCAAAACTCGACATCATTATCAAAGACCACATCAACAAGTTGAAAGATTTCCAACATATAAGGACTTAGAAATCGAAATGAGTTTGTGGAAGGAAAACGAGATCAAACATTGAAAAGATTCCAGGGGAAAATAAGCTTAGAGGGATTGCAAAGATCACACAGCTGGGCATGCGCCTCCTATCCCTAAGAAAATTCTGTCAATTGACCTGTGAGACATTGTATTTCCTGAGAACTATAGATTAGATGTGGAAACGACAACGATGATTAACAAAATAATGATAATGATATAGGATATAAACCTCCACTGTTAGACGAAACGTTTCGATGATACAACCTACCTCAGTGCCCAGTAGCCATTAAAAAGAACATAATCTATTTCAAGTTCGTAACTGTAGTAAAAGAAGCTAATTGAAACAAAGAAAAGCTGTTTTACTCATTTTCTAAAATCTAAATATACATGCTAACCAAACATAGCTAAGGTTT
Organism: Aurelia sp. 4 Dawson et al 2005; assembly: GCA_964019985.1. Classification (NCBI taxonomy): domain Eukaryota; kingdom Metazoa; phylum Cnidaria; class Scyphozoa; order Semaeostomeae; family Ulmaridae; genus Aurelia; species Aurelia sp. 4 Dawson et al 2005. The sequence continues at coordinate 7,793,550 of OZ026509.1, forward strand.
GCGATAAAATCTTAGGGGTCGCCTTGTGCCAAGTCTAAGGTGAACACTGTGCGTTGCGCCACTGTACTCGAGTAACTGATAGAAGAATCAAGTATAAATATCTTATGATTTTTTAGATATTTGTTTGGATTAGATTTTAGATTTACAATATTGTAAAAGCTTTCAGTACTGGCCCAACTACTTATGAAAATCATATGAAAATACGTATAGCCTAGATGGTGTTTTCACTTGATCTCTTCTGTAAAAATTCGCGTATTTCCACCCACAATTTTGCAAGTCATCCTGTACTCTTAGATAATGAATACAAGGGATAGGTTAACAGGTTCTTACAAGATGCTAGCTTAAGTAAACAATTTCTCCATGGAGTTCCTTAGTCAACTAGACTAGACCACGTTTACACTGTACCGGTATAGCTGAATGTTTAGGTAGGAGAGTCGGGGATGGTTTTTTGCCGGTATACTGTAAAGACTCTACTTAGCCCCCTCTCTATTAAGCCCCCTCCCTAAAATATAACCCCCTCCCCTCTGAACCAAAATTTCAAATAAACCCCTCTCTATTAAGTCCCTCCACCAGAAATTATGAATGATTTTCCATTCATTTAGCTAAACAAGCTTGCATGTTTATTTCGTATGGTTTGGGATAAAAGTTGTGACAGATTTACGTGTGTGACTCGTAAAATTGCACGCTAGACCTGCAAAATATGAATTAAATTAACTGAAAAGCTATCATATACATCCTTGTCATTTGATTTGTGAATAAGTCCCCTCTCCTTTAAGCACCCCTCCTCTGGATTGGCTGAAATTAAATAAGCCCCTGCGAGGGGCTTGATAGAGCTTTTACGGTATGCTTATAGAGCTTTTACAGTAGCGTCATTGGCAGTGTCCTTCTACGTCAGAATTTGTAAAACCTGCACCAAGGCAAAGCAACTGCACTTCTGAACAAATAGACACGCAAGCATTTCTTGACTATTTTCAACTCTTTCGCTTTCAAGATCCGATAATTCAAAGAAATTTTCAGTATTGGTTATTAACTGCAGCGAAATAACAAGTTTTCCCCCTCGTAGCCTTAGTGCACCTCTCGACAAGTAGCCTTTTTGCAATTTCGAAAGAACGTTACATGTTAGCTTGGTTGAATTCAAAGTTGATTATCTGTCATATCTGGTCCAGCACTTCGTTGGTCAAGAGTCTTTTTTAAACTTTCTGAGATGTCCTTCAAACTGGGACGTCTGTGACTACCGGTGCATTCTGCTGCAATTCGTTTTGCTAATTCCGCATCCTCGTGGCCCTTGATTATAGTGGCCAAGTTCTTCAAGATCATACCGAATGAGAAAATATCACTTTCTACTGAATGTTTTGCTTCCCCTCTCAAAACCAAAGGATCTATATGGTTATGATGGGAGTTATATCTTCGCTTGAAGATACTTTTCGTTCTGGTCGCCTCGCCAAAGTCTAGAATCATTGGCAGCCATTGTTTGGAAGTTGGTCCTTCGTATGTTCGGATCACAGCAACATTGTCAAGCTTAAGGTCATTATGCAAGAACCCGTTCTTATGGACATGATGCAAGGCTTCAGCTAATTTCCCTATGATTCTAAGCAAGCATAGATCATCGAGCCGTTCCGTATTTTTTCGAACCACTTTCAATAATGTTAGGCATTTGTTACTGCGTGTGCAAAGCTGCATTACAAGCGAATATGGTCTCGAATTTACGATCACACCATAGAATACTGGAATGCTTTCATGTGGGCTAATGTTTAGCATTGTCTTGGCTTCTCGCAATAGACGATTTCTGATGTTTTGCAACGAGAAGTCTTTCAGTTCCTTAAGTTCTTTCACGGCAACGGCCATTTTGCGGTACTGCATGATAACCACTTTGGAAAAGGTCCCCTCTCCCAGAATAATTTCCTCCTCCTCCAACTTCTTCAACATGCTTCGCTCCAAAAACCTATCCTTTGGTATTTCTGAAAATAAAGAAGGCGGGAAGTCGTATGCAGTCTCCTCTACAGCCTGACATTCTGCATCAACTTTCAGTTTTTCCGATGGTTTTTTACTGCCTGACTCATCTTCTTGAATATTCAAGCATGGAGCCACAAGGGAGACTGTGTCAAGGGACTTCTCACCTGATTTCTGCTTTAGTCCATAATAACTGTATGGACCACCAGCAACATGCTGACGCTTGACTGTTGGAAAAACAGCCTTTACGGCCAATCCAAGGCTTCTTTCACTAACTAAAGTCTCAGAAAAAGCATTCTCGACTTTTGCTAACAGCGCTCTTACCGGAATCTTTGCAATCCACTCTTTACCATTTCTCGAGTCTTCGAATACGAAATTCTCTGACAACCTAAGACCAAATCAATGTTCTCATTTGATTCATAGCAAACGTGAAATGATCGAATATCGTTTTAGACAGGAGAAAATTCCCAAAACAACTACTTTCGTAATACTCCCGCAAAACAAAACTCCCTGGGCGGGGGGGGGGGGTACTCCCATACTTGACTAGACGGGACGTGCCGCTACAACAGGGTATCCTTTAACGGGAAAAATTATGCGACAGAGTATCCTATTCTGATAAAAATTATGCAACAGGATGTTACTATTGATAAGAAAATTATGCGACAGGGTATCATGTTAAAGGGCATTTTTTAGAGCTCTCTTGAAACAATGGATTATGTTTGCTTTTTGCAAAATTTTTATGCGACAGGGTATACTTTTGGGGTACCTTTTATGCGACAGAGTACTGGGTGTGGAGAGATTTGCAACAAAAACCCCTTCACTTCCATAGTCAAGAAACCCCCCAGCCCCGCATAACTCTTGGTATTTCATGTTAAAATTTTTGTCATTAGTTGGCCTGTAGGTCATACCAGAAAAGGAAAGACTATTATTAGTGTCATATAGGTATTTTGCACTACACTTATCTTTTTACAAGAAACTAAGATTTTAGGCCAGCGCAGAAAGGTTCTCAAAAATATCGGATTTTTGAATACTCAAAATTTCGTACCCGTTTCTTAAAGGTTAATTAACAGTCTTATGCCTACTGCCGGTGCGTTCGTAAAGATTTCAAAGCATTTTTTGTAGCCTTTCAAATGATAACACATACATACTCCAGTAGCTCCCGAGCGAAATGATACGGGAAACGAGTGAAAAAATAGTTACAACAAGTAGGATTTCCCTTGCAAACCAAAGGAGTTTTCTAGGTTATATTTTCCCGGTACTGGAGTTCCTTAATTTTTTGGAATTTGATAGTTGAGTTTCTTAGAAGCAGTTTTTATAAAGAATTATGTGTATCTCGATAGTAGAGTTGCACTCACCATTCCTTTAATACTTGAAAATTTATCCCACGTTTGGTCGACATTTCTAATCCTTTACTTCGATATGATACTGAGTTGATTCCAATGAATGTACGTTTATGCGTGTGACTCATATATCAGTGAACATCCTGTTTCTAACTGGTGTTAAAGACAAGGCGTCGAATTACAATGGATCGAACTAATATTACATGTCCGGCTTTGCTCTTGTCATTACATCCTCTACTCGATTCATGAGCGGTCACGTAAGGCGTGGAAGGTTTGAACGCTTTTAGAAAATTATTTGTAAAGTCCAAGTAGAAAACGTTCGATCCATTGGAACATGGAAACATCAGGAGAAGGCGAATTTTCTAATCTTTCTTTTGAAATACCAAGTGGAGGGAGTCGGAACTCCTTGCAGAATCGAAAGCACAGCACTCCACAAAGCAAGACTCCACTTTCTTCGAAAGCAAGTGCAATTTTAAGAAGATTTGATCTGATTGCGCCGAGGCGCGAGAATGATCAAGATGAAGATGGGGATGAAAATGAAGAGGGATGGAAGTTTTGGAATCAAGTTTTGAAAATAAGAGATGTAATGATGGAGAACATGGAAGGGGAAGATTTCTTTTTTGGGCGCAAGGAAATTTGCAAGTTCAACAAGCTAGCCAGGGAAAAAGTGGAAGACTTGGTGAGTGCCTACTAAAATTGCTCACTCAACTTTTACATACGAAACTGACTTTTAGGTACTCTGGGTTCTATACAATTGAAACGAAACAAGAGTCTGGCACCCAGGATTCGGATTTCGTTATTTTGGATCTAATTCTTGCAACAATATGTTTCTCGTAGTTTCAAGTTAATTTCTATGGAATGCCAAAACCCACCGAGGGCCGCTCATTGAGAGAATAGTCTTCAACAAAAATCATTCTTTCAGCACCTGGCTATTGTTAATGGGTCTTATCCTTAGGACGTTGCATGGAACCCTGATTACTTCTGGTTTCTTGAAGGGGTGTCTGGGACTGCAACACCATAGTCCTCATGACTGTCTATTTACGAATAATGTGTGTATGTACTAACATGGCTGCAGGCAACTGTACTTTTTCATGAGCATCTTAATTGAGCCTCCATTTTAATTTTAGCCGGAAAAATTGCAGTATCATACAATGGTTGCTTATTTGGATAAAGATAGTTGGGAAATTGCTGACGAAGTTGTGGAAAAAATGGACCAAGGCCGCATTCACGGAAAGAGGATACCAACAACGTTTACCTTTAGATTTTTGCATGGATGTAAGTCGGCAGCAGAGAAGAAAGAGAGACTGCTAGCATATCTTCACCAGAATTCAACTGACGGCTATAAATTAGCCAAGAAAAGATCAGTCCACCCACAGGTAGGGAACTGGGCAGCAAATTACCGTTTTAATGGGGCTCCGTTTCAAGGTTTAAATAAGAATGTAAACAAAACGATAATCTTTGCAAGTTTTTGAAAGGTGAAATCACGCATAATTTTCATATTTTTCTTCAAAATGAAAGCAGTCTTTTGAAGATAATTACCATTCATACACCATTGCTGAAAGATAGCGAAGTGGTTTCTATGGAAGTGGTTTCAAGATTTGTTTGTAGCCTGCGTGCAGACTTTACTATTGCGGAGAAGAATTTGTTTGCGGTTTTGGCAACGGAGCGACAGAGCAGAGACTGTGTACGCATGCGCGAAAACTCGTAGCTTTGAGCTCACAACCTGCAATAGATCCCAAAATTAGGGAATACTTGATGTTTTCTTCCTAGGACTTAAAACTCTTGATTTATCACTTCAAAAGCTTGTCTGTCCAAAAACTTCCTTATCTCAGATTGGACGATGACGTCATTTTACGCAGTTTCTGCTCTGTTCAACGGAGCCCCTTAAAGCCAATGTGCAATGGTAAATAGGCTCCTCTATAAATAAAACAAAGAAATTACTCCGACACAGCATTGTTTCGTGGCGAGATAAAAATCTTATTGTGACAATATCCTTTGTTGACTCTGTGTGCAAGTTCGATTTGAATGAGATATTTTTAGAATTTCTGCTCTGTGCAAATGCAAGCTTTTAACCTTGCACAAACCCTTTAATGTTTTAAATGATGTATTCCAATGGTATAGATAACATCAATTGTGAACCTTGCATATAGCAACTATTCAAAATTCCTTTCAGACAAGGAGATGCTAGTCCTTCTGTCAACTTTGACGGAATTTTATTTTACAGGAAACACCTTCAAACAGCAGTAATGAGGAGATACTGAAAGAAGAACTAAATAATGCCAAGTTAGAGGTAGGCCTATGCAAGGCGAGATCCTTGCTTACACTCTGTTGATAATCAACATTTGCCCCTGAAAATCGCATTAGCAGCTGTTGCTATATAGTTCCCTCTGCACATACCATTCACCTTTGCAATTTCAAGAGAGATGTGTGTGTCAGCTACTGGTCATTGTGAGGATTTGTGCTCCAAATTTGCTCATTTAATACTATTCTCAATAAGCAAACAAAGAACTTATTTCCCTGCCACTTTTGGTTGGAGCTACATACTGGATACATACTTCTTTCATTTGGAGATTGCTTTTAAAAAGCTTTTTAAAACTTTGAAAACACAGTTGGGTGCAAATTTGCATTTGATCTTTCAGATATTATTACTTGGATGAGAATTAGACGAAAAGGCAATCTTAATTTTATACTGGCAGAAGGTCCCAAACTTTTGCCTCCTGTTTTTAGATCGCCAACCTAAAGAAGATCAAAGCTGATCAAGAAAAAGAGATAGTAGAAATGAGAAGAGAAATTATCAGGGTTTGTAAAGATGGCATTACTTTTAGAGACAATTGTTATCCCTTGTTTCCTGCCTTGAATAATAAACAGTACAAAGCTAAAGCAACGAATCGACTTTAACTTCTTTAGTATGATACAGCGACGGTTCTGCAAATATGCAATAAATCACAGTCCTAGGAAATGATGCGTGAGCATTTGACCTACTTATGCGCTCGCTTTTGGGAAGAAAACAACTTTCGCCATTGTTGCAATGCAACAGTTTGTTTTCCTCTAACAATACATTTGAGAGCTGCACTTGCAGACGACTTTATGTACGAAGTAAAACGAATACGATGAAATCGCCCATATGTCTTGCATAGGCTGTCTTCAACTGTTTACTGCATATGACTAATGTGTTACTTTAATTGAAAATGTGAATTCATTTCTGTATTCTCTTTGACCAGTTGAATGGCAGTGTTATCAGGTACCAACAGCAAGTCTCGCATCTGGAGCTTAAGGTTGCGACGAAAGAGCAACTGCAGAAGCGAGTAAGTTTTTTATGTCCCGATTCTATCATCGCATGTGAGTTAAGGAAGTTCTTATCGGAAATCTTACAATATATATAAATATATATATATATATATATATATATATATATATATATATATATATATATATATATATATATATATATATGTATATATATATATATATATATATATATATATATATATATATATATATATGTATATATATATATATATATATATATATATATATATATATATATATATATATATATATATATATATATATATATATATATATATATATATATATATATATACATTGATTCAATGGAAATTTAGCTCTGAATGTACTTCAATGGCGCTGCTGTCTTTTCACAATTTTTCAACATCGTATATGAATAAGAACTGGAATTCTTCTGGGTACAATATGTGTCTTTGTTCAGAGGGTAACGCGTGCTGAAAAGTAGCCCTAATTCAGGGATTCATGGTATCCATATTTTGCCAAAACTAATTGATTTTTTGCTGTCACAGGCGGAGCACAATAAGAATCTAGCGATTCACAACATGAAGGTATGCAACGACAAGTGGCGAAATCTTTATCAGCAGCAAGCCTACATCGAGAGTGAAAGCATTCATTTGATGCATTCTTCCGCTGGGTCATCATCTTCAAAGGTACTACACGTATTTTTCAAACGAAGTTAGGAATTTGACCCATGAAAATTTCTTAAGGGTTTCTTGCATTCGTCAAGTTCTGTTCCAGTGGACGTTAACGGCGAGTCCAAGTAAAACGATCTGACAACAGGTAAAAAAGGGTTAAAGGGAATCGACATGGTTAAAAGCTGGCCCGGACCAGGTCAAAAACATAATCTATTGTGCTTGGCGGTTTCGACGCATCCGGTTTCATTGTTTAGCTAAAGAAACAATGGATTTGTGGGCGTTTCTTTAGCCTATTTATAGTGGCTACGAGATATAGCTATGTCTATTCCCTTTAAAGATGTTATGAATTTCTTTGACTAAAAGAGATAACAGATCACAAATTTTGACCAACCGTTGAATTTCTTTATTTTCTTTTGCGATCTGCGAACTGAGTCTCCTTCAAAAAGTTTCTAATGAAAGTATGTGCAACGACTAACAGTAAACTTCTACGAGCGAGAAAATCTAATTCACTTTTTTCATGATTTATTTACTATCAAAAAGGATAAGCAACACTTCAGCCACACGAAATTTTGCAGGGCAAAATTTGTTTCTAGAGCTCTAAAGTGGTACCCCTAGTACCCTAAACCACCAATATTTCATTCAATATGACTGCAACGACCTATCCAACACGGTAAGATCCCAAGAGTACACTCTCACTCCTTGGAAATGCATTTTCAATGGAAGTTTGGAGTTAGACTCACATACTATTTACAGCGTTGTGATTCCTTTTTAAGGGTGATGGCACAGCAGTTCCTACTCCTCGGCCAGACCCTAATGCAACATCTAAAAGCAAGACTTCAGTAGATCAAAATGAGACCATGCGAACAGAGGTGCAACAAAATCAGGTAATTGGCACAAAAGTGAATCTATGCCATAACATGATACTTTGCGATGAAGAAAAGTACCTAATTCTTTGTAGTTTGAACAATAGTAGTCAAGAAAGTCAAGACGGTGAAAAATATGAATACAATGAAACACCAGGCTTATGCTTGTCAAACACATTTGTAGTCGCTTTTCAAATTCGCTCCAAATCCATGTCGTTCCAAAGGCGAATTTGACTTTAATAAAATTTGTTAACGCCTGTAGCTACCAAGACGAATGATGGGGATAAGTAAAGAACTGCGTCAAATTAAGAGTTGGATCAATTATAGAACCTTCGGAATATGACCCTGCCACAAAATGCAACGCAAACTTGGATTTTACTTTTGTTTCTGTAAATATGACTCTATATCTTTGTCTGGTAGGGCCAGGGCCAGAGCCAGAGCCAAACCGTCGAGGATCCCACTGCTAACTTCTTGCAGCAGTTGTTTCGGAGGAAACGAAAAGAGCAAGGTCAGTCTCGAGAAATACCAGAGAAGCAAAGGGGTGTCGACGCTCTATCAGAAACGAATGACCTCGTGGTAGATGATGAGCATGCTGTCAACGAACGGAGTAGAGTGATCGATCGCCAACAAGAAGACTTGGACAAGGTACAATGGAGAGGGATTAGGGTATTAAGAAAGAGACTGCGAGAAAACCAAATATTGGTGGTTTTCCGTCTCATATCCCATGCAATGTATAATTGGCTTGATGAAAATATATTTACCTGCAAGTTTCGATAAACATGTATACAAAGATTTTCATTTAATATTAGCTATTTTCGATGAAATTCGCTAATATTAGATAGTGATCAACTGAAGTGATTGATGAAGGCATTTATCTTGTCCCATCATTACCAAGTGTCCCATAACGTTTTGTGTTTGATCTAATCAGTTATTTGGTCTGACCAAGGGAACTTTCTTTGGACACCTAGTAGATTTGTTAAAGTCCTCGGAAAAACTGGCAATAAAATTTCTAACAATGGCTTGACAGAAGTGTCTCTACATTTTATCTAGATCGTAAAGTATCCCTCTGCAATATCTGCCCTCATCCGTTGTTCTGCAACTTTAATGTTTTTGTATATAAAGCACTAATCTTGGAAATTTTCAAAGGGTGAAGAAACAAGAGATGAAGAAGAGGACAGATGCCTGGAAGGAGAATTTGCCGCTGTAGCTTACAGTAGCTCACTGTTTTACGTTGGGAAGATAATCGAAAGAATGGACGAAGGAAATGATTCTGAAGAAGACGAGGAGGGTAATCTTGCTGGCGAAATGTTTGTGGAAAAGCCAGACCAGAATATAAAGTTGAAGTTTCTTGCCTGGAATAAGCATTCTCAGACACTTTACTGGCCACCATACGATGACATTGATGTTGTTTATGGTCGTTTTATCTATAGAAAGGACATAAAATTGTACAAGTCTAAAAAGAAGGACACTTTCTACCCTGTACCAGATTTCGCCCAGCTGAAGCAAGAATATTTAGTTTATAAGGAAAAGTATGACTTAGCTTAGACTGAGATGATGTGGGAACATCTGCAAATCCACACTGAAGCACTATAGTAAAAGTTAAATGGGGTAGATGCAAATATTGTCCTTGTTAAAGGATCTTACGGCAAAAGTCCTATTTCCTGCTTAGTTTAGTATACGTATTTTTTAAATAAGAAACTAAGAATTTTGGCCAGTGCTGGAAGCTTCTTAAAATTATCAGATTACTTAGAGATTCTTATGAGTTTCTGAAGTTCCATGAAGATCTTCATTTCCACTACCTGATACACCAAGAAATTTTCAAACAAGGTTTTTTGAAGCCTTCGCAATGATTAGACTGTATTCAAGTATCTTAAAAGAAGCAAGAAACAAATGGAAATAATGTAAAAATATGTTAAGGATTCCTTTATCAAAAATAATAGTTTCTTAAGTTATATTTTCGTACTGGAGTTTTTTGATTTTTTTGGCAATCTGAGAGCTGAGTTTCTTACAACCAGTTTCTTATAAAAATACGTGTAAAGGTTGTTCCAAAAGAGGATAGAGTCAGAGGTTGGCTCAGAGTCCCCTTCCCGCGCTGTGTAATACTTTTAGATCCATTTGCAGCCTTTGTACTGTTGTATTTCTATTTTAAGCTTCCTCATTGGTTACCGCAGAGGTCTCTTTTAACACTGGGAAACCTTTCACGCATTAAGTATCTTGTTGCTATTTCATTCGGTTTATGATTGATGGTTGATAATGATATGTATCTTAGCAGATAGTTGTGAAAAACCTTGATTTTGCATCTGGTGTTGTGCTGTATACCAAACCTGCAAGACGGCGAGCATAAGATGAAATCAGAGAGATACCTTTTGCGTTCTCTCGGAGAAGTCTTGAGATTTTCCACGTCACAGGTTAGCTCACACCTGCTCCTTGGACGAAAACGTTTTGATGCTTTCAGCATGTAAAATGCTACAAGAGGGCAATTTCCGACAACAGTCGTTCGTGGCGCTGCATCCCTCGGACCCCATGCTTCAAAAAATGATGTTCTCAACAAATCATTAACCCCGTATCACCAACTATTAGCCTTTTCAATACTTTTTCAGACCTAATGCACGTAAAAGGCAAGCAGCGATTTTGAGAAATGCAACACTGGGGTTTACCTTCAGGAGTGATAGTAAAAAGCTTATTGCATAGCTATTCAGAGCATATCTATGAAGAAAAAACGAAGATTCTGTTCTAGAGCAGAGATCTCGCAAAGAAACCGTTCAATCACACGTCTTTAAATCTGCTGCACATATTCTTTGTATAAGCAACTAAGAATTTGGGCCAGTACTGAAAGTTTCTTTAAAATATCAGATTTTGAGTGCTCAGAGTTTCTTACGAGTTTCCTTAAAAAGGTTCTATAACAATCTTTATGTTAACTACCTGTTTCTGAGTGATCACTTCAAAACAAGGTTTTTTTTAAGCCTTTCCAATGTTTAAAAAATTACTCAAGTACTTCCTGAATGATATGATACTAGAAACAATGACAATAGAGTGAAAAAGTATATGAAGAATTTCCTTTATCAAATCAAATAGTTTCTTAAGTTATATATTCCCAATACTGGGGTTTCTTAATTTTTCGGTGATCTGAGAGCTAAGTTTCTTATTTCTTATAAGCAGTTTCTTACAAAAAATGTACGTGTAATTATCAAATTAGGCCGCACTTGAAGTTTATTACGTTGTGTAAAATCCTTGCGAGAAGTCGGAGCACCTCCACTACTACGAGGAACCTCCATACACCAGAACACCATGGATCAGATCGAAAGGGTGTCAAAAATTGGGACGAGCGTTTTAGAAAAGGGAGTGGTGGGAGCAGTTTCTCCAGCAAAAGCACGCAAAGCGAAGCAATTGGGAGGAGAGAACTGACGAGCAGTTGGTAGAAGGAGGCGCCGTTGACTGGTACCTCCCAAACTTCAACCTTGTGAAGAGCCACAAGCCTCAAGGAGGCGCCAAAGTCCAAGCAAAATACAGACCAGTCGACCACTTTCAAGTCGACCACTTTCAGGCGTGAGAGACATTGGGGTTGGGGGAGCCTTCATCCCAAATGATTCGTAAACTATTGAAATTTTATCAGCCAACCCCCAAAATTTCATCACTCCCTACGTACGCCGATGTTTGCCCTCTCTTTCAATGCAGTGACCTTCTGCCATTATGAGGGGGACAGGGGGGGAGTTGTGGGACTAAACTGACTAAACTGCGATCTACCTATCAGTTAACAAGGTTTGTATTGGCTGGAAAACTTTTACCTTATTCGTCCAGGAAGTTTAAAGCGTTTTCGTACTGAAGAGACAATAGCACATACGAAACAAGTTCTGATCCATGCTATTCAAATGATCCACCGTCAGTGATTTCCACTAAATTTGATTATGCTCTCCTTGGTAATACAAAGAATTGATGGTGTACATGCTTTCAGGTCGAATCTTGAGATGCGAATTGAATTTGGGGTATTAGTAAACACTGGTTTTAGAGCATTGGGCCAAAAGAGCATGCATGGATCTTTTTACGGTACCAAGTCTTTGCAACTTAGCGATTGCGTTCAGACAAACATGTTTGTAACGTAGTCGCCATCATTTCGTTTGCATCAAAGGCAAAATTTACAAACCCTTGACCAAACTGAGCTGCATCGACTGAGAATTCTTGTAGCATCGGTATACGTTTATGCCTTTTTTAAAAATCGGTTTCATGACCACTGCCCTGGCAAGACGCCTTTTTTATTTCCGCCTCTCTAATTCATATTTTCTGTTTGTAAGGAAGCATGCACTCTCTCGTAGGTAACATATAAACGCAAAGCAAAAGACGACAGATAAAGCATCTGCACACTGGCATTGTAACATGCGAATAGCACTTAAAGACCCACTGCTAACCATGATCCTTTGTGCGCCGAATGAAAAGCAAAACAAAAGGGAATAATAAAGGCCAAAAAGGACTTTCAGATAATACAAGAGTCGATTTTGGCGCTATAAAAGGATCATGGTTAGCAGTGGATCTATAAAATTGCAAGACGACTCTTGTAAGTGAGCTCATCGAGATATATTTGTATCTGTAATTAATTCATTCTAGTCGCAAACTAATGAGAGAAATGCTTGAGAAAATACCAGGAACTAAGCTGCGAAGCTACGTCTTGTACACCTATGTATCTCTTTTCCTGTCGCTACTTCTGGGGGTAGTAGGAGTGATAGAGCTCCGTTTGACTTACCTTGAAACCCTTGGTACAAGTTTCACCCTGTGAATTTGCATGCGTTATATGAGCGATTCTGATAACCAAGGACTCTTACTTTATATCGTCTTAGGCAGTTTCTGAAGTTCTAAGAGGGACGTTTCAACACGATTCACACTCAAAACAAGGTCCAAACAGTTGCTTTTACTGTACAGTGACAAAACATTTGTGAATGACCTGGGAGAGAAAACTAAAACTGCAAATTGCAAAAGTTTCTTAGCATCTTAAATTTTTATTAGCTGCTTCTTATAAAACTTACGTGTATTTAGAGCTAATGCATGTAGGAAAAACAAAGATTCTGTTTTAAGTTTGGAGCAGAACTTGAGAGAAATATCCCTTCAATACTATGTCTTTAACTCTGCTTCTGTTAACTCTCAATTCTGACAAACGTGGGTAAAATCCTTGCGTTGGTGCAAAACTTAAAGTTCAGTCTCAAGTGAGAAGTATAAACAACAAAAGACATGCACGGCTATGGTGCGGCTGCGAAGGAGACAAGGCTCAGCAGGCAGCCGTTTGAGGGCACAGCATGTTGATTTGATAATCCTTTTGTTATTGATACTGAAACAGTGATGTGAAGCATGCTCCAGAGAAAGCAAGATGAAGGACACGTCGTTAGTTAGTCCAACCGTGGTGTAGAAAGTGTACAGTGTACTCTGCAAGTCCTTTTGTCGATTGCCAACGACAGCAATTGCTTGAAGTTGTGTTGGGCAACTACAGCTCAGAATTTTACGGAGGGAAACTGTTCGAACCTTTGTTTCTTACAAAGAGGCAGTCAAAGAACTTACGCGGGAAAAGTTTGATTTTTGCGGGAAGATCTCATGGCGCCATAACTCACATGCAAGAACATTGAATCAGAGTCTGGCTGCATCTGGTCGCGATAAATGGGTTGAATCTAACACACAATTGGTTACATACAAGTACAAGAACTAAGCGTTCATTACAAGGTAAGAATAAACTTTATTTACAGCGCTTAAGTAAAGAGAACACATATTTTGGTTTGTGGAAGAGTGGTTTCTCGGGTTTCTCGGATTTACGGCGTTGATAATCGTTCAGTTAGCATTGCGGTGGCTCCTTGAGATTACGAAGGAGCATCGGCGCATCAAAAGGTCTCGCGGATTAGCGCCTTGTCATCATGGATTAACATCGAAATATAACACGCTATGCTAAAATGGATAATCACGGTCTGTGATTGGTCAATGCCTTGGAAGCCGCTTCTAAATCAAGGGAAAGCGAGTACTCGCTGCCTGATCGATTTCATCGTTTCTCGCTTCTGGTTTTGACGTGCGTTTTCTGGTTTTTATATGGGATCCGTTCATTGTGTTATCCACTGGTCAAAGTGGTGCTGTCCTTCTGTCAAATGCACAAAGACATGTGAAAAAGTTCTGTTCGCCTAGAAGTGCAGATAAACATCAGGCACAGATCAACTTTGATGCTTCAACTAAAGATTCATTTGTCATGACTGGTCAACAACAAATCATTTCTGATGATGAAAGTGAAGAGAATGGTTCTGATTCACAAACACCCTGCCATCAGGTGAGAAATCAACTTTCACCTGAAAATTTATTGATTATCTTATCTGCTTTGTTAGAAATAGACGTTTTTAAATGGTTTGCATTTATATGTTTATCTATATATGTTTTACTTTCTTTGAGAACCAAACTTTTGTACATGCAGGTAGTACAAAGTTTAGTTGCACCCAACAAAGGCCCTACAGTAGCTTCAATTTGGGGCTACCTTGTACTCAAACAAAAGGGACCAAAAATCCACTCAAACACTGGTAACAACAACTCCTTGGAACTACTGATTACCTTTATGTGCTCACAAACTTCTAATTTATGGAATAAGGAACAGGTTCCAAGCTACCAAACTTTAATGGAAATTCTCTTCATAGAATCCAATTTGAACTCGTTGAAACTCTATCACAATATCCTAGGGAGGAAAATTGAGCTGGAAAGAAATTCCTATTATTTTCTATGATCTCTTTTAGCTTTCAAAAAACTCTGTGATGCCCGCTGGTCAACTAGAAGTTTCAGAAGACAGCGGGCTATTGAAGTGATCGGAAAGAGTCCAGGACAGACAAAGATAACAGAGTACTTTGACATTGTTGCCTTGACACAGAAAATTGATGAATGTACCACATTTCGAGAAACAATAAATGAAATATGTGGAGTTGATAAAGAAATGACAGTTCAGCCCATCCTTGCTAAAATGATGCAAAATGCTGAGCAAAATTCTAAGAAAACCTCAAAAGCTGGATATCGACATGACAGTACTATCTTGAAATTTGCATCATCTCTGTTTTGTTTGATGGGAAAGGCATCATACGAGTTGCTTCAAGTAAACCTAGGAAGTGGCTTGCCGTCAGTCTCGACATTGCAAAAAAACATCAGGAAGGATGCAAAAATCAAAGAAGGTGATTTTCGTTTTGATGAATTGCAGGAGCATTTGAAAAAATGGGATGCATCAGGCTATGTTCATGTACATCTGGATGATACCAGGATTTTGAAAAGAGTGGAATATGACCAGACAAACGATAGGTTCGTAGGATTCTGCTTACCAATTGATGAAGAAGGGTTGTCTTGTGCTGATGCTTTCGTTCTTGACAGTTTTGAAGAAATTGAAGAGGCGGTAAATACAAAAACAGTCTCTTCTTATGCACATTGTGTTGTGGTGAAATCAATTGATCCTGTTGTACCGTAATTTGTGCTGTTTGTGTTGGGTACTGATTCAAAGTACGGTCATAAAGAAATTTCTCAAAGATGGATGCACATTGAGGATGGTTTGTTGTTGCGAGACATTAAAGTGTTATCATTTGGAAGCGATGGTGCTGGCCCTTTTCTGAAGGCGATGGTAGAGAAAACAGGGCTTTTCAAAATTTCCAGTAGAAGTTCAAATATTCCAGAAAGTTGGTCATTTTATGCTATGCCAGAACTCTCTATGAATTCCTTGTGTGCACAAGACACAGTACACTTGCTTGCAAAACTAAGAACTCGTTTGATAACGCCCTCAAACTTGTTATCTTTGGGTTCGGAAACAGCGTGCAGAGGACACCTTGCAGAAATACTTCAATCCTTTCCCAAGGCAGAGCATGGCTTAAACCAACGGGCCATTGATTCCAGGGATAAGCAAAACTACTCTAGCATAGAGCTTCTGCTGAAGCCTTGTGTTGATGAATGCCTTGCCAAATTACATGGTTCCCACAAAACGAAAGGGACAAGAATACATCTTTCCTTGATGCGAGATATTCGAGATTCTTTTTTTGACAAGTCACTTCATGCACTTGGTCGCTTACATAGAATTTGGAAATCGGTTTTTTTCTTGAGGATTTGGAGGTGTTGGCTAAAGGACAATGAGTGCCAAGAAGATGCCCTCTTCATCAGCAATAACGCGTATATGTGCAGTGAACTAAATGCTCACTTGCTGTTGAATTTAGTTTATAATGTTGCCTCAGGTGTATTCCCCCCTGAGGCACTTAGAATCTGGTGCTGTGGTTCTCAAGGTTGTGAGCAGTTATTTAGAATCCTTCGTGCAATGACTCCAACGTTTTCAACAATAGTTAATTTTACAATGCAAGGAATTTTAAACAGAATCCACAAGTTACAATTTTTGTCTTCTGCCGAATGCGACAATGAAATAACTTTCCCGCGAGTGCAAAAACGCCTCTTGCAGATCAACGAAGAAAGCTCGTACACATTGTCTACTCCAACCATTGAAGATATTACTGAAACTATTTTTGCTGCAAAATCAAGTGCAATAGAGCTAGCCGAATCTTGTGGCATGCATTTCGATTCCTACGATGATAAATATTTTCTGAAGTTGAAAAGTGTTAAAGTCGCCCTTCAACATGGGATAGAAAATGACGGCGAAGTTGATGATGAAATTGATTTTGCTGAAAGTCAGCATGGGGAGAATGTAGGACTGGAACAGTCTGAGATAGCAACTGCATCGTTGACCAACGAAGAAATTATTACAATAAAGGAAGATTTATCACAGATTAAACTGCGCAAAATACGAAGTACAAAGAATGGTCTTCCAACATACAAACATATGAATGATTTACAAGTTATTAATGCGCAAGGAGATAATCCAGAGGTTCTCAAAGGGAAAGAGTATGCAATGTCAACTTCCCGTGGAAAAAGCAAATTTGTGTTATACAATGGCGTTTATGTACGTAAAACTACAGCACTGTATCTGGTCCAAGAAAGCACACAACTGTCAGCTGATCGTTTACTGAGGGTCAGAGCAAAACAGCCAGACCATGTCTATGACAGTGGAAAGTCTATATTTTCGAGTAAGAATAAAATTTCATCTGGTGACCTTTGCCTTTTTAAGAGAGTGGATTGCAATAAATGCTTAATTGGTCGCGTAGTCCAATTTTCGTATTTGACAGGAAACAAAAGACAGAGACAATTTTCGAATAACTTCGTTGACTTGTCTAAAGATTCCGTCAAAAACATTGGAGTTTTTGCAAACTGGTTCTCAGCGGTTTCTCTAAGTGATGATGAACGTTTCGAGGAAAAAGATTTTATTTCATTTAAATCAATCGAAGTTGACTTTACATGCGGTTACATCGCTGCTGATTGCTACATTGCTACAATCGACGAAACGGTTGTTATGGACGCTCCAAATTTTTCTTTTTCAATTCCATGTAGCACATTAAAAAAATGTCTGCCAAACTGGCGTGATAGGTTGTCATTTGATTTATGAAATACTGTAGTTTCATTTGACTTATGCATTGGTTTACCGTCATGTATTTTCATTTTGTTTGTATCTTTCCCTACCTTGACGTATTTAAACAAGTTTTATTGCTTAGGGACTCACTTGAGAGCACTTTTGAATCTGTGATTAATTTCAAAATAATCACAAATTAATCACAAATTAATCACTTTAATCACTAAAAAATCAAATTAATCACACCAAAAATTAAATTAATCACAAAATAATCACTAGTGATTATTAATCTCGTACACCATTTTCAGGAGTGATTTGCCCCTCGGCCAGAGCCCTGAGAGGTCTTGAACTTTCCCATAGTCTCAATTAGCTGCTTAGGTGTAACAGGTGCAAAGCTAAAAGTGGCATTTTTAGGATTTACAATATATTCATCATTTAAAAGGGGATTTTCAGTCTCAGGTATATCTTTGCTCAGTTGTTCTCCAACAGTGCAAAAGAACTGATTCATCGAGTTAGCAATTTCTTTTGAATCGAAAATAGTAATACCATCGACCCTTAAAGATTGGATTGTCGTCGTTTTCGATCGTTTATTTATAAGTTTATTGATAGTAGACCATGTTTCCTTCACATTACCTTCCGCTTCTTGTATTTTGTTTGTGAAATATGTCTTTTTAAGATCGGCATTCATCCTATTTGCTTTATTTCTTACTTGCCTATATGCAGCCATAAGGATTTCAGATTTTGATTTGACTGCAGCAACCTTCAGTTTGTCCCTACTCCTAAGCAAGTCCTTCAAACTGGAAGACAGCCAAGGGCTATATCTTTCAGAAACTCGCTTTTGCATCATGGGGCCATAGGTTTCTATGATTAACGAAAGCATACTAATCAACTTTTCAACTATTACATTAATATCTTCAGAGCAATACAGGATACTTGACCAATCATAGGCAGAGAGGTCCCGAAGGAACTCTGTCTCTCTTAGAGCAAGAGTGAAATACACGCGTGCAAACAACTCACTACAATTTAACAAGAAAATTAATAATTTAATAAGGGCCCTTTAGGGGGATTTCAATTGAAACTAGGATAGGAGAATTTTGTTTTCATCCAATCAGCGGATTTTTTATGGTGCGGTTCGGCCAATCAGATCGCTAGAAATGACAATGGAATATGCGGGCGCCAGCGTTATTTTACAGAAGTAAACAAACAAAGCTGTGGGAAGATGCCAAAAACCACGACCCTTTCAAAGTGCGCGATGCAGTCGTTTTTTGCACAATTTCGTCAGCTTAAAAACTTTCTTTAGAGAACAGGAGTTTCTCTCAAATGTTACCGCGTAGATTTTCAATATCTGCATTGGTTCGTCGTAAATCAAAGCTTCGAGGCGGGGCTTTCCCGGAATATCGGCGTGCGTATTATGACACTCAAGTTGCGTGAACAGACGTAGAGACAGCACGAAAAAGAAGACTGAAAATATATTGGAACACTTCGGGTACAATACCAATTTGGTTAAAAGCTATCTGAATGCATGGTTTGCTTCATCCGTCCAAAATGAAAATCGCCATTCTATCGTCGATGGCTATGCCTTGCCTTCCTTGGTTTTCTTGGTTTTCGTCTTCCTTGATAGAAATTTGTTTCTACACAACACAGTTTTTCAACGCAACGGAAACTAATATTTGGAAATGCTTTTCAATAACATTTTTCTTGATTTAACAACACTCAAGGTTACCTCAACTGTTAGATTTTAGATCATAGATCGTTGTTATTGAACTAAGTGAGATTGCTTGTGATCCCTCTGCATTTTGAGTTTTAATTTTACCGTTTGCTACGTCAGAAATAATGCGATGGAAAAGGAATGAAGGGAATAAAACAACTTCAAGGCACAAAAGACTACAGCGAAGTGTAGATCTATTCTCTACGCGCAAGTATCCCTAGAAAATTAAATGTATCCAGGAGTTACTTGACTAGGCGTTGAGAATTCTGCCTGACCTCTGGTTGACCTCATAGTCTCATCAGATTGGCGCAACAGAAAAGTCAGAAAACCGAAAGTTAAAGTAATTCTAAAATAAGTAATAACTTACCCAGCTTTCATTCACTGATACCAAGCAGTACTGAATAAATAAAAGTCAATTTGCCTATCTGTCGTTGAATAGAGGATGGGAAAAAATATTTTCAACCATTTTGGATGGTAATGGTTGCTATGGAAACCACAATGC
Organism: Aurelia sp. 4 Dawson et al 2005; assembly: GCA_964019985.1. Classification (NCBI taxonomy): domain Eukaryota; kingdom Metazoa; phylum Cnidaria; class Scyphozoa; order Semaeostomeae; family Ulmaridae; genus Aurelia; species Aurelia sp. 4 Dawson et al 2005. The sequence continues at coordinate 7,813,284 of OZ026509.1, forward strand.
TTGTGACAAAATGGACTGTTTTACTTGGATTTTCATGCATTCAACAACGCAATTTCAGCAAATAGCCAAGATGTTGCGGCCATGATGCATCTTCGGCATTCCTAGATATGTTCTAAGATGGAGGAGTTGCCATAGCAACAAATCTTCTCTTGAAACCACTTGTAATGGAAACTGAGAAGGCGTGAATATGTAGATCTTAGCTTTCCCTTCCATTAATTGCAACAAGTTCATTCTTTTTTCGAATGTGTCTACCCAAGTGAGCCATGAATTAAAACCAGGGGTAGCTGATCTGTTATCTGTCTGTCACAGATTAACAGAAAAACTAAGGAGTCGATAGCTTGGCATTACTTACGGTAGATATTCTTTGTCGGAGGGAAAACTGATTAATCATTTTGCAAGCAGCCTCTCAACTAAGAGCCTTTTGTTACAACGGTAAAGGACCGTTCTTATATAATATGTTGCGGCAACCTCTTTCTGTAATTAGGAAGTCTGGGTGTTCATCTTAGAATTGAAGCAATGAACTCAAACATCGAAAAAGCTTGATACAGTAGTTTCTTGCCTCCTTTTCAGAAAACTTTGCCTTCGATTTCCGACACTTATGACACAGTTTTTTTAATGTTACACTCTGTACCTAAGGCTAATGATTTGCAAAAGTATTTATTCACAAAGAAAGGTCGAATGGTTGACAGTCTACAACAACGGAGGATTCTTTGCGGCAGCATGTAAAGAGAGCAATATTCCAAGCCGGCTTTGTTTGGCAGCAGGTGTTGCAAAAGAACATGCAGCTACCAGACCCTACATGTTGGGGATGACCAGGGGTGGGGAAGTACTGTAAAATATTTGACCCCATGTTTGTCCGAAGGAATTGGAAAAATAACCGGTTCTTTTTATGACACAGTATGACTTTCCTGCCCGAAATAACCAATTTTTGGGACAAAGATAAAAATTTAAAATCAGTCATCTTTGTCCATTAATTTCTCACAAAACCAAGCTTTCTCACTTCCTATCTAGTCAAAATCCTAAAGCTTACCTGTAAGCTGGTTCCACCTTTGACCGCCAAATTTAACCCCAAAAGACTAGTATTTCCAATTCCCACATAAGTGGTTCTGCTTTTGGCCGCCAAAATTTACAAAACAAGACCAGGACTTCAATTCTTTTGCACTAAAGTGGTTCTACCTTTGTCCGTCAAATGAAGATAAAAAGACCAGCTTTGGGACAAACCAGGAGAAATATCAACAATTTATTAGAACCAAGGGACCACTTCGGAATTGCCGCTTAAAGACTACCACTTTTGGGACGCTGCCGTTCTATAGATATAATTACAACGGTAATGATGCCAGCAGGATAAACACTGGATTCGCTGCGAATGATATGGAATTTTGGTGAGCAAGAATACCGGTTTTGAGACACTTGTGCCTTCATGGCTACGGGTACCACTTTCTTTCGAAAACGGTATTTGGTCGAAACTACCGGTTTTCGGGACGGACATCGCGAGTGATTAAATTTTCCATCAAATCAAAGAAAACTAACAACATAAATGTGTCATCAAAACAGACCAGTTTTTGGAACAAAGATGATGAAAAATTTTTTCCTGAACTACCGGTTTTCGGACAAACGTAGGACCATCGTGCTCAGTGTGACATGCCCGCCCTTGGGATGGCAGAGGGGAAAGGATGGGATCGAGCCTTCATGGATGAAAATGCAAGATGCATCAAAGATTTGCAAAGAAGTTTTGCACTGCTGTTGCAAGAAAGGATGCATGACAAGATGCAAGTGCAAAACGGCTGACTTGCAATGTACATCATTATGCTCCTGTGATGGCAAATGTTCTTCATGAAATGACATTGACAAGGGGTGCTGTTGAATGAAATTATTTATTTAAAGAAAAGGTTAATAAAGTTTCATCTAGATATCCAATTTGAAGATGAAACATGGAGCATATATATAATCGAGTGTCTTCCATTCAATTCTTCTTAGATTACGTTTACTTCGTACCACTACATGTTTGATCCGCCACAAACTATTTGCGGTACAAAAACGTTTATACAGATCCAGACCGAAATTTTCTGTAGTTAAAAGAAACGAAGACATTACGGTTTAGCAGGAACAGCCGAGATAGGAGGCTGATCCGGAAAATGTTTTATGGATTCAAAGTTGCACAGGTACAGTGTAAACAAGGAAGGCCTCACCTTCAAATCATTGTTTTGCCAATGTAAAGTCATATGACTATACTCTTGGGAGGTTTCACCATTATTCTCCTTTTGCACTCATGACACAACTTTTTGTAGCGCGAAATATACTCAGAATTCAAAGATGAAATGACTTGCCACATAACTTGAACTAGGTGTAAGCAAATCTTAGCCGATTTTATCTATTGTATGCAAATTAAGACAAGACTTGTTGTCATGGTAACCCTACCATCTTGACAAGGTTCCAGAAATGTTGAAGATGCATGAAGGCCCTATCATATTACCCTTTTTCCAAAGTTTCAGTCTTGAAAATGCGAATAACCCAGCAAACCAATCCACTTCGTCACAAACATTGCAGTTTCCATGGCAACCATTACAATCTTAAACGGCTGAAAACATTTTTTACCATCCTCTATTCAACTAAAGGCATACAATGCTTCCGAAACCATCTGACCTTCAAGAATATGATTTTAAGACTGATGTAACTGAGGGGCTTTCTGGGGAAACTTTATCAACTGGTTACCATGAAAACGGGCCATTTTTCAAGTTGCTTCTATATCAAAGATTGATCAGCGGGCCAAGTTCTATGATTGTGCCAAGTTACATGGTGGTATCCAAAAGGGCACGATTTTGTCACTTATTTCCTGGACTATGCGAGTAGAGAATAGATCTACACTTCGCTGTAATCCGTTGTGCCTTGAAGTTGTTTTATTCCCTTCATTCCTTTTCCATCGCATTATTTCTGATGTAGCAAACTGTAAAATTAAGACTCAAAATGAATGGGGATCACAAGCAATCTCACTTAGTTCAATAACGATCTATGATCTAAAATCTAACAGTTTAGGTAACGTTGAGCTTTCCAGTACAATTGTGCAGTGTTGTTAAATCAAGCAAAATGTTATTGAAAAGCATTTCCAAATTTTAGTTTCCGTTGCGTTGAAAACTGTGTAGTAGAAACAAATATCTATCAAGGAAGACGAAAACCAAGGAAGGCAAGGCATAGCCATCGACGACAAAATGGCGTTTTTCATTTTGGACGGATGAAGCAAACCATGCATTCAGATAGCTTTTAACCAAATTGGTATTGTACCAGAAGTGTTCCAATATACTTTCAGTCTTCTTTTTCGTGCTGTCTCCACGTCTGTTCACGCAACTTGAGTGTCATAATACGTACGCCGATATTCCGGGAAAGCCCCGCCTCGAAGCTTTGATTTACGACGAACCAATGCAGATATTGAAAATCTACGCGGTAACCTTTGAGAGAAACTCCTGTTCTCTAAAGAAAAGTTTTTAAGTTGATGAAATTGTCCAAAAATGACTGCATCGCGCACTTTGAAAGGGTCGTGGTTTTTGGCATCTTCCCACAGCTTTGTTTGTTTATTTTTGTAAAATACCGCTGACGCCGGCATATTCCATAGTCATTTCTAGCGATCTGATTGGCCGAACCGCACCATAACAAATCCGCTGATGGGATAAAAACAAAATTCTCCTATCCTATTGAAACTGGTGTAAACACACGGGACGTAAAGGATTTAAGAAGAATCAGTGTCTCTCTCGAGATCACCTACCCCATTCAATATAAATTTATCAACCAATGTGTTTAGCGCGTTAGGAACCTCTAGACGTTTGACACAAAAGTAGTTTCACAGCTTGGGTGTGTTGAACAGCTGGTGACCTTCTTGTTTTAGTTCTAAGGATTGGCTCTCTGTAATCTTTTGTCCCGTTATTTGAAAACAATTGGTTTCGTTCCGTAGGGAACGAAACGGCGGCGTTTCATTCGTAAGGGAATGCATCGTAGCCAAATCGCTAGTTTTTTACTACTAAAGTGATCATTATTAATTGTTTACATCCATCCGCATGATAAGAAGTAATGAAGTTGCAATTTCAATCGACCTTTAAAGATTTAATTGTTAAATTGTCTTGGTTTCGTTCTGTTTCGTTTTGCTTCGTTTCGTTAAATATAGTAAGCCAAACCTACAGAACCAACAATGGAAGACAGCTCCCAAATATTAGAATGTTTGACAGTAAGCAATTACAATATTTATCTTCCTCATTTACTGAAATATTTAAATGGAAGGAAGGAAAATTTCCAGGCAGGTTGCATCTCAGATGCCTCTCTGTTGTGGAGAAAATTAACTTCAGATCAAGAAATTCTTGATATTGTTCATGGTATGCATATTGAATTTAATCAATTGCCAGTTCAGTTTGTACCATGTTTGAACTCACATATTGCTGATGAAAATCAGAGACATGTGGATGAAGAAATATCTTCATTACTTGAAAAGAAGGTTATTGTGCCATCTCCACGAGAACACGGCGAGTTATTCTCACCTATCCTTTTAAGAAGTAAAAAGGATGGATCTTTTCGCATGGTTTTAAATCTCAAAAAGCTGAACAGTTTTGTTGTGTATCACCATTTTAAAATGGATACTACTTGGTCAGCTGTAAATATGATGAAATAACCGTTACATGGCATCCATTGATCTTAAAGATGCATATTGTTCAGTTCCTATTTGCCAGGAACAGCAAAAATTTCTAAAATTTATTTGGAAAGGGAAAGTCTATATCTTTACCTGTTTCCCTAATGGTCTCGCTCTTTGTCCCAGAAAGTTTACTAAACTTATGAAGCCTGCATATTGTTATCTGAGACAACAGGGACACTTGTCAGTGTCATACATCGATGATTCATACCTTCAAGGTGATGACTATGATGACTGCTTATCAAATATCATTGATACTATAAAATTGCTTGATAAGTTTGGGTTTGTTATTCACCCCTCTAAATCTGTTTTTGAGCCCAAGCAGAAAATCACAATTCTTGGATTCATTTTAGATTCTGTGAGTATGAGAATAATTCTTACTCCAGATAGAAACTATGCCATTATGCAGGCATGTTGTGCATTATTGGCAAAACAAAACCCAGTCATTCGGGATGTTGCTAATATAATAGGTTTAATGGTCTCTAGTTTCCCAGGGGTTATGTATGGTCCTCTGCATTATAATTCATTAGAGATGGATAAGACAGAAGCTCTAAGGGAAATGAAAGGTAATTTTGATAAGAAAATGTCCCTCTCAACAGAGGCTACTGTTGGGTTACAATGGTGGATTGATACATTACCATACAGTTACAATGAAATTAGCCATGGAAACCCACATATTACAATAAGCAGTGATGCAGCACTTGTAGGTTGGGGAAGCACATGCCTGGGTCTTAGAACGGGAGGAAATTGGACTCCTGAGGAAGCTGCACATCATATTAATTAATTAGAAATGCTTGCAGCATACTTTGCATTGCAAACCTTTATCAGTTCTCTTGCAAATAAACATGTTAAACTCATGGTAGATAATACCACTGTTGTGGCATGCATCAATAAAATGGGCACTTGCCATTCTAAGCTTCTTAACAACATCGCTGAAGCTATCTGAAACTTGTGTCTTGAGCACAATGTTTGGGTAACTACCGTTCATATTCCAGGGAAACATAATGTTATAGCTGACTTACAATCAAGGATTAGACCTAGAGAAACAGAATGATCTCTAAATACCCAGATGTATTGTCAGGCTGTTGCTATATTTGGATTATCACCATCAATAGATTTGTTTGCATCAAGGCTAAATCATAAGAATGAAACATATGATTCATTTAAGCCTGATCCTGGATCAATAGTAGTTAATGCATTTCATATGTCCTGGACTTCCTACTTATTTTATGCATTTCCTCCCTTTTGCATATTTCAAAAAACATTGACAAAAATACAACAAGACAAGGCTACAGGCTTGTTAGTGGTGCCATTCTGGCCAACGCAAACCTGTTGGCCTTACTTTACAACTATGTTAATAGATTCGCTAATTTTGTTACCCAGGAGCAAAGAGACACTGTATCTGCCAGCAGACCCAACAGCAGTTCATCCACTTCACAAGCAATTACAGCTCCTGTTATGCCATATATCAGGGGATTATTGAAAACAAAAGGAATTTCAAGGACGGCTGCCCATGTCGTCGAACAGTCATGGCGATGCACTCAAAAACAGTACACAGTGTACCTCAAAAAATGGGAAAGGTATTGCTGTGAAAGGAAAATGGATCCCATTTCAAGTAATGTGGCTGAAGGTATAAATTTTTTAGCAGAATTATATGATGATGGTCTGTCATACAGTTTGCAAGGTCTGCACTGTCAACTCTTATGCAACTTCAAGATGGAGAAAATTTCGGAAGTAATGCATTAGTAGCAAGGTTTATGAAAGGAGTATTTATACAAAGACCTGCACTACCGAGGTATAAAGAAATCTGGGATGTCTCTGCCGTTCTTAAATACGGCTTGTGTAAAATGCAGGTCAAATTTTTGCAGGTCACCGCGAGGGCCAAAGGCTCATAGGCTGCACAAAGGAATTCTGTTGTGTATGAGATACTGAGAGCCGCTAGTGTGTTGACGTGTAATGTGTCAAAGTGAAGCGGCTAGATGTGTCCCAGGACTAAGCCAAGACGAGAAGGTCTTCAGCACGGGTGGCAGGATTCTTGACCAAATTTCAGATTAAGCTTGCTGCAAGCATTTTCGAAATGAAACCGTGACTAAATTAACTTTCGTGAAAATCATACCCTTGGCCAAATTCCCCACTTAGAGTGCCATGAGATACCACTTTTTGGACAAAATTGCCAAATTTTCGCTTTACCTCGACCAAAAGTTTTCCAAGGGAAATATGCAACTCTGGGTGTGTGCAATAAGACCGCTTTTGTCTTCCTTATTCAAGAGGACTTTATCGCCAGTTAATTATTGAGAATTATAGCACCAATTCTCTTATCAGAATTACATCACCAGCTGGTTAATGCTTTCAGTCGTTTGATTTATGCGCAGAGTACCGTCATGGGGTTAGGGCGGCTTTCTTCTATGTCAAGTTATCGTCACTTTGCGTAACATAAAAATCAAAAGGATTTGATAACCATCTCTCACGGTGTAACCAGACATTGTGTAATGACAAAAGCGAGGCTAGGATTGCGTTCCCATTTAACACCAAAAGGAAGAGGCATTATCACACAGTTTTGTGAGCTTTCGGAGAAATAAAAAAGTCATTTTGCCACCCTCTTATCTTTTGCGAATCCTGAAATTAGCAAATACATACAAATTAAGGAATACGTCAATGCACTAGCGGTTCGCTGTATCTGATACACAACAGAATTCCTTTGTGCAGCCTATGAGCCCTCGGTCCTCGCGGTGACCTGCCGCGGTGACCTGCAAAAATTTGACCTGCATTTTACACAAGCCGTTCTTAAATACATACAGAAGTGGCATCCATTGAAAGAAATGAACTTAAAATGTCTTACATTGAAAACTGTTATGCTCATGACACTTACTTCAAGTCAAAGGTGTCAGACAATTAATGAATTGAATATCAGTAACATGCGTTTGATGCAAAACAGGTGCATATTTTAAATTAAAGAACTTCTGAAAACTACTCGACCTAATAGCCACTTTGGAGTGGTAGAATTTGTTGCATATCCAGAAGAACCCTTATGTGTTCTTGCTTGTTTGAGAGAATACATTGCTAGAACAAAAACATTGCAAGTAATACCAAACTATTCATCAGTTTCAGTAAGCCACACAATGCCATAACAACCTCAGCTGTCAGTAGATGGTTAAAAAGAAACTCTGAGACTGTCAGGCATTGACATTACAGTATATAAATCTCACAGTGTTCGAGCTGCTGCTACTTCAGCTGCAAAGTCATTAAATGTGCCTATTGAAGACATTTTGTCTGCTGCAGGTTGGTCTGGAACTGAGACATTCAGAAAATTTTACAACAAACCTTTGTTTAAATCAGAAAGCTTTGCGAATAGATTGATTGCTAAACATTGAGTGTGTTATATTGTGGTTGTGTTGTGACAATCAAATCTCTAATACTGCATTATATTCTGTATTCTTGCTCACCACCAAAAACCTTTGAAATCTCACGTGACTTATCCGTGACGTAGACCAATTACGTAGTAGAATGAATAAATTGAATACCCCCTCTTTTGGAAAATGATATCTTTGTGCTAGATTTTTCTTCAAAGGCTCAAATATTCAATGATTATTTCATTCTTCAATGCACAACATTGGACACAGGCAGTGAAATTCCCAGTGACGTACCTGTGATCGCATCTCAGCTTCAAGAATTTGCCATCTCCGAAGAGAAGATATTACGGATTATCCGAAATCTTAACCTGAACAAGGCGCACGGTTGGGACGAAATTTCAGTGCGAATGATAAAAATGTGCGATAACTCATTGATAATACCATTAAAATTGATTTTCCAAAACTGTTTGCGTCATGGCATTTTCCCTGAAACCTGGAAACGAGCTAACGTTGTACCTGTTCATAAGAAAAATGAGAAAAATTTGAAGGAAAACTATCGCCCTATTTCCCTCCTTCCAATTTTTAGTAAAATTTTAGAGAAGCTTATCTATGAGTCTTTGTATTCACATTTAGAGAAAGAAAATTTGTTAAACCCTAACCAAGCAGGCTTCCGTCCTGGCGATTCAACAATAAACCAACTGCTTTCCATAACTCATTCTGTCTTTGAAGCTTTTGACTGCAATCCTACCCTAGAAGTTCGCTCTGTTTACTTAGACATTTCTAAAGCCTTTGACAGGGTTTGGCATGAGGGCCTCATCTATAAGCTTAAGAGATGTGGTGTTTCGGGAAATCTACTGTTACTCCTTCAAAGTTTCTTGTCAAATAGGAAACAGAGGACTGTCCTGAATGGTCAGACCTCCACCTGGGGGAATATTTCTGCTGGCGTTCCGCAAGGTTCGATCCTGGGCCCCTTGTTTTTCTTAATATATATAGACGATCTCACACAGAATTTTGAAGTGCAGTGTGAAGCTTTTTGCAGATGAAACATCACTCTTTACCATCGTACAAGATCCTGCCATTGCTGCTAGAGACATGAACCATGACCTGGATCTCATAACATTATGGGCACGTGATTGGAGAATGTCCTTTAATCCGGACCCCCGGAAGCAAGCTGTTGAGTTAGTCTTTTCAAGGAAAAATGTGAAAGTTGATCATCCTGTGATTCTCTTTAATGATGTAGCCGTATCCACAGTGGATCAACATAAACATTTGGGCATAACACTAGATTCTAAACTTTCGTTCTCTGCTCATATACAAGCCGCTATAGCTAAGTCAAGAAAAGCGATCGGAATGCTGAAGCTTATGTCCAAATATCTGTCCAGAAATACGTTGAGTGAGCTGTATAAATCGTACGTAAGACCCCATTTAGATTACGGCGATGTGATTTATCATATGCCTCAAAGAGATGATTGCTGTGGAAATTACTTGATGGAGAAACTCGAATCTGTGCAATACTCTGCTGCCTTGGCAGTGACAGGAACGTGGAGAGGAACATCTCGGGAAAGGCTGTACAATGAACTTGGATGGGAATCGTTGAGCTCTAGAAGATGGAGTAGACGTCTTATTCTTTTCTATAAATTCATCAATAACTTGACCCCTGATTACGCGAGGGACCCTATTCCACCACTGCATGAAACTAGCTACCCTTTTCGAAATCAACCAGTTGTAGGGCAAATAAGGGCAAGAACAGAAAAATTCAGATCTAGTTTCTACCCTGACTGTTTATTTGAATGGAATAAGCTTGATCCCGAGTTAAGAGAATCCCCCTCTGTCAGCATCCTTAAGAAGAAACTATTTTTGCATGTTAGGCCTCCTGCTAATTCCGTATATGGCATTCATAATCCAAAAGGGATTGCATATTTAACTCAATTAAGGGTGGGGCTAAGCAAATTAAATTTCCACAAATTCAAACATAATTTTTAAGATACAGTCAATCCAATGTGCTCAATTAACGATGGCATCGAAGATACGGAACACTTTTTGCTGCTTTGCAATTCTTTCACAGAGCAAAGACACGATCTTCTCGCTAGTGTCAATGATGTGCTCGAAGCCTACGGATACTCTGAGGCTCCAGACAACAACATTTTGCAACTTCTTCTGTATGGAAATAAGAATTTGCCCTTGGAAGCCAACAGATTAATCTTGAATGCAACAATAAGTTATATCTTCGAAACAGAACGCTTTGACTGAATACTACGTATATCCCTAAAAAGAACACCCAAACCCCTTCCGTATTTGTTTGTTTTATTAGTTCTTTGTTTTGTAATCACGTAATGTATCAAGGAAGCTTGCAACCAAATAATTAAATTTGCAGATTAACCTGTTTGGTTCTCAACCTACAAATCTACCCATGCAATTACTTTATTTGGTTGCAGGCTACCTTTGCTTGTATCCGTATTTTCAGTTTGTATTTTACAATTCCTTTTCTGTAATAGTTATATGTAGTTTTATGTATATTTTTTTATTACTTCTAGAACGGCCGCAGGGTAGACATAGTATTTCGCTCCCTGTGGCATCGTCTTTGTAGTATTGTAACGTAATTTGTAGTTATTGTAATTAGTAATATGTTTGTAGAATTTTTTCATTTTTCATTTTAATATCTTTATGCACAAAATCCCTATCAGATATAGAATTTTTTCATTTTTCATTTTAATATCTTTATGCACAAAATCCCTATCAGCTATAAAAAAAAAAAAACTTATAAATCCTAATAACAACAAAATTAAAATATCTAATACAATAGTGTAAAGAATTAAAAACACAAGTCCTAATCATGGCCTAATCTGCAGAATGCTGTTCTACCTAGGGATCGTGCTTTGGGAATCGTTGCCGATTGAGTAAAAAATCCTTCAACTTCTTTTTGAAAGTGTAAATCGTAGGACTTTGTCTAATGTTCGGTGGAATTTCATTCCAAACTTTGGCTGCGGAATAATAGAAACTTCGTTTCGAAAATTCCAAATTTTGCCTTGGCACGTCGATATCTAATGAGTTCCTTAACCGATAGTTAGATAGCTGTGATCTTGTTGAAAATCGTCCCTTCAAGCTGTCAGGGCACAAGTCATTAGTTATTTTGTAAATCATGATAGCCCTGTCATATTGAATCAAGCTTGAAACAGACAGCCATGTGCATCTCCAGCCATCTTTCAATCTGGAACTCTCTATGAGCGTGCAAGCCCTATTCTGCAGACGCTGAAGGTGGTCAAGTTTGGTATTTGACAAACTGCCCCATATTTCATTACAGTATCGCAAATGACTCTCGAGCAGCGCCCTGTAAACTTGATCCAACTTTGTCTGCGGGAGGATATTCTTTAGTTTACGGATAGAAGAAAGTCCACTTTTGAGTTTGCTTTTGAGTTTCTTGTACTGTGCAGTCCAAGAAAGACTTTCATCCACAGAGACCCCAAGGTATTTTACTTCATGGACCCTCTTAAGTTCTTCTCCGCTTATATCTAGACGAATAGGATTTTGGATACGGGTTAGCTGCCGTTTATGGCCTATAATCATGAATTCAGATTTTTTGGTATTTAGGCTCATCTTATTTTGCCGCATCCAGTCTGAAATATTTATTAATTCATTTTGCAAGTCGTTGCAGAGTTCTTCCATATCTTCTGCAAAACAAGTTACACTTGTGTCGTCCGCATACATGTTAGGAGTACAGTTTTCAAGACACCGCTCAAAGTCATTCACATACAGGATGAAAAGAAGGGGACCAAGGCACGAGCCCTGAGGAATGCCACACTGAACATGTTTTTGGCTAGATCTATGACCATTAATGTGACAGTACTGCTGCCTATCGGTCAAATACGAACGGAACCAGTGATAAGGTACTCCATCTACCCCATATGCTGATAGCTTTGCTAATAGTATGTCGTGATCTACTGTGTCGAAAGCTTTTTTGAGATCTAAAAATACGCTTGCGTTTACTTCATGCCTATTTACATTAGAAAACCAGGAGTCAGTTACATTAATGAGTGATGTTAATGTACTATGCAACTTTTGAAACGCATGCTGGCTTTTTGTAAAATGAGCATTCACCTTCATAAAGCTTATCACCTGATCATGTACAATTCTCTCTAGCAACTTGGAGAAAACAGATAGTACTGATATAGGCCTATAATTGCATAAATCAGTCTTTTGGCCAGATTTAAAGATTGGGCTCACTTTAGCAATTTTCCATATGTTTGGAAAGATTCCCTTTTCAAAGGAAACATTGAAGATAGATGCTAATGGAGTGCATAAAACATCTGCAGCATCCTTTACTAGCCGTACAGGTATTTTATCATGGCCTGCTGATTTTGCTGATTTTAGCCTATGGATCTCACGCTTAATAGAATCTGGTGTAACCTTTTGGAAGGCAAACCGTGGCGCATCAGCAGACGACCCTTTATTATCTATGTATTTCAGTGGGTCGTCGGATTCTTCGCACTCAATTTTTTCAGCCAGTTTCGGGCCAATTGTGACAAAATGGTTGTTAAAGGCCTCCGCAATTTCACCGGACTTATCTATACTTTGACCTTCGTATGTGACCGACAGGGGAGATAGGGAATCATGGTCCTTATTTAATACTTTGTTTACGACCTTCCACATACCCTTGGGATCATTACAGTTTTCATCTACCATGTCCCGAAAATACGCTTCTACTGACTTACGTAATTCACTTGTCACCTTATTTCTTAATCTTTTATATTCAGGCCACAGAGTATGATCTCTCTCAGCCTGCCCTTTAACCCGATCTCTCTCTCTCATCAATTGCTTGACAGAGGGAGTGATCCAGGGGGTAGGTGCACGCACCCATACTCTTTTCCTTTTCTTTATGGGGACATGCACATCTAAGACAGAGCAAAAAAGATCATAGAAATTACTAGCCATCTTATTGGGGTCACCCCGGGAGGTCGACGTAGCTCTTTCCCAATCAATGGTCCTAAGATCTGATAGAAAGGCCTCTTTGTCATAATTTTTAAAACTGCGGTATTCTGCTTTGTTTTGCAGCTTGCGAATCTTGGATTTGGCATTTAATTTGCGAATGCAACAGACCATATAGTGGTCCGTAATACCGACCTTGATAACACCAGCCAGAGATATGTAGCCAGGCCTATTGGTTGCGACATGATCAATAAGAGTTTTAGACGTCCTAATTTCTCCTGAGGGCGCTCATGGTGGAAGACACTCTTGTGTGATCTGTGATTAATTGCTCAAATTGAAATTTAAAGCTCAAATTGATAATGATTCTACCAGTAATTGGTCAGGAACAGAGAAGTCACCCACCCACTAACTATTCACAATTTGTAGTAAACGTAGCGTTTGCATTCTTCCATCCCACTGGGGTTTTCCTTTTTTGGTGCTTCGCAAAATTTAAAGACTGATGCTTATGAACTCACGCATGCGTTCTCACATGATTCTCCGTTCCTGACCAATTACTGGTAGAATCATAATCGAACTTCAACTTCCCTTTCAGGTAAGTCTCGTTCAATTTATTCATTTTTCAGGAATTAAAAGTAAATGGAGCATAGAGAGCAAAAATTGATTGGTTACAAAGGAATTCGCTTTTGTTTTCACTAAAATGCTTCAATCAGGTTAGGAGAAGATTTCTTCGCTCCAAAATTCCGATTTGAGATACTCTTTGGCAACTAGTCCCTCACTGAGCTGGCCGTCAGCAACAACAACAACAGTGAAATAGAGGGGCTACTGGAGCTAGTCTACGTGTTTAGCGTGTTAGGAACCTCTAGACGTTTGACACAAAAGTAGTTTCACAGCTTGGGTGTGTTGAACAGCTGGTGGCCTTATTGTTTTAGTTCTAAGGATTGGCACTCTGTAATCTTTTGTCCCGTGATTTGAAAACAATTGGTTTGGTTTTTGAAAACAAAGGGAATGCATCATAGCCAAATCGCCGGTTTTTTACTACTAACGTGATCATTAATAATTATTTACATCCATCCACACGATAAGAAATGATGAATTTGAAATTTCAATCGACCTTTAAAGATTTAATTGTTAAATGGTCTTGGTTTCGTTCGGTTTCACTCGGTTTCATCTCGTTTCGTTGAATATAATAAGTCATTATAGGTGTCTCAGGAACTACCTTCCTATGCTCCTCCAAATTCGTGAGCATAGGATGGAGTCTCCCCCAAACTACTGAGCGCTGGATGATATGTCGCAACAAGTGGAACCCTTTCCCCCCCCCCTCCCTTAGTCATTACTCCTATTTCCCGAATTTGCTGGAAGAGTTAAATTCACTACATACAATCATGATCCTAACAATACAAACAAATTAGTAGACAACAAAGATCAAAATAATTTTATCAAAAATTAATACAATGAACAGAAAATTAATACAATATACAAATACAAGGAGGATTGAATAATTGTATGCAGGGAATTACTTAAAGGAGGAGCTCTCTCAATAGGTAAACTAATTAAGGAGAGAGCCCCCCCCCCAAGCCTTAGACAGAATCAAATGAATTTATCAGTTTTTAAATAATTGTGCATTAGTAGTATCAAAATAGCTGAGATTCAACGGTCGACCTTGTTCAATAAGTAACTTTTTAGTTTTGTTTTGAGCAATATTTTTGATGAAGCATTTCGGAATTACAATGGTAAAGTGTTCCAAAGTTTAGCACCATGATACTGAATAGACTTTAGGCCATACTGAAGGCTATTTTTTTAGACATATCTAGATCACCTTAACAGGCCTGTCTTGTGGAATACTGATGAACAGTAGTGGAGTGAAATGGAATATGGCAGTAGTGGAGGCTGTGGGTGTTAGATGACTAGATTATTATGTAGCTTGGCTACAAGCTTTGTACATACTAAAACTAGGAACGAGCCAAAACCACCCACAACAACCCACAACCACCCAAAACCAGCAAAAACCATCCACAACCACCCCAACCAAAACCATCGCAACCAGCCTAAACCACCCAAAATGACCCAAAACCAGCCAAAACCATCCACGACCAGCCTAAACCACCAACAGCGACGCAAAACCACCCACAACCAGCCTAAACCACGTCATAACCAACCAAAACCACCTGCAACGACCCACAAATACTCATAACCACATCATAATGACGCAAAACCATCCAAAACACCTAAAATTTAACACCAGATCACATCAGTTATTAGGGGTAAACAATAAACTTTTGTTTGTGTATATAAAAGTTTCTTGTGTCTTGGGGTGTCTGGGAGAGAAGAAAATGCCCAATGACACAGTTGTGTTCAATTAAAGAATCTGCTTGTGTTTGTAAAGAGTCATTCCGTGATCATTAGATAAAATCCGACAGAAAGCTGAATGGAATCAAAATTTTATGAATATTTCTGAAAGGGGGATATCAGGAATTTTCCTGAAAATAAATTACTTTGCAAATAGTTGATGGGATTTCATTCATTTTGTCTGACACTCTTCCCAATTTATTTGTGGACTCCATACAAGTCTTTCTCGTGGAAAATCCAGAGAACATAGAATGTTAAAACACGCCTTTTCCTGTCTCTCATTTTTTCCAGCTCTTTCTGTGGGGGCTTGTAACAACTCTAACAATTTCGCAGATTGGACTCAAGATAATAGAAAAGTAAGTTAGTAAGTGAGTATACATTTGCCACAAATAAAAGAAAATTACAGTGGTTGAAAGAAAATAGCAAATAAATGAATAAATAAAATATTTACAATATATTTTATATAGCAAGTTTAAATACAAGTTAAACAAAAAAAGGAAAAAAACAGAAAGGGCACTGTGTACGCTCTATTTGCACTATTTCATTAGAAAAAATTTTTAAGGACCTCAACTCACAGATAACCAAACAGTTAAGAAACTGTAAGGTAGCACTAATGTGTCAAAGAATGTATTAAGAAAACCATGGCGTGCGATGTGCGAAATGTGTTTTACTCCATCTGAAACTTTTTTGTACACCTGGAGCATACTTCAGTTTTTTGTTGTGCAACGTTAGTTTGTATGACTTGAGTAATGCACAACTAACAGCGCGCGTAGTATCACTAAACTGGCTCTAATGATTCTTGGAGACACAGGAGATCCTTATGGATAAGGACAAACATTGATAGACCCATTTACAGTAAATGGAACAGGGGATTCGAATCGAGTTTTTGAGACCATGCGGCGTGAAATTTTTGATTTCAGCATTTTTTGTTACAGTAACAGTTTGTAAGATTTCTCTGCATTAACATATTGGAACACGAAGAAAACTTAACTGGACCTACCTGAGAGTCTGAGGAACTAATTCTTAGAACTTAACTGGACCTTTGTTTCTGCTTGTTCTAAACTTTCTCAGACATGATGAGGAACCTTTGCAAACACCAACCACTCCTAGCTCTTTTCACAAAAGTGCCGCCTAGGCCCAGCAACCGCCCTGAACCTTTTCAGCCATAAATTCTGTACAGAGGTAGACACAAACTCGACTTCCAAAATGAAGAGTCTTTATACATCGTTGATGATCCCCTAAAATTTCTACACTTTGATCTCTTGTTGTTTTTGCAAAATTGCCCCTTGATTTCTCCCTTGCCATGTTTCCAAGTAGGCTCAGGGCCAGAAGCCGATAACAGAGAAGTTCGCTCGTTGTAGCAAGGGTTGGGGAACCCTTTCAACAGAGATGGGGAACCCGAACAGGGGTGAATATGTAAATTGACGAGTCAGTTGATAATTTATCGCCAAATTCAAACTCGTTCTTCAAGTTATCAGTTGTTTATTTGTAGTGGTCATCGTCCCCTTCGCCAAGCTTTTATGCCACTAGTGATAATATGCTCAGGATCGGAAAGAGAAATCTTGCAAACTGCAATGATAACAACAAAATGCTAAAATCAAAAATTTCACGCCGCATGCAAAGTGGGCCAGATTATGATTTTCTTGGACAAAAATCGTTCAAGGAATAAAATGGTACAGAATGCTGTAAAAGCTGGAAACTGACAAAGAAAAACGTCTTGAAGAGAAGATTTCTCTCCCTAGTTATGTGCACAGGTGTCAGAAAATTCTTCTACGTCCTTTAGAAACAGGCAAAGTCAATGCATCAAATAACTTGTGATTAGACACATAAATTAGGAAAGCAGAATTAATGACTATAAATCCATAATCTGAAATGCTTTTTAAAAAGGACAGACTTTGAAATAGACTGGTCAGAAAAAATTAATAGAATCTGACATCAATCTGAAACTTATTCAGTGGTGCTGTTCCCCATACACCTGAGTTTTTTGCCATGGCAATAACCAGCCTAGCGTTTTCTACGGCACCTCTCGGCAGCCAAATGTAAATAAAACCGTTAGAGCATGCTTTTGTGCTTGTAAATAAGCAAAAAAGATGTTTGCGTAATATATATAAGTTAAACCCAGCTGAACCCGGCTGAACCCGGCTGAACCCAGCTGAACCTGGCTGAACCCAGTAGTAACCCAGCTGAACACAGCTGACAAAGTATAAATTCCCAGAGGTCCTCTGCCAGGTGTTTGATTTCTATGAAGTGCGAGCAGGGAATTTGGATTTAATACCTTTTCATAATGCTAATTTCCCTGCGTAGAATCATAGCCCTTCAGATGAACAAACAAGAAAACTCAAAGGGGGTTTTAGGCAAATCTGGGATGAAAACAATATTGTGTGCATTAGAAGGTGAAAAGAGTTAGGCCAAAAACGTAGCAGAAAGGAATATGAGACGTTTCAACGAAAGATTTTTCAACAATGATTGAATTTTGGAGATTTTTCAGGAAAACTGTTCATCGTATAAAATAGGGATGAACTCACAAATTAATGACTCAATGATGATCCAATTCCATGAATCGAGCGTAGTTTTGTCTCACCAGTTGTTCATCGTATACACATATTTTTGTTATAGGAAAATGCTTGTAGAAGAAACTCTTTATTTTCATAACGGAAACCCCTAGCATAGTTTTACTTCATTATCACTTGTCTCCAGTATGATATTACTCGAAAAGTACTCGAGTAAAGCCTAAACATTTGAACGGCTTTAACTCTTTTCTTTGAAATGTTCAGGGGGCACAGGTAGTGGCTACGAAGATTATCATGGAACCTTTAAAATATGCTTCTCTATAAATGGGACAAAGAAAATGCGCAAATACAGCATTGTTTCTTTAGCTATCGATTATTAACAACACGTGTGGACCATCAATTTCAATGGGCTATTCTTAGATTTCTCTGCTCTGTGCAAATGTAGGCTACGGCCGTCCTCCACTAGCGGTAGTTGTGGTCGGCGACAAGCGTGCTTGCCCTGTGCGCATGCTCTGTTGCTAAAGAGCATGCGTACTAGGCAAACGAACACGTCGCCGACCAAAACTACTGAAGTGGAGGTCGGCCTAGCCTTGCACAAACCCTTTAAGAAACTCGTAAGAAACTCCTAGTACTAAGATATCAGATAATTTTAAGAAACTTTTCCAGTTCTGACTCTAATCGCAAACAGAATGATGATAGAGGCAACGGTTAATTATATCAAGGCAACAAAGAGACTCGACTAGGGCAGTAAATAAAGCAGCATCCCTATCCCAAAGTCAGTTGTAGCATTGTGATTTTTGTAGATAATGTCTGTCTTGCATTTGATGTTAGGTCATAATTCTATTTAAAATCATTTTTCCGTGCGGGTGCGGGATAGTGGAGAGATGGGGTTCCTGCTGTGTGGATGGGTGGCTGCTTCCCTTTGGTTTCGGCGTTGTCCCATTTGGGATGGCACTCGTGGCATTGGGAAGCGGCTGTCCGTCGGCGGGATGGGCCCCCCTCTTCATTACCTAGCACCTGTGTCCTTTCAAATTTCTTAATACTCGCTGATAATGTTGCCTGGCATCAGATGTGAGACAGACATTAATTTCCCTTTGTAGCTTTTTTTGATAAATTGTAAATATTGAGTTGTAAGTGCCTTTCATGGTGGGAACTTCGATGACCTAGCGTCTATTCCCACCATCATCGGCACAGTAGTTGTATTTTTTTGTGTTTTATACTTTTAACTGATTATATATTTATAAAAAAGAAACTTTTTACAGATTGTTCTTGAAAGCAAAAGGACTTTTGCCAAATCGGTACAAGAATTTTTTGGAAATGAAATCGTGTCACCCCTTAAGATCTCGTGCGGTTTTGGGGAAGATCCCTTTTCTCTAAAGTAGAATCCTGAAATAATCCCTTGAGAAGTTTTAGTTCCTAAAAATCTTCAGACTTTTGGTGAAATGCGAGGGGGGGAAATGGGTTCAGATTCAACAATCATGTACAATTCCCCAACCGCAGTGCCGAAAAAGCTAGCAGCGTTCAGCAGGTAAAAGCAATAAACAGAAAGGAGAAAACAGAGGGGCATTTTACCACCCAACAGGATTTCTGGAAGTTCTAGACAGATCATTCAGGGATTTCTGGATTTCCAGGGATTTCCTAAGGATTTCAAAGTTTGCAAAGGTCCAGCAAGACCATTAATTCATTTCAAATGTTTCAGAAACTAGGCTGTTCAAATGTTTCTTGAAGAAGGTACTGTCATCAGTGGTTAGACACCGCAAATATGTCTAAGCTTGTATTCTTCTGCAAAAAGATGTAAAATCTATATAATTATGTGGAGGAGCCTCTCCTCTGTGGAACTTCATAAATTTTTCTTGCGCAGAAAGCAAAAACTGTAGCAGTCAAGGAAAACTGCACGCCTAACCACCCTTAGTACAATGCAATACTTTTTCGGGTTTTTCTCGTGAATGCCGTGAGCAGTCAAACTCCATGGCAACCAGCGAAAGCCTCCTTCACAGCGACATCTACTTTAGCACTTAGTTGAGCAACTGCTCATGCTCAGCTGTGTTGCTTTTTAAAGCTTATTTGGTGTCTTTAGTAAGAAACACATCTTTAGTACCCATACAAAGACTTTGTATAAAGAAATCGTAGCTGATGGAATATTTGAGAAAGATTTAAAGATTTTTGGAATTTCGTGGACATTTCTAGGGATTTCCAGACTTCCGAAGAATTTCTTGAAGATTTCCGGACTTTTAGCTGGATTTCCAGGTAGGGTGTACAGGATTTCCGAAATAAAATGCACCGCGGGAGAAAACTGGTTTCCATGTGATAATGAATAAGCCGTGACTCCCCTACACAGTGGGGCAAGATTATGACATAGGCCAAAAAATCAACCTTCTCCAATAAATTTCAAATCCCCCTAATTTGAAAGAGCAATAGTTGCTGACCAAGAAAACATATGACTTAGCGTCATATCTTTACAGAAATATTTTTGGCAATTATTTGTTCAAAGTGTTCCGAAAAAGCTTGGGAGAAGACAAATTTTTGTTGTACATACGTATCAAAAACAGCCATCTTTAATCGCCTATGAAGCCAAAGCCTTCAGACCAATTTCGATGAAATTTGAAACGAAGATTTCAACATCTTCCTTTGATTACTGTTCAAGGTTTCCATTTTCTACTCCACTTCGATCTCCGTGAAATTAATTTTCATTGCAATGAAGTAGATTCTGACAAATATTTTGAAATAAAGTATGATTTGCTTTACAATCAGTTGCTAAAGTAGCTATCAGACAGCGTCAGACATTAGGTTTATAGCTTAAAGTGACCAGCAGATGCTTCTGGTTAAGTGAGAGAAATCTGTATTTGTGGAAATTTGCGGAATTTTTTATTTCTAATTTTTCGTGAAAAGGACTCTGCACAGATTATTGCAATATTTGTCTACCGAATGAACGTTCTTCAAAGCACAGGATCGCTGAATTTTGCCAAAGTAAAAAGATATGGAAAGTAAATGGAAATAATTCTCTTCGGACACAATAGATCACGTCGGGAAAGAAATTCCTAGAGTGGTGTCTTGGGGATGGGGGGGGGTTGGGGTTTCAGCCAATGTATAAGGGTCGGGAAGGGCCTTTTACAACGGAAATGATAGCTGACTGTCGAAAAACTGAATGACAAAGCTTGTTTGTGTTTCTTCCATATTCAGCTAAAGATGTGTTTTTTATGTATTACATAAACTATTATTACAGTAAGCAATTGACATCTTCTTGTTGCTTTCATGGGTTTCGCAAACACATCTAGATGCTAATGCACTGTCTTGTGAACTTTTTTCTCATTGCGGTAACTTTCGTCATAAAATTGAGTTTTGTATTTGCAAGCAGTTTGGTTCTACAGGTCCAAGGAGACCTGTCGGGGGGGGGGGGCTACCATCTAGAATTTTAGTTTTACATACAAGAAATTCGAAAATTGATACAGAATGAAGCATGAGCATTGTGATAATAAAGACTGTTGCTATCTTTTCATTTGTGGATGCGTTTGAAAATTAAATTTTTTATGTCGTTATTAGTGGAAAGTATAAAATCATGGAGCTTAAGAAATAATTGCAAAAACATATATACAGTAGACGGATATATTTGCTAAAGTCAAACAACATAAAAAGATGGTCAATTCTTCAGGAAGATTGTAAGACGTTAGTGAAATTTGTGTCCTTGTTTTACTTCTTTGCCCCGTAAGTGAAAGCAGGTTTGAGGTAGGGCAAATGGTGATCCATGTTTCAAGGTATCAAGCATCTTTTGGACATACTGACAATCTTTAAAGAAGCTATGATATTTGAAAAAAATTATTTAGACATATTGCATCTTAAACAAACTTTTCAAAATACATCCCATTTGACACGTTAACTGTGCAACTCACATACGAAAGTGATAAGCCTCTAACAATATTTTGTCCAAATAATGAATGTATTTGAGATTTGACTGTGCAATATGTGAACAAATGATGACATATCTAACCAAATCTGAGCAGGATTGCATTGATACCCATTTGTAACTTTGTGTGCACAATACTATCAAAATTTTTGTGTCCTAAAACCCATGCTTTTAAGTCATTTTATTCCATGTCATGAATTTTTAGACATGCAAGGGGCTACAAACCACCATAAATTCACGTCTTGGGGCAGACCTTCCACTTTAGATCTATGTATAGCGAATGTCATAATGCTCCGTTGAAATGCCCCACGGTGCCCTAGTTTCTTCCTTGCTTGGCTGCTTCAGATCATTTCCTCTGCCATGGTTTTGTCAAAGATTGGCCTACAGTTTCTTGAAAGTGATTCTTTATAAAAAGACGAGTAGCATTTATTTTTTTAGTAACATCGCAGCTACGCTTTGTTATAATCATATTGCATTTCACAACAGAAATAAGAGTAGACCACTGTTTTTCAAGAACTGTGTGCCATGTCGTACCAAGACTTGCCCGAAGTCTCAGCCTCATCCCCAGTGCCCCAGCTTCTTCCCTCGCTGGAGAGTAGTTTCTTAATGTTCTTTTTGAGACCATGGACCTGTCCAAGCGTTTTTCATTCAAGCAGCAGTGAGCCAATCAGAAAATGCGATGCTATTTTTCATTGTTATTCAAAAGCCAATCATGGTCGCGAAAAAACCGTCTTCCAATGATAAAAATGAACATTGTTGCATAGCTGCTTGACAGTCTTTCCACCAGGGGACAGGCCTTTTGCGAATTGAGGATTTCGTAAGTAAAGCATTGTTGCACAAAGTGCTAACTGCTTATTTCTCTTTTGTTCTCAAGAACAATAATTTTTTTGACGCATTGTTCTTGGAATTTCCTAAAGGAACCATTAGCATTATGAAAAAGCTTTAAATGCAAAGTCCCTGATCATGCTTCATACAAATCACACACCTGGCAGGAAGCCACTTGGGAACTTACATTTGGTCAGGTGGGTTCAGCCAGGTTCAGCTGGGTTCAGCTGGGTTACTCCTAGGTTCAGCTGGGTTCAGCTGGGTTCAGCTGGGTTTAACTTATATAAATTACGAAGATGTTTGGCGTTTGCAAGCGAAATTTTGAACTTAGCTTTAAAGCATAGCGTACAAATTGTAACAACATGAATATAAAGTACTTTGAACAAAATCATGATTATGGAACAGGAGTCTGTGCTCAATCGAAATGCAGTCACATACACTTAAATCAGTGCTTGTGAACCTTATGAAGAGGCTATCGAAATATCTCTTGCTGACAAATCAGGGCCTGAAAATGCAGTTAGTAAAATTGAAGTTGAAAACTGTAAGCTGCTTGCAGCATTCAATAACAGTTAACGTCCTGTGATTTGAAATTGATTAATTGATAAAAAGAAATTTTTGGGATAACGTTGAATGTGATTTCCTTACTCTATGAGGCATATGATATCAAATTCCACTGATAAAACTATTATTTAAATTTTTTCATTTTTTTGTTTGTCCACCCTCTGGCCCACTGTGGCATGGTCTCGAAAACTCGATTCGAATCCCCTGTTCGATTTACTGTAAATGGGTCTAATGTGAGAACCTATCAATCTCCTATCAATAAACTGTTGATTTTAACCCTATAGTGGTTGGGCTATTTGATAGTCCTATTTTGGTTGGGGGGCAAAAAAGCCCCCCCTACCTAACTCTTGACTGGTAATAGGTAGAGTGACCAAATTTTGTGTGCTAATAGCCTCAGGCATGTACTTTCTGTAAATATAAAAAATAACCTAAGATTGGCCCTCATTTTTGCTCACATCAGCATTTTCCTTTGTGTGGTCAAGAAAAGCGGCAAAATTGACTACAATCAGGAAAATCATGTTAAAATTAAATTTGGAGCACATTTTCCACCCAAACATGATAATTGTGATAGAATGCATCAAATAACACTACACTACAAAAGAAATTTGCAAAATATTCAACTTACGTTCCTTTTTTCGCGATAATTGAGATTTGAGAATTTGCGATTTTTTCCAGGGTCAGTCCCAGAACATTGTCTCCCACCCCCTCATTTTTCAAAATATTTTAATGAAACTTTTTGAGAAGTTGTACAATAAGTAGTTGCAAAAAGTCAAGAAGTTTCATGGCTATAAATATCTTCCTAGCAGAGTTATTAAACAAAATCTACTAGGGGGCAAATTTGCCCCCCCCCCAACCATAATAGGGTTAAGAAACTTTATTGCTATTACGTGAGAATTTCTTTACGTATTTATCTGTTTGGTGGACAGTCCTGTTCTAATTAGCAGGAAGATTGCTTCTTTTGAAAAATTAGGTGCATTGATGCAATACTACTAACTCAGAAAGTTGTTGTTGTGGTTGACTTATTTCACTTTGAATGAATAAATAGCTTCTAATTATATATAATATATATAAAGAAACTAATCAAATTCGAAAGCAATGGAACATTCAATTTGATTCTATTTTTAGGTGGGAAAGAACCCTATTTCCCTACGTTTCTCAACCCAGGACCTGTTGATTGAATTTGATTTGCTTTTTAGCTGCTAAATAACTGATTTGATGCTAAATATTGAAACTTTTGGATGCTTTTAGGTCTGATACTAAATGTTAACGATTTTTGTTGGTTTTGGGTCTGGAGTTTGGGAAATCTTGGCTGGTTGTGAGTGGTTGTGGGTAGTTTTGGCTGGTTGTGGGTGGTTTTGGCTGGTTTGGATGGTTGTGGGTCGTTGTGGGTGGTTTTGGCTTTTAGCTGCTTAGTTCCTTGTTTTAGTATGTACCTACAAGCTTTGTCTTTGTAATCAAAAGTGATTACCTAACTCGCTGCAGCAAAAGGATTGAAGATTTCCCAGAGATTTGTGCCATCCAATTGCAATAAATTCGCACTTGGTTGAAGAAACTTTTGGTGTTCCCTCCTCCAGCTCGAGTGTCATGCACTTTATTCTCGATGGCAGCAATGTATCCTCCATAGTGACAGCAAACAAGTCTATTTGCAATACCAATGCTTGGTAGAGTCGATACAATTCGGCAACTAGATCTCCCTGACGCGGAATAGACGTGGATGCCCCCAGAACCAGAAGCAATCAGAATCAGGCCATTTCTCGTGCAACAACATGCGGTTGGCTCGTACTCGTCTGAAAAGACTTTAGGATCTGAAAAAGGCTGGCAAAGGAACGTGCGAACCATCATTTGATCCGTATCTTTACTTGCCTCTTTAATCTGGAAAGTATCTGGAATCGACTTTATTCAAGGAATGTAGCATGCAGAACCCAAATCTTGCACATGCCAAAACTTGTTCGCCATATTCAGGGCTCTCACTTTGCCTCATGTATGATTCCTTAGAATGTCACGAAAATTTTTTTTCCTCGGATTATTTCTATGAAGCGTCATTTAGGCCAAACTTAAACTGCAAAACGAAAAGCCATTCGAGTCGACTTTAAACTAAAAGATAAAATGAAACTTTGCTGTTCAAATGAATGGCTTTTAGTTAATGTATTGAAACGTCTATTCGCTTTGCCCTTTCAAAATGGCTCTTGCGAGTTGTCAGTTGCGAGTTGTTAGTTCCGAGTAGACTCATTCCAAAATTCCCTCGCTTCGCTCCCCCTGCAGACTTGTCGCTACAACAGAGACTTATGGACCTTATGGACTTACGGTTCTGAAATCGGCAATTTGCGGCAACCCTGAAGGGTATATATAAAAGCCAGACCAGATAGAAGGTGGTTGTTACTGTTGCTAAGTGACAAAAGACTGTTGATTAGATGTAGTATGCCACTGTGAAGCAGTGAACATTTGCTTTTAAAGACTTTGTACCAAATGGGGTACCTCTAAATGGAACATTCTTTTCTTTCTCTTTAATTCTCAACCAATAGTATTTTTATGATGTCGTATAGGGTTTGAGACTTCATGGAAGAAAAGGAAATTCACTTGAGAAAGATTGCATGGAAGATCCCAGCACTAATCTATTCCTACAAAAACTTATCTATCTAATCATGCTGAGCCAATCACATTGTAACCTAAAGATGAAGGGTAATAGACAATTCTAGAAAAGCTTGCATTGGCGAGGGGGGCATTTGATCAAGATGCACTCTGTAATGGAATCAACAGTGATTCTATAGAAATTTGATCATTAAATCAATGTGTCTTGGTCAAATGCCCCACTCCAATGTCAATGCCAGCTTTTCTGGAATTGTCTATTCATTCATATCCACAGAACCACAGTGTGTTCTATAGATAGCAGAAGTCTGTGCATTTTTGACGGTAAGACCGAAAAGTCGGAGATGTCGGAGACGTCGGAGCAAACTCTCAAACTTTTTCATCTCTGACTTTTCGTTTTTGCCCTATATGCCAGAAACGAAAAGTCGGAGATGTCGGAGCAGGGATTGTTCTCCCTTTAAATCTGTGGATTTTGATTGTCAAATGCCTTTCTTTTGGGGCAATTTTTGATGCTCCATGGAAGAGACGTTCTAACATAGCCTCGGAGATTTTGCTCCGACTTTTCGTTTTTGCCCTATATGCCAGAAACGAAAAGTCGGAGATGTCGGAGCAAGACTCAGGAGAGTTTCTCCCTCTAATTCAGGAGATTTTTTATAGTTAAATGCCCTTCTTCTAAGGCAGTTTTCGATGCTCCGTGGACGTGTCAATCCAAAGGAAACGCAATATGGTATTTTGACAGCGTTGACATGATAGAGGCAAACTTTGAAAACGGTGAACAATGTGACGGTAGCAAAATTTTAGGTAACGTTCACACGATACCAGCAAAATTTGAAGACGATAGAAATTCAACGGTAGCTAACTCGGGACAGTCTCTCCAAGAATTCGATGCCGAAGAAATGTACCTACATCTTAAGAACCGTTTAGCCTTGAATACGTTGAAAAATGTTTGTAATTTGTTGCATTATCTTTCCATGTCACTATTGACAAATGCATTGCTTTAAGATCGATTTGTTGCTATTGCTTCTTTCCGTATCTTAATAGGTACTTTAGAAGCCCTCTTTTCAGAAAAAAATGGATAATTCTATGATCAAAATATAAAAAATTTAAGAAACTCGCGAGAAACTTTCGGCATGTCCTAAGATTTAAGGGACCATCTACTAGACATAGTCCTAAATTCTTGTGAAAATAATGAGTGTAATCGTCTTCCCCACCCCACAAAGAGGTTGAGCATCAAATTCCCAATTACATACATTATATGCTTCAGTAACAACGGCAATACAGAAGGGATCAGACCCAGTACCATTGTTAAGCATCTCCATTTTGCTTTGCCTTGTACAAATGGATACATCTGAATCTTCTTCAACGACCATTAGGTTTGATCAGTGCAAAAACAATGAAGCAACAAAGTTTCACTTTTCTTTCAATCCCAAACATAACAAATTAAAAATACAACTATATAGCTGTAGGTTGTAAAGGCCCTGCTTTTGTCGTGCAAAACTCAGTTGTTTCTTAAAGTATATACGACCAAGACTTTTTAATTGATCTTGAGCTTTTCAAAACGTACGGTATGATTCGCTGAAAGAAAAGATAACAAACGTTTGAGTTCAGGTTATTCACCACTCCTTTGTGCTTTCAAACTAAATGTTTCCACTGTCTCTCAGGAGGCCCTTTTTAGGTTGGCCGAAAAAGAACAAATTCCTTTACTTTTCAAATCAATAGGTATGTCAGTTTAGCTCGACAAAAGTGCGACGAATATAACCTCAGCCTGCACATAGCGCCGGTTTTTTTGCCCAGCAAAATGAATTAAAGTTAGCAAAACAAGCGATAAATTTGTGACACAAAAAACAAGTAGTTAAAGTGGCTTTCTTCTGATACAAATTTCAAACTGCTAAAACAGGGTGTCCTATCACCCATGCTGTCACACATTTTTATCATGCCCATCTTTCAGTAGTGAACTAAACATCTTTCTTGAATCCATATGCTTTATGCAAATTTTCCTAGCATCCCTGCTGATTATCAAAAGATGATATTGCTTTCAACGAACGAAGTTTTCAACGAACAAACTTTCCATCCTTCTTTGACAGTACGTGACTATGACAGAACGACACGACACTTCTAGGGAGCACCGAAAACTGCCTTGGAAGAAGGGCAATTTAGGAGCAGAATACACTGAATTAAAGGGAGAAAAATCCCTGCTCCGACATCTCCGACTTTTCGTTTCTGGCAATTCTATTCTATTTCTATTTCTATCTCTAATTCTTTATACACCGAGACCCTTCAGCAGCAAATAACTTTAGCAAAAAAAAACATAAATCTAATTACAATCATTTTTAAAACAGAAAACAAACTACTGCTGATCTTCCAGGGGGCCGTGTTTGTATTGGCTTTCAGCTCATCAAATGACTTTTTAACTGTTCTTTATATTGATACAAGGTAGGGAGCTCCCTAATATTCATAGGAATCTTGTTCCAAGCCTTTAGAGCTGTGTAAGAAAATCTCTTTTTAGAATATTCCAGATTATACTTTGGGATTTGAAGGTTCTCACAAAATCTAGTATTATAGTTAGAGTAATGAGATCTTCGTTGAAATTTATTCCAAAGGTTTAGAGGCATAGAGGGCAAAAACGAAAAGTCAGGGATGAAAAAGTTGTTTGAGCGTTTGCTCCGACATCTCCGACAGCTCTGACTTTTCGGTCTTACCCATTTTTGACTCAATAATTGTCTCACACTCTAATGAGAGTCTGACCCTCATGACTTAGTTACAATCAATACAGTGCTTATTGTGTACTGGGCATGAAAGCATGACACCAAAACATTCAAATCAAGTAAAAATGAAACTCAGCATATGACACATTTTCAAGAAGATATAATAACAAAATATAAAGAATACTGCAACCTACTTGAGAAAGGTGAAATGATGTGTTTGTTTGAATCAAATTCTCAGATCAATTATTGACTTCTACTTTTTACTGACTAAACACATACCAGAAAAACATATTATGAACTTTTCCCTTCGGGAGCTTTCAAAAGGATTTGATTCAGGATAGAGTTTTGGATTGCTCCTTTTTAGCCTCTAAAGCCTAATCATCTCACTACAGTATATAAGGTGTCAGCTTAATTGATTCAACTTAATTTTTGCTTTAACAATCCAGAAGGGAGGGATGGTTTGAGAGAAATTTGAGCCATGTGATGCATTTTACCTAGAAAGCCGTTGCAAAGCCATGGCAAATTTGACAAACAAAGTTCAGCCAATTACGTTGACTTCCATATCAAATTTGGGCTAAACTTGAAATTAAATAATTTTATTTTGGACTCGGTTACCGTACAATCAACCCACCTCAGTGCGATAAGTCTGTTGTGTTGAACCAGCAAGCTGTCATCTAACTTTTGGTTAAGCTTTGTATTTGAAAGGAGGACACTGCTTACCAAATAACAAATTTTACTGAAATGAATTTCTGGAAATTGTCAAACTTTGCATTATAGTCTAAAAGCTTGGGTCTTTGACTTTTCACAAAAAATGATTCTTTTATCATTTTGTCACTGACACTTTGAAAGAAAAATAAACTTGGGCATGGAAATTTACTTTTGCTGAGATCAGCAGTGCATTTGCCCAGCGGGGAGCTGTGCTTGGCTTTACTTTGCACAAGGGTGTGCCTGCAAAAATTTTATAGATGGCTGTCCAGAATTTTCCCTTACAAATAGATCTAACTCTGGAAAAATTGCTGTAAAGCATACTCTGGAACACAAAAATTTAACTGAGCAATAATCCAATCAAACAAAATATCCCCTTTTGACATGTCATGACAAGCAGCTCCTACTGCTAGGACAAAATAGATGAACATGATACCCTGCAAATGAGACATCCTTCTTGAAAAAATATATTGTACCCTTCTCCTCTCCCCAGGAGTATAATTGAAACAAAATACTGTACAGCTTGCCTTTCTTCTGTGCCAAAGGCAAATTGTCTGGTTTGGTTTCAGAATTATCTCCAGCCAGCATACATTGTCAGCTTTCTTGCAATGCAGCCAAATAAACTTTGACAAATTCGCATGATGCACTCATGATGCTCACGTCGTAGGGGGGGGGGGAAGAATCTCTTCTCTTTGCATTAGATTAGGCCAACCACGATTGGCAGTGCAGTGGATTTATGTATGTAGACCAATACAACAAATAAGCTCACAAATAAGGTAACAGAGTCAAGTTGATCAAAGTATTCTCCGCTCCAGGTCAGCATATGAAGAGGAAAATCCACAGCGTCTTGATGAGACAGGTTTTGGTATCTACCCAGTCACAGTCAAAACGTAGCGAATCAACATCCCGACGGCTAACGGTATTCGGCGAAATAACGAAATAGCGAAATAACGAAATAGCGAAATAACGAAATAGCGAAATAACGAAATAGCGAAATAACGAAAAGGAGATGAATTTGTGCAAACATTTTGTGGATTTTCATTGACTACTGGCAGTCGTTCTTTTGTCTCCAAAGAGAACAGCTTCTTCAAAAGTTTAAAAGACGCGTTAAAGATCCTTTGCTCCTTTGATCCTTTGTGTGCTGAATGGAAAGGACTTTCTGAAAGTCGACTTTGGTGCCACGAAGGATCATGGTTAGGAATGGGTCTTTGAAATCAGAGGCCAATAAATCTTTCCCTAGGTTGTTACTTTTTCCCATATTTGAGACCCAAAAAAGTAAGAATTTCAGGAATTCAAAGATAACTGTACAAATCATTGCCCCACAAAACAAGCTTTGTCCAAATTTAAGACCCAAAAAACCATGGAGTACCCCTTGAACCAAGCTTCGGTAGAGTGACAAAAAGAAGTTCTCGGATTCAAAGATATCGTAGATCAAAATACAACTGCAAAGTACGTACACACCGCAAAGGTTCCACTACACGTATCTTTTCATAAGAAGGATTAGAGCCCGCACTCAATTCATTCTTTGAAGTTTAAAGTTATGAGATTTGGAGCCGTAAGAGTTTCTTACGAGTTTCTTAAAAGGTTCCAAAACAATCTTTCGTGTTAATGACATGTCCCCTCATAGATATTTCAAAACTAAAGCCTTGAAGCTTTTCGATAAACAGACGTTTAAAACCTAGTAACACTACAGAAGAAAGAGTAGTTTCTCAAGCAAGTTTCCCACTTGGCGTATTTCTTTACGCAAAGCGATCTTTTCCGCCGCGAAAAAAGCAGAAATGTTTTGGATTCCCTCCTTCGCAGAGAGAAAGGGAGCCAGCGACAATGTGGCACCTATAGCAATTAAATTGCGTATGCCTAAACTCGGAAAAATTTGCTTCACCCGAAAAAAGTCGCCTTGTGGAAAAGAGGTTTTGAGTAATATTTTGCTTATTCTAGAGTTTCTTACGAGCAGTTGCTTACAAAGGGTGTGTTTGATTGGTAATTCCAAACCTACCAAATTCCGAAAACGGTAGACTTCGCAGAGACGGAAACACAGTTCCCAAGCAAGCACAAAATTCTTCAATAGGGCAGGTTTCAGATTCATCCTGAAGAAAACGAGGTTTCCAGTTGAAAAACACGAAGACGAGTCTGGTCTGGTGCTTGGCAACAAATTTGCACTGATTCGAAAACGGTAGAAACGCGAGCAGATTCGCTTCGTTTTCAGAGTCTCACAACGGTAAAAGCAAATTTCTTCATAGTCCTTCCAAACCGGCCAAACCTGCCATTTATGGAATTTGCGAGTCAATCACACACAAATTCCGAGTCTACCAAATCTACCGTTTTCAGAATTCGTACCACTCAAACACACCCAAAGAAATACGTGTAAGTCCCTAGCGTCTTTGCTCTTGTACCTCACTGTCAAAATCAGCCAACAATTTTACCAGTCAGATACACAAAACAAATTGAACTCAGTTTTATACCCATTTAGCTGCTTCAGCTAAGTCAGTGGAAAGCTTTGGTAACATCTTGCATTCGATATTAGAAGGCTTAATGGAGCGGTGGGAGCCCCTAACATTAAAAATAAAGCGGGTAAAATTTTGAATTTTTGAATGTTGACGATTAACTATGATGGAACTTGTATGTAGAAACATGGCGGGAAAAGCTTTAAAACTCAAACTTAGCGAGGAAACGAATTCTCTAGGCGAACGATGACGTTAGGGAGGGGGTGTTTGAGTGTTTGACAACCAGACATCATTTTTTTTCACTGTTTGTAGGAAATGGGATCTAGGGTACTTCGAAGGGACCCTGTAATCACTCGAAAATCGCACACAATTTCTCAAAACGAAAGAGTCTTCACCAATTTTTGCTCAAATGCTCCTGAAATAAACAGAATGACTTTAGCCATAAATGGACTTTACTTTTTTCAAGAAACTTGCCTATTTTCGAGGGGGATGGGGTAAATGGGCACAATTCCTAAATCCTAAGTCATGTATGTTCGACTATGTACCCGTAGATTCTATGAGAGATTCTCAAACACAGGGCACCTCAAAATGATACAAGTATCTTTTTTACAAGAAACTGCTTATAAGAAACTCAACTCTCACATCGCAAAAAAATTACGAAACTTCTGTCTGGGAAAATATAACTAAGAAACTATTCTTAACACATTTGGACTTTATTTTCACTTGTTTCCTGTATTACAGTAATCGTAAGGTACTAGAGTAATATCTAAGCACTTGAAAGGCTTCAAAAACCTCGTTTTGAAATTTTCATTAAGGTTTTTATGGAGCCTTTAGGAAACTCGTAAGAAACTCACTCAAAATCTGACAATTTTGAGAAACTTTCATTATTGGCCCAAATTCTTGGTTCCTTGTAACAAAATACGTGCATGCTGCAGAAAAGAAAAATAACACAACAATTACCAATAAACAACTTGACAAAGTGACTAAGACAGCACAATCTGAAGGCCAGTTTCCAGTACGTAAGTGGAATTTTACGAATGGGCTTAAATTCTATTGCTTGCGGCAGATCATAGAACTGTCGAATAACATTATTTTTTGTGTGTGAGATGCCGCCTGCACAGAAAACTCCACTGACTGGATATAGCCTTAATAAGAAGGCAGGGAGCATGCGATAACATCAGATAGTTCTACTGAGGCCCCTTTTACACGCCCAGGGGGGAACTTCTATTGGTATGTGACGAGGGGGGGTCAGACACATTAAATTTTAGAAAAACCCAAAAATATACAACATTTAGGACATTTTAGACCCAAAAAATATACTCAATCCATAAATGTACTAAATTTAGGGCATTTACTCCTAGCTTCACGGTACATGAAGACCAACGGCCTCACAGCATTTTCGGCAACTGTCCTGCAACATCTTGGTGACAAACTCAGCCTAGCACTCACCTTGTCAAATTTTCTCTTCCGCAACCACAAAAATATACCGATTATGCACCAAATGGTGTACCCAAAGGTATACTAGACAGCGTTTTTACAAACCAAAAGTGTCTGACCCCCCGTCACTTACTAATAGGGAGTCCCCCCCTGGGTTTACACGATACCGTTTTCGTTTCATATCGGATTGGTTTCATAGCGGATTGGCCTTCTGATTACAAAAGACTGTTTTCATTTCAGATTAGCCTCCTGTTCACATGAGAAGACACCAATCCGATACGCTTCGTACCGTTTTGCGTTTTCAAATGAAAACGCTGCATGAAACCAATCCGATATCGTGTCAACGGTGGAATCAGGTAACTCAATACGGAACCTCATTATCAATTCTACGAGCCTCGCATTCATTAGGGGCGCTGCGCAGAATGTGCAGTTGACGCTAAGAGCATACAGTGAAACCACTGCAGTGCAAAGTGAAACAGTGTCGTGTAAACAGAACCCCGATCCGATATGAAATGAAAAAGGTATTATGTAAACAGAAAAATTATCATATCGGATTGCCATCCCAAATCCGATATGAAATGAATACGGTATCGTGTAAATGGGGCCTGAATGACCAGACAATCAACATAAATCTCTGAATAAAACGGCAAGGGCAACATCTATCTACAATCAATTCCCTACGTTAGGTTGGAACACAAAATCTTCAGTAAAAAAGCAAAGGTATCTATCTTTAACTCCGTATGTTAAATTGGAACAAAACAAGGAAAAATTGAAGTACTTCCATCGCATATGATTAGTGTTCATATGACAGCGCTTACTCAGTGACCTCAAAGTGCAAGTTCTCTCTCAGCAATTTCTTGTGGCCTTCTTTAAGCTGCACCCCCGAGCCAAGTGACAGCTTCCCTTTCCAAAAGTAGGGATGATGTGACAGGATGCAGTTTTTATTTACACAATAAAATTTATCCTTCTTGTGGAATTTTGACTGTTCCATTCTAAGAAACTTCCTAGGTTTGACATTGGAATCATACACTGGCCATTGATATCTCTGCCTGTGTTTTACGCCCAAATCATATGGAACATTTATGAGATCATTTTCTTTTGGAAATTCCAACAAACACTTTTCGCATCGTTTGGCAGATTTAATGCTTCCAACAAGGACAATCTCAAATGGCTCGTTGTTGTGCCAGATCTCTGTAGGTTGAAACGGTTTTGGAAAGTCAAGTTCTGGATCCACTGGATTTTCAATATTAACTACCGGCTCCATGGAGATTTGTTGTTGACCTCTTCGTGGTTTCTTTTGTCCTGGCTTCTGCCCAGCATTTTTGTTTACTTTGTTGTGAAAGGATCTGAAGCCCTGGTTATTCTTTCTCTTATAAATGTCTATCAAAAGACGCAAAGAGCCAAGTGTATCTGCCACAACAAGGGTATGAGGGCATATTCCCGAAGTGCACGTGAAATCCTTGCAGGAACATGTGAAAGCATTGCCCTTACAACATACATCATGACTTTTGCCAAACTCGGTCACACAGAATTTGTCATTGCCAAGTGGTATCATTGCATGTTTTGACAAAATCGAATTTGCTTTCTTCCAGAGGGGTGCAAGCTTGTATGAAGGGCAGCAATCTATTCCACTTTCCTCAACTGATATTGACAGATGCTTTGTTGAGATGCTGTCGCTTTCGTTTTCGGAAACAGGATTCCCAAAAATCTTGGCGACATGAGCTTCCCGTTGCGATGAGGTCATGCTTTTCCAAACCATAGGATCTTTGTAATACCGTTGGTATGCTGGGGAGAGTCGATATTCACCATATCCAATGAAGGCCTTCAGGTATTCTTCTTCTTGTTGTTTGAATACCTTGTCGTACATTACCTCATGAAAGGTCACTTGATCCATTATCCGTCTGGAAGCTGCGTCTTTGATGACCCTATTCATAGCCTCTACGCGCTGGTTAACACATTTATTGGGAGGGTTGCCGAGACCAGCTGCCATTCTTACATCTTTTGACATACACGTTTTCAGTGTATCATATAAGGATCTCTTTCTGCCTTCTTTTGCCAGCATCCACTCAATAAATTCCTTGGGCCATGTCTTCTCAAGAGTTACATATTTCTCTTCAAATTCTACAGTATCATTGGCATCAACGAGACCCTTCACTCTTTTTCCGTCAAATTCTGTTCCAAGAATTTCTCTTCGAATTTTCTTTGATGTCTGTTCATCAACAAGTTTGCTTAAGAACATTTTCATGTCCAAATCAACGTGTAGAAAGCAACGCAAATGATTGTTACCTGGTTCATCAATCGGAAATGCTGCTTCGAATGCATTCTCAAGTGCCACTTCGCCATCTGTCACATAAGTGAGGGTGGTGATCCCAGTTTTCTTCATACTTTCGGCAAGGTAGGCATAATCGGCTTCTTCTTTTGTTGTTGAGGTCATAAGCGCACCTACTGTGGTTGGATGCTTTTTCTCGTTTGAAGCATAGACAAACACTGGATTCAAGAAATCAGCCGTTGTTGCATAGAACATCCCATTGTGGTATGTCATATCAATTTGTAGCTGTGCTTTAGGGTATGGGCCACTGCAAAATTTCTTTATCCAGCCTATCGTTGCAGTCGTGGCGGCAAACGTACGTGGGTGAGTTCGACTTTCTCCTTTTCTTTTTCTAAAACTGAAGGAAACATCACGTAAAAAGTTCCCCTCACTCAGCATCATCATTAGCTTGTTGTAATCAGGAAGCCTCTCAGGGCCCGTCGCATACAACCTTCCACGGTTGGGAACTTGTTTGTTTTGGTTATAGACTTGTTGCCTATTTCGTGGAATTTCTGATGGTCTTGGGACATTGGTAGAAGATAAGCTCTGTTGCATGCTTTGTATGGTGTGTTTAGGTTGATCCTTGCCAGCTTTACTCCTCATTTCCTGCAGCATAGATGCTTTTGCTGTATAAAAAGGCTGTGTACCACGACTATTACCATGGGGCTTTGGCGAAATTAAGCAGCCAACAGGAACTTCATAGCGGATAATAGCAAATGGAACAACAGAGTCTCCGTGTCTAACCGTTACAATAGTTCTCTTGAAGTCATCGTTACTACAGTGCCAACTGTAATGCCTCTTTATGATATACACATCACTGATGTTATCCACTGGTGAGCTTGCCTTTAACTGAGACTTTCTGGTTACCTTCCCTTCATTATCAAAAGTCAGGCTGTAGAGAGTAGAAGGGCAAGCATGGCGGCCATATATTCCGTTGTCGTCAGCACCAAGGTCTTTTTCAAAGACACCATCTTCGTAATCCTTTGTCTTCAGCTTGACAACAAACGTTGAGCTGCGCCTAATGCCAGATGGCACTGCATAGCAAACGTCTTCCGGGTCCACACATTGTTCCACGCATACTTGAATTATTTCTTCTATGCTCAGTTTATGATCTCCTTCCTTGAAACATGGTGTTTTCTCTTTGAGATCTATAAAACCAATAAAATGATGAAAACACATGAACATCTGTCGACACCAAATATATCAGTTGGTGTTGGGCTTGGTTAAACAAAGTTGAATTTGTAGGATGATGCACATACTTGACTTGACATGAAGCAATACGCGTAGTCCTTTCGTTAGGGATCAGTCGTTTATTAATGCCAGGTAGGGGGCTAAAAGATATTTTTTTGGCAGTAAAAATTTTTTATAAACCCCTCCATTTCTTCACTAAAATTTTCAAGGACCCCTGGTCTTTTAGCTGAAATTTTCCGTGGCCCCCTCTGTAATAACTTTGACGACAAATTTCCACGCAACGCATCATATTTTCTGATAACAAGTGGCGCAAATAAAACAGGAATTCTTTCAAGAGAAAAAAATGGTTCCTAAAGATTCATGAAAATATTCAATATTGATACTGTGAGGAGAAATGCAAGGCTGTACAAAGGTCATAGAAGGAAGAAGTTTTCCTTTCAGATAGCTCAGATTAGCTTTATAGTTTTCATGGACCCCTTTTTCAGACTTAAGATTTTTAATGGCCTCTCTTTCACAGCCCAAATTTTTTGGCAGCCCCTCTAAATATCTTCCAGCCCCCTACCCAACATTATTAATGACTGGTCCCTTAAAGTTCTTTCGCCAAATACAAAATCCACAGAATTCATTTCGACGTTAGATGAAAATGAATTTTGCAGACTTCACAGATTTCTATGCAAAACATTGTCGGAAGAGTTTCGTTTCCAACATTGAGAAAGCAGCAATGTAGAAACTTCTGAGGCTGAAAAAGCGGTAAAATACAATCGAAACATGTGCACACATGGAAGCAATGTTTGATGACACCAAAAATATTTTTCATATTTTTCGAGAACTAATCGGAGCCCCTGTCTCTTATCATAATTAACCCCTATACATTACAATGAAACAGTTATTTTGCACACTGAATTGACGAAATTTGCCTAGTGGAAAACAGGTTTTATTGTTAGGTAGGCTTTTCCTAAGATTGTAATGACCATCCTAGTGGAGCCGCTGAGTCAGCTATTTAATTTGTCGCTGTGCGCTAGAGTTTTCCCTTATCAATGGAAAATCGCTAGGATTGCTCTTTACAAGGAAGGCTCTAATTCTATGTTGATGAAGACAAAAACAAGAATCCCAAATTCTAATTTACATGTAGTATTCTCCACACAACGAATGCGTGAAGTTCTTTTTGATGCACCCTGCATAACTTGGCAAACAATGAAAATCTCATTAAAATAAAAAATTGTTTGCAAAGAAACACAATAACTTACCTCTTAAGGTGTCAAGAATACCATTTCCAGCATTTTCTGACTGATCAATACTTGCAACTTCCTTGTATTCCTTTAATGTCATGAATCTTCCTTTCTTTGTCATGCTGGTCCTGCCTCCTGAGGGACAATCAGTCTTTCTTTTCTGCTTACTGGAAGCTGGTGCAAAGGGGGAAGGCAACTTTGAAAGCAGCTCCTGGTGCTCTTGAATGGTTTCACATTGAACTTGTTCTGAACTGGAAACCTTTGGTATGTTTTCCATTGTTTTTGGTTCCTCTACGGTCAAGTCAATAGTCATACTCTGACTCTCTGTTGTCAGATCAATCAAGTCAACATCTGCAGTTGAACTTGTAAGATCATGAATCTTTTGAATTTGATCTTCTCTGCTAGCCACAAATGTGGAGTCCCTGTCAGAGGACATGCTTTGATAAAGTGCATATTCATGTCAATAAAACTGTCAGGCTATGTACACATCAACACTGTTTTCCTGCCTAAAGAATTTCTTGTTTAGGAAAAATTACAGCCTTTCATATGGCTCAAAATTCTTAAATGAACGGAGTTCTTTTCACGTCAATGTGCACAAGGCCTGTACTAAACAACAACAAATGAGGACAAAGGTCAGCTAAACAAGGACAGAGTG
Organism: Aurelia sp. 4 Dawson et al 2005; assembly: GCA_964019985.1. NCBI lineage: Eukaryota > Metazoa > Cnidaria > Scyphozoa > Semaeostomeae > Ulmaridae > Aurelia > Aurelia sp. 4 Dawson et al 2005. The sequence continues at coordinate 7,851,629 of OZ026509.1, forward strand.
TAAGACAATGGCTACCGTCACACTAGGTGCTTTATCCAGTTGTTTTCCTTTGGAAACAATGTGCCTACAATGCTGTGGTATGTGACCGCTCTTTCTGTTCACATACAACGCTGTTACAACGTTTTGTTCCTTGGGCAAGAATCCTTAAAAAACCATAGTATCCAAAACAATGGGATAAACAAGGTGCTGACCTAAATTACAGCGTTGTTAAAGCAAAATGAACCAATCATGATTTACCAAGATAATCACATGACAATTACTTTCACACCAAAAAATTAGCCACAGCACAGGTGGCTTTGCAATAGACAAGATGAGCATTGTGTGACCGAATGTCTTTGCATTGTTATAATGCCGTATTTTCTGATGACAAAGATAAATTTCAGGAAAATGAAACAAGTCAAATTATAACGAGATCAGATTCTAGTGTGACCGCAGCCAATAGCATCAGATGCTTGTGATTGAAATGTATGTTCAAAGCAATTTGCAATTGCAGACAAATTAAATTCTCTCAACCAGTAATTCAGAACAAAGCTACAAAAGTTGCCCTGAAACTAGTAGGGCAAACTGTCACTTTGTGCATGCAAAATGTGGTTTTTCTGAAGGTATGAATTTGTAACAAAAGAACAAGGATAAATCACAATGTAAAGAATTTCCTTGTGGATTTAGTTTAACTGAACAGAGCTGAGTTGTAACTGCTTCATTTCAGCCCTAGCTATGCAAGAATAATGCTGGCTGCTCACTTGGCAGATCTTTAGATTGATCCTGCTGTCCTTCTGATATCAATACTTAAAAATCTTTAGTTTATAAAATACTTACTCATTGGGAACAGTAACAAGAACAAAAGATTGATTTGATTGTTGCTCTTTGATCCCACTTTTGGTTAATCTTCGCTTGATCCATCTCCACACAGACAAATGAACGTCTTTGTTGTCATGAGGGTAAACCTTGATAATACCATTTCTGTTTCCTCCAAGCTCTGTTGGGATTGGGTGTGGATCAATTAAAACAAGCTTGTTGTTTAAAGCACAAATTACCATGGTGTACATTCCATAAGTGTATGCACCACAATGATTTTCACCATCACACAATGATGACATTGCATTTAGAAACTCTTGTTTCCCTTTAGCTGAAAGAACGAGACTGACTTTATCCTTCAGTATCAACTCTTGAAGGTGAAATTTATCTTCTAAGACATGCTGTTCCACAAGAATTGTGTATGCTTCAAATGGGTCATACAATCTTGCCATATCCCTAGCATTCTTGATCAGACCAGGGACGGATAGGATTTGCTCTTCTGCTAATGGTGATATGACATTCCCCAATGACTGGCACGCATCATATTGATCAAATGAAGACTTCAGGATCCTTGCTATGGTAGCAATAGAAAGGAAAGAGCATGCATTTCTTCCGTCATTTGGGACTTGGCTTGTTACAGTGAACCCTCTAGCAAAACAGAGATCATTTTCCTCACATGCAGAATTTTGTGACACATTTAAATGGATATTGATACAATCCTGTTCCTTCTCTGAACTGAGTGCTGTTGCAATATTGGATGCAGTTGGTCTTTCATCTGGTATAAAATCTGTACAACAAGTATACAATTCTTTCAAAGGAAATGCCTGCTGGTATTGTAGCATCTCATAGTGGTCATCAAATGCTGGTTTTTTCCTTTGGCCAAGAACAGTTCTTACAGTGGCATCAAAAGACTTGTTGCCAAACTGTAAATATTCCTTTTCAAAAGGATATTTGATATTGGGATTCAGCAGATTGTATAAAACCATCCCAAAGCTCCAAACATCAGCTCTCTTCAAATCCTCCAATGAAGCCCTCTCTAATTCCAGGCTGGGGATAAAGAGCTCAGGTGCCATGTATAATGTCGTTCCTCTCCCTAGGTTAATGGTGTGTTGGTGGCTCCTTTGATTTGTCTGTATGTCTTGGGCCCGACTTTCTCCAAAATCTGCTATCTTGATTACAATAGACCCATTCATGTTTGACACCAAAACGTTTTTTGGTTTGATATCACGATGAACAATGTTGTTATCATGCAGGTACTGGATACCCTGTGCAAGCTGTGATGCACATTCAACAGAGTATTTTTCAAAACCTTTCATTTGAAATTCACAATGAAGGTAGGCAATGAACTCATGAAGAGCGTGAACCTTCTTTTCTTTGCCCCAAGAGGAGAAACTGAACTCTTCATAATCTGTCATTATACACAATGGGTGCTGGCAAACTGCAAGGAATTTTAATATGTTTCTGTGATTGCATGCATGCAGCAAGCTTGCTTCTTTGCCAAAAAGAAGCTGGTCTCGCACATCCTCACCAGGTAGCTGCTTTACTGCTACTAATTTTGGAGCTTGTTGATATGATTCTACATATTCAGCCTTAAAAACACAGCCATATGCTCCTTTGCCAATGACGACTTTGTTTATGATATCAGAGAATTTGAATTTTGGTAACTTTTCGAATGCCATCACAGCTACCTAATAATGCAAAGAATGAAATAAACTTAGGACAATGTTAGGAAATCATGATTGATGAAATAGTGTTTCTAGGAATTCTTGTAGGTTGTATGGAAGGAAACACTGCCATTTTGCCAAAATTGTCTATTCAACTTTGTAGCCAAGGGTTCCTTTCTTCAATAAAATGTACCAGTGGGAGCATCCATTGAAAACTGGTTGTAAAAGTTCAGAAAAACATTGACCAAAATTTGAGAATTCTTTTCCTCTTACAGTTGACAATTTGACAAATCAAAATCACTTAGGGGTCATCGACAAAAGATTTTTGGCCCCATTAACGTATTTTGTCCGTTAGGGGGGAGGGGGTCTCACCTGAATCTGTTAAAATTGTCATACTAGGGACGAAAATCTTGATAAGAAATGTTCCATAAATATTTCAAGAATGAAGATTGAGATAACTGAAGTTTGAAATAAATGTGTGGATTTCAGGTTTGAGACTTTCCCCTCATATTAAAATGTGTTGGTTTGCGACAGACATGCTAGCTAAGGCCATGCCATTCATGTTTAAAAGAGGCCAGAAAATTTTTGTCCGTTAACGAGGGGGGAGGGGGTTCAGAAGTTAACGGACAAAATCCGTTAACGGGACGAAAATCTTTTGTTGATGGCCTCTTAAATTCTTATTGATTCAGCATTCCATATTACAGCAGCATATAGCCAATGGTGGAACACAACATATATGGTAAGAAGAAAGGTCTGAATTTTGTGGATAAGGAGAAAATTTCATTTTCTGACAAGTGTTACAACTAACCCTGGTCAAGCCCAGCCGTCTTGTGCTAAGCCTATTTTTCTGATGAGTACCCGTCTTGTGTTAAGTTAAGGCCTATTTCTCTGGATTGAGTAGAAGCGAGTTTTGCATCTTGTTCAGTCTTTTATGCTCATTCAAATTTAATGTTATTTTAACACCATTATGCAAACACTGTTTCATACCCAATCTGAATAAAGACACTCACCAAATCTGCATATCTGCCTTTCTTTTCTTTCCTTTCCTCCCTTCTCATCAACTTGGCATCTTTCTTTAACGTCGCTTCGAGCCGCGTGCTGAAACGTGGGGAAGGATTTTGGCGCGAAAATGGCACGATCTCGTTTGGATGAACACTGTTGTTGCTGCTCATTATTTCGTTATTTCGCTATTTCGTTATTTCGCTATTTCGCTATTTCGTTATTTCGCTATTTCGCTATTTCGTTATTTCGTTATTTCGCTATTTCGTTATTTCGTTATTTCGCCGAATACCGTTAGCCCATCCCGACTGCTTCTTCTTCTTCTCGGTTTCGACAGTCGGCATGCCATTTGACAAACTTCTCCTCTATCATAGCCACGGTAGGCTCACTTCTGCAACTCGAAACAAGGTTGAAGAGGCAATGAAACTCCCTTCAGGTCATCTTTTTGAACAAGGCAAACAACAGTTCCTTCCTCTTTGACAAACAGGCCTTCAAACTGCTCCATGGGCAAATTTTGGAGAGATCACCGTAGCGCGAGCCTGTAAATCTGAGGCGCCGGTATATTTGAGGTCTGCCTGTAAATATGAGGTCGGTAAGATCGAACGTATTATTCGTTGGTGACACAAGCAGTCATAACCTATTGTGAGAAAGACAAAGGTGAAGCACAAGGACTGGCTTCGAAGGAAACAATAGGCCTGTCCGGGGGTCAAAATCTCTGACGAATGAACATCTTTCTGAGAGGAAATCGTGAGGAACTCCATGAGGAAATCCGTAGCAGAAGTTAGAAATTAACTTCGCATGGGAATCCATAAGAACAAGTATCCAATTTACTTTCGTTTCTTTTTGTTTTTATGTGCTAGATTTGAATGGTATCAGTCATAAGAAATTACTCATGTTACTCTATTGCGATAAATGTTTTTAACGAGAAACGTTAAAGTCGCTTCGTAATTCAAAATAAAAATTTTCGCATTTTTAGGACTAAAACTTTCTTATTTTGTTGTGTCTTATTCCAAGCGCACAAATTATCAACGTATAGTCGCTAACACTGACCTGTTGCAGATATATAGCTACGTTTCATGACACATATATCGGAATAAACTGTGCTATCTTATTTGCATAATATAAACGGTTTGTTAATTACTCGAGACTAAAGGTTCAACGATTTATTTCCCATGATAAGATATATTCTTTCTTACAGTTAGCATTTAAAATTTACTTAATACTCTGTTCCCTATTTTCAAATCTCGAGAATTTGTCCTAATAAGCTTTTCTTTTTATGGGTTTGGTATCTTTCTCGTTTTTGTCGCACATTATTTCTCTTCTTTAAACTTTTCAAAATTAGGCGACGTTTGTATGTCATCGCAAATGACCCTTCCTTACCCCCCTACAAAAAGCGGCAGCGTCTTTGATCACGGGAGCGTAATGTGTCTGGTACGTTGGGCGGTCTCTTCACAGCATTGTTTAATTTGAAAGGCCATTCAAACAATAGCCAAAAGTGTTTGAGTACTCCCACGACACCTCATATTTACAGGCAGACCTCAAATATACCGGCGCCTCAGATTTACAGGCTCGCGCTACGGTGATATATGAAATTTTGAAGTTCTCCTCCGGCTATTGGACACCTTTAGGTCCGGGGCTGTACTAGCACTTTTTTTATTTTAGAATTATTGAGTCATGGTCGGAAGTGCCCCTTCTGAGCGTGACAGTGATTTGGGATTTTCCAATACAAGTAAAAATCTTATTGATTTTATGAACCAGTTTGAGCAAGGTACTGAAAATGGTAGGTATTTAACAACTGATGATTCAAAGCACGCTGGTATGGAAGCACCATCTTTTTCGATTTTCCACTTGAACATACGGAGCCTCAACAAACATGCCAACGAGCAAGTTAGTCTTTTAAGCTCCATTAATTTAGCTTTTGATTGCATATGCCTAACTGAAGTTCCCAACACTAACTTGAATCATTACGCATCCCTTTTAAATGGATACAATTTCCACCCCGTTCCTTCACAAAGAGGCAACGTAGGGGGCGTCTGCATTTTCAGAAAGAATGACATAAAATTCAACATCATCGATGAACTCACTTTTACTTGTGAAAGTCCATGTGAAAATCTATGGTTTACTTTGTCCAAAAATAACTCAGAAACCATTGTAGGCCTCATCTATAGGCATCCTGATGGAAGTATCAAGGAATTCTGCGAAAAACTCGAAACCACTCTCGAAAAAATTACTCAACATAAATACGACCAGAGTACGGAGACCTGAACATTGACTAGATTAAATACAACGATAGTAAGAACAAAAACGTCAAAACATATTTGGAGCTCCTTGTTTCGTATGGGCTCCTGCCTCAAACAATCCTACCTTCTAGAATAACAAGGCAAACTGCTTCACTCATTGACCATGTTTTCCTGTATCAACGTCGACCAAGCGATAAAATCATCGCAGGTAACCTTATAACCGACATCAGTGATCACTTTGCCTCGGTATTGATACTCAAACAAGTCCTTGCAAAGAAAATAGTAACGCCTAAAATCCGTTTCTTTAGTGACAAAAATCGCGCTAGATTCAAAGAAAAGCCAGGACAAATCAATTGGCAAAACGTATATGAATGTCAAAGTGCCAACTTTTGTGTTGAAAAGTTTAGCGAAAATTTGACAAAATGTTTTGATGATTGCTTTCTCCTGAAACAGCTGCCAAAGAAACGCCTCAAGGATAAACCATGGATGTCCAAAGGTCTGCGAAGGTGCATTCGCAAGAAAAATAAACTATATAAACTTTCACTTTCTCGTAAAGATACAGTGATCATTGACAAATACAAAAAGTACAAAAAATATTTTAACCAAGTGTCTAAGAACAGCTGAAGAAAACTATTTCAGAAGTATCTTAAATGACAAAGCAAATGCTGTTTTCCGAATGTGGGCCACTCTGGGACCAATGCTGAATCCAAATAAGAAAAGGACATCATGTAACATAGCAAAACTCATTGATAAATCCAAACGTACAATAACATCGAATGAAGACATTGCAAATACCCTCAATAACTATTTTTGCAGCGTTGGTAATATGATTAACAGTAAGGTGGACACTACCAACGTCCCCTTTTCTCACTTCCTGAAAAATCAAAATGAAAACTCATTCTTCCTCGCAAAAATTACCAAACAGGAAGTTCTCAACGAAATCAATCGCCTTAAACCAGGCAAAGCTGCAGGTCATGATGGAATAAAACCTGACATCATTAAAGAATGCTATGATAGCCTAGTCGACCCTCTCACTCACCTTTATAACCTCTCGTTTGAAAACGGGTGTTTTTCCAGATATCTGGAAGATTGCTAAAGTCATTCCCGTCTTTAAAAAAGGAGATAGATCAGATGAAGATAACTATCGCCCCATCTCCCTTCTTTCGTGCTTTGAAAAAATTCTCGAGCGTCTAATGTGAAAACGAATGCTAGACTTCTTAAGAAAGCACAATATTTTATACAAGCTCCAGTTTGGCTTCAGAGAGAACCATTCTACAGCTTTAGCGCTAACTGAAGCTTTGAATGAAATATACACAAACCTAAACGAGGGAAATTTCGTCCTAGGAGTCTTTCTTGACCTTAAAAAAGCCTTTGACACTATTGATCATAGCATTTTGATAAAGAAGCTACAACACTATGGCTTTCGGGGTTTAGTAAGCAACTGGTTCTCTAGCTACCTTACTGATCGAAAACAAAATACCGTTGTTAACGGGCATACCTTGGAACTAGGTGTTGTAAAAACTGGCGTCCCACAGGGATCCGTTTTGGGACCCATACTCTTCACTATATATGTAAGCGACATGCCCAATGCTACAGAACTGCTACCACGATTGTTCGCAGATGACACCAATATCTTCGTATCAGGAAAAGATGTTGATAACCTCGTCGAGGACACAAATACTGAATTACAAAAGCTGCATATCTGGTTTAAAGCTAATTGACTAAAATTAAGCATAGAAAAAACATCCTACTGTATTTACTCTCCTAAAAAGAAACCACTCCCATGCACAATTAATGTCAAAATTGGAGAAAACATTAAGCGACCTAGCCATGTAAAATACTTAGGTTTAACCATCGACGAAAATCTTACATGGGAAAAACACATAGAAGAATTGGGCACCAAGATAGCTCGTTATGCTTCAATTTTTCGAAAAGTTCGACATCTGCTTCCAAAGAACTGCTTGCACCTATACATTGCTTTCATTCAATCTAGAATAGATTATGCAATTGAAATTTATGGCGATGCTTCGAAAAAACTAATTCAACGAACTCAGGTACATCAAAATAGAATACTAAAAATCCTACAGTACAAGAACCCACATGCTTCAACAAATGCTGCTCACAGAGACTTTGGTATGCTAAAAATTTCGGATCAGTATGAACTTAAAATTTTGAAACTGATGCATTTGTACACGTACGGCAAAGCAAAACTTCCGAACGTTTTTCAAGATTTATTTAAAACTAGATCAAGTCTTCATAACTATCCAACACGCCACAATGATAACTATGACATACCTAAAACGAAGAATCGACATGGAGACCGGGCGATTTGCGTTAAAGGTCCCAGACTTTGGAACTCTCAGCCTCCAGAAGTAAACAAGGTAACCTCCTTGAAACGATTTCTTACCACTGTTAAAGAAAATAAATTACATTCTTACCTATAACAAATGTTAGTAGATTGCAATTAACCTTACGAGATCTTATCGTCTACTGCTTCCTACCATTGTTAATTTTTATCTTTGCTACTTGTAGTTTCGTCCATAATCTTTTGTTTCTATTGTATTTTATGATAATTTTTAGAATGTACTGTAGCTATATTCACTGTTGGTTACTGTTCTAGTTATTGTAAGCGTCCCAGACTCGATAAGCTTTGCTTCTTCTGGGGCGTATGGATTGCGTATGTATATTAACATTAGTGCATATGTTTTCCATGAATCAACATCAACATCATTGGCAAGCTGTGGAGACGCCATGTTGGTCTGGTAAATCGAGTGATCAAAGCTAATTTGTATGACAGCATCTGTTACAAATTGTGATTGGTCTAAAACCATGCAAGCCATCATTGTTTATGAAATACTGTGCTCTGATTGGTAACAATAAAATTTGCGGTGAGTTTCCGTTTCAGAACAGTATGTCCATAAGTCCCGCAACTGAAGCGATAACAACAACAACAGCAAGCGAAAGTTAGAGGGACTTATGTAATGTAGTCTAAGTTGCGAGTTTGTTTTTTCTCATATTTTGCGAGCTGCGAGTTGCAAGTTGGTTTTCCATCATATCAATTCATTCTATACTTTCGTTCTAATTCTAGGTTCTAGCCAAAGTTTCTTTTGAGCTTTTTGAAGATATATTCATAATACTTTTGTCTGTTCAAGGAGCCTTCAAAGTACTTAGCAAGATTTCTCTCAAACGGTGAAATCTTATTTATAGTCGGTGATCGAATCATAGCACCAACACCAAAACCTCTTTCCTTGAGTGTGACTTGAGCAAAGCCTTGAAAGGGAAATCGGTCGACGCAAACTTTGAAATTACTTTAGCAACGGGCAATACCGTCAACTCAAATCTTAGCCCCAAAATACAACCCTTTTTCCTTCAATAACCGTAGAAATTCATCGAAGAAATTCATGAGAACCTTTGGCTAGAATCAAAAATTGAAATAAAATAATAGAATTGATATGATGGAAAACCAACTCGCAACTCGCAACTCGCAACTCGCAACTCGCAACTCGCAACTCGCAACTCGCAACTCGCACAATTAAGGTAAAAACCAACTCGCAACTGATAACTCGCAACTCGCGAATTATCATATCTCTTTCAAAATGGCTTTTAGTTTAATGTATCGAAATGTCTATTCGTTTTGCCTTTTCAAAATGGCTTTTAGTTTAATCTATCGCAACGTCCATTCGTTTTGCCCTTCAAAGAGGCTTGTAGTTTAATCTATCGAAATTTCCATTCGTTTTGTCCTTTCAAAATGGCTTTTAGTTTGATGTATCGAAACGTCTATTCCCCGGGTAATTTTTTAGATCAAGGATCCTAGAATTTCCTTGAATTTCCTTGAGAAAACCTTGAACTGACCAAGGAAGCCCCAGGAACCTTGAACAGCCAGATCTGAATTCAGAAAAAGACCTTGAAATTGGTAGATCAAGGTCCTTGAGAAAACCTTGAGCTGAATTGTCATTTCAAGGTTTATTGCCAAACCTTGAAAAAATCGTGGATCCAAGGACCTTGAGAAAACCTTGAAATGTCCCCAGGTTCCTAGAATTTCCTTGATCGATCTAAAGAGCTCAAGGTCCATGGGAAATCCTTGAACTATTTCCAAGTCACATGGCAGCGATTCGTATTTGTGATTGGGCAATACTTTCGCGCCTTGGTAAGACTTGAATGGCGTGAGCATTTGATGAAACAAAGTTTTCTGAAAAGGGGAGGCCTAAATCTTTCCGTTGCTATTAAGATGGCTGGTAATAATTACATTTAACTTTCCAATGAAGAAAGTCAGTGGTATAACTTGTTACAAAGATATGCAAGAATTTGATGGAAGAGATTATTGGTAATAAAGCAACGCTTTTCCAACGCACATTATACCAAAGAATTCCATCCAACAGCTGCCGCCACCAAACTAAATCAAAAGGCTCATCAGCTTTTCTTCTTTGGCCCAAAAGGTTTGTTTGTGATTGTCTTTTTCTTGGACTTGTAAAGAAAGACAGAAATAAGACTAGATTTGCTGTGACTTCAGAAAGTCGGGATCGGAAAGTCTGGCTGAGTCTCGAGAGAAAGTTGAAGCGAGGACGAGACAAAACGGATCTTTACCTAATCTTAGGCTCTTTTGAAAGAATTTGTTACTCTGTATGCCTTTAATTACTGCATGCTTAGGGCCGCTGATAGAGGTAGGGAGGCAATTTATCTCAGGGTCTAGGCCCTAGGGGGCATCATAATCGAAGTTTTCTAACATTTTGGCTTCAGGAATTCTTCTGGGATGCATTTAAAGCCAATTTTAAATGCCTGATTGAAAAATTTTTGCCTTCGCTTCGCTCACAGGGAAGGGGGGTGTTTCGCACTTCTATCCCTCTGGGCCTCAAAAACCTCTCGGTGACCCTTTGCTTTTACGTTGTAAGAAGTAAGGATTTTAACCGATACTGAACATTACTAAAATCATCAGACTTTGAGGATAGTTTCAGGAATTGCGGAAGCGAGTTTGAATCCTACTAGGCTGTAGCGATTTTGAATCAGTAAATCCAGTCACGTAAATCACGTTTTGCATGGCAAGTCACGTAAATCCAGTTCCAACTGGTACAAACCTAGGTTAAACCTAGGTTTTCCTTGGTTTTCCTAACCTAGGTTAACCTTGAGAAAACCAAGGTCGTCCATCACGTGATCCGATTGGATTATCCTGAGGTGACCTAGGTTAGACCTAGGTATACCTAGGTTGTTGATGAATCGTTTAGAATGCCCATATATGGCATCCTTGAGCAGACCTAGGTTTTCCTTGAACTTTCCTTTCCTCCAATACAGCTAGGTAGTGCCAATTTGAAACCTAAGAATACCTAGGTCTGCTCAAGGATTGTTTCAAGAGAAACCTAGGTTCAAACCTAGGTAATCCATGAGCAATACACCTAGGTTGGCCTTGGTATAACCTAGGTTATCCTTGAGCTAATTTCAGCCGGGTCGCTTTGCCCTTTCAAAATGGCTTTTTGTTTAATCTATCGAAACATCCATTCGTTTCGCCCTTTCCAAATGGCTTTTAGTCTTTAGTTTGATGCCCAGGGGGTTTACTTAATACAATGACCACCCGGGGATGTGCCTGCCAATAGGGTGTCGTTTTCAGCTGACAATTCCAGGACAGGGTTATACTTTTTGGGTCTTTATTCCGTGACAGGTCAGATTGTTGTAAAAATTTCAAACATCTTATGAAAGAGCTCTTGAAGCGTCCAAAGGTATGATTTACGAGCTGATTGAATACAAATTTTAGCAGTATGGACCCTATACCCCCACCTGTTTGGATATGGGATACACCCTCGTTACACCTGTGTCCATGTCTCCATTGCTGCTAGGAAGAACAACAGCAACTAAAATTCAACTCAACTGTCAGGTTTTGATTTTGGCGGCAGAGCGCAGGGGTGTCTAGAGCCAGCTCCGGCCTTGGAGTGATCTATGAGGACGGGCCCTAGGGGCTTTGGGGGAGTAGCCCCAAGAAATTTTTTTGCGACCATGCCCTTGAGTCTCCCGGAAAATGAGGGAAACGCCCCTCTTATGAATCAAGGACATCGTTTTATGCTAGTAATGCCTTGTTCGTGCCAGAGGGAACGAGCTACTCAAAAAGGCCGAAAAGATTGAATGTGAACGGAAACTCAACGACCCTACGACACCAACAACTGACTCGCTGGGATTCAGAAATATCAATACGACGGACATTAAAACTTTCATCAAAGTAGACAGTTCTTGCAAATACCGTTTTAAAGCAGATGAATTGCCATAAAAAGGCACTGCGGAGATGCATAGCAATAACAAAATTTTATGGCACAAAATATTTTGGGCCCTGGACCTTTTACCCCCTCTTCCCCCCCTTCTCGACGGTCCTGTCAGAGCGGCAGGCAACGGCAGGCAACGGCAGGCTGCAAAGCAAAAAAGGCTTACTGTATGTATGAAGTGAAATCAAGTTGCTGCAATCTAAGGCACTGACCAACACTTCATGTTCATGAGATATTGCAACCAAGGAGAACTAAATGTGGTATGTAATATTTTATTTGCATCAAAGATGACTTGATTGAGTTACTGTACCCATGCAAAACCATTTTGACATGCATGGCAGTCAGTAATGAGGCCACCGATGATAGTAGTGAAATGATTGAGGTATATATACAACGTTTATTAATTTCAAAGTTATATAATTGCACGTGTCTTGAAAACAATGGTCCCTAAAATGAAATAGAGTGTGTGTTGGCATGCGCTGTACTGTTGGAGGAGATGCATGGATTTTTGTTTTTCTATGAGTAGCCTATAACCACTACCCCAAAGATAATTTTTGATGATGAATGTTTTCAAATGCATTTTTTCTGTTGTTTTTACTCTTTTGAGTGCCTAGGTGCTTGGCTTTTGACTATGGATGGACTGAAATCATTTGTGCCATTTTATTTTCATATATTAATACATTTTTATGTATGTATGGTACTTTGTACAGGAAAGTACCTTTAATTCAAATTTTGAATGGTTTGCATTGCTGATTGATTAAGCTAAATTAAGTGTCAGAGAATTAAGCATTGTTAGCCAAGTATTTACAAAACTTGTTTGTTTGTGAAAAGAGGGAACTGGAAAGATTTGAGATGAAGTGATAAAAGAAGTACAATTCTGAGGGTTTTCTCCTGATCAATTGATTTCAGTGGAACCTTTGCCTGTTGGACACTCTGTGTTAAGTTACAAGTCACCAATATTGTCCACTTCATAGAGCTGTTCTCCTCAACTTTAGAATTCAAACAAGAATGTTTTGCAAAATGATGAAAGATGTGAACATAACCAAACAATTTGAAGAAGAGGTACTTTACATAATGCAATTGGGAAAACACATTCTCAGTAAATTATTTTCACAATAACCATTAGTTCCCTGAAGTCATTCCGGGACAGGGTCTTAAAATTTTGTTCTGGCAGGCACATCCCCGTTGTTTTTCTCCAAAGTAGGCAGCCTACCTGATTGATTGCGCTTTGCAGATATTTGTCACTTTTTTTCAGCCTAACGTATGATTGGTTTTAGGCAGCTTTAGAACGACCGAATGTTTCACGAAAGAAAATGATGACTGGATTGTAAATAATATGCAAGAATTTTTACATAATTGATGGAAAACTGATATGCCTGCTGTATTTGTACGCTTTGCAAGGGAGGAAGAGCCTGAGTAAAGAACAGAAACTCAGATAGATTATGTGATTATGTTCACAACCGGAAGAGAGAAGACATCTAATTATTTGGCAACACAAGGGCACTCCAATCGCTGGGGGAGAAACCCATGCTCAGCAATAGACCTTTTAGCTATTCTACAATAGAGCCTGGATCGAGCGTTATCTTTATACATTTTTACGCGCGACATTTGATCGAGTGGCGTGAGGGCTTTAATCACTATGGTGCACATTCGATACTTCAGCAGAATGTAGCATAATATCGTTCGATTCGGATTCTTTTCAGAATAGCTAAAAGTTCTATTCAAAGACTGAAATGTGTTTTTATCTGTTCTTGTGTCATGTCTGTCCAAGGGAATGACACCATGGAAATGGTATTCGCCCCAGGCTGAAATGAACGGTATTGGCACTAAATTTGAACAATTATAACAACAGTAACCTGATTAGCATCTAGTATCTTAAAGCACTGCCTTTATGCAGAATGGATGACCCCTCTTTGTCAAGGTGCCTTTCAAAACTCGGTACTGAAGGGTCTAAGGGATCATTGGCGACTGAGAGTCCTATGGTCTGGTTTTCCAGTATGCCTTTTCCTGGTTCTTTATCAAATTAGGTGCTATTAGGAATCAAAGAGCCTGAAAGTCAATGAAGGAAGCCAATTGTCTCAAGTTATACCATGGGTTATGGGTTGCAAGAAGCTGCAGTTAGTTTTCTATTTCTGTAGAAGATGTATCTTTTTCACTTTTCTTTTAGCAGTATTCATATACAAATTACCATTTCAGCAAATTGAAATGTATAACATCTGTGCACAATGATAATACCTCAAGAATAAAAACCTACAGCCTTATCCAAGGAGATGTGTTTGAGAGTCTGGCACTTTAGGTGTGTTTTAAGTGGTTATTTAATGTCTATCTGGTGGCGATAGCTCATGGATTTGCAGGAGGATCATTCTATAACTTGACAGTTGCGTAATGAAAGCCCTGTTCTGCAAATTCACTGCTATATCCAAACATCAATCGCTAGCTCCCCGTAGCAGTAAATAATTTTTCCTCTACAAAACAGGAACTGCTGTGGTAATCATGCATGGGGTCTAATGACACATGTTAAAGCTTTTATATCACTATGTAAGACTAATGGCAGACATTTAGTCAGTCGTGGGAATTCTGCTTAGAGGACGGTCATGGGGATTAGCGCAGTTTCCCTTCCAAGTCACTGAGGTGTTATTTCACATAACGCATAATACAAAAGGCTTTGACGACCGTCTTTCATTGGGTTGAAGGGTAACTTATAAAGCGAGGCTGGATTTGTATTCATAGCGACATAAAAGCTTTAAGAGCGCAAATCTTCAGATAGCAATATATCTTTTTTCGTTCGTTAAATTAAGCGCTTTTATGCCAATAATGACACTTGTTTACACGGACTTTAGCATCTTTCACTACACATTTTGGTTTTTGTGAGAGTTTACCCTACCTTTGTATTAACTTTGTTCGAGGAATTAAGCGCTCTTATACCCATGATAGCACTTGTTTACACGGATATTAGCATCTTTAACGATACAATTTCCTTGATGAAAAGTGTTTACATAAGCTTTGTTGTACTGACTTAATTCGTAACATTAAGCTGTTTTATACTCAAAATATCACTTGTTTACACGGATATTAGCATCTTTAGCAACAGAACTTGATTTGTTTACAGTCATATCATATCATATAATCATTATTTAACGTTGGTTTACGGAAAATAGTATTGATAAATACTAATTTAGACTAACCTACACAAATACAAAACCATAAATCTAAATAAAAACTAGTACCATGTCCTGTATTGTTAACGGCATATTCTGCAGGTGCAATGTTCTCCGGCCCAATTTCTTGTCTTGTTTTTAAAACGTGCGAGTGTCGGTTCTTGTTTTACATTATCATCAAGGGTATTCCAAAGGAAACTGCCCCTGAAAGATAAAGATTCTACTCCATAAGATGTCGTATTTGCCTTTGGGAGTTTGCAAAGATTCTTTTCCCTTAGGTCATAGGCCACATATTTCTTCTCATGAAATTCCCATACAATCGATGGATTCATATCATTCAGTGACATGTATATTTCAGTCATCAATTTTTGCAAATTTTTTACGTGGATGGTAAAGCTGTTAATGCGAGCGAGATTACTTCATCTTTGTTGTATTAATTTCACTCGATGAATTAAGTGGTTTTTCACCTATAATGGCACTTGTTTAAACTGATGTTAGCATCTTTAACTAAAAATTTTCTCGCAACAAAAGGTTAGTGTACCTTTGCTGTATTATTTTGACTGGTTGAATTAAAATTCTGTATACTCTTAATAGCACTTGTTTGCACCTATATTACCATCTTTACCTGCATAATTTGCTTGTTACAAAAGTTTACTTTATCTTTGTTCTATTAATTTCATTCGTTAAATTAAGCACTTTTATGCCGATAATAACAGTTGCTCACAAGGACATTAGTATCTTTAACTACACAATTCGCTCGTTACAAAAAGTTTTCTTTATCTTTGTTGTGTTAACTTCATTCGCTGAATTAAAGGGGAAGTTCACTCAAAAATCGAAATTTCCAATTTAACTTGTTTTGGGGTTAAAGAAAGTAAAACTAACATTTTCGTGCGATTTTATGCCGTTATTTTGCCGCTTTTTACCTCCAATTCTTACTTCTTGACCGCCGCCATCTTGCCCGACAAAAAGACTGGAGCGAGTGTTGCTGTTTGACGTCATCACGTGCAGAAAGCAATATGAGGCACACTGAACGGTACGGAATCCAATCAGAAAAATCTTGCAAACTCAGCTGTGGGCATGAAAATTGGTAGAGAGGGGCAGATTGACATGCTGAAAAAGATGGGGTGTGAACCAAACCCCAAAATACCCCCTGAGGCTATTTTTAGATAGTGGGGCTATGTGGCTGCAAGTCCTTAAATCGATTATACCTATAACTTTGTCACCAATTGTGGTACCAACTTTAAACTTTGATTTTTAGGTAACATCGACCCACTGAAAGGAGAGGATATGAAATCAGACTGCAAAATACCCTTGTGCTATTTTTAGACTGGGGTACTAGGCTCCAGGCCCCCTGAAGGTTTCTTTTGATAAATTTGTTGCAGTTTGTAGTACGGGGCAAGTTGATACAGTGAAAAGACTAGATGTGGGTATGAATTGTAAAATCTCTCCTGCTCTATTTTTAGATTGGTATACTAGGTTCCAGTCCTCTAAGATAGTGAATTTAATAACTTCGTTGCAGATTGTGGTACTGACATGAAATTTGGTTTTCAGGGGAAAATTGATACGCTGAAAAAGATAACACGTGTGTATAGATAAGAAAATGCTAATGCGCTATTTTTAGACTGGGGCACTAGGTCCAAGACCTCCAAAGGGGTTATTTGATACACTTCTTCGATGCAGGTTGTGGCACTGACATGAAATTCGGTTATCATTGGCAAGTTGATACGCTGAAACATTTAGGATGTGGATCTAAATTCTACCATCACCCCTGTGCTATTTTTAGACTGGGGTACCTGGTCCCAAGCCTCTAAAAGGGTTACTTTATTAGCTTCATTGCCTATGGTGGTACTGACATGAAATTATGTTTCCATGGACAACTTGATACACTGAAAAGATATGGGACGAAGTGTAAATGCCCCTGTACTATTTCTAGACTGGGCTGCTAGGCTCTAGATCCCTAAAAGTGTAATTTTGATAACTTCATTGCAAACTGTGGCACGGATATCAAATTTGGTTTTCAGGGCCAAATTTTCTAACTCTGAAACCCTTTAAGAGGTCTGGAACCTAGTATCCAAGTCTAAAAATAACATAGGGGACCTAACAATTAAGATCCACATGTTATTTCTTCCAGCGTATCAACTTGCCTCTAACATCTAAATTTCATGTTAATTACACAATCTGAAACAAATTTATCAAAATTACCCTTTTAGAGGCCTGGGATTAGGTACCCCAGTCTAAAAATAGCACAGGGGTGATGGTACAATTTAGATCCACATGAAAACCAAACTTCATGTCAGTACCACAATCTGCAACGAAGTTATTAAAATCGCTATCTTAGAGGACTGGAACCTAGTACCCCTAACTAAAAATAGAACAGTAGAGATTTTACAATTCATACCCACATCTAATCTTTTTCAGGGTATCAACTTGCCCCTGACAACCAAGTTTCATGTCCGTACCACAAACTGCAAAAAATTTATCAAAAGAAACCTTTAGGGGACCTGGAGCCTAGTACCCCAGTCTAAAAATAGCACAAGGGGTATTTTGCAGTCTGACTTCATATCCTCTCCTTTCAGTGGGTCGACTTTACCTAGAAATCAAAGTTTAAAGTTTGTACCACGATTGGTGACAAAGTTATAGGTATAACCGATTTAAGGACTTGCAGCCACATAGCCCCACTATCTAAAAATAACCTCAGGGGGTATTTTGGGGTTTGGTTCACACCCCATCTTTTTCAGCATGTCAATCTGCCCCTCTCTACCAATTTTCATGCCCATAGTTGAGTTTGCAAGATTTTTCTGATTGGATTCTGTACTATGCAGTGAGCCTCATATTGCTTTCTGCATGTGATGTCAAACAGCAACACTCGCTCCAGTCTTTTTACCGTGCAAGATGGCGGCGGTCAAGAAGCAAGAATTGGAGTTAAAATGCGTTGAAATAACGGCATAAAATCGCAGGTAAATGCTAGTTTTGCTTTCATAACATTGTTTTAACCCCAAAACAAGCTAAATTGGAAATTTCGATTTTTGACCGAACTTCTCCTTTAAGTAGTTATATACCCATAATTGTACCTATTTACACGGATATTTGCATCTTTATCTACATAATTTAATTCTTACAAAAGATTAACTTTATCTTTGTTCTATTAACTTCGTTTGTTGAA
This sequence comes from Aurelia sp. 4 Dawson et al 2005, assembly GCA_964019985.1. NCBI lineage: Eukaryota > Metazoa > Cnidaria > Scyphozoa > Semaeostomeae > Ulmaridae > Aurelia > Aurelia sp. 4 Dawson et al 2005. Next base: position 7,869,890 of record OZ026509.1, read on the forward strand.
ATAAGCGGTTCATACCAATAAAAGCTTCACACAACGCTTGTACAGAAGGGATGAAAAAATATCCAATGATTTCACAGAAGAAGAATTTACAGAAGAACCGGAACCAACTCTAGCAGAAATAGAACATGCTATTAGAGAACTTGCGTGCAATAAAGCTCCAGGTATCGACAACATCCCCATTGAACTGGTAAAAAATGCTGGCAAAGAAACACTCAACATCATATCCAAGCTGTGCCAGCTAATCTGGAAAACCACAGAATGGCCAGTAGATTGGAAAAGATCCGTCTTCTTGTCGCTACCAAAGAAAGGCGATGTCAGAGAATGTTCAAATAATCGAACAATATCCTTGATTGTTCACATGAGCAAAATACTTTTGAAAATAATCCAGAAAAGACTAACACCCTATATCGACAGAGAAATATCAATTGAGCAAGCTGGATTTATTAAAGGAAGGGGGACAAGAGACCAAATTGCTAACATCAGATGGATATTGGAAAAGGTACGTGAAGTAAAGAAAGAAATTTATTTTTGTTTTATTGATTACAGCAAGGCATTTGATTGTGTGGACCACAACACCATGTGGCTTGTGATGAGAAAGATTGGAATTCCAGAACATCTAATAATCTTGATTAAGAATCTTTACCATAAACAAGAAGCACAGGTGCGAACAATGTATGGACCAACAGATTGGTTTGAAATTAGCAAAGGAGTGAGACAAGGCTGTATTCTATCTCCGTACCTGTTTAATTTATATGGTGAAATTATCATGAGAAACGCAGGGCTATATGATAACAACATCGGAATCAAAGTACATGGTAGAACCATTAATAACTTAAGGTATGCAGATGACACGACCCTGATTGCCGAAACCAAAGAAGATCTGGGAGAACTTATCAGAAATGTTAAGAAGGCAAGCAAAGAAGCAGGGCTACTACTAAATTTAAAGAAAACAAAAGTAATGACGACGGCAGAACTTGACAACTTTGAAGTAGACGGGGAATCCATCGAGGTAGTACAGGAATTCAATTTTCTTGGCTGTACATTAACCCGAACCTCTGATCACACCAAAGAAATTAGAAGGAGGCTAATGCTTGGTAGGAAGGCTATGATCAATTTAACAACGATAATGAAAGACAAAAACATCACACTAAATACTAAGATAAGAATAACCGAAGCATTGGTATTTCCAGTTGTTACATATGGAAGTGAGACATGGGTAATAAGAAAAACAGAAATGAAAAAGATTGAAGCCTTTGAACTTTGGGTATGGAGAAGACTACTAAGGGTGCCGTGGACAACGAGAAGAACGAATGAATGGGTATTAGGCCAAATAAAAACAGAAAGATCGTTATTGAACACCATCAGAAAGAGGCAATTGACCTATTATGGCCACATAAATAGAGCAGACAACAGTTTAGAAAAATTGATAATGCAAGGTAAAATTGAAGGGAAAAGAGGTAGAGGAAGACCTGCAACAAAGTGGTTTGACAACATTAAGACAATGACAACAAGAAGTGTTTGTCAGCTCAACAAAGACACTAAAGATAGAGCTGGATGGAGACGGCAGGTTCATAACATCACCAGGGGTCGAACGACCTGAAGGACAACTACAACAACAACAACCAATAAAAGCATTTGTGTACACGGATATTAGCATCTTTAACTACACAATTTCCATATTACAAAAGATTGTTGCAACTTTTTTGCAATAATATCATTCGTTGAAGTCTTTTGAAGTGTTGTTGAAAATCTGCGATCGTTTAAGTCTTTCAGATGGGCAACCAAAAACTAAGGATGACAAGATAGTACCTCTCGCACGTACGTATCATCCAGCTCTTAACAAAGTCTATGAGATTTTAAAAGATAATTCAAAACTCCTTTTTGGTAGATGATGAACACAAAGAAGTGTTCCAGAATAAGATATTTTGGTCATTTCGGAAGGCCAAAAGTCTCAAAAATGAACTTTTTAGAGCTAAATTACCGAGTGTTGGTGAGCTTCCGTTGGCTAAGGGTACCTAAAGGTGCAATGGCAGGAAAGTTGCCAGATATGCAACATCATAACGAAAGGGGATAGTTTTGAAACTTCGGGCGAAAATAGATCTTTCAAAAACTTTTCGGGGAGATATAACTGCAATTCAAAAAACGTTGTGTATCTACTACAATGTGAAATTTGCAGCAAAAAATATGTAGGTAGCACTAAAACCAAATTTAGGCAAAGATTCAACTTGTACAAATCGTATTTCAGACCTTACGCACGCAAACATAGCGAGGGATCACTCGGCGGATCACTCGGCAGGGGTAAATTAATCCCACAAGCAAACATAACTAATACATAACTAATATAACTCTACAAAATAACTAATACAGTCAAGGTAACTAATAACCACCTATTATGAAAAACAACAGAAACAATGGATAGCATATGTGATCCGGAGAGAGAACAACAATCTCTGTAAGATGTTAAACTTTCACACAAATAGGATCAAAGAAGAGGCCGAAAAGTACCTTCCATATACTAGAAAGAACAATCTCGTCAAGCAAAAAAAGTAAAGGTCAATTCTTGTCTGACTGCTTAAAGAAAAGTAACTCTTGATAAAGGATCAACTGTAATAACAGTCAATGATTGCCGATTGCTTCCAAATTGGAAGCGGCTAACTCCACTTATAACATCTTCACCGACACAATTTGCTTGTTACAAGAGTTTATTTCAAATTTGTTGTACTAACTCCAGTTATTGAATGAAGAGATTTTTTACACATAATAGCACTTGTTTACACGAATATTAGCATCTTTACCTAAAAAATTTGCTTTTTACTAAAGTTTACTTTAACATTGTTGTTCTAACTTAAGTGCTTGAATGAGGAGATTTTATTCCCATAATGGCAGATGTTTATAGGGATATTAGCATCTTCATCTACACACCTTACTTGTTACTAAAGTTTACTACAACGTTGTTGTATTAACTATGGTGGTTAGATAAAGAGATTTCATACCCATAATAGCAGATGTCTACAAGGATATTAGCATCTTTGTCTACACAATTTGCTTCTTACCAAAGCTGACTTTAACTTTGTTGTACTAAATTCAGTGGTTGAATGAAGAGATTTTGTACCCATAATAGCACTTGTTTGCACGGATATTACCATCTTTACCTACAAAATTTGCATGTTACTAAAGTTACCTTAACCTTGTAATATTAACTAAGATGGTTAAATAAAGAGATTTCGGCCCATAATAGGAGATGTGGACAAGGACATTTTGGTATCTTCATCCACACAATTTGCTTGTTACTAAAGTTTACTACAAGTTTGTTGTACTAACTTCAATGGTTGAATGTAGAGCATTTATACCCATAACAGCACTTTTTTGCACCGATATTAGCATCTTTCCCTACGCAACTTGCTTGTAATTAAAATTTACTTTAATGTTGTTGTACTAACTATTGTGGTTAAATAAAAAGATTTCATACCCATAATTGCACTTGTTTGCACGGATATTAGAGGAGAGTGGCACTAAAAAACTATCTTTTGACATGTGATGGAGCTTTAGACGTAGATTCCATATCTGAAAAGACTTTTGAAGTATCTCTTTTCGTTTGAGAGTTAGGGGGCTGCAAAGTAGCGGGAAACGCCCTTTTACGAAAAAGGACGGGATTGATTGCGCATTCTCCCGCAGGATGTCACGCTATACGTGTGACGTCAAATGTGATCAGTGGTCAGAAGGCGAATTAGGCCCATCGCACCGGTAGCAGTGAAGAACTCCGAATCATGTCATCGACGAAACAACTCTGTGGTTCTAGCAAAGGTTTGGTCGATATAACTTTAGATTTCATCTTAAACTCTTGCCCAAGGCTATGGTCTAATGAAAATGATGGGAATGGTTTGTCCATCATCACCAGATCCGACTGGCTGCTGAACGAGACGAGGCAAGCGGAGGGAATCAATGTAGATGTTTCCGGATACCAAATGATACATCCAAGAATCATGCGCTTCAAATCAGGTGATCTTTCAATTACTATACTAATACTATTCTCTACTTTGATCAACAACTTTCTTTCCTCAGTTGCACAGAGATTATTTGTTGCTTTCCGTTCTTTGGGAGTCTTTTGCAGTTTCACTTGTGATTACGCCTTAACAGCGAAGCCATAAATACTCTCTTTTATTCTTGACGCAGTGAGTTCCGTAGTGTAGTCCCTGTAGGATTTCTTTAACAAACTAAAAGGTGAAGCATCTGTGACAAGCTCCTTTGCTCTTTCTGCGGTTTCCATGCCTCTTAAACTTGCAAAAGTCCTGAATGTAATACATATTTCTCATAAAAAGTGCATCTTGATGTACTTTAAAAATTCCTGTTTACCAACTGAATGCATAGTGGCGGTTTCGCTACATTTCACGTCTATCTATATTTTCAGGTATCACCAAGGGACACACTACACAGGGCAGCTGAGTGTGTTTGCACAAGAGATACTTTGATTTTAAAAGCTGGCAAGGAAGAGATCCTGTGTATAGGCACAGGTAGCATGACAAATTAAATAATTTTAATGCCAGGAGGCAGGCAACAAACATTTTCTCCATATGAAAGACCGCCCAGGGGGGATACTCAATAATCTTCAATATGGGGGGGTCCATGCCAAATTTGGGGTTCAAAATTTTACGTTAAATAATTTTTGGTTTCTGAATTAGACAGAAATTCAATATTTTGGGTCCACAAGGAAGAATTGTGGAATTTGGTGCTTTGGAACAAAACATCAGGCTTAATATTTATGGGTCAGCAAAGAAATAGTGGTATAGATGTTGAAAGTCAGGGAGTACCCCCATTCCCCCGGGGAAGACTCAAGCCATGTTGTAAATATGTAAATGGTGATATTGTAGTGTGATTAGTGCCAAATGGCCAGATATTAGAGACTCATGCTCAGAAACCATGTTCATATAAAGTCCAGAGACATTGAAATGATTATAGAATGGAAATACCTTTCACACTTTATGATAGCCGTGTCTATGTGGTATATACTGTAATGGGACATGAAACAGAAAATAACACAACAGGGACTTTAAAATCATTCCATTTACCTAGCTACCTTGGGCACAGCAGATAATGATAAGATATTTTCTATTAGTAATTTCACTGATGAGCAGCAAATTAGGTGTATTGTGTAGTTAGTTGTAATATATTTGTAAAGTCCCTAGAACTTATTATCACCAACTTTAAAAGTTACAAAAGAAATGTTGGGAAATAAAAATATCTGTTTGAGGCTCCAGCTATTGTCACTTTGTTTGCTTGTATTGCACATACTGTGGGAATGAAATAGAAACTTTTTTCCAGCAGTTAAAGTTTGGTTCATCAGACATGTAAATTTTCAGTTTCAAATCTCCCAAGGACTGTCAAGGGTACCAGAAAAATGCCACCCACGACAGTATTCACTACTTATGCTTTAAAAAAATGATTGTAAATTTTTGGGACACATTTATACCAACAAGTTCTCAATAAAACTTTCTTAAAGGTTGCAAAAGCAAAAATTCTTGGTCCATATTTAAAGGGAATCAACATCTACTTAAAGTTCACTCAGATCAAGTGGTGAAAATAGCCTAATTTGATATTCTTGGCACATGTCATTTCAATATTTAGAAAAAGAAAACAGGTGTGTATGCATTTTCTTTGGCATATCTATAACATCCACTCATTTCCACCTTAAAGGTTTGGTTGAAATGAAAGTACTTTAACAATGTGGATTTTGAAAGTTGTCATCAAATTCTTTTGATAATCTGGCATAAACAGTAGACCTTTTTTAGTTTTGCTACAGCAGAATCCTGATTGAGCAGTTTTGTTTCACATATTTTGAAAGAAATTCAACCAATTATTGAAAGTGTAGAACAGTGATGAAGGTGATGATGCCACTAAAATCAAACCTTTGAATAAAACTGTGAAAAGGTGTCCCTTGATCCATACCTTTTTGTGGACTAGCTAAAAGATCTACTTGGGCAACACCTCTCTAGCACTACATAAGATAAGATCAAATGGCATCAATCAGAAAGGTTCAATTATTCAACAACATGTTTTACTGTGAGTATGTCAGCTGTCTTTCTAGAAGATTTTAGAGTGGAAAGTTTAATTTGTTATTAAACAGTTATTTCATAACAAAATATTCAGTTGTATTTCTGCTGTCCATATTGTGCTCCTTTCCATTACAACAAATGTCCTTTTATGTACAAGCCTGAATGTCTCCCTTGTACATAATCACGAGTCTCCTCTCAATTCCAACTTGGTTGATGTGATTTGTGGCCAATAAGTCAGGACAAACTGAAAAGAGGATTGTAGACTTATACTTTGTACAAATGCAAATTTTTATGTCTAAATACTGTGCCTACAAGTGACTGAAATTTTCAAATGCAAGATCAACACTTGACAAGAGCTTTTAATACTTTGCATTGCCTGTATTGTCCATGTGATGAAATACCAACTGTAATTTATTATGAAATGAGAATAATGAGCAAAGATATGCTGGGCACAATTAGGTGGTTATGAAATATGTTTAGAAGCTTTCCATTTTCTTTCATCTTGTTTTTTCTAACTTTCTGTGTGTAAGGATGAAATACTGTATGTTTGCTGCATTTTGTAACTGTGCCTTCAAAACGTATGGTATGAATGCATGCAAGAAGATGGGTTACACATCATGTTACATTTCTTGTCATGCAGAAAAAATCCAAAATAACTTATCTCTAACCAACAACCCATACATTAGGCCCCATACATCAAAGTTAGTCTTACCTTTTCAGTGCTGCCACACCATTGCCTGTTAACTTCCTCTCAGAGACTTCGTTCCTGGTCTTGTCCAGTCTGCCCTAATCGCAAGTCTCAGTTTAATCACCATCAGATATTGTCGGGATAGGGTTGCGTCTCTTTCTAATAAACGTAGCTACTGTATTTCATTCAACTACTCACCATCAAAATGCCTTTCCTTGTGCTAACTAACACTAACTAACTGGCAGTCTTCCCAAAACCGAATCCATTTTGGAATGGTAAAGCGACTTTCTCGTCGAAACCTTTGATTGAGAAGTGCCCTGTTCATTGGTAACACATTATCTGCTGTCTTTCAAACTTTAAAATTTCAAGCTTCCTTCGCCAAGCCTGCACTGGCCTAACCAACAGATGTTGTTGTGTGACCGCCGACCGAAAACCACTGATCAGATATGACGCCACAGAGCGGAATTTAATTCTCGGAAACGACAAAAAACGAGAATTGTCCCGCAGAGAAATGCGCAATGGAAACTGCAATTATTCAAAACCCAAACAAGATATACAAAAAATTACTTCATCATCGTGTTTCCCATGACGATTAGCATAATATATCAAAAAATATTTTTTTGATGCCATTCTCCTTTAAGATTTTTACCTACACGATATGCTTGTAACTAAAATTTCCATTAATATTGTTGTACTAACTTGGGTAGTTAAGTAAAAAGATTTCATACCAATAATAGCACTTGTTTCCACGGATATCAGCATCTTTAAGTACCTGCAAAAATTGCATGTTAGTAAAGTTTACATTCATCTTGTTGTATTAACTAAGGTGGTCAAATAATGAGATTTTTTACCCATAATAAGACATGTTTACAAGGATATTAGCATCTTCACATACATAAATTGCATGTTACTAAAGTATACTTTAACGTTCTTGTATTATTTAAGGTGGTTAAATTATACCCATAACAGCAGATGTTTACAAGGATATTAGCTTCTTCATCTACACAATTTGCTTGTTACTAAGGCTTACTTTAACGTTATTGTATTAGCTTGAATGGTTAAACGAAGAGATTTGATACCCATAATAGAAAATGTTTACAAGGACATTTTGGTATCTTCGCCCAAAAAACTTGCTCGTTACTAAAGTGGAGATAGGAACATCAGGTGGAAATCGCAGCCTTACGATGAATCTGAAAACAAGAACGACGACAAAAAAGATCATTTTATTCATTTTCAGCTTTCCATAATTTTCCACAAATCCATGTTATAGCTAATTAAGCTTTTATGAAACAAATTCAAGAGACAAATCCAAATCCATGATGAGAAAAATAAGTGGCTAAGCCATAATTTGACTACGAACGTTTCGGACCAATTCCAAGGTCCATCATCAGCGTGCAACTAGGGCGTAAACAGCCATTAAATAAGGCAATAACAAAGGGCTCCAAAAAAGGCAAAAAACGTGCAAAAACAGCAAGTAAAGGAAAAACATGTCAATAAAGAAGGTAAACCAGAAGAGGAGGTAAACATGAAAACAGCAAAAGCGGGTAAACAACTAAATTAGAACAGCGCTAAGGGAATAGAGGACAATTGTGAATTAAGCGAGGGCCGGTCTCGAAGGATCAGAAGGCTCTCGTGGATAAGAAGGTCAAACGAGTTGTCAGTCCTACTGATGATTTCAAAGTTCTCAAGGGACGCATCGTGGCCGGACTTAGGAATATGGTTGAAAGTTGTTACTAAAGTTTACTACAAGTTTGTTGTACTAACTTCAGTGGTTGAATAAAGTGCCTTTACAGCAATAAGAGCACTTATTTGCAAGGATATCAACATATTTACCTACACCATTTGCTTGTAACTACTGTTTACTTTAACTTTGTTGTATTAGCTTGAATGGTTAAATAATGAGATTTTATACTCACAATAGCAGATGTTTAGAAGGACATTTTGGTATCTTAACCCACACAACTTGCTTGTTACTAATGTTTACTTTAACGTTCTTGTATTACCTAATCTATCTCTATCTGATACACGTTCGTTTAATTTAACATTGCGCGGCTAACTACGGGCTGCCATATCCATAACGGCATATTATTTGCTAAATATTCATCAGTTGCTATAAAGATCGTTCCATCTTCTTTTGCAACCATTAGCCTTGCTCTCTCAAGATCTTTTTCAATCATTTTTATCCACGTTAACTTTTGTCCACCTCTTGGTTTCTTTGCATATTTCCGTACTTCTCTTAATGCAGTTTTTGCAGGTGTATTGTCTGGCGGTCTTAAGACGTGTCCATACCAACTTAATCTTCTTTCCTTCATTGTTTTGCTCCGTTCATCAATTTCCTTTTCTTTCGTATAGTGCTTTGTTTGAAATTTTGTTGGGCCATTTGATATTGAGGATTTTACGCAGGAAATTTCTCTGGAAAACATTTATTGTGTTTTCAAGCTTATTGGTAAGGGTCCACAGCTCGCTATTATACAAGAATATGCTCTCTACGTGACTCTTAAGTAGTCTCATCTTAATGGATATTTGGACTTTTTTACTCTCAAAAATTTGTTTCAGTTGGTTGTAAGCTGATGTTGCTAAGATTTTTCTCCTGGAAATGTCTTGCTCTGTGTCCAAAAGGCTACCTAGGTATTTGCATTTTTTCCAGGAGTCACTGCCATTTCTTTCAATTTCATGTTGCTCTGTTTTCCCTACATTTCTTTGCAGGTTCTTTTCCTTCAGAATTGAAGGTACTTCTTTTCTTAGCTGAAGGACTGTCTCATCATGATCTGTGATCCAGCTTATATCATCAGCATATCGTTGGTCTATCATCAGCATTTTAGTACTATCTAAGTGTGGTGGGTTTGCTACTGTTCTTGTTGGTTCTAAAGCCTCTGCTAAGTACAGTATGAAAAGGATTGGACTCAAACAATCACCCTGTGGTATCCCAATGTTTGTTTTAATGGCTTCATCTGTTGTTTTTCCAATTTTTACTCTCAGTATCACATCTTCAACAAGAATTTTCATCATATGCAGTTCATCTGCTTCTAGTATATCTTCAAGTATTGTAAACAAATCACTTCTTCTCACAGTGTCAAAGGCCTTGGACATGTCCAGCAGGAGTAGGAATATTTTGTAATTTTCAGATGTTATAGCTTTTTCAGCTAGCACTTTGAAGCTGAAAACAAGCTCTGTAGTGCTTCTTCCCTGTTGATATGCAGTCTGTGTTGCTGGGATTCTTTCCAATTACTTATCTAAACATCTTCTTAGCATGCAAATGGCTAAATACTTTCTTAAAATAGAAAGCAATATTATTGGCCTGAGGTTTTCTGCTGGTCCTGTCTTCCTTCCAGGCTTTGGTAGAGGTATCAATACTCTCTCTTTTATTTCTGATGGATATTGGCCTGTTTCTGCTGATTGGTTAAATATTTCTGAGATGTTTTCACATACTACATCTGGACTGCATTCTATTAGCTCTGCATCAAGGTTGCCTATTCCTGCGCTTTTTCCATTTTTTAGAGCTTTAACAGCCATCTTGATTTCTTGTGTTGTAAATGGTTTTTTTCATCTTTTTAGGTTGTATTTCCTTTATTTTTCTCTCTGTATCCTTGTTAAACATGTCATTGAAGAAATGTGTAACTATTTCTACCTGTCTTATTTCATTTGTTGTTACACCATGTTCTCCATTCACAATAATTTTCTTCTTTTGTTTCCTTCTTTGGAGCTGCTTCACTACTTGAAACATTTTTCTTGAGTCATCTATGTGTGTTTCTACCTCTTCAACTAATCTCAACATTTTTCTTGAGACATCTTTGTGTGTTTCTACCTCTTCAACTAATCTCATCATTTCTGTTTGTTGTTCTCTTTGGAGTGTATCATGGATCTCTATGAGCACCTTGTTTCTTTCTTTTTTCTTTTCTGCTCTTTTCCCTGGGTCACTGGTAGCATTAATGTCATTTCTGAGTTTCTTCTGCATTGAAGATAAATTCTTGATCTGTGCACTTTCACTTTTTTTGTCTGAACTTTTCCTACCAATTGTCTCCTATTCAGTTTCTATACATGCCTTCACTATCTCTTTCCATTTATCTTGCACACTGTGCCGTTGTATTATCTAAGGTGGTTAAATAAAGAGATTTTATACCCATAAAAGAAGATGTTTACGAGGATATTTGCATCTTCATCTATACAACTTGCTTGTTACTAAAGTTTACTAAAACGTTGTTGTATTAACTACGGTGGTTAGATAAAGAGATTTCATACCCATAATAGCAGTTGTTTACAAGGATATTAGCATCTTTTTCTACACAATTTGCTTCTTACTAAAGTTGACTTTAACTTTGTTGTACTAAATTCAATGGTTGAATGAAGGGATTTTGTACCCATAATGACACTTGTTTGCACGGATATTAGCATCTTTACCTACAAAATTTGCATGTTACCAAAGTTACCTTAACCTTGAAATATTAACTAAGGTGGTTAAATAAAGAGATTTCGGCCCATAATAGGAGATATTTACAAGGACATTAGCATCTTCACCAGCACAAATGGCTTGTTATTAAAGTTTAATTTAACGTTCTTGTATTAACTAATGTGGTTAAATAAAGAGATTTTATACCCATAACAGCAGATGTTGACAAGGACATTTTGGTATCTTCATCCACACAATTTGCTTGTTACTAAAGTTTACTACAAGTTTGTTGTACTAACTTCAATGGTTGAATGTAGAGATTTTATACCCATAATAGCACTTGTTTTCTTGGATAAAAGCGTCTTTACCTACACACTTTGCCTGCTACTAAAGTTTAGTTTAACTGTTTTGTACTAACTTCAGTGGTTAAATGAAATGACTTTATACCCATAATGAAAGCTTATTGCACGCATAATATCTTCTCTACCTACACACTTTGCTGTTATTAAAGTTTGGTTTAACATTGTTGTATTAACTTCAGTGGTTGAATGAAGAGATACACGCATTTATACACATAATAGGCCTTGTTTAAAAGGATATTAGCAACTTCATACAATTGATTTCTTTGTTACTAAAGTTTCCTTTAATGTTGTTGTATTTACTAAAGTGGTTAAAAAAAGGGATTTTATTCCCATAATAGCAGATGCTTACAAGGATATTAGCATCCTCATCTACACAATTTGCTTGTTACTAAAGTTTACTTTGACGTTCTTGAATTAACTAAGGTGGTAAAGTGAAGAGATTTTATACCAAAAATAGCACTTGTTTACAAAGATATTATCATCTTAATCGACACAATTTAATTGTTGCCAAACTTTTCTTTAGCTTTGCTGTACTAACCTCAGTGGTTGAAGTAAGTGATTTTATACCTTTGATTTCACTTATGTACAAGGATATTAGCATCATTACCTTCGTAATTTGCTTGCTACTAACGTTTACTTTAACCATTAACTTGGGTGGTTGAATAAAGAGATTTGATACCCATTATACCTAAAAAACATTGTTTCGCAATCTCAATTAAGCAATGTCTATCGTGCGCTCGTAGAGAGTCATATAAGATATGCTGATGTTATATGGGGTAGTGTATCCAATTCCAAAATGGAATCATTACAGCGTTTTCAAGACAGGGCCATTTCGATAATTGACACTGCCAGGATAAAGGATGACTGGTCGAAGAATTTTTTACAAGTTAAACAACTCATTACGTTCGATCGATCAGTCATGACATATAAGATCATGAACAGGCTATGTCCAGAAAACCTTTGGAATAAATTTCAACAAAGATCTCATTACTCTAACTATAATACTAGATTTTGTGAGAACCTTCAAATCCCAAAGTATAATCTGGAATATTCTAAAAAGAGATTTTCTTACACAGCTCTAAAGGCTTGGAACGAGATTCCTATGAATATTAGGGAGCTCCCTACCTTGTATCAATATAAAAAACAGTTAAAAAGTCATTTGATGAGCTGAAAACCAATACAAACACGGCCCCCTGGAAGATCAGCAGTAGTTTATTGTCTGTTTTAAAAATGATTGTAATTAGATTTATGTTTTTTTAGCTAAAGTTATTTGTTGCTGAAGGGTCTCGGTGTATAAAGAATTAGAAATAGAATAGAAAATAGAATAGAAATAGAATGATAGCAGATGCTTACAAGGATATTGGAATCTTCATCTACCCAATTTGCTTGTTACCAAAGTTTACTTTACCCTTGTTGTATTGACTCAGTGGTTGAATGAAGAGTTTTATACACATAATAGCACTTGTTTACACAGATATTAGCATCTTCATCTACACAATTTGCTTGTTACTAAAGTTTCCTTTAATGTTGTTGTACTAACTTCAGTGGTATAATAAAGTAATTTTATACCCATAATAGCAGATACTTACGAGGATATTACCATCTTCATCTAAACAATTTGCTTGTTACTAAAGTTTACAGCAAGAGGCAGATTCGTTTTTTATGCGCACGCAGAAGCGTCATGGATACGAGGCGAAGTGATCACGTGATAATCACGACAGTAGAGAGATCGGATTAAATCAGCTGATGTGATAAGCAGCGAATGATTGCAATGAATATCTGATTTTAAAGTGATTATTTATCCCTTATTTCACAAATTCCAGCAAGAATTGTCATCAATCAGTTTTAAGTTTCCATCCAAGGCCCCTTTCAAATCCAACCAGAAACAACAAGGCTAGTGGTGGATGCAGGTAAGCCAAACTTCAAGAGCCAAGAATTGAATGCCAATATTTTTGATGAGAGCTAGCAAAATGAATTAGGATTTTCTGTTAAATGGTTTCTTTCGATACTTCCCCTTCATTTTGGTCCAAAGAAGATTCTAAAAGTGGGTTACCATCACAATTCTGAGTGCACTTTTTGCCAAAGTTTGGGCACCAATTAGAAAGCCAAGTCCGCATCTTGAATGGGGACAGTGGCACCCCACCTCAACAACTGATTTAGACTTAAAATATAGTGTAACTTGTTTGTATCAAAGTACACTGTCACAAAGATGATTGGCTCCTAAAAGCAATGAGATCCTGTTGGAGTAGACTCAGTACCAATTTTTTGCATAGGTACCATATGGTGCCTATTTGTACCACAAAAATCATCATTGTTGTTTGGGAGCCAGTAAGCTTGGAATACAATGTTTCTTGGTAAAAAGCTCCTCCCCCAGTGGGGGGGGGGGTACTTCATAACTTCCAATACGGGGAGGTCCATGCCAATGTTTGGGGTCTGAAATTTTACATAAATCAATACTTGGGGTCTGTGAATTACAACATGGACAAAAATTCAATATTTAGGGTCCAAAAATCTGAAAAAAGGAAGAATCATGGAATTTGGTGAGGGTCTCCAAACAATTGAAGTCAATATTTGGGGTCCCCAAAATGTTAAGCTCAATATTTGGGGTCAACAAGGAAATAGTGGCATTGAAAGCTAGGGACAACCCCCTGGTGTTCCTCCCCTCCATCTTGAATGTAATTGTCTATTCTGGATCTTTGCAACAAATGGTAGAATATTTCAGATGTATAGGATCTCACTATTTCATAGTAAGCTGAGGAATTCAAACAAGGAGATCAACAATAATTAGAATGTAGTCACAGAAAACATGCCTCAAGACTCTACGTTGCATTCAACATCATCAAATTATTCAGAATCATTCAAAAATTTGGTGCAGGAAACCAATGAATCAGTGGTAGCACCAGCACTGAAAAATCTGAAAGAAGTGGGGAGGGGGATTTTTTGAATTGATTGTTCAATCTAAAGGTATGCCTAATTAATTTTCTGCCAGTTGTTTTTGAAAGTTTTTGCCAACTTCTGGGAATGGGGGAGAAAAGTCTCTCAGTCCCCCCTGTGGTGCCAGCACTGAAATCAATCTAAAATTCCTTAGATTGTTTTAAATACTTGGCAATATTCATGCAAGTCTGTATCACTCCAGATTTCCTAGAATCCATCCTATTCAAACAGTGTCCATTCTTCTGTGGGATGTGTTGGAAATCTTGTAAGGTTACATAGTAGTAGTCATCCAGCCAAAAATTTGCAACTTGCAGGTGCTCTATCACGACCAAGCACATTCAAACAAAAATGTGATTTGATGTTACAGTATCTGAAAATAATAAAGGAGAAATTAGAAACTTAGACAAATGGCAATGGACAAACACAATTTTGTAGAAATATTATTGATAAAATGTGTGAAACAACTGAACATGCTTTCTTGGTATGCAGCCATCAAACTTGGGGCAGTTCGTAAATCAATCATTCAAAAATAAGTCTTGTATTTTGACTTTGTATCCAAATATGAACTCAAAGCAATAAAACAAGTTATAAAATGCAATTTAATATTATTTCAATACATTGAAGAGACAAATAGTCCTTCTAAAATATGGTGAAATACAGCAGGGCAGCAAAACATCCGGAAATTTTAAGTGAAAAGGCAGGACAGAAAAACAATAGGCCATCAAGGGACAAACAACAGCAAAATGCTAAGACAATAGAAGGAGTCATGACATATAAAATCTTGCATGACCTCTGTCCGGAAAATCTTCGCCATAAGTTCACTGAAAGATCCATGATTTCAGAGTATAGAACCAGAAACCATGGAGATCTGCAAATTCCTAAAGTTAGGTTAGAATATGCAAAGCGAAGTTTCTACTTCTCTGGTGTCAAAAACTGGAATGATATCCATGACAACGTTCGAGAAAGAGACGCAATCGCTCGTTTTAGAACAGATCTTAGAGATTATCTTTTGAACCTTTCACAGGACCCAAACACGACCCCTTGGTAGAGCAGCAATATTCCAAGTTTTCTTTTTTTTCTTTTCTCATATTATTTATAGAAATATCGTTGATAGGATATTAATTTGCTGAAAGGATCTCGTGTGTTTTAAATAATGATAAAAAAATAGAATGGCCTAGGCATGAATGTCGCAGTTTCTTCAAGTGATGTTCACAAACTAAAACGCAAAAATAATCAATGTTAGCCAATTTTTTGACCAAAACCGGTTTGAGAAATTTGAAGCTGAGCATCTCGCCAACACAGTGGTGATGATTTCGTTTTGCGGCAACGACTAGATTTTTTGCAATTTTCAGTTGTTTAGGGGTTCTAAATTTTTGTCTTTTTCCTCAGAAAATGACCTGTTACAAGAAAATAAAAATTTTTGTGGACATGTTGTACCAGGATAGATGGTCGGAAGACGATTCATGAAATTATAGGCCCTGACGAGACTGTTATAAAAATTTCCGTGGAATATTCAATTTGTAGTCCCCCCTATGAGCTGCCTATTTACCTGTAAACAAAGAAGTGATTTATTTGCCCTTCAAAACTGATCCAACTGTATGGCAAAAAAAGTAACACAAGGCCATTTTTTTGAAGAATACTGACCTGTCTCAAAGTGATGCTCATATTCTGCAGATTATATCCACTTTCAGCTTGCGGCAGCGAGCCATTTTTCCAAAAAAATCCTTTCTTTATTTCGAATTTTTCTTGAAAAATATCGCCTCCATCCCAAGGAAAATAAAGTTAAATAATCAATCTTTATCGAAGCTTTCCAAGGTCGGTGATTTTTTCAGCCATGCTCGTTTACCTTCTAAACACTTTCCGCACGCGCTTGATCCCAAACCGCGTCTCAAGAGGCCTGGATCACAATTGATTCCGCCACAACTGCGTGCAGTCCCCAAAAAGTTCACCCCCTCCCACCTTTCTGTTCTTTGCAGCTTGAGCAGGCGCAGAAAGCACTTTGCACAGCGGTCGAAACGAATCAGGTCTTTGCTAAAGTTTACTTTAACTTTGTTGTATTATCTTCAGTGGTTGAATGAAGAGATTTTATGCACATAATAGCCCTTTGTTACAAAGATATTAGCAACTTCATCTAATCAGCTTGCTTGTTACTAAAGTTTCCTTTAATGTTGTTGTATTTACTAAGATGGTTTAATAAAGAAATTTTATACTCATAATAGCAGATGTTTACAAGGATATTAGGGCTATTCCTCGATGTATCACAGAATAAAATTTGGTAGTTTCTATATCCAATATATCAACAAAATTTAATATGTTTCTAATCCGATATGTATTTGTAAAATAATTATCTATCATTTATTATTTTGCTGTTGATATCATCTAGTTATTTTAAAATATTTATGTTATATTCAGAGAATTTTTCAATATCATTCACTTTTATGTCTTTGTTTCAACTATTTTTTATTTATCATTTCCTATTCTTCTTCTACTGAATACTTTCTATGTATTTGTACCTCTTGACACATAATATGCTTTCTGTGTTTTCTTTTAATTCTAGAAAAGTTCATTGAATGTGCTTAATGCATAGAAAAGTTATGTCATCCTCCAATAGAACATAACAGCTATAAATCATCAATTGCATTTTCGCTTACACATACCCTCCTCCGCGAGGTTTTTTCGATGTTTTTCTTTAATAGCTCCATAATTCCGCGGTCTGTAATTTTGTGGCTCGCGGATAAGCTGCCTTATCCTCATTCTGGACGAAACTCAGCAGAATGGAGAAAAGTGTAAATTGAAGAAATTGAGAAATTGCTTGGGTTGACGGGTTGATGGGTTGACAGGATAAACGGCCTTATTGTCGCCATGGACTGTCACATTAGCTAAGGAACTCAGGTGAATGGAGAATAATAAAAATTGAAGAAATTGAGAAGTTGCTTGGGTTGACGGGTTGCCGGGTTGACAGGATAAACTGCCTTATTATCATTATGGACTGTTATATTAGGTAAGGAAATCAGCTAAATGGACAAAAAGTAAAAATTGAAGAAATTGAGAAATTCCTTGGGTTGACGGGTTGACAGGATAGACTGCCTTATTATCATTATGGACTGTGGCATTAGCCAAAGAACTCAGCTATATGGAGAAAAATAAAAATTGAAGAAATTCAGACATTGCTTGGGTTGACGGGTTGCCGGGTTGACAGGATAAACTGCCTTATTATCATTATGGACTGTGAGCTCGGAACGCAGCTGAATGGAGAAAAGTAAAAATAGATGACATTGAGAAATTGCTTGGGTTGACGGGTTGCCGGGTTGATAGGATAAACTGCCATATTATGGACTGTTATGGTACCAAAAATTAGAAAGCGGCTTCGATTAAGTGTTACAAATTTACTTTAGAAGGTTGGTATAAACTGTGAGACAGGTTGAGTGGATATCAAATGCGAAAGATTTCACGAAGCTTTCAAGTGCATGGAATACAGTCTGCCTGACGAACTTCATATCTTCGGAAATACTGTCATTGAAGGACATGAGCAAAGAATATCATAATCAAAGGCATCTGTAAAAAGTTTTCATTGGGTTTTGAAAAGTATCAAATCCAGGCGAAGGCATGTGAGAGCAAATGATGGTCCTTTCATGAATAAAACCCTCCGTAAAGCCATAATGCGCAGGTCTCATTTGAGAAAGAAATACATGAAAACAAAAATGGTTCCAATTTAAAATTATATAAGAAGCAGAGAAATCAATGTGTTAAGCTCCTGCGGAAAGCGAAAATGAGTTATTACAAAAATCTGGACACCACCATCGTTAATGATAATCGCAAATTTTGGCGGATGGTAAAACCTCTATTTTCTGACAAGGTACTGGTTCCCACAAGTTTATAACTGCTTGAAAATAAAAACTTAATATCAAATGATGAGGAAGTAGCTGAGGTGTTTAATATCTATTTTGCGAATATTACTGATGCATTGGGTATTAAGGAAATCACAGAGAATATCTCCTCTGTGTCTGGACTAGTTGATCCTATAGACATTGCTATTAAAAAATTTAGTTTGCATCCAAGCATTATAAGAATTCAGTCCAATACGAAATATATTGAAAGATTTAGTTTCAGTGAGGCATCCATTCAGCAGGTTGCTTCGCAACTGGCACGGTTAGATCCAAAGAAATCTTCGCCTGTTGGCGCAATCCCGGCTAAAATTTTAAAAGAATACCCAGATATATTTGCGCATAATCTATGTAACCTCTTCAATCAAAGTGTTGCTCATAGCACATTTCCATTGGAACTAAAAGCCGGAGAGATAACTTCACTCTTTAAAAAGGATTACGCTTCTCTGAAGAAGAATTTCAGGCCAATCACTGTGCTCCCTGCAGTATCAAAGGTTTCTGAGCGACTGATGCACTCCCAGTTAATGCAATTCGCAGACTCATTTCTCTCCATATTACTATGCGGTTTTCGAAGAGGATTCTCTACACAAATTGCGCTTTTGCGTTTTCTAGAAAAAGTCAAATTGGGATTAGACAACAAAAAATTTGCGGGTGCAATTTTAATGGATCTGTCAAAAGCCTTTGGTTGTTTGAATCATGAACTGCTGATAGCCAAACTCGATGCACATGGCTTAGGCAGATCTGCACTTGAATTTATCTATAGTTATCTATTAGCGAGGAAACAGCGTGTAAGGGTAAATGGCTCTTTCAGCAATTGGCGTGAAACAAATCTCGGTGTTCCACAAGGTTCCGTTCTGGGACCACTTTTATTCAACATATATATAAATGATATGCTCTATCTGATGGAGGATGCCGAAATTTGCAATTTCGCTGACGATACCACTATTTACGTTTTGAGTGATAAGATAGATGATGTTGTGCGAAGATTAGAGGATGGTGTTGCAGCCATCTTAAACTTGTTTCCTAATAACTATATGAAACTTAACGAAGAAAAATGCCATGTAATCATTTTTGGTGGAATGCATGACGATATATGTGTTAAAATTGGTACTTCTGTGATCAAAGAGACAAAGGAGCAAATGCTCTTAGGAATCAACATAGACAATAAACTAACAATTAAGTCCCAGGTTGAAACGCTCTGTAAGAAGGCTGCCCAAAAATTACATGCTCTGGCTAGAATTGCGAATTATATGGAAACTGAACCACTTGCATCATTGATGAATGCGTTCATCATGTCACATTTTAGTTATTGCCCATTGGTATGGATGTTTCATGATAGGAACATAAATAAAAAAATCAATAAGATACAAGAAAGGGCCTTACGTATTGTATATAAAGATAATCATTCAGATTTTGAAACTCTACTCGTGAATCAAAATTCGGCATCTGTCCATCAGAGAAATCTGCGGTTACTTCTAACTGAAATATATAAAACAAAATCAGGAAACACCCCTAGCTTTATGAAGGAGATTTTCATAGAAAAGGTTCCTTCATATGAGCTGAGGGATGGCGGAAATATATGTTTACCAAAAGTTAAAACAATGAGGTTTGGAACAGAAACTGTGAGGTTCCTCGGGCAGAAGCTCTGGAGGACACTACCTGCCGACATAAAGGATTCTGAATCTCTTTCAGTGTTTAAAAGAAAAATCAAAACGTACACGGTTAGTTGTGACTGCAGACTATGCAAGCGATATGTGGAAAATTTAGGGTACATTTTGATTTAGTAGAAAATTTAGGATACAGTTAATTTCTTTTTTAATTTATAATTGTAGTTGGCTATTGTTGTATATTGTTAGCCAACGTTAAATAAATTGAAGAAAAAAAAAGGCGGCTTGCATTTCACATCAAAAGGAGAGTGTGTGATTCTGATGAAAAACAGTATCAGGGGCCGCACACAAACGGATTCTTTCACTTAAAACGTCCATTGGACATTTTCAAAATACCCCCCCCCCTCTCCTCCACCCAAAAACGTCCAATTGAAAATCGATGCAATTTTTCCGGCCATGAGAAAGTTTCATACAGTTGTTTTGCTGCATATCAAATGGGCCTTATTTTGAAGTCGCCAGCGAAGTGCTTTCCATAACAAGACTCAAAAATACTGACAATGATCTTTCACTACTATCAAAGTTCTTTCTCATTCACAAAATGTACAGCAAACAAAAGCTGTAGAAGAAAGTTCCGTGCAGCGATAAAACAAATATTTTGAAAACATCTGGTCCTTTTACCCCCTCCCTCCAAACGTGCATTGGAAATTTTGCGTGAAAGATTCAATTTGTGTGCTTATAGACCCGCAGCAGTACTCTATGGACAGGTTTTTATTTTGACTGGCAAAAAATCCGCCATTTTGAAATTAGAAAAATCACAAAAATGATCATTAGAGGAGCAAAACGTCATGAGATTACAGGAAACTTTGGTCAAGTATGTATTTTGACATATCCAGCCTGACAAAAGTAGACGAAAAGGAGATTTTAGGGCATTTTGTGATATATGAGTCATTTTAGGATTTCGTTCACAAGGTACTCCCTCCCCAGCAAGATTAAGTAGAACCTAAACTAAAAATAGTACGAACTAAGTGCCCCACTACTTGCAACCATTTTATAGTTTTTCTTGACTTGAAAAAATAGTTTATTGCTGGGCCTATCGTGCAGATGCATTGGCCATTTTCATTGTTTGAAAAGACAGTAAACTGAAGAAGGCCACGAGGGCAAGTAAAATATGCGGCAGTGAAAGTCAGGCCTAAGTTACCCTAGACAGTTGTGTTGGAAATGGGTTTGTTTTGACTGATTTCCTTTCTGCAGACAAAAGTTTTCCAGATTTGATCTTCCCTAATTTTCATGCAAGGAATTCCTATTTGTGTAAACTCATACGTCACGACATATTTGCCAATACGCCCTTTCAACAAAACGGTGCATGCTGGGTAATCAGGATCGATATCTCGCAAGTGTTTTATTGCTTCTATTGTGCTAACCTATTCTCTCGCCCTTGGAAGTTGTTTCTCGAAAGGTTTTCGACGAGTTTACTCAATTAAACAAGGTAAGAAACTTCTGCCATATATTTTCCACACTTTTAGGTGCTTGTTCTTGACGTTTTGGTGATGTTTCACCATGAAATATGATGACGGGCTTCGTTGGTTGCAGGCGTAGCGGACCTTAGGCCCATACTCCCTGTATTTGCCAGTGGCAAACAGCATGTCTTCGCTACAACAGTTCTTTCACACATTACTTTTTACATTGACAAGATCCTTTAAAGCTTTTTCCGTAGCCAAGTAGCTAAGACAGTGATTGAAGTAAGAAAAATCGAAAGCACTTCTCCCTTTTTATTCAAGCGTGAATATAAAATCAAATGGCAGTTGTTTGTTTACACGAGCAAGTGAACAGTTTGTTTACATTCACGTCAGCCCGCACAAATTTATCACAACGCATTCATTTCATTTCATTTCATTTCACTTTATATATATTTAAAGTTGGTATTTACAATAGTAGATAATCACATACTAATTCAAACCAACTATTTACAAGAAAATTATACTTTATACAAAAGAAAGAATAATTAGCGGCATATTTTGCAGGTACATTTATCACCAGCCCAGTCTTTGATCCTCTTTTTGAAAGCAGTAAGTGTTGGCTGATTTTTAATAGTATCATCAAGGGTGTTCCAGAGGAAGCTCCCTCTAAAGGACAGCGATTCTTGTCCATAGCCCTGTGTCTTTATTTGCGGCAGTTTGCAAAGATTTTTATTCTTAGATCATAAGTTGCATGTTTCTTTTCATGAAATTCCCATACAAGCGATGGGTTAAGTTGATTCATGGACTTGTAGATTTCTGTCATTAGTTTCTGCAAGTTTCTAACATGTATACAAAAACTGCCACTTCGAGTAAGCAATGTTTCAAAGGGACATTCGTATTCTTTATAGAGGATCCGAAGAGCACGTTTGTGTGTGCGGTCAATCTCTTTGTTTGCACCTTTGTTACAGAATAGCCAGATCAAAGGGCAATAATTGAAGTTCGACAAGATAACCGCGTTACAAATTGTTAGCGCAAAGGCTGAAAGGAAGAGGCATTTTCTTTTCCTTTTGCTTGCATTGATATCTTAGTTAGTTAGCAACAGTAAGAGCTTTTCAAGAGTCTTGCCAATTTATAAGGTAAAGGATGAAAGTAATAGTGCCGCGACGATATGCTATTTACCATTTGAAAGTGCAGGAACTCTAGGCCTTTGGCCATCTGCGCCTGCTATCAACGATGCCCTGTAGCAAATTTCAGAGTCAAACACCACCAAAAAGTCAAGTAAAAGTAGCCAAAAATGTGGAATGTATATATGAGAGAAGTTTCTTACCTCGTTTAATGGAGTAAAATCGTCATAAACCGCTCGCAAAACAACTTCCAAGGGCGAGAGAATAGGCCAGCACAATAGAAACAATACAACGCGTGCGAGAGATCGATCCTGATTACCCAGCATGCACCGTTTTGTTGAAAGGGTGTATTACTGTTGACAATAAGACACAGAAAGGTTTGCCATTTAATCACGTGATAAAGTGTGAACGAAACTTTTTTGGTCTGATCTCACGGCACCAACAGCAACAACAATGCGATTGCGCAAGGTTAGACGGCCCCACTTCGTGGGGCAATTAACTAGGTGCCCCATTATCTGTGACCATTTTAGAGTTTTTCTTGACCTGAAACAAATAGTTTTCTGCTGGGCCTAACGTGCAGATGCATTTGACATTTTCCGTGTGTAAAATGACATTAAACTAGAGTATGCCCATGAAGGCAAGTAAAACCAGTAAAACATGCGTCAAGAAAGTTAGGCCTAAGTTACCCTAAAAAGTCCCCTAAAAAGCTGCGCTTAGAAACAGGTCTTGTTTTGACTAATTCCATTTCTGCAGGCATACCGACGCAAAAGTGGGACGCAAAGGCGGCACGCAAAGGTGGCACGCAAAAGTGGGACACAAAAGTGGGACACAAAGTGAGCAATGTCTGAACATTGGAAACGCTTAAACAACATGGCATTGAAACGTTCACGAGAAACGATTGTGAAGATAAAGATTTTCAGGGAACCTTTAAAATGAATGACCTAAGATATATAGTGCTTGTCTATAAATAGGACAAAGAAATACCTAATCCCTCCATTGTTTTCGTTGGCTCTGCTTTCTTTCGCCAAGAGCTGGATTATCAAATACAATAGGCTATTTATAAATTTATGCGATCTCATCTTTTAACGCAGGTTATTCACTGTAGGGAAATTGTAAGAAAGTTCGAGTACTCGAAATCTGAACACTTTAAGAAACTTTCACTCAAGAAACTGATTCATCCCGCGAAGCATTCATATTTACGAGGAAGGTAACGATGACTATTTGTCAGCATCAAAAATTTGAAATAATGATTTGGCAAAATAGGAACTCGGCGTAAACTTGCACAATCTTTTTTCATGAATATTTCAATGCAATGTTTTTTAAACGTTTCAAATGTTCACACATTAATCACTTCAATTCCAATTTTGCGTCCCACTTTTGCGTTCCACCTTTGCGTCCCACCTTTCAGTCCCCGGGTCCCGGTTTTCCGGTATGCCGTTTCTGCAGACAAAAGTTTTCCAGATTTTATCTTTCCTTCCTTTCATGCAAGGATCTCCTATTTGTTTAAACTCATAGGTCACGATATATTGGGGATCTGCTATTCTGACCTACATTGATAACATTTTTTCTTTTATTTTTTGTCATCATATTCTCGCTTCTCGCCTTGCGTGTTCCAAGCGACTGTGCAGCCTCCTCAGTGTCGTAGAAATAGACTTGGAGCAAGTCTAACCCTGCACTTGAAGGTCCATGAAATTTGATGCATGCTAATATGCCGTCACCCGTCACCAATAATTTCAAACCTGAAATTCTCATCTTTCACACCACATCGGTCACACCAGAGTTTCTCCAGCTCAACTCTCGTACTTGTTCTTGTTATCATGCAATATCTGCCTTTGCAAGACCTAGCCAAGATTATTATTATTGTCTAAAAATGCTTAATTGGATTATTGACATAAAAAGACAAAAATTTGGCATTGATTCGATTGTCTGTCAGACGAATTTGGCTTTGGGGGAACCCCAAACGGAGCACTTTTGAAGCCTGACGTCATTGCATTTGCCTTTGTCATATTCATGGGAGGCAAACGGGCAAATAGTTGCAACGATGGTTTTACTTGGTCATATGAAAGCATGGCATTGTTGCATCACATCAAGTGAGATTCATAACAAAGGCACAACAAAAAACATCTGCTATGATTTCAAAGAGCTTCTCAGTTTTCATAAATGGATCCTAACAAAGGTATGTTACTTCCTCAAAAAGTCCACAAAATTTCCAGCAGAACATTCGGTTGCACAACTCTCAGGAGCTGCTCGCATTTTTCGTAAAAAACTTAGAATTTGAGCCAGTACTATTAGCATCATCAAATTTGAGTTCTATTAGTTTCCTTCAATTTCTTAAGAGGTGCCCTAACAGTCTGCATGTTCACTACCTGTGCCTTTGTGGAGGTTTCAAAGCAATGTTTCGCTTTCTTATTTTTTGGCGATCTGAGTTTCTTATAAAAATATATGTACCACGACTTGGCCTTTTATGCTTCCTTTCCTCAAAGTATGTGTTATGCGAGAGATAGAAATTCAGTTAATTCTATCACAGCAACTGCTTCCCAGTCGCCGCCATTGCCAGTGACTCTTGTGCAACGACACCGAGGAGGCTGCACAGTTTCTCGGTACACGCAAGGCGAGAATATAATGAAAAAATAAAAAGAAAAAAAAAATGTTGTCAATGTAGGTCAGAATAGCAGATCCCCGATATATTGCCAGTTACCGTTGACAATAAAACAGAAAGGATTGCCATTTTCTCACATGATAAAGTGTGGACAAAATCTTTTTGGTCTCATCTCACTGACAGCAGCAGCAACAACAACGTGGTCGCGCAAGGCTAGAAGGCCCCACTTCGTGGGGGCAATGATACTACCTTCGGTACCTCTGCCGAAGAGCAGTTTTTAGATAGAAATGAGCAGTCTATGAGTATCGTAGTTGCCAAGAAGGTTCTGGGTTGGTGTTTGAAAGTAATGCAACTTTCCAGCACACGTTAGCAGCATTCCTGTACCAACAACGATTTGTCAAGTCTTCCTCATTTGTCCAAGTGTCAAAAGGGGAGTACCTCGAGAGCAAGTTAGCTGTCCGGGAAATACCACGTTTTGCAATATCACACAACTGAGTTCAGAGTTCAGTTTGTGTACCTTGTACGAAAATCAAGCAATATTATTCTAACTGAAAGGTTTGGTTTTAGTTTCACTAGATTTAAAAATTTTAGAATACAGTCCCCAAGGTTCTGTGTCAGATCAGCTCAGACACTTTCAGTTCTTGCTCTTTCAGTCGCTTCTGGTAAATTTCCCGTTATTGGAAGATATTTGCTTTGTTTTGTTTTGTCATCTTATTTTATTTCAAAAAAAAAATATTCATAGCTTCTAAATACATTAAATAAAAGAAGCTAATCAATTTCGAAAATATTTACAATGGAAAACAATAACTAACTTAAAAATAACTAATTTAATAATGATTAAGATGCCACACTATTTTAATAATTCTAATTCATGGATTTCTTTTTATTGATTTTGATTGATGTTGTGTTTTTCAAATTGACATGCATTGCAGTTGCATTCAACTCCATCCCATTGTTTTATCAATCTCTTAAAAACGTTTATATTCTGAGCAGACTTCATTTCGTTTGGGAGTCCATTCCATATCTTAGGCCCCAAGGCTCTTAGACTATTAGTACCAAAAGTTGTTTGCTTAGGTCTGTGATGTTGCAAATCATGTGGATTTCTCTGAGAGCGACTCAGATTAGAGATGATTTAAAAGAAAATATGTTTTGCATAAAAACAGGATTTAGCTGCTTCATAGTTTTGTAGATTTCGATACATAGAGCTCGTAATAGAGAAACATGCGTATAATTTTTGCCTGACTTTGTCAGTAACTCTTCATAAGAAGAACTATTATCATTGAACAGAAGTCTTAGTGCTCTCTCTTGTATGCGCTCGACTTTTTGCAGTGACTTTGCAGATGAAAAATGCCACTCTAAAGGACAGTAATTAAAGTTAGAATAAACAAAACTTTGAACAAGTGTTTTCCTTTCTTCAAAACCAATAAATTGTTTAAGCCTTTTCAGCACATTCAGTTGTGTAGCAGCTTTCTTACACAATTCTGAAATATGGGCATCAAAATTAAGCTTGTTGTCGAGTTTAACCCCCAAAAGCTTTACAGTTTTTTCTGATTTAATGTTCTTATGACTAAGGCTAATGTCAATACCACTTGTATCTGAACGGTCTTTCTTGATCAAAATAGCCTGAAATTTCCCCGGATTTGCAATCATCTCATTTTCTTTCAACCATTTTAGAGCAATATTGGCTTTCCCCTCTAAAACCTTGAGTAAGTTTGACATGCTTCTAGAGCAGGAAATCAAGGAATTGTCATCTGCGTAATTATAAACTTCAGCTTCTTCAATGAAAAGTAGGAGATCGTTCAAGTAAAAATTGAAAAGGATCGGTCCAAGTACCGATCCCTGTGGAACACCGGAAAGTATACGCTGAAACGAGCCATAAACATTATTAATCCTAACACATTGATCCCGCCGCTTTAAATATGAATATATAAAAACTAAGGAATTGTAATCAAATCCGTAAGTGGATAACTTGGCTATAAGTAAGTCATGTGGTATGCAGTCAAAGGCCTTTGATAAGTCCATGAGGACGGCACCTACGATTTGATCATTATCTAATTTCAATTTCCAATCTTCAATTAGTCTTATCAATACATGGTGAGTACCATAACGTTCACTATAAGCGGCAATGAAGATAGAAAGAGTTTTTCAAGGTATGGCATTAATTGTTTTTTGATTATTTTCTCAAACACTTTTGAAAAAACATTTAAAACACTTATCGGGCGGAAATTTTTTTCAACAGTTTTATTTTCTTCTCCTTTATCAAGGGGGCTCACCGCTGCACGTTTTCCACTATCTGGGAATTTACAATTCCGGATGCTGCTATTGATGGCATCTGTTAAAGGGACAGTCAGTTCGTCTGCTGATATAGAAACTAGCTTAGGAGGTATCATATCCTCGCCCATCGATTTCCGACAATCGAGGGATTTAACTATTTCCCTTACTTCTTTACTCGTTACCTCGTTAAACGAAAAATGTTCTGAAACGAATCCCCTGTGCTCAATGATTGCCAAGATACTTGGGTGATTTTTATATATTTCTAAAATGAGTTTAACAATATCAGGATCATCTTCTAAATCAGTTGTATCTGCAACATTAAGTGGTTTTCTACCACTTGAATTTTGTACGATGTTAATGTAATGATCATTGAAAAGCTGACACAAAGTTGGCTCGTCTGTGATGATTTGCTGATCTTTTATAAGTGTTATATTGTTGTCTGATAAGCCTCCCCTTTTAGATAGATAGGGCTTAACGAGATCCCAAAATTCTTTATTAGACATGATTCCTTTACTTGTAGCCTTTTTGAAATGATCTTTAATCGCTTTCCTTCTTAACTTGACGCATTTGTTGCGTTGTTGTTTAAATTTCGCCCTATTCTCATTGCATGGATTCTTATTAAATCTGTTTTTCATTCGTGACCTAACATAAATTGCTTTCTTTAATTCTTTATTCATAAAAGGGGCATCATTCCCTCTCAAAATCTTTGTTTTCATCGGCGCATGCTTGTTTATGGTAGATGTAAAGTTTGCAGTAAGATTGTCATACAGACGATCTGGATCATCAACGTCAAAACCAAAGTCTAGGCCTTTCACTTCCTCTCGGAAAATCTCAGCATCAAAGTTCTTATAACTGCGATACTTGATCATCTTAGGTCTGAGCCGAGGAACTTGAGCTCTCATGGTGGTTGCTACCAGTCCATGACAATCACTTAGCCCTGCTTCGAAAACTGAGGTTGCTTGAAAAAGTCTTGGTTTGTTGGTTAGAATAACATCAATCGAAGAGTTACTTTGTTTGGTAAAACAAGTTTTACAAGTTACAAGGTTGGAGAGCCCAAAAACATCACAAAAAGTAGTAAATTCATTGTAGCCCGGATTCTGATCATTTTGTGTATCGATGTTTATATCGCCCATGATGATAATGCTATCATATTTGTCAAGGGCAGTATTCAAAGATGTCGAAATTTTGTCACAGAAAAACCTAACATTTAAGTCGTTATACCCATGCTCCGCCTCGCTTTGAATAGGAAAATTAAGAAGAATAATTTATGCATCAAGTTCGGAACATGGGAAGAGCGAAGTTTAGCTTGAAGTCGCTCCAGCGTCGCATAATGCGACAGGATCAAGTTAAACTTCGATCTTCTTATGCGCTAAATTCAACTATCAGGTTCAGCGAATGAGACGAGCGACGTTTAACTTGGGCCTTACTAGCTTATTCAATCCAAGGATTCTGTGGCTCACCAACTACTCCTAACTTTGACCATTTATAGCTCAAGATCAAAACGCCATAGAATTATGGAGAAAAAGGAACTAGAAATTCAATATTTTCTCCTTTGAACGGCAATCCCGCTGACGCTTGAAAAAGGAATGAAGATTTCTCATATTAAAGTTAGTTTAGATAATCAAGATGGCAGTTTTCTGCCACTCAAAAAACATGTCCCTATAACATACTGCTTTCTTTCTTCTTTATCCTTATATTCAAATTACCTTTTTAATGTACACGTTGCTGTCTAATCAGGTTCTTTTTTCCAAAATTTCGACCGAAGTACGAAATAGGGTATTACCAGGCCTACTGTATAAAACGTGGTAAGAAGGAGCGAGCACAAGCATCTTAGTATGATTCTTGATTCAAAGCTGGACTTTCAAAGTCACATTAAGGGGGCAATACAAAAAGCGAGGCGCGGTATTGGGATGATAAGGTACCTTTCCAAATATGCTTCGAGAGATATTTTTGATCAAATATATAAGCTTTATGTTAGACCGCATCTAGACTATGGGGATATTATTTATCGCAAATATGATCCGGAATGCGTCTAAACTTTACACAGCGACTAGAACA
The DNA here is from genome assembly GCA_964019985.1 of Aurelia sp. 4 Dawson et al 2005. NCBI lineage: Eukaryota > Metazoa > Cnidaria > Scyphozoa > Semaeostomeae > Ulmaridae > Aurelia > Aurelia sp. 4 Dawson et al 2005. The sequence goes on from OZ026509.1 coordinate 7,899,314, forward strand.
GACTCAGTATTGTGCTGCCCTTGCAGTGGCTGGTGCATGGTGAGGAACAAGCAGGGAACGTCTTTACAGGGTACTTGGCTGGGAGCAAGGGGAGGACTTGTATCACAGAAGATGGTATAGACGACTTTGCCATTTCTATAATTGATAAATCGTGTTCCCCTAATTATTTTTTGCGGAGATTCCCCCCTGGATTAAACATAGCGGAACTGGACACACCAACTTTATGCCACTTAATTCTACATGGAAATCCAGATCTGACACAAATTGCAAATAAGATGATTATGGAAGCAACAATTAGTTACATCAAGGCAACGAAGAGATTCCAATGAAGTAAATCCCAAAAAAACAAGCAGCAACCCCCCCCCCATATTTCTTTTTTGTAGTAGAAGTAGTAGTTGTTGTTGTTGTTGTTGTTAGCTCTGTCTCCCATTTAATGTTAGGTGATTAAAACTTAAAAAAAAATAGAATGAAAAATTTTTATCATACAATGCGGGTGCGGGTAATCGGTGGATGGGATTCCTGCTGTGTGGCTGGATGGCTGCTGCCCTTTGTTTTCTCGCTTGCTATCCCGATTGGGGTGGTGCGGGTGGCAGGGGGTAGTAGCTGTTTTTTCTGCACACGGGGGTCCCATGCTCATTGACTTGCACTCCATTTTTACGCATCGAAGCCTTGCAGGGGTTGAGATTTCTCCCTGCTGTCGTTGCCCGATATTTTTTCTTTAATCATTTAAAAACTAACAGATTATAAAAACGATGACATTAATCAACTACGTGCCATCCATAGTGAGGAAGGACTTATTGTCAGCGAGTCACCAACTATGTATGGCACTTAGAATTTAATTGCCCCACGAAGTGGGCTTTCTAGCCTTGCATGACAGCGTTGTTGTTGCTGCTGGTGCCGTAAGATCAGACCAAAAAATTTTGATCCACACTTTATCACGTGATCAATTGGCAAGCCTTTCTGTGCCTTATTGTCAACAGTAATTGGCAAATATTTCGTGACGTATGAGTTTACACAAATAGGAATTTCTTGCATGAAAAGTAAGGAAAATGAAATCTGGGAAACTTTTGTCTGCATAAATGGAATTAGTCAAAACAAAACCCGTTTCTAAACACAACTGTCTAGGGTAAATTAGGCCTGACTTTCACCGTCGCTTGTTTTACTTGCCCTCTCGTTCTCGGCCTTATCTGGTTTACTGTCTTTTAAGCACTGAAAATGGCCAATGCATCTACACAATAGGCCCAGCTATAAACTATTTTTTCAAGTCAAAGAAAGACTGTAAAATAGTTGTTATACTGTTTGTATAGGGTAAGGTGGGGAGTAATTTAGGTCTAAATTGGGCATTTTTCGAAATGAATGTGTATCCTAGCTAATACGTTGGAAATATTTAAGATCTTTTTTTCGTTTTACCAACATTGAATCTTTTTTCGTTCTTGGAAACTTGTTCTCGTTCTTTAATTTGAAATCTCAAAATCATTTAAGAAGTCTACTTGAGGAAAACGGTATCTATTTCGTCATGAGTATTGTAAATTCACAAAAATAAAAATTTAGCATGCTTTCATGGATAAATGTGATTGGATTTTCAGAGTTTCGCAGTCAAAAACGCGAAAACGTGCCCAGAAAAAAATTGAAAATAAATCGTACCACCATCAGCGCATACTTAGGCCCATTCTTGAAGATGGAAATGTTTGTTCTGAAACCACTAAAAAATGAACAAAGCGTGTGCCTTATTCTGTTTTCGGTGTATCATCCATATTTTAGAAAGCTATTTTTAGCCTTTGGAAAGTATTGCTGTTCAGTTTTTGGTCCCAAATGCATCTACCTGCAGCATTTCTTCAATTTTTTCTCTCCATTCAGCTGAGTTCCGTAGCTGATATAACAGCCATAATGATAATAAGGCAGTTTATCCTGTCAACCCGTCAACCCGTCAACCCAAGCAATTTCTCTATTTCTTCAATCTTTATTTTTCTTCATTCAGCTGATTTCCTTAGCTAATATAAATGTCCATAATGATAATAAGGCAGTCTATCCTGTCAACCCGTCAACCCGTCAACCCAAGGAATTTCTCAATTTCTTCAATTTTTACTTTTTGTCCATTTAGCTGATTTCCTTACCTAATATAACAGTTCATGATGATAATAAGGCAGTTTATCATGTCAACCGGTCAACCCGTCAACCCAAGGAATTTCTCAATTTCGTCTATTTTTATTTTTTGTCCATTTAGCTGATTTCCTTACCTAATAAAGCAGTCCATGATTATAATAAGGCAGTTTATCCTGTCAACCCGTCAACCCGTCAACCCAAGGAATTTCTCAATTTCTTCAATTTTTATTTTTTGTCAATTCAGCTGATTTCCTTAGCTAATATAACAGTCCATAAGGACATTAAGGCAGTGTATCTTATCAACACGGCAACCCGTCAACCCAAGAAATTTCTCAATATCTTCAACTTTTATTTTTCTCCATGGGAACAATCACAAAGAGACTGAAAGATTATCATCCTGTCGAATTTTTATTTGTTGTCTTTCATCTTCTATTCTTTATTCCATACTATTAATTCTTTATACCCTATCTTTGGCATTTGTTCTTTATCATTTCTTCTCTAGCATTCCTTCTTTGGCAGTTATCATCCAATCTTTAGTATTATTCATTAATTCCTCATTTATTCATTGGTGTCTATTCATTTTGCTTTATTCTTTAGTATCCAATGTTCATTATTTGCACTATACCATTTACCAACTATTCTTTCTTTCTTTTTATTTTGGAATGAAATTTCATTACTTGTGTTTTATTTTGGTGTAAATTTCATTGTGTGATACATCGAGGTACTACAATAGCACTTTTATGCAGGGACATAAACACCTTTGCCTACACTATTTGAATGCTACTAGTATTTAATTGAATGGTAAATTTAAGAGATTTTATACATACAATAGCACTTTTATGCACGGATATTAACATCTTTGCCTACACTTTTTGCATGTTACTAATGTATACTTTGACTTTGTCGTATTTGCTTGAATGGTTAAATTAAAAGAATTTATACCTACAATAACACTTTTATGCACGGATATTGACATCGTTGTTCACACTATTTGCTTGTTACTAAACTTGCTTTGATTTTGTTGTATTATCTTTAATAGTTAAATTAAGAGAATTTATATCCATAATAACACTCGTATGGATAAATATTAACATCGTTGCCTACACTGTTTGCTTGTTACTAATGTTTACTTTAACTATGTTGTATTAGCTTGAATGGTTAAATTGAGAGAGTTTATACCAACAATAGCACTTGTATGCATAGATATTAACATCTTTATCTACACTTATTGGCTTGTTACTAATTTTTCCTTTAACTTATTTGTATTTGCTCGAATTGTTAAATTAAGAGATTTTATACCTACAGTAGCACTTTTAGGCACGGATATTAACATCTTTGCCTGCACTATTTGCATGTTACTAATGTTTACTTTAACTTATTTGTATCTGCTTGAATTGTTAAATTAAAAGATTTTATACGTACAATAGCACTTTTATGCACGGATATTAACATCATTGCCTACACTATTTGCTTGTTACCAATATTTACTTTAACTTATTTGTATTAGTTTTAATGTTTAAATTAAAGGATTTTATTTCTATAATAGCACTTTTATGCACGGATATTAACATTGTTGTTCACACTATGTGCTTCTTACTAAGTTTACTATAACTTTGTTTTATTTGCCTGAATGATTAAAATAAGAGATTTTATAACAAAAATAGCGCTTGTATGCATGGATATTACCATCGTTGCCTGCACTATTTGCTTATTACTAATGTTTACTTTAACTTTAAGGTATTATCTTGAATGGTTGAATTAAGTGATTTTATACCCATAATAGCACTCAAAGGGACAGATATTATAATCTTGGCCTACACTATTTGCATGTTATTTATGTTTACTTTAACTTATTTGTATTTGCTTGAATGGTTAAAGTGAAAGATTTTATACCTACAATAGCACTTTTATGCACGGACATTAACATCCTTGCCTACACCTTTTGCATGTTAATTATGTTTACTTTAACTTTGTCGTATTCGCTTGAATGGTTAATCTAAAGGAATGTAATACCTAAAAAAGCACTTGTATGCATGGATATTAACATCTTTGCCTACACTATTTGCATGTTATCAATGTTTACTTGAATTTACTTGTATTTGCTTGATTGGTTAAAGTAAGAGATTTTATACCTTCAAAAGCACTTGTATGCATAGATATTAACATCTTTGCCTACACTATTTGCATGTTATTAATGTTTACTTTAACTTATTTGTATTTGCTTGAATGGTAGAATTAAGAGATTTTAAACCTACAAGAGCACTTACATGCACGGATATTAACATCGTTGCCTGCACTATTTGCTTGTTACTTATGTTTACTTTAAGTATAAAGTATTAGCTTCAATGGTTGAATTAAGTGACTTTATATCCATAATAGCACTCATAGGGCCAGATATTAACATCTTTCCCTACACTACTTGCTTGTTACTAATGTTTACTTTAACTAATGTTGTATTAGCTTCAATGGTTAAATTAAATGATTTTATGCCAACAAAAGCACTTGTATCCTTGGATATTAATATCTTTCTTTGCACTATTTGAATGCTACTAATATGTACTTTAACTTTGTTGTATTAGCTTCAATGGTTGAATTAAGAGATTTTATACCCATAATAGCATTTTAATGCAAGGACGTTAACATCTTTGCCTACACTATTTGATTGCTACTAATGTTTACTTTAACTATGTTGTATTAGCTTGAATATTTAAATTAAGAGATTTTATACGCATAGTAGCACCTTCTTGCACGGATATTAGCATCTTTGTTTACACTATTTGCATGTTACTAATGTTTTACGTCAACTATGTTGTATTTGCTTGAATGGTTTAATAAGGAGATTTTAAACCCATAACAGCACCTGTATGCATGGATGTTGACATCTTTGCTGACACTATTTGCATGTTACTAATGTTTAATTTAACTATGTTGTATTAGCTTGATTTGCTAATTTTAGAGATTTTATACCAACACTAACATTTTTATGCACGGACATTAACATCTTTGCCTACAGTATTTGAATGCTATTAATGTTTACTTTAACTTTGTCGTATTTGCTTGAACGGTTAAATTAAACGATTTTATACCTGCAATAGCACTTTCATGCACGGATGTTAACATCGTTGTTCACACTATTTGCTTGTTACTAAGTGTACTATAACTTTGTTGTACCAGCTTGAATGGTTAAATCAAAAGGTTTTATACCATTGAGAGCACTTGTATGCATGGTTATTAACATCTTTGCCTACACTATTTTCATGTTATTAATGTTTACTTTAACTTATTTGTATTTGCTTAAATGGTTAAAGTAAAAGATTTTATACCTACAATAGCACTTGTATGCACCTAAATCACCATCATTGCATGCAGTATTTGCTTATTACTAATGTTTACTTTAATTTTGAGGTATTATCTTGAATGGTTTAATTAAGTGATTTTATACCCATAATAGCACTCATAGCGACAGACATCTTTGCCAACACTACTTGCTTGCTACTAATGTTTTCTTTAACTCTGTTGTATTTGCTTGATTGATCAAATTAAGAGATTTTATACCAACAGTAGCACTTGTAAATACGGGTGTCAACATCTTTGCCCATACTTTGAACATGTTACTAATGTTTACTTTAACTTTGTCGTATTTGCTTGGATGGTTAAAATAAATGAATGTTATACCTACAATAGCACTTTTATGCACGGATATTAGCATCTTTGCCTACACTATTTGCTTTTTACTAATGTTTACTTTAACTATGTTGTATTAGCTTGATTGGTTAAATTAAGAGGTTATATACCAACAGTAGTTCTTTATGCACTGACATTAACATCTTTGCCTGCACTATTTGCAAGTTACAAATGTTTAATTTGACCTACTTCTATTTGCAAGAATGGTTAAATTAAAAGATTTTAAACCTACAAAAGCACTTTTATGCAAGGATATTAACATCGTTGCCTATACTATTAGCTTGTTACTAATGTTTACTTTAACTATGTGGTATTAGCTTGAATGGTTAAATTGAGAGATTTTATACCAACAATAGCAGTTCTATGTACGCATTTTAATAGTTTTGCCTACTCTTTTTGAATGCCACTAATGTTTACTTAAAGTTTTTGTATTAGGTTCAATGGTTTAATTAAATGATTTTATACCTACAATAGCACATTTATACACGGATATCAACATCTTTGACTACACTTTTTGCATGTTACTAACGTTTACTTCAACTATGTTGTATTTGCTTGAATGGTTTAATAAAGAGATGTTAAACCAATAGCAGCACTTGTATGCATGGATGTTGACATCTTTGCCGGCACTATTTGCATCTTACTAATGTTTATTTTAACTATGTTGTATTAGCTTTTTTTGTTAAATAAAGAGCTTTTATACAACACTAGCACTTTTATGCACGGACATTAACATCTTTTCCTACACTATTTGAATGCTACTAATGTTTACTTTAACTTTGTCGTATTTGCTTGAATGGATAAATTAAGAGAATTTATACCCATAATAGCACTTGAATGCATGGATGTAAATCTCCTGGCCCACACTATTTAAATGCTACTAATATGTATTTTAACTTTTTTTTATTAGCTTCAATGGTTAAATTAAGAGATATTATCCATATAATAGCAGTTGTATGCTTGGATGTTAACATCTTTGCCTACACTATTTGCTTATTACTAATGTTTACTTTAACTAAGTTGTATTAGCTTGATTGGTGAATTAAGAAATTTTATACCAACAGTAGCACTTTTATGCATGGACATTAACATCTTTGCCTACACTATTTCCTTGTTATTAAGGTTTACTTTAACTTATTTGTATTTTCTTGAATAGTAAAATTAAGAAATTTTACACCTACGATAGCTCTTTGATGCACGAATATTAACATCCTTGCCTGCATTATTTGCTTGTCATTAATGTTTACTTACACTATGTTGTATTAGCATGATTGCTTAAATTAATTGATTATATACCCATAATAGCATTTGTATTCATTGATATTAACATCTTTGCCAACACTATTTGCATTTTATTAATTTTACTTTAACTGATTTGTATTTTCTTGAATAGTTAAACTAAGAAATTTTATACCTACAATAGCACATTGATGCACGAATATTAACATCGTTACCTGCACTTTTTGCTTGTTACTAATGTTTACTTTAACTATGTTGTATTAGCTTGAATGGTTGAATTAACTGATTCTATACCCATAATAGCACTTATATGCATGGTTATTTACATCTTTGCCTACTGTATTTGCATGTTAATAGTGTTTACTTTAACTATGTTGTAATACCTTCAATAGATAAATTGATGGATTTCATACCCATAATAGCACTTATATGTATGGATATTGACATCTTTGCCAACATCGTTAGCATGTTATTAATGTTTACTTTAACTTATTTGTATTTTCTTGAATAGTTCAATTAAGAAATTTTACACCTATAGTAGCACATTTATGCGCCAATACTAACATCATTTTTTGCACTAATTGCTTGTTACCAATGTTTACTTTAGCTATGTTGTATTAGCTTGAATGGTTAAATTAATGGATTTTATACCTTTAATAGCACTTGCATGTATGAGTATTAACATCTCTGCCTACACTATTTGCTTGTTACGAACGTTTACTTTAACTATGTTTTATTAGCTAGAATAGTTAAATTAATTGATTTGATACCCATAATAGCAGTTGTATGCATGGATATTGACATCTTTGCCAACACTTCTAGCATGTTACTAGTGTCTCCTTTGATTTTTTTGTATTTGCTTGAATAGTTAAATTAATAGATTTTTTACCTACAATAAAAACTTTATGTACCGATATTAACATCGCTGCCTGCACTATTTGCTTCTTATTAATGTTTACTTTAGCTATTATGTATTTTCTTGAATAGTTAAATTTAGAATTTTTACACCTGCAGTAGCACTTTTATGCATGGAAATTCACATCGTTGCATGCAGTTTTTTCTTGTTACTAATGCTTACTTTAACCATGTTGTATTAGCTTGAATGGTTAAATTATTTGATTTTATACCCATAATAGCATTTGTATGCATTGATATTAACATTTTTGCCAACATTATTTGCATTTTATTAATGTTTATTTTAACTGATTTGTATTTTCTTGTATAGTTATACGAAGAAATTTTATACCGACAATAGCACATTGATGCACGAATATTAACATCGTTGCCTACACTTTTTGCTTGTTACTAATGTTTACTTTTACTATGTTGTATTAGCTTGAATGGTTGAATTAACTGATTTTATACCCTTAATAGCACTTATATGCATGGTTATTTACATCTTTGCCTAGAGTATTTGCATGTTAATAGTGTTTACTTTATCGTTAATCTTTAAATCGTTGCCTGCACTATTTGCTTGTTACTAATGTTTATTTTGACTTAATTGTATTTGCTTTAATAAACAAATTAAGAGATTTTATACCTACAATAAAAACTTTCTGCACGGATATTAACATCGCTGCCAGCACTATTTGCTTGTTATTAATGTTTACTTTAGCTCTATTGCATTTTCTTGAATAGTTAAATTAAGAATTTCTACACCTACAATAGCAATTTTATGCACGAATATTAACATCGTTGCATGCATTATTTGTTTGTTACTAATGTTTACTTTAACTTTGCTGTATTTGCTTGAATGGTTAGATGAATTGGTTTTCTATCCATAATAGCACTTGTATGCATGGATATAAACATCTTTGCCAACGCTATTTGCATGTTATCAATGTTTACATTAACTTATTTGTATTTTCTTGAATAGTTAAAATAAGAGATTTTATACCTATAATAGCAATTTACTGCACGGATATTGAGGTCGTTGCCGGCACTAATTGCTTGTTACTAATGTTTACTTTAATTATCTTGTAATAGCTTGAATGGTTAAATTAATGGATTTTATACCCATAATAGCACTTGCATGCTTGAGTATTAACATCTTTGCCTTCACTATTTGCTTGTTACTAATGTTTCCTTCAACTATGGTGTATTAGCTTGATTAGTTGAATTAATGGATTTTATACCAATAATAGCACTTGTATGCATGGATATTAACATCTTACCTACACAATTTGCATTTTATTAATGTTTACTTTAACTGATTTGTATTTTCTTGTATAGTTAAACGAAGAAATTTTATACCGACAATAGCACATTGATGCACGAATATTAACATCGTTGCCTACACTTTTTGCTTGTTACTAATGTTTACTTTTACTACGTTGTATTAGCTTGAATGGTTGAATTAACTGATTTTATACCCTTAATAGCACTTATATGCATGGTTATTTACATCTTTGCCTACAGTATTTGCATGTTAATAATGTTTACTTTAACTATGTTGTAATACTTTCAATAGATAAATTGATGGATTTCATACCCATAATAGCACTTATATGTATGGACATTGACATCTTTGCCAACACCGTTAGCATGTTATTAATGTTTACTTTAACTTATTTGTATTTTCTTGAATAGTTCAATTAAGAAATTTTACACCTATAGTAGCACATTTATGCGTGAATATTAACATCATTATTTGCACTATTTGCTTGTTACCAATTTTTACTTTAGCTATGTTGTATTAGCTTGAATGGTTAAATTAATGATTTTATGCCCTTAATAGCAATTGCATGTATGAGTATTAACATCTCTGCCTACACTATTTGCATGTTACTAGTGTCTTCTTTGACTTTCTTATATTTCCTTGAATAGTTAGATTAAGAGATTTTTTACCTACAATAAAAACTTTCTGAACGGATATTAACATCGCTGCCTGCACTATTTGCTTGTTATTAATGTTTACTTTAACTATGTTGTATTAGCTTGAATGGTTTAATTAATTGATTTTATACCCATAATAATTTTCTTTATGCATTGATATTAACATCTATGCCAACACTATTTGCATTTTGTTAATGTTTACTTTAACTGATTTGTATTTTCTTGAATAGTTAAATTAAGAAATTTTATACCTACAATAGCACATTGATGCACGAATATTAACATCGTTCCCTGCACTATTTGCTTGTTACTAATGTCTGCTTTGACTTATTTGTATTTTCTTGAATAGTTATATTAAGAAATTTTATACCTACAAAGGCTCTTTAATGCAAGGATATTAACATCTTAACCTACACTATTTGCTTGTTACTAATGTTTACTTTAACTATGTTGCATTAGCTTGAATAGTTAAATTAATGGATTTTATTCCCATAATAGCACTTGTATGCATTGATATTAACATCGTTGCCTACACTTTTTGCTTGTTACTAATGTTTACTTTTACTATGTTGTATTAGCTTGAATGGTTGAATTGACTGATTTTATACCCTTAATAGCACTTATATGCATGGTTATTTACATCTTACCTACACAATTTGCATTTTATTAATGTTTACTTTAACTGATTTGTATTTTCTTGTATAGTTAAACGAAGAAATTTTATACCGACAATAGCACATTGATGCACGAATATTAACATCGTTGCCTACACTTTTTGCTTGTTACTAATGTTTACTTTTACTATGTTGTATTAGCTTGAATGGTTGAATTAACTGATTTTATACCCTTAATAGCACTTATATGCATGGTTATTTACATCTTTGCCTACAGTATTTGCATGTTAATAATGTTTACTTTAACTATGTTGTAATACTTTCAATAGATAAATTGATGGATTTCATACCCATAATAGCACTTATATGTATGGACATTGACATCTTTGCCAACACCGTTAGCATGTTACTAATGTTTACTTTAACTTATTTGTATTTTCTTGAATAGTTCAATTAAGAAATTTTACACCTATAGTAGCACATTTATGCGTGAATATTAACATCATTATTTGCACTATTTGCTTGTTACCAATTTTTACTTTAGCTATGTTGTATTAGCTTGAATGGTTAAATTAATGATTTTATGCCCTTAATAGCAATTGCATGTATGAGTATTAACATCTCTGCCTACACTATTTGCATGTTACTAGTGTCTTCTTTGACTTTCTTATATTTCCTTGAATAGTTAGATTAAGAGATTTTTTACCTACAATAAAAACTTTCTGAACGGATATTAACATCGCTGCCTGCACTATTTGCTTGTTATTAATGTTTACTTTAACTATGTTGTATTAGCTTGAATGGTTTAATTAATTGATTTTATACCCATAATAATTTTCTTTATGCATTGATATTAACATCTATGCCAACACTATTTGCATTTTGTTAATGTTTACTTTAACTGATTTGTATTTTCTTGAATAGTTAAATTAAGAAATTTTATACCTACAATAGCACATTGATGCACGAATATTAACATCGTTCCCTGCACTATTTGCTTGTTACTAATGTCTGCTTTGACTTATTTGTATTTTCTTGAATAGTTATATTAAGAAATTTTATACCTACAAAGGCTCTTTAATGCAAGGATATTAACATCTTAACCTACACTATTTGCTTGTTACTAATGTTTACTTTAACTATGTTGCATTAGCTTGAATAGTTAAATTAATGGATTTTATTCCCATAATAGCACTTGTATGCATTGATATTAACATCGTTGCCTACACTTTTTGCTTGTTACTAATGTTTACTTTTACTATGTTGTATTAGCTTGAATGGTTGAATTAACTGATTTTATACCCTTAATAGCACTTATATGCATGGTTATTTACATCTTCGCCTACAGTATTTGCATGTTAATAATGTTTACTTTAACTATGTTGTAATACTTTCAATAGATAAATTGATGGATTTCATACCCATAATAGCACTTATATGTATGGATATTGACATCTTTGCCAACACCTTTAGCATGTTATTAATGTTTACTTTAACTTATTTGTATTTTCTTGAATAGTTCAATTAAGAAATTTTACACCTATAGTAGCACATTTATGCATGAATATTAACATCATTATTTGCACTATTTGCTTGTTACCAATTTTTACTTTAGCTATGTTGTATTAGCTTGAATGGTTAAATTAATGATTTTATGCCCTTAATAGCAATTGCATGTATGAGTATTAACATCTCTGCCTACACTATTTGCATGTTACTAGTGTCTTCTTTGACTTTCTTATATTTCCTTGAATAGTTAGATTAAGAGATTTTTTACCTACAATAAAAACTTTCTGAACGGATATTAACATCGCTGCCTGCACTATTTGCTTGTTATTAATGTTTACTTTAACTATGTTGTATTAGCTTGAATGGTTTATATAAATGATTTTATACCCATAATAATTTTTTTTATGCATTGATATTAACATCTATGCCAACACTATTTGCATTTTGTTAATGTTTACTTTAACTGATTTGTATTTTCTTGAATAGTTAAATTAAGAAATTTTATACCTACAATAGCACATTGATGCACGAATATTAACATCGTTCCCTGCACTATTTGCTTGTTACTAATGTCTGCTTTGACTTATTTGTATTTTCTTGAATAGTTATATTAAGAAATTTTATACCTACAAAGGCTCTTTAATGCAAGGATATTAACATCTTAACCTACACTATTTGCTTGTTACTAATGTTTACTTTAACTATGTTGCATTAGCTTGAATAGTTAAATTAATGGATTTTATACCCATAATAGCACTTGTATGCATAAATATTAACATCTTCGTCAAATCTATTTGCATGTTTATGATGTTTACATTAACTTATTTGTATTTTCTTGAATGGTTAAATTAAGAGATTTTATACCTATAATAGCACTTGCATGCTTGAGTATTAACATCCTTGCCTTCACGTTTTGCTTGTTACTAATGTTTACTTTAACTTATTTTTATTTTCTTGAATGGTTAAATTAAGAGATTTATCCCTACAATATCAATTTAATGCACGGATATTAACGTCCTTGCCTGCATTATTTGCTTGTCATTAATGTTTACTTTAACTATGCTGTATTAGCTTGAATGGTTTAATTAATGGATTGTTTACCCATAATAGCACTTTTATGTATGGATATTTACATCTTTGCCTACACTATTTGCTTGTTATTAATGTTCACTTTAGCTATGTTGTATTAGCTTGAATTGTTTAATTAATGGATTTTATACCCATGATAGCACTTGCATGCATGAGTATTAACATCTCTGCCATCACTATTTGCATTTTATTAATTTTAATTTAATTGATTTGTATTTTCTTGAATAGTTAAACTAAGAAATTTTATACCTGCAATAGCACATTGATGCACGAATATTAACATCGTTGCCTGCGCTTTTACCTACAATAAAAACTTTCTGCACGGATATTACCATCGCTGCTTGCACTATTTGCTTGTTACTAATGTTTACTTTTACTATGTTGTATTATCTTCAATAGTTAAGTTAATTGATTTTATAACTATTATAGCACTTGTATGCATGGATATTAACATCTTTGCCTACACTATTTGCATGTTATTAATGTTTACTTTAACTTATTCGAATTCTCTTGAATAGTTAAATTAAGAATTTTACAACTACAATAAAACCATTATGCACGGATATTAACATCGCTGCCTGCATTATTTGCTTGTTATTAATGTTTACTTTAGCTATGTTGTATTAGCTTCAATGGTTAAATTAGTTGATTTTATACCCATAATGAAACTTGTATGCATAGATATTAACATCTTTGCCAACACTATTAGCATTTTACTAATGTCTGTTTGACTTATTTGTATTTTCTTGAATAGTTAAATTTTAGAGATTTTATACCTACAATAAAACCTTTATGCACGGATATCAAAATTGCTGCCTGCACTATTTGCTTGTTGTTATTGTTTACTTTGACTTATTTGTATTTTCTTGAATAGTTAAATAAAGAATTTTTCCACCTACAATAGCACTTTTATGCACGAATATTAACATCGTTGCCTGCACTATTTGCTTGTTACTAATCTTTTACTTTAACTATGTTGTATTAGCTTGAATAGTAAATTTAATTGGTTTTATAACCATAATAGCACTTGTATCCATGGATATTAACATCTTTGCCTACACTATGTGCATGTTATTAATGTTTACTTTGACATATTTGTATTTGCTTGAATTGTTAAATTAGGAGATTATATACCTACAATAGCTATTTTAGGCACGAATATCAACATCGTTACCTGCACTATTTAATTGTTACTAATGTTTACTTTGACTTATTTGTATTTATTTGAATAGTTAAATTAATGGATTGTATACCCATAATAGCACTTGTATGTATGGATATTAACATCCTTGCCTACACTATTTGCTTGTTACTAATTTTTTACTTTAACTATGTTGTGTTATTTTTAATAGTTACATTAATTGATTTTATACCCATAATAGCACTTTTATGTATAGATATTAACATCTTTGTCTACAGTATTTGCATGTAATTATTATTTACTTTAACTTATTTGTATTTTCTTGAATAGTTAAGTTGAGAATTTTTACATCTACAATAGCTTTTATATGCACGAATATTAACATCGTTGCCTCCACTATTTGCTTGTTACTAAGTGTACTATAACTTTGTTGTATTAGCTTGAATGGTTAAATCAAAAGGTTTTATACCATTGCTAGCACTTGTATGCATTTTTATTAACATCTTTTCCTACACTATTTTCATGTTATTAATGTTTACTTTAACTTATTTGTATTTGCTTAAATGGTTAAAGTAAAAGATATTATACCTACAATAGCACTTGTATGCACTTAAATTACCATCATTGCATGCAATATCTGCTTGTTACTAATGTTTACTTTAATTTTGAGGTATTATCTTGAATGGTTTAATTAAGTGATTTTATACCCATAATAGCACTCATAGCGACAGACATCTTTGCCAACACTACTTGCTTGCTACTAATGTTTTCTTTAACTCTGTTGTTTTTGCTTGATTGGTCAAATTAAGAGATTTTATACCAACAGTAGCACTTGTAAATACGGGTGTCAACATCTTTGCCCATACTTTGAACATGTTACTAATGTTTACTTTAACTTTGTCGTATTTGCTTGGATGGTTAAAATAAATGAATGTTATACCTACAATAGCACTTTTATGCACGGATATTAGCATCTTTGCCTACACTATTTGCTTTTTACTAATGTTTACTTTAACTATGTTGTATTAGCTTGATTGGTTAAATTAAGAGGTTATATACCAACAGTAGTTCTTTATGCACTGACATTAACATCTTTGCCTGCACTATTTGCAAGTTACAAATGTTTAATTTGACCTACTTCTATTTGCAAGAATGGTTAAATTAAGAGATTTTAAACCTACAAAAGCACTTTTATGCAAGGATATTAACATCGTTGCCTACACTGTTACTAATGTTTACTTTAACTATGTGGTATTAGCTTGAATGGTTAAATTGAGAGATTTTATACCAACAATAGCAGTTCTATGTACGCATTTTAATAGTTTTGCCTACTCTTTTTGAATGCCACTAATGTTTAGTTAAAGTTTTTGTATTAGGTTCAATGGTTTAATTAAATAATTTTATACCTACAATAGCACATTTATACACGGATATCAACATCTTTGACTACACTTTTTGCATGTTACTAACGTTTACTTCAACTATGTTGTATTTGCTTGAATGGTTTAATAAACAGATGTTAAACCAATAGCAGCACTTGTATGCATGGATGTTGACATCTTTGCCGGCACTATTTGCATGTTACTAATGTTTATTTTAACTATGTTGTATTAGCTTTTTTTGTTAAATAAAGAGCTTTTATACAACACTAGCACTTTTATGCACGGACATTAACATCTTTTCCTACACTATTTGAATGCTACTAATGTTTACTTTAACTTTGTCGTATTTGCTTGAATGGATAAATTAAGAGAATTTATACCCATAATAGCACTTGAATGCATGGATGTAAATCTCCTGGCCCACACTATTTAAATGCTACTAATATGTATTTTAACTTTTTTGTATTAGCTTCAATGGTTAAATTAAGAGATATTATCCATATAATAGCAGTTGTATGCTTGGATGTTAACATCTTTGCCTACACTATTTGCTTATTACTAATGTTTACTTTAACTAAGTTGTATTAGCTTGATTGGTAAATTAAGAGATTTTATACAAACAGTAGCACTTTTATGCATGGACATTAACATCTTTGCCTACACTATTTCCTTGTTATTAAGGTTTACTTTAACTTATTTGTATTTTCTTGAATAGTAAAATTAAGAAATTTTTACACCTACGATAGCTCTTTGATGCACGAATATTAACATCCTTGCCTGCATTATTTGCTTGTCATTAATGTTTACTTACACTATGTTGTATTAGCTTGAATGCTTAAATTAATTGATTTTATACCCATAATAGCACTTGTATGCATGAATATTAACATCTTTGCCTACACTTTTTGCATTTTATAAATGTTTACTTTAACTTATTTGTATTTTCTTGAATAGTTATATTATGAAATTTTACACCTACAATAGCTCTTTGATGAATGTTTACTTTGTCTTATTTTTATTTGCTTGAATAGTTAAGTTAAAAGATTTGATACCTACAACAGCACTTTTATGCACGAATATTAACATCGTTGCCTGCTTTATTTGCTTGCTACTAATGTTTACTTTAACTATGTTGTATTAGCCTGAATGGTTGAATTAGCTGATTCTATACCCATAATAGCACTTATACGCATGGATATTAACATCTTTGCCTATAGTATTTGCATGTTATTAATGTTTACATTAACTATGTTTTACTACCTTGAATAGATAATATAATGGATTTTATACCCATAATAGAACTTATATGTATGGATATTGACATCTTTGCCAACACTATTAGCATGTTATTAATGTTTACTTTAACTTTATTGTATTTTCTTGAATAGTTCAATTAAGAAATTTCACTCCTACAGTAGCACTTTTATGCGCGAATATTAACATCGTTGTTTGCACTATTTGCTTGTTACCAATATTTACTTTAGCTATGTTGTATTAGCATGAATGGTTAAATTAATGGATTTTATACCATTATTAGCACTTGCATGCATGAGTATTAATATCTCTGCTTACACTATTTGCTTGTTACTAACGTTTACTTTAACTATGTTGTATTAGCTCGAATAGTTAAATTAATTGATTTTAACCCCATAATAGCACTTCTTTGCATGAATATTGACATCTTTGCCAACACTATTAGCTTTTTACTATTGTCTCCTTTAAATTATTTGTGTTTTCTCGAATAGTTGATTTAAGAGAAATTTTACCTAAATTAAAACCTTTATGTACTGATATTAACATCGCTGCCTGCACTATTTGCTTCTTATTAATGTTTACTTTAGCTATTATGTATTTTCTTGAATAGTTAAATTTAGAATTTTTACACCTGCAGTAGCACTTTTATGCATGGAAATCCACATCGTTGCATGCAGTTTTTTCTTGTTACTAACGCTTACTTTAACTATGTTGTAATAGCTTGAATTGTTAAATTAATTGGTTTTATACCCTTAATAGCACTTGCATGTATGAGTATTAACATCTCAGCCTACACTATTTGCATGTTACTAGTGTCTTCTTTGACTTTCTTGTATTTCCTTAAATAGTTAGATTAAGAGATTTTTTACCTACAATAAAAACTTTCTGAACGGATATTAACATCGCTGCCTGCACTATTTGCTTGTTACTAATGTTTACTTTAACTATGTTGTATTAGCTTGAATGGTTAAATTAATGGATTTTATACCCATAATAGCACTTGCATGCTTGAGTATTAACATCTTTGCCTTCACTATTTGCTTGTTACTAATGTTTACTTTAACTATGTTGTATTAGCTTGAATGGTTAAATTAATTGATTTTATACCCATAATAGCATTTGTATGCATTGATATTAACGTCATTGCCAACACTATTTGCATTTTAATAACGTTTACTTTTACTTATTTGTATTTTCTTGAATAGTTATATTAAGAAATTTTATACCTACAAGGGAACTTTAATGCAAGGATATTAACATCTTAATCTACACTATTTGCTTATTACCAATGTTTACTTTAGCTATGTTGTATTAGCTTGAATGGTTAAATTAATGATTTTATACCCTTAATAGCACTTGCATGTATGAGTATTAACATCTCTGCCTACACTATGTGCATGTTACTAGTGTCTCCTTTGACTTTCTTGTATTTCCTTAAATAGTTAGATTAAGAGATTTTTTACCTACAATAAAAACTTTCTGCATGGATATTAACATCGCTGCCTGCACTATTTGCTTCTTATTAATGTTTACTTTAGCTATGTTGCATTTTCTTGAACAGTTAGATTAAGAATTTTTACACCTACAATAGCAGTTTTATGCACGAATATTAACATCGTTGCATGCACTATTTGTTTGTTACTAATATTTACTTTAACTATGTTGTATTAGCTTGAATGGTTTAATTAATTGATTTTATACCCATAATAAATTTATTAATGCATTGATATTAACATCTATGCCAACACTATTTGCATTTTATTAATGTTTACTTTAACTGATTTGTATTTTCTTGAATAGTTATATTAAGAAATTTTATACCTACAAGGGCACTTTAATGCAAGGATATTAACATCTTAGCCTACACTATTTGCTTATTACCAATGTTTACTTTAGCTATGTTGTATTAGCTTGAATGGTTAAATTAATGATTTTATACCCTTAATAGCACTTGCATGTATGAGTATTAACATCTTTGCCTACACTATGTGCATGTTACTAGTGTCTCCTTTGACTTTCTTTTATTTGCTTGAATAAGAGATTTTATACCTACGATAAAAACTTTCTGCACGGATATTAACATCGCTGCCTGCACTATTTGCTTTTTATTAATGTTTACTTTAGCTATGTTGCATTTTCTTGAACAGTTAGATTAAGAATTTTTACACCTACAATAGCAGTTTTATGCACGAATATTAACATCGTTGCATGCACTATTTTTTTGTTACTAATATTTACTTTAACTATGTTGTATTAGCTTGAATGGTTTAATTAATTGATTTTATACCCATAATAAATTTATTAATGCATTGATATTAACATCTATGCCAACACTATTTGCATTTTATTAATGTTTACTTTAACTGATTTGTATTTTCTTGAATAGTTAAATTAGGAAATTTTATACCTACAATAGCACATTGATGCACGAATATTAACATCGTTTCCTGCACTATTTGCTTGTTACTAATGTCTGCTTTGACTTATTTGTCTTTTCTTGAATAGTTATAGTAAGAAATTTTATACCTACAAAGGCTCTTTAATGCAAGGATATTAACATCTTAACCTACACTATTTGCTTGTTACTAATGCTTACTTTAACTATGTTGCATTAGCTTGAATAGTTAAATTAATGGATTTAATTCCCATAATAGCACTTGTATGCATAGATATTAACATCTTTGCCTACACTTTTTGCATTTTATTAATGTTTACTTTAACTTATTTTCATTTTCTTGAATAGTGAAATTAAGAAATTTTATACCTACGATAGCTCTTTGATGCACGAATATTAACATCCTTGCCTTCATTATTTGCTTGTCATTAATGTTTACTTTAACTATCTTGTATTAGCTTGAATGGTTGAATTAACTGATTCTATACCCATAATAGCACTTATATGCATGGTTTTTTACATCTTTGCCTACAGTATTTGCATGTTAATATTGTTTACTTTAACTATGTTGTAATACTTTCAATAGATAAATTGATGGATTTCATACCCATAATAGCACTTATATATATGGATATTGACATCTTTGCCAACACCGTTAGCATGTTATTAATGTTTACTTTAACTTATTTGTATTTTCTTGAATAGTTCAATTAGGAATTTTACACCTATAGTAGCACATTTATGCGTGAATATTAACATCATTTTTTGTACTATTTGCTTGTTACCAATTTTTACTTTAGCTATGTTGTATTAGCTTGAATGGTTAAATTAATGATTTTATACCCTTAATAGCACTTGCATGTATGAGTATTAACATCTCAGCCTACACTATTTGCATGTTACTAGTGTCTTCTTTGACTTATTTGTCTTTTCTTGAATAGTTATAGTAAGAAATTTTATACCTACAAAGGCTCTTTAATGCAAGGATATTAACATCTTAACCTACACTATTTGCTTGTTACTAATGTTTACTTTAACTATGTTGCATTAGCTTGAATAGTTAAATTAATGGATTTTATTCCCATAATAGCACTTGTATGCATAGATATTAACATCTTTGCCTACACTTTTTGCATTTTATAAATGTTTACTCTAACTTATTTATATTTTCTTGAATAAATATATTATGAAATTTTACACCTACAATAGCTCTTTGATGCACGAATATTAACCTCGTTGCCTGCACTATTTGCTTGTTACTAATGTTTACTTTGACTTATTTGTATTTGCTTGAATAGTTAAGTTAAGAGATTTGATACCTACAACAGCACTTTTATGCACGAATATTAACATCGTTGCCTGCTTTATTTGCTTGCTACTAATGTTTACTTTAACTATGCTGTATTAGCTTGAATGGCTGAATTAGATGATTCTATACCTATAATAGCACTTGCATGCATGGATATTGACATCTTTGCCAACACTATTAGCTTGTTATTAATGTCTCCTTTGACTTATTTGTATTTTCTGGAATAGTTAAATTAAGAGATTTTATACCTAAATTAAAACCTTTATGTACCGATATTAACATCACTGCCTGCACTATTTGCTTCTTATTGATGTTTACATTAGCTATTTTGTATTTTCTTGAATAGTTAAATTTAGAGTTTTTACACCTGCAATAGCATTTTTATGCACGAAAATTAACATGGTCTCATGCAGTTTTTTCTTCTTACTAATGTTTACTTTAATTATGTTGTATTAGCTTGAATGGTTAAATTAATTGCTTTTATACTCATAATAGCACTTGTTTGCATGGATATAAACATCTTCATCAACACTATTTGCATGTTTATAATGTTTACATTAACTTATTTGTATTTTCTTGAATGGTTAAATTAAGAGATTTTATTCCTTTAATAGCACTTGCATGCTTGAGTATTAACATCCTTGCCTTCACGTTTTGCTTGTTACTAATGTTTACTTTAACTTATTTTCTTGAATAGTAACATTAAGAAATTTTACACTTACGATAGCTCTTTGATGCACGAATATTTACATCCTTGCCTTCATTATTTGCTTGTCATTAATGTTTACTTTAACCATGTTGTATTAGCTTGAATGGTTTAATTAATGGATTGTTTACCCATAATAGCACTCTTATGTATAGATATTTACATCTTTGCCTACACTATTTGCTTGTTATTAATGTTCACTTTAGCTATGTTGTATTAGCTTGAATGGTTTAATTAATGGATTTTATACCCATGATAGCACTTGCATGCATGAGTATTAACATCTTTGCCTACACTATTTGCTTGTTATTAATGTTTACTTTAACTTATTCGTATTCTCTTGAATAGTTAAATTAAGAATTTTACACCTACAATAAAACCATTATGCACGGATATTAACATCGCTGCCTGCATTATTTGCTTGTTATTAATGTTTACTTTAGCTATGTTGTATTAGCTTCAATGGTTAAATTAGTTGATTTTAGACCCATAATAGCACTTGTATGCATGGATATTAACATCTTTGCCAACACTATTAGCATTTTACTAATGTCTGTTTAACTTATTTGTATTTTCTTGAATAGTTAAATTTTAGAGATTTTATACCTACAATAAAACCTTTATGCACGGATATCAAAATTGCTGCCTGCACTATTTGCTTGTTGTTAATGTTTACTTTGACTTATTTGTATTTTCTTGAATATTTAAATTAAGAAATTTTTTACCTACAATAGCACATTGATGCACGAATATTAACATCGTTGCCTACACTATTTGCTTGTTATTAATGTTCACTTTAGCTATGTTGTATTAGCTTGAATGGTTTAATTAATTGATTTTATACCCATAATAAATTTTTTTATGCATTAATATTAACATCTATGCCAACACTATTTGCATTTTATTAATGTTTACTTTAACTGATTTGTATTTTCTTGAATAGTTAAATTAAGAAATTTTTTACCTACAATAGCACATTGATGCACGAATATTAACATCGTTCCCTGCACTATTTGCTTGTTACTAATGTCTGCTTTGACTTATTTGTATTTTCTTGAATAGTTATATTAAGAAATTTTATACCTACAAAGGCTCTTTAATGCAAGGATATTAACATCTTAACCTACACTATTTGCTTGTTACTAATGTTTACTTTAACTATGTTGCATTAGCTTGAATAGTTAAATTAATGGATTTTATTCCCATAATAGCACTTGTATGCATAGATATTAATATCTTTGCCTACACTTTTTGCATTTTATAAATGTTTATTTCAACTTATTTGTATTTTCTTGAATAAATATATTATGAAATTTTACACCTACAATAGCTCTTTGATGCACGAATATTAACCTCGTTGCCTGCACTATTTGCTTGTTACTAATGTTTACTTTGACTTATTTGTATTTGCTTGAATAGTTAAGTTAAGAGATTTGATACCTACAACAGCACTTTTATGCACGAATATTAACATCGTTGCCTGCTTTATTTGCTTGCCACTAATGTTTACTTTAACAATGCTGTATTAGCTTGAATGGCTGAATTAGATGATTCTATACCCATGATAGCACTTGTATGCATGGATATTGACATCTTTGCCAACACTATTAGCTTGTTATTAATGTCTCCTTTGACTTATTTGTATTTTCTCGAATAGTTAAATTAAGAGATTTTATACCTAAATTAAAACTTTTGTGTACCGATATTAACATAGCTGCCTGCACTATTTGCTTCTTATTGATGTTTACATTAGCTATTTTGTATTTTCTTGAATAGTTAAATTTAGAATTTTTACACCTGCAATAGCACTTTTATGCACGAAAATTAACATGGTTGCATGCAGTTTTTTCTTGTTACTAATGTTTACTTTAATTATGTTGTATTAGCTTGAATGGTTCAATTAATTGCTTTGATACACATAATAGCACTTGTTTGCATGGATATAAACATCTTCATCAACACTATTTGCATGTTTATAATGTTTACATTAACTTATTTTTATTTTCTTGAATGGTTAAATTAAGAGATTTTATTCCTATAATAGCACTTGCATGCTTGAGTATTAACATCCTTGCCTTCACGTTTTGCTTGTTACTAATGTTTACTTTAACTTATTTTTATTTTCTTGAATAGTAAAATTAAGAAATTTTACACCTACGATAGCTCTTTGATGCACCAATATTAACATCCTTGCCTGCATTATTTGCTTGTCATTAATGTTTATTTTAACCATGTTGTATTAGCTTGAATTGTTAAATTATATGATTTTATACCCATAATAGCATTTGTATGCATTGATATTAACATTTTTGCCAACATTATTTGCATTTTATTAATGTTTACTTTAACTGATTTGTATTTTCTTGTAGAGTTAAACGAAGAAGTTTTATACCGACAATAGCACATAGATGCACGAATATTAACATCGTTGCCTAAACTTTTTGCTTGTTACTAATGTTTACTTTTACTATGTTGTATTAGCTTGAATGGTTGAATTAACTGATTATATACCCTTAATAGCACTTATATGCATGGTTATTTACATCTTTGCCTAGAGTATTTGCATGTTAATAATGTTTACTTTATCGTTAATCTTTAAATCGTTGCCTGCACTATTTGCTTGTTACTAATGTTTATTTTGACTTAATTGTATTTGCTTTAATAAACAAATGAAGAGATTTTATACCTACAATAAAAACTTTCTGCACAGATATTAACATCGCTGCCAGCACTATTTGCTTGTTATTAATGTTTACTTTAGCTATATTGCATTTTCTTGAATAGTTAAATTAAGAATTTCTACACCCACAATAGCAATATTATGCACGAATATTAACATCGTTGCATGCATTATTTGTTTGTTACTAATGTTTACTTTAACTTTGCTGTATTTGCATGAATGGTTAGATGAATTGGTTTTCTATCCATAATAGCACTTGTATGCATGGATATAAACATCTTTGCCAACGCTATTTCCATGTTATCAATGTTTACATTAACTTATTTGTATTTTCTTGAATGGTTAAAATAAGAGATTTTATACCTATAATAGCAATTTACAGCACGGATATTGAGGTCGTTGCCGGCACTAATTGCTTGTTACTAATGTTTACTTTAATTATCTTGTAATAGCTTGAATCGTTAAATTAATGGATTTTATACCAATAATAGCACTTGTATGCATGGATATTAACATCTTGTTTACACAATTTGCTTTTCATTAATGTTTACTTTAACTTATTTTTATTTTCTTGAATAGTAAAATAAAGAAATGTTATACCTATGATAGCTCTTTCATGCACGAATATTAACATCCTTGCCTTCATTATTTGCTTGTCATTAATGTTTACTTTAACTATCTTGTATTAGCTTGAATGGTTGAATTAACTGATTCTATACCCATAATAGCACTTATATGCATGGCTATTTACATCTTTGCCTACAGTATTTGCATGTTAATAATGTTTACTTTAACTATGTTGTAATACTTTCAATAGATAAATTGATGGATTTCATACCCATAATAGCACTTATATGTATGGATATTGACATCTTTGCCAACACCGTTAGCATGTTATTAATGTTTACTTTAACTGATTTGTATTTTCTTGAATAGTTCAATTAAGAAATTTTACACCTATAGTAGCACATTTATGCGTGAATATTAACATCATTTTTTGCACTATTTGCTTGTTACCAATTTTTACTTTAGCTATGTTGTATTAGCTTGAATGGTTAAATTAATGATTTTATACCATTAATAGCACTTGCATGTATGAGTATTAACATCTCCGCCTACACTATTTGCATGTTACTAGTGTCTTCTTTGACTTTCTTGTATTTCCTTGAATAGTTAGATTAAGAGATTTTTTACCTACAATAAAAACTTTCTGAACGGATATTAACATCGCTGCCTGCACAATTTGCTTGTTACTAATGTTTACTTTAACTATGTTGTATTAGCTTGAATGGTTTAATTAATTGATTTTATACCCATAATAGCATTTGTATGCATTGACATTAACGTCATTGCCAACACTATTTGCATTATAATAACGTTTACTTTGACTTATTTGTATTTTCTTGAATAGTTAAATTAATTGATTTTATACCCATAATAGCATTTGTATGCATTGATATTAACATCATTGCCAACACTATTTGCATTTTAATAATGTTTACTTTAACTGATTTGTATTTTCTTGAATAGCTAAATTAAGATATTTTATACCTACAATAGCACATCGATGAACGAATATTTACATCGTTGCCTACACTATTTGCTTGTTACAAATGTTTACTTTAACTATGTTGCATTAGCTTGAATAGTTAAATTAATGGATTTTATACCCATAATAGCACTTGTATGCATGAATATTAACATCTTTGCCTACACTTTTTGCATTTTATAAATGTTTACTTTAACTTATTTGTATTTTCTTGAATAGTTATATTATGAAATTTTACACCTACAATAGCTCTTTGATGCACGAATAATAACATCGTTGCCTGCACTATTTGCTTGTTACTAATGTTTACTTTGTCTTATTTTTATTTGCTTGAATAGTTAAGTTAAAAGATTTGATACCTACAAAAGCACTTTTATGCACGAATATTAACATCGTTGCCTGCTTTATTTGCTTGCTACTAATGTTTACTTTAACTATGCTGTATTAGCTTGAATGGCTGAATTAGATGATTCTATACCCATGATAGCACTTGTATGCATGGATATTGACATCTTTGCCAACACTATTAGCTTGTTATTAATGTCTCCTTTGACTTATTTGTATTTTCTCGAATAGTTAAATTAAGAGATTTTATACCTAAATTAAAACCTTTGTGTACCGATATTAACATAGCTGCCTGCACTATTTGCTTCTTATTGATGTTTACATTAGCTATTTTGTATTTTCTTGAATAGTTAAACTTAGAATTTTTACACCTGCAATAGCACTTTTATGCACGAAAATTAACATGGTTGCATGCAGTTTTTTCTTGATACTAATGTTTACTTTAATTATGTTGTATTAGCTTGAATGGTTCAATTAATTGCTTTGATACACATAATAGCACTTGTTTGCATGGATATAAACATCTTCATCAACACTATTTGCATGTTTATAATGTTTACATTAACTTATTTGTATTTTCTTGAATGGTTAAATTAAGAGATTTTATTCCTATAATAGCACTTGCATGCTTGAGTATTAACATCCTTGCCTTCACGTTTTGCTTGTTACTAATGTTTACTTTAACTTATTTTTATTTTCTTGAATAGTAAAATTAAGAAATTTTACACCTACGATAGCTCTTTGATGCACCAATATTAACATCCTTGCCTGCATTATTTGCTTGTCATTAATGTTTATTTTAACCATGTTGTATTAGCTTGAATTGTTAAATTATATGATTTTATACCCATAATAGCATTTGTATGCATTGATATTAACATTTTTGCCAACATTATTTGCATTTTATTAATGTTTACTTTAACTGATTTGTATTTTCTTGTAGAGTTAAACGAAGAAGTTTTATACCGACAATAGCACATAGATGCACGAATATTAACATCGTTGCCTAAACTTTTTGCTTGTTACTAAAGTTTACTTTTACTATGTTGTATTAGCTTGAACGGTTGAATTAACTGATTATATACCCTTAATAGCACTTATATGCATGGTTATTTACATCTTTGCCTAGAGTATTTGCATGTTAATAATGTTTACTTTATCGTTAATCTTTAAATCGTTGCCTGCACTATTTGCTTGTTACTAATGTTTATTTTGACTTAATTGTATTTGCTTTAATAAACAAATGAAGAGATTTTATACCTACAATAAAAACTTTCTGCACAGATATTAACATCGCTGCCAGCACTATTTGCTTGTTATTAATGTTTACTTTAGCTATATTGCATTTTCTTGAATAGTTAAATTAAGAATTTCTACACCCACAATAGCAATTTTATGCACGAATATTAACATCGTTGCATGCATTATTTGTTTGTTACTAATGTTTACTTTAACTTTGCTGTATTTGCATGAATGGTTAGATGAATTGGTTTTCTATCCATAATAGCACTTGTATGCATGGATATAAACATCTTTTATAACGCTATTTGCATGTTATCAATGTTTACATTAACTTATTTGTATTTTCTTGAATGGTTAAAATAAGAGATTTTATACCTATAATAGCAATTTACAGCACGGATATTGAGGTCGTTGCCGGCACTAATTGCTTGTTACTAATGTTTACTTTAATTATCTTGTAATAGCTTGAATGGTTAAATTAATGGATTTTATACCCATAATAGCACTTGCATGCTTGAGTATTAACATCTTTGCCTTCACTATTTGCTTGTTACTAATGTTTCCTTCAACTATGGTGTATTAGCTTGAATAGTTGAATTAATGGATTTTATACCAATAATAGCACTTGTATGCATGGATATTAACATCTTGCTTACACAATTTGCTTTTCATTAATGTTTACTTTAACTTATTTTTATTTTCTTGAATAGTAAAATAAAGAAATTTTATACCTATGATAGCTCTTTCATGCACGAATATTAACATCCTTGCCTTCATTATTTGCTTGTCATTAATGTTTACTTTAACTATCTTGTATTAGCTTGAATGGTTGAATTAACTGATTCTATACCCATAATAGCACTTATATGCATGGCTATTTACATCTTTGCCTACAGTATTTGCATGTTAATAATGTTTACTTTAACTATGTTGTAATACTTTCAATAGATAAATTGATGGATTTCATACCCATAATAGCACTTATATGTATGGATATTGACATCTTTGCCAACACCGTTAGCATGTTATTAATGTTTACTTTAACTGATTTGTATTTTCTTGAATAGTTCAATTAAGAAATTTTACACCTATAGTAGCACATTTATGCGTGAATATTAACATCATTTTTTGCACTATTTGCTTGTTACCAATTTTTACTTTAGCTATGTTGTATTAGCTTGAATGGTTAAATTAATGATTTTATACCATTAATAGCACTTGCATGTATGAGTATTAACATCTCCGCCTACACTATTTGCATGCTACTAGTGTCTTCTTTGACTTTCTTGTATTTCCTTGAATAGTTAGATTAAGAGATTTTTTACCTACAATAAAAACTTTCTGAACGGATATTAACATCGCTGCCTGCACAATTTGCTTGTTACTAATGTTTACTTTAACTATGTTGTATTAGCTTGAATGGTTAAATTAATGGATTTTATACCCATAATAGCACTTGCATGCTTGAGTATTAACATCTTTGCCTTCACTATTTGCTTGTTACTAATGTTTACTTTAACTATGTTGTATTAGCTTGAATGGTTAAATTAATTGATTTTATACCCATAATAGCATTTGTATGCATTGACATTAACGTCATTGCCAACACTATTTGCATTATAATAACGTTTACTTTGACTTATTTGTATTTTCTTGAATAGTTAAATTAATTGATTTTATACCCATAATAGCATTTGTATGCATTGATATTAACATCATTGCCAACACTATTTGCATTTTAATAATGTTTACTTTAACTGATTTGTATTTTCTTGAATAGCTAAATTAAGATATTTTATACCTACAATAGCACATCGATGAACGAATATTTACATCGTTGCCTACACTATTTGCTTGTTACAAATGTTTACTTTAACTATGTTGCATTAGCTTGAATAGTTAAATTAATGGATTTTATACCCATAATAGCACTTGTATGCATGAATATTAACATCTTTGCCTACACTTTTTGCATTTTATAAATGTTTACTTTAACTTATTTGTATTTTCTTGAATAGTTATATTATGAAATTTTACACCTACAATAGCTCTTTGATGCACGAATAATAACATCGTTGCCTGCACTATTTGCTTGTTACTAATGTTTACTTTGTCTTATTTTTATTTGCTTGAATAGTTAAGTTAAAAGATTTGATACCTACAAAAGCACTTTTATGCACGAATATTAACATCGTTGCCTGCTTTATTTGCTTGCTACTAATGTTTACTTTAACTATGCTGTATTAGCTTGAATGGCTGAATTAGATAATTCTATACCCATAATAGCACTTGTATGCATGGATATTGACATCTTTGCCAACACTATTAGCTTGTTATTAATGTCTCCTTTGACTTATTTGTATTTTCTGGAATAGTTAAATTAAGAGATTTTATACCTAAATTAAAACCTTTATGTACCGATATTAACATCGCTGCCTGCACTATTTGCTTCTTATTGATGTTTACATTAGCTATTTTGTATTTTCTTGAATAGTTAAATTTAGAATTTTTACACCTGCAATAGCACTTTTATGCACGAAGATTAACATGGTTGCATGCAGTTTTTTCTTGTTACTAATGTTTACTTTAATTATGTTGTATTAGCTTGAATGGTTCAATTAATTGCTTTGATACACATAATAGCACTTGTTTGCATGGATATAAACATCTTCATCAACACTATTTGCATGTTTATAATGTTTACATTAACTTATTTGTATTTTCTTGAATGGTTAAATTAAGAGATTTTATTCCTATAATAGCACTTGCATGCTTGAGTATTAACATCCTTGCCTTCACTATTTTCTTGTTGCTAATGTCTACCTTAACTTATTTTTTTTTCTTGAATAGTGAAATTAAGAAATTTTACACCTACGATAGCTCTTTGATGCACCAATATTAACATCCTTGCCTGCATTATTTGCTTGTCATTAATGTTTATTTTAACCATGTTGTATTAGCTTGAATTGTTAAATTATATGATTTTATACCCATAATAGCATTTGTATGCATTGATATTAACATTTTTGCCAACATTATTTGCATTTTATTAATGTTTACTTTAACTGATTTGTATTTTCCTGTAGAGTTAAACGAAGAAGTTTTATACCGACAATAGCACATAGATGCACGAATATTAATATCGTTGCCTAAACTTTTTGCTTGTTACTAATGTTTACTTTTACTATGTTGTATTAGCTTGAATGGTTGAATTAACTGATTATATACCCTTAATAGCACTTATATGCATGGTTATTTACATCTTTGCCTAGAGTATTTGCATGTTAATAATGTTTACTTTATCGTTAATCTTTAAATCGTTGCCTGCACTATTTGCTTGTTACTAATGTTTATTTTGACTTAATTGTATTTGCTTTAATAAACAAATTAAGAGATTTTATACCTACAATAAAAACTTTCTGCACAGATATTAACATCGCTGCCAGCACTATTTGCTTGTTATTAATGTTTACTTTAGCTATATTGCATTTTCTTGAATAGTTAAATTAAGAATTTCTACACCCACAATAGCAATTTTATGCACGAATATTAACATCGTTGCATGCATTATTTGTTTGTTACTAATGTTTACTTTAACTTTGCTGTATTTGCATGAATGGTTAGATGAATTGGTTTTCTATCCATAATAGCACTTGTATGCATGGATATAAACATCTTTGCCAACGCTATTTGCATGTTATCAATGTTTACATTAACTTATTTGTATTTTCTTGAATGGTTAAAATAAGAGATTTTATACCTATAATAGCAATTTACAGCACCGATATTGAGGTCGTTGCCGGCACTAATTGCTTGTTACTAATGTTTACTTTAATTATCTTGTAATAGCTTGAATGGTTAAATTAATGGATTTTATACCCATAATAGCACTTGCATGCTTGAGTATTAACATCTTTGCCTTCACTATTTGCTTGTTACTAATGTTTCCTTCAACTATGGTGTATTAGCTTGAATAGTTGAATTAATGGATTTTATACCAATAATAGCACTTGTATGCATGGATATTAACATCTTGCTTACACAATTTGCTTTTCAATAATGTTTACTTTAACTTATTTTTATTTTCTTGAATAGTAAAATAAAGAAATTTTATACCTATGATAGCTCTTTCATGCACGAATATTAACATCCTTGCCTTCATTATTTGCTTGTCATTAATGTTTACTTTAACTATCTTGTATTAGCTTGAATGGTTGAATTAACTGATTCTATACCCATAATAGCACTTATATGCATGGCTATTTACATCTTTGCCTACAGTATTTGCATGTTAATAATGTTTACTTTAACTATGTTGTAATACTTTCAATAGATAAATTGATGGATTTCATACCCATAATAGCACTTATATGTATGGATATTGACATCTTTGCCAACACCGTTAGCATGTTATTAATGTTTACTTTAACTGATTTGTATTTTCTTGAATAGTTAAACGAAGAAATTTTATACCGATAGTAGCACATTTATGCGTGAATATTAACATCATTTTTTGCACTATTTGCTTGTTACCAATTTTTACTTTAGCTATGTTGTATTAGCTTGAATGGTTAAATTAATGATTTTATACCCTTAATAGCACTTGCATGTATGAGTACTAACATCTCTGCCTACACTATTTGCATGTTACTAGTGTCTTCTTTGACTTTCTTGTATTTCCTTGAATAGTTAGATTAACAGATTTTTTACCTACAATAAAAACTTTCTGAACGGATATTAACATCGCTGCCTGCACTATTTGCTTGTTACTAATGTTTACTTTAACTATGTTGTATTAGCTTGAATGGTTAAATTAATGGATTTTATACCCATAATAGCACTTGCATGCTTGAGTATTAACATCTTTGCCTTCACTATTTGCTTGTTACTAATGTTTACTTTAACTATGTTGTATTAGCTTGAATGGTTAAATTAATTGATTTTATACCCATAATAGCATTTGTTTGCATTGATATTAACGTCATTGCAAACACTATTTGCATTTTAATAACGTTTACTTTGACTTATTTGTATTTTCTTAAATAGTTATATTAAGAAATTTTATACCTACAAGGGCACTTTAATGCAAAGATATTAACATCTTAACCTACACTATTTGCTTATTACCAATGTTTACTTTAGCTATGTTGTATTAGCTTGAATTGTTAAATTAATGATTTTATACCCTTAATAGCACTTGCATGTATGAGTATTAACATCTCTGCCTACACTATTTGCATGTTACTAGTGTCTCCTTTGACTTTCTTGTATTTGCTTGAATAAGAGATTTTATACCTACGATAAAAACTTTCTGCACGGATATTAACATCGCTGCCTGCACTATTTGCGTTTTATTAATGTTTACTTTAGCTATGTTGCATTTTCGTGAACAGTTAGATTAAGAATTTTTACACCTACAGGAGCAGTTTTATGCACGAATATTAACATCGTTGCATGCACTATTTGTTTGTTACTAATATTTACTTTAACTATGTTGTATTAGCTTGAATGGTTTAATTAATTGATTTTATACCCATAATAATTTTTTTTATGCATTGATATTAACATCTATGCCAACACTATTTGCATTTTATTAATGTTTACTTTAACTGATTTGTATTTTCTTGAATAGTTAAATTGGGAAATTTTATACCTACAATAGCACATTGATGCACGAATATTAACATCGTTCCCTGCACTATTTGCTTGTTACTAATGTCTGCTTTGACTTATTTGTCTTTTCTTGAATAGTTATATTAAGAAATTTTATACCTACAAAGGCTCTTTAATGCAAGGATATTAACATCGTTGCCTGCTTTATTTGCTTGTTACTAATGTTTACTTTAACTATGCTGTATTAGCTTGAATGGCTGACTTAGATGATTCTATACCTATAATAGCACTTGCATGCATGGATATTGACATCTTTGCCAACACTATTAGCTTGTTATTAATGTCTCCTTTGACTTATTTGTATTTTCTCGAATAGTTAAATTAAGAGATTTTATACCTAAATTAAAACCTTTATGTACCGATATTAACATCGCTGCCTGCACTATTTGCTTCTTATTGATGTTTACATTAGCTATTTTGTATTTTCGTGAATAGTTAAATTTAGAATTTTTACACCTGCAATAGCACTTTTATGCACGAAAATTAACATGGTCTCATGCAGTTTTTTCTTGTTACTAATGTTTACTTTAATTATGTTGTATTAGCTTGAATGGTTCAATTAATTGCTTTGATACCCATTATAGCACTTGTATGCATGGATATAAACATCTTTGTCAACACTATTTGCATGTTTATAATGTTTACATTAACTTATTTGTATTTTCTTGAATGGTTAAATTAAGAGATTTTATTGCTATAATAGCACTTGCTTTCTTGAGTATTAACATCCTTGCCTTCACGTTTTGCTTGTTACTAATGTTTACTTTAACTTATTTCTATTTTCTTGAATAGTAACATTAAGAAATTTTACACCTACGATAGCTCTTTGATGCACGAATATTAACATCCTTGCCTGCATTATTTGCTTGTCATTAATGTTTACTTTAACCATGTTGTATCAGCTTGAATGGTTAAATTAATTGATTTAATACCCATAATAGCATTTGTAAGCATTGATATTAACATCTTTGCAAACAGTATTTGCATGTTATTAATGTTTACATTAACTTATTTGTATTTTCTTGAATGGTTAAATTAAGAGATTTATCCCTACAATATCAATTTAATGCACGGATATTAACGTCATTGCCGGCACTTATTGCTTGTTACTAATGTTTACTTTAACTATCTTGTAATAGCTCAAATAGTTAAATTAATGGATTTTATACCCATAATAGCACTTGTATATTTGGATATTAACATCTTTGCCTATACTTTTTCCTTGTTACTAATGTTTACTTTAACTATGTTGGATTAGCTTTAATAGTTAAATTAATGGATTTTATACCAATAATAGCACTTGTATGCATGGATATTACCATCTTTGCCTACACTTTTTGCATTCTATTAATGTTTACTTTAACTTATTATCATTTTTTTGAATAGTTAAATTAAGAACTTGTACACCTACAATAGTTTCTTGACGCACGAATATTAACATCCTTGCCTGCATCATTTGCTTGTCATTAATGTTTACTTTAACTATGCTGTATTAGCTTGAATGGTTTAATTAATGGATTGTTTACCCATAATAGCACTTTTATGTATGGATATTTACATCTTTGCCTACACTATTTGCTTGTTATTAATGTTCACTTTAGCTATGTTTTATTAGCTTGAATGGTTTAATTAATGGACTTTATACCCATGATAGCACTTGCATGCATGAGTATTAACATCTTTGCCTACACTATTTGCTTGTTATTAATGTTTACTTTAACTTATTCGTATTCTCTTGAATAGTTAAATTAAGAATTTTACACCTACAATAAAACCATTATGCACGGATATTAACATCGCTGCCTGCATTATTTGCTTGTTATTAATGTTTACTTTAGCTATGTTGTATTAGCTTCAATGGTTAAATTAGTTGATTTTATACCCATAATAGCACTTGTATGCATGGATATTAACATCTTTGCCAACACTATTAGCATTTTACTAATGTCTGTTTGACTTATTTGTATTTTCTTGAATAGTTAAATTTTAGAGATTTTATACCTACAATAAAACCTTTATGCACGGATATTAAAATTGCTGCCTGCACTATTTGCATGTTGTTAATGTTTACTTTGACTTATTTTTACTTTCTTGAATAGTTAAATAAAGAATTTTTACACCTACAATAGCAGTTTTATGCACGAATATTAACATCGTTGCCTACACTATTTGCTTGTTATTAATGTTTACTTTAACTATGTTGCATTAGCTTGAATAGTTAAATTAATGGATTTTATTCCCATAATAGCACTTGTATGCATAGATATTAACATCTTTGCCTACACTTTTTGCATTTTATAAATGTTTATTTTAACTTATTTCTATTTTCTTGAATAAATATATTATGACATTTTACACCTACAATAGCTCTTTGATGCACGAATATTAACCTCGTTGCCTGCACTATTTGCTTGTTACTAATGTTTACTTTGACTTATTTGTATTTGCTTGAATAGTTAAGTTAAGAGATTTGATACCTACAAAAGCACTTTTATGCACGAATATTAACATCGTTGCCTGCTTTATTTGCTTGTTACTAATGTTTACTTTAACTATGCTGTATTAGCTTGAATGGCTGAATTAGATGATTCTATACCCATAATAGCACTTGTATGCATGGATATTGACATCTTTGCCAACACTCTTAGCTTGTTATTAATGTCTCCTTTGGCTTATTTGTATTTTCTCGAATAGTTAAATTAAGAGATTTTATACCTAAATTAAAACCTTTATGTACCGATATTAACATCGCTGCCTGCACTATTTGCTTCTTATTGATGTTTACATTAGCTATTTTGTATTTTCTTCAATAGTTAAATTTAGAATTTTTACACCTGCAATAGCACTTTTATGCACGAAAATTAACATGGTTGCCTGCAGTTTTTTCTTGTTACTAATGTTTACTTTAATTACATTGTATTAGCTTGAATGGTTCAATTAATTGCTTTTATACCCATAATAGCACTTGTTTGCATGGATATAAACATCTTCATCAACACTATTTGCATGTTTATAATGTTTACATTAACTTATTTGTATTTTCTTGAATGGTTAAATTAAGAGATTTTATACCTATAATAGCAATTGCATGCTTGAGTATTAACATCCTTGCCTTCACTATTTTCTTGTTGCTAATGTTTACTTTAACTTATTTTTATTTTCTTTAATAGTAAAATTAAGGAATTTTACACCTACGATAGCTCTTTGATGCACGAATATTAACATCCTTGCCTGCATTATTTGCTTGTCATTAATGTTTATTTTAACCATGTTGTATTAGCTTGAATTGTTAAATTATTTGATTTTATACCCATAATAGCATTTGTATGCATTGATATTAACATTTTTGCCAACATTATTTGCATTTTATTAATGTTTACTTTAACTGATTTGTATTTTCTTGTAGAGTTAAACGAAGAAATTTTATACCGACAATAGCACATAGATGCACGAATATTAACATCGTGTCCTACACTTTTTGCTTGTTACTAATGTTTACTTTTACTATGTTGTATTAGCTTGAATGGTTGAATTAACTGATTTTATACCCTTAATAGCACTTATATGCATGGTTATTTACATCTTTGCCTAGAGTATTTGCATGTTAATAATGTTTACTTTATCGTTAATCTTTAAATCGTTGCCTGCACTATTTGCTTGTTACTAATGTTTATTTTGACTTAATTGTATTTGCTTTAATAAACAAATTAAGAGATTTTATACCTACAATAAAAACTTTCTGCACAGATATTAACATCGCTGCCAGCACTATTTGCTTGTTATTAATGTTTACTTTAGCTATATTGCATTTTCTTGAATAGTTAAATTAAGAATTTCTACACCCACAATAGCAATATTATGCACGAATATTAACATCGTTGCATGCATTATTTGTTTGTTACTAATGTTTACTTTAACTTTGCTGTATTTGCATGAATGGTTAGATGAATTGGTTTTCTATCCATAATAGCACTTGTATGCATGGATATAAACATCTTTGCCAACGCTATTTGCATGTTATCAATGTTTACATTAACTTATTTGTATTTTCTTGAATTGTTAAAATAAGAGATTTTATACCTATAATAGCAATTTACAGCACGGATATTGAGGTCGTTGCCGGCACTAATTGCTTGTTACTAATGTTTACTTTAATTATCTTGTAATAGCTTGAATGGTTAAATTAATGGATTTTATACCCATAATAGCACTTGCATGCTTGAGTATTAACATCTTTGCTTTCACTATTTGCTTGTTACTAATGTTTCTTTCAACTATGGTATATTAGCTTGAATAATTTAATTAATGGATTTTATACCAATAATAGCACTTGTATGCATGGATATTAACATCTTGCTTACACAATTTGCATTTCATTAATGTTCACTTTAACTTATTTTTATTTTCTTGAATAGTAAAATAAAGAAATTTTATACCTACGATAGCTCTTTGATGCACGAATATTAATATCCTTGCCTTCATTATTTGCTTGTCATTAATGTTTACTTTAACTATCTTGTATTAGCTTGAATGGTTGAATTAA